>CM042413.1:34939093-35539093 GCA_023634145.1 Thymallus thymallus | reverse complement strand
TCCCAACCCATTATAAGTAAAGTAATAAGGTCAAAGGTACTAAAACAATAGAATCAATGAAAATAAGATTACATTTGACATGATAATTTAGTCCTAACTTTTCAATATGACCCCACCTGGGATTTGAATCTCTGGATTTGGGGTATGCTGATCTTTCTGTTGCGACACAAATTTCAGAAGTCACCTACACATTCATTATCTATAAACCATCTCTGGACTTATCAAAAGAGTGCTATCTGCACTGCTATTTTAATTAGCATTTAATCTGACTATTCTCTAATTTATTTAATTTACTTAACCCAAACTCAAATTGCTGAATTTTCAGTATAGTTGTTTACTTTTGGTGGGGCATAATATTATGTTTTAGTCCTGTGTAGCTCAGTTGGAGGAGCATGACGCTTGCAGAGCCAGGGTAGTGGGTTCAATTCCCACGGGGGACCAATATAAAAAAAGTAAAAAAATGTGAAGCACTACTGTAAGTCGCTCTGCTAAATGTAAAATTAGTAAAATTATTTAATGTTACTCCTGAATCACTATGATAAATAAAATATTTGTTCTTCATTGTATTTTTTTTATACCCCCTTTTTCTTGATTATGATCTTGTCTCATCGCTGCAACTCCCCAACGCGCTCGGGAGTGCCGAAGGTCGAGTCATGCGTCCTCCGAAACATGACCTGCCAAGCTGCGCTTCTTAACACCTGCTAGCTTAACCCGGAACCCAGCCGCACCAATGTGTCGGAGGAAACACTGTTCAACTGAAGACCAAAGTCAGCCTGCAGGCGCCCGACGTTGCTAGAGCGCGATGAGCCAAGTAAAAACATCCCCGGGACAAACCGGACAACTAGACAAAACCTCCATGGGACCATGACACAACACCCTGACGACTTTAGGCAACCATTTTGTGACGTTCCGGGGACATTCTAACGATTCATTATTGTTTGCAGGGGATGATGCTGATGATGCTTTGAGATGCTGTGGGCATGAATTATTCAATAGAGATTCTTGACGGATATATGACTGGGAAGGGGCCTGACGTCAGTGCTGAGACCTGTGATTGGCCCCTGTAGAACACACACGCACACACACACACACACACACACACACACACACACACACACACACACGCACACACACAGGGCCACCCTGTAGCATTTTGGGGGCAAGATTTGGTTGGCACACAATGCAAAAGCACACACGCATGCATGCACACACACTTCAATCCTCTCTGTCTATGCTGGTCACTCACATGTGAGAATTTAACCTGAATGTTCACACAAAAAGCCCTCTTTCAATCAGCACTGTGTGCAACAAGCATTCAACACAAGCTGGTACAGAAATCTGAAGGTCCAGATTACTATCAGTTTCATTTTACCCTGCGCCCTCTTTCACAATGATTCTTCCTCCCTCTCCATCTCTTTCTTTCTCCACCCTACCTTCCCTTTATCTATTTTCTTGCTCTAAATATAAACCCTTCTCAACCCCCCTCCTTGCTATCTCTCTCTCTCTCTCGCCCAGTGCGAGGTCCGTTTTCAGGTTCAGTCAGTCTTGGTGATGGGGAGTGAGAGGCTCTGTGCTGCCCTACTCAAAGCCCGCTATCTGTCCTTTTCCTTCCCTCCATCCCTCCTCACTCTCCCCCTCTCCTCATGTAATCATGAGGGCAGCAGCGTTTTAAGATCATCTGAACAATGACCCATGGGAGGGAGGGAAGGAGGGATGGGATGGGATGTTAAGTTGGGATGGAGAGAGGGAAGGAGCATTCTGCTCTATAGCTCTACACACATCCTGGCCCCCAGAGGAATAGAAAGAGAATAGAAGAGGAAATGAGAGGATATCCCCTCTCAGAGAAAGGTCTATCTGAGGCCCCTTCTCCCAGGCAGGATGTAGATTAATAATTTAGACAGGAAAGGTAAACTACTGCTGCGGCAGACCACTACGGCTTCTGCTCTGACTGGCACACACTGGGCCTGGCAGATCAGCTCTGTATGCTGTGTGTGCAGGAGCATTGGCCTCTCTCTCTCTCTCCTCTCTCTCACTATTTATTTCTCTTTGTCTCTTTCTCATGGTCTCTCTTCCTGCTTGTTATGAAGAATAAGTTATTTCTGACTCAAAATCAAATCAAATAAATGTTTATTTGTCACATGCTTTGTAAACAACAGGTGTAGACTGACAGTGACTGTAGCCTATGTCTGAGATATACAGCTGTAAAATCTTAATTTGATCACCCTGTTGTTGCAGGAAATTACCTGCACAGCAGAAATACAAACTTTTAGTGTACTCAAGGTTTAAAAAGGCTTCTAAAGTTTGTATACTGAACAAAAATATAAACGACTTTGCTGAATTACAGTTTATATAAGGAAATCAGCCAGATGTAGAGGTCCTGGGCTGGCTGGGTCACACGTGGTCTGTGGTTGTAAGGCCGGTTGGACGTACTGCCAAATTCTCTAAAATGTCGTTGGAGGCGGCTTATGGTAGAGAAATGAACATTAAATTCTCTGGCAACAGCTGTGGTGGACATTCCTGCAGTCAGCATGCCAATTGTATGATGCCTCAAAACCTGAGACATCTGTGGCATTGTGTTGTGTGACAAAACTGCACATTTTAAAGTGGCTTTTTATTGTCCCTAGCACAAGATGCACCTGTGTAATGATCATAATGTTTAATCAACTTCTTGATATGCCACACCTGTCATGGATTATCTTGGTAAAGGATAAATGCTCACTAACAGCAACGTAAACATATTTGTGCACAACATTAGAGAGAAATATGCTTTTTGTGCGTATGGAACATTTATTTTTATTTCAGCTCATGAAACATAGGACCAACAGTGTAATTTCCACTTTAACATTTTATACTTGATTTGTCCAAATGTACCACCCCCCTTAAAATCCTGCATCTGTACACAAGAGTTTGTGCGAAATTAGTTCAGACAGCATGAGTGATGTTTTGACCTTTGACCTGTGTTTTGGGCATAGGCTCAAAGGAATCCCAAAGACCACTTCCTGCCAGGCCTGACTCCTCTTCCTGCCAGGCCTGGCATCGTGCTACAATATTACAGCAGCTCTTAACGCTTCATAGCAAACAGGCCTTACCTCTGCAACACCCATAGAGGCTAGCTCCAACCAAACATAGTCACGGGGAACATAACTCATGACCAACTCATCATCTGTAACTTAACGGAAACTCCACCCAAAAACAACCTTTTGGTATTTGTGTCATTAGTCCATTGTTGATATAGACCCAAAATGTTTTGCAACTCAGCAATCAAGTTTTCAAGATATATAACTTTCAAAATATTTATGTATTTTGAAAGTTATATATCTTGATTGCTGACATGCAAAACATTTTGGGACTATATCAACAATGGACTAATTAAACCAATACCAAAATATTTTGGGTGGAATTTTCCTTTAAACAATAGATGACAAGCTCCCTATTGTACCGCTACAGTAAACACTGAACCCTCTTCCTCTATCTTCACACTCTCACTCTCTATTCTTTCTCTTTAATTTTCTCTCTCTCTTCCCTCCCTCCCCCTCTCCCTCCCTGAGGCCCTCGGCCAACAGACAGACAGTGCGGAGGGGAGCAGCCCAGGCTGAAACATGTCATTAAAGACGCGTTGGTCTCTCCCCTTTTTCCATCTTGAGTCTTAACACATTCTGCATGAGTCAATAGGGGCCTTACTTTGCTTCAACTCATTCTGTTATTTAGGGAGACAAGAATGGCAAATTAATGAAGGTACCCCCTGAGCGCGGCGACACAGCAGGAGAGAGAGAGAGAGAGAGAGAGAGACGCAAAATATGTGCAGTCAGCGACACATTTGCATGTTTGGCTTCTCTAACCCGAGTGGCACAGTCAGATGAAACAACATGTGGATGGCTCTTCTCAGAAAGAGAGCAAGATGAGATGATTAAGTCACCGGCGGTTAGTTTTCACAGAACACAGCGTGTCTCTGCTGGAGGCTCGTCTAGCGTAGCCCGACTGCTGCCAGTTCCTACAGACACAACCGGAACACACGTGAGATGAATCATGGCTAACAACTTAATCCAGAAAACATGCTTGTGAACGAAAATTACAATTACAATCAATTACAGAAAAACAATTACAATCGATAGAACATTTGTAATGACCAGGATAAACTGCAGATTATTTTATAGAAATAAAGAGTGTGTGGATCTTTCAATGTGTGCGGTTCTGTTTTCAATACCATGTATTGTAACTGTATATGTACCTGAGACTGGCACTCAAAAAGCTTTCAGGAGCAGACAAACCTTGTGCTAACAGGTAAAAACACCACACAGTCAGTCTATTTCACAGTACTGAAAGGCAGTGGGTTGGGTTGTGATGAGCACGGCAGGAGAAGTCTGGTCAAATGTAAACCCAGCTAGCCTATAAAAGAGTTTTTGTACACAGGTATTGCTGTGTATCCGATCATGTTCCCCACGTCAAACTAACATTTATTCACCCCGACTGTTGAAAACCCCAATTGCCCTCACCAGCTAGCTACATACAGCTCACTAGCCCTCACTATGTAACGTGTGCACTGAGAGTCAGGAAGCAATTTCAGGGAGTGAATCATTGAATAAATAAACAAATATGAACTAAACAAATATGGCCGACACACAGTCTGATGAGGCGCTGGTGCGCGTAACGATGGAGACAGGTGTGCGTAATAAAGAGCAGCCTGGTGACCTAGAGACCGGAGAGGGAGTATACAGACACACTAGCCCTCCATAGAGATTGAGCAATGAGATTGAGGCTGTAACCTCATAGAAATATCTTGGAATTTTAATTGATGACAGGCTCTCTTTTAAATTGCATATTCAACAATTTAACAAAAAATGTAAACTGAAGTTGGGATTTTATTTTAGGATTAAGGCCTGTTTTTTTTTTTTTTAAGCAAGAAGGAGGCTAGTATCAGCTACATTTATGCCTATACTAGACTATGGTGATATTTTATATATGAATGCTTCCGCTCAATGTTTGAGATCAATTTACACCTTTTATCATGGAGCATTGAGATTTATTTTAAAATAAATTACGCACCATTGCACTTTACATACCAGGGTTGGCTGGTCTTCTCTAGTCACTCGTAGGCTCAGTCACTGGTATACTTTTATTTACAAAGCCATTTTGGGTGTACTACCATTTTATCTGGCCATTTTTATTCTTCAGAAATGTGGTGGGTACTCCCTTCGTTTGCAGGACTTTATCCTGCTAACTGTTCCAAATGTTCTGAACTGAATTTGGTAAAAGGGCTTTTATGTACTCTGCGCCATCGGCTTAGAACGCCTTACAACATACTTTTAAACTGGAAGAACTTGTCCCGATTGGTGTTATTAAATTATTGATGAAGGATTTTGAGGCTGATTCCTTGACCTGTCAATGTTTTTAATTTGCTGTGATTTTATACTTGTGTGATTTCTATGGTTTTTACTAGATTACTTGTAGTTTTTCATGTTGTCTGTCTGTAATTCTGTAATGACTTGGTGCTGCCTATCTTGGCCTGGACGCTCTTGAAAAAGAGATTTCAAATCCCAATGAGTCCTTCCTGGTTAAATAAAGGTAAATCGTACGATTTTGTGAAAGCCTGCTTCTGATCAAGACACCTTAAAAAGGTTCAGGAGAGTGTAATATTTTGAGGCAGGTGAGTCCAGAGTTCAGAGCAATCAGTCTTATAGTAGCAGAGGACTTTCAAAATACTGCAAAAAAGAGTATTGACGTTGACAACATTAATAGACTGTAATTATTAGTGGTGCAGCCTTTCAGTAAAACTCCCCTTAAAACAAATTATATCCAGTCCCATCAGCACAGCTCCTGCATTATATTTAGGCTACATAACAGTAAATACCAGACCTTGTTGCAGAACATAGAGTATTTTTTATTTAACTAGTCAAGTCAGTTACGAACAAATTCTTATCTACAATGACAGCCTAGGAACAGGCTAACTGCCTTATTCAGGGGCAGAACAACATATTTTTTACCTTTTCAGCTCAGGGATTTGATCCAGCAACCTTTCAGTTACAGGCCCAACACTCAAACCACTCAGCTACCTGCTGCCCAACGCTTTGAGGGCTACTCAGTAGGCTACAACAACAGTGCTCTATTTCAGAGTGGCAAGTCAGAGTACAAAAGGACAAAAGTTCACTGCAGAAAATGTGCAATGAGAAAATAATTAATACCAAGAAAATAAAAAAGGGCATAAAACAGAGAGGAAGTGAGATCTGTTATATTTACACTGATGCATTTAAAACACCAGAAGGCGAACTGGCAGAGTTAGTTACTTTACACTGAGAGCTCTCTTTGTAGACACTTCCTCCCCTGTGAGTTGAAGGATTGAGAATTAGAGAGCAGAGAGTGGCGTATCGGCACAGCGTAGAGCGAGGGAAGAGGAGATGAAAGAATGTGCATTTGATCCTGTCCTCTGGTCTGCTGTCTGCTCCACTCTTCTCTGTTCTTCACTTCTCTGGCCTTGGTCAGGGTATTAGGATGCAGGAGGAGACAGATGGGAGAGTGGAGGATCTAACAAGGCCATGGGTGTGTCTGAAATGTTACCCTATTCCGTATATTGTGCACTACTTTGACCACTGCCCTATGGACCTTAGGGAATAGGGTGCCATTTTGGACGTACCCATGGCTTTGTTAGATCCTCCACTCCCCTGTCTAACTGTTTATGTGTCCACTATTAGAGCAGTGTTATGCTGCAGAGTTGATTGTGGCTGTTAGAGCAGAGGCTGTATGTGTGTGTGTTTGTTTGTGCTGCAACCCAGGCTTCATCTGGATGCCAGACAAAGAACAGTTTTAATCCTAAGTGAATGCAGTGAAAGCTTGGGTGCTGTCTGGGTTCTTTATCTACAAATATAGTGGCAGCACACATCAAACTGCAGGTCGCTCTGTCCCCCCAGGGCCCATCACTGTATGTCTTTCACACTCATTACCTCTGCTGGCCTGCAGACTGGCACTGCTACAGAGATGGACTTATTACAGCTGAGGTGGAGTTGATATAGGACTGGGTTTCTTGGTCATAAACCCCTGCAAAATGACTGTATGCTATGCTGTGCTGCTGAAGCCCACAATACAGGATTGGGGTCAATTCCATTTCAATTGTCAATTCAGGAAGTAAAGTGACATTCAGAATTTCATTTAACTTCCTGAATTGACTAAATTGAAATGGAATTTACCTCAACTCTGTGCAGTCTCGCCATCAGGTGGGGCGGACAGTGTGGGTCCATTTACATAATCTGGTTTGGATCCTATTAGTATCAATATACCATCATGGCACACATACTGTCACAAACAATGAGGACAAATGAAGATGATTGTGAACATAAGGTGCATACAGGAATGCCAGAGGCCCATACTCACATATCTGGTGAAGAAGTCATCCACCTCAGCCTGCAGTTTACTCTGACACTCTGGGTGAAGAGCCAGGAGGTAGCAGGTGAAGGCTAGGGTGTTGCTACTGGTCTCATACCCCGCCAAGAAGAACACAAACGCCTGGCCCACTATCTCATCCTCCGACATCATCCTTTTCTGGGTCTGGACTGAGCGCCTGTTAGGTGACTCATGGCTGGCGCCAACATTTTCTTGCTGGTTTGTGTGATTGTGTGTGGGGGCCAGCTCATCTGCATGGTTGACCACGTCAAAGTGCTCCAGCGACACACACTCTTTGCTGCTCCGCGTATCAAGCATCAGCTGTAGGAAGTCTCGCCGCCGCTACACACACACACACACACACACAAACACACACACACACACACAGAGAGAGATCAAGATCAGAGAAGAGGAGGACAGGAGACATTTACTATTTCATATCTATTCCCATCTTTACAAAGGATAGTTATGCTGCCATAGTAACACCTCTTCAACTGGCTGCTCATCTCTCTGTCTGATGATCTTCTGAATGCAGTTGATGAAGAAGTTGTTCATCTCATCCCTTCTTTTGTTGGGGAGGACCCGGGCCAGAGGAATCAGGAATGGAAAAGCAACTGAAGACAAAATATAGTCTTTGTCACTCCATTTATGGCATCAACTAGGTAATGCAGCAGTATTTGAATTGTATAATTTGACAAATTAGGAATACTTTAAAGTAATGATGAGTTAGTTGGCCTCAGGGCAGGGCTCCACAGTACTCACTGAAAACAAACATGATGGGTGTGAAGAAGGAGAAAGAGAAGAACTTCTGGGCGTGGTGGACGAACGGGTCATCTGGGTCCTTCTGAGAGTCCACCTGGGTGCCAAAGGCAACGCTGGCTATCACGTCCATGGTGAAACAGCCAAAACACCTGAGGAGAGCGTACCAACCCAGTCAACACAATACGGTATGTACTGTATGTACAGCTACTGAATACCATACATAGAGAGCCTTTATACAATGATAATACAGTATCCAGATTAGAATTTACAACTAGAATATCAGATCTGAGGCTGTCTGTAGACATTTGAATTTGTCAACTTTTTGTTAGGAAAAATACAGGATAACAATTGTGAGAAGTCCTTCCGTTACAGTATAACGACCCTCCTGAAAGAGAGAGATACTGTAGTTGCAGTACCTGTGAATATCAAAGCTCTCTCCAGACTCAGCATAACCATTGAGGTTGGTGAGCAGGGTGTCAGTAGCCGTGTTGATCAGAGGACCCATCTGCATGGGGACAGAGACAGATAAACACTCTAGATCTAGATTCTACATTCATCTAACATAACGTTAATCCAACATCACAGGACCTTATGAAGAGGTTTGAATTTCTTGGCGTAATGCAGTGGTTCCCAAACTAGGGGTTGTGATATGAAAATGGGGTCGCGGGAGCATTTCCTGAAATCCTGGTAAAAAATATCTATATTATAATATCGTCTTAGTCTCTCAAAATCATTGTAATGGTTAACCTTGAAAACCTAAAAGTAAAAATTCAACCAGAGAGCGCCCTTAGATCGTGGGAAAAGGCTGCACTTGCACTTGAATCATTCCCACGGTGAATGGCTAAGCCCACTACGCTATGAAACCACACACTATTGCAAGACTTATTACCGGCCGCAATTGATATGGTGAAAACAATGTGTGGGGAGGCAGAGGTACAGATATCGATTCTTTGTCCGATATCACTGTGAAACTAAGAATTTATGCTATTGCTAGCAATCAAGAGGAAACTCTGACTGAACGAGTCAAAAACTCCCCACCTTATGCTCTTCAAATGGAACTTAGCTGTGAGGGCCGAGATGCTCATGCATTGACTTTTGTTCGCTACATGTTGGAGGATGCTATTCATGAGGACATATTGTTCTGTCTCACGATTCCCGTGCATGAAACGGCAACGGGGATGTTCAGTGTGCTGCGTGGCTATATTAACGAAAAACTGATTCCATGGGATCGAATGGTGAGCTTTTGCACAGATGGGGCTCCATCTACTACGGGGCGGTGGGCAGGCATCTCCACTCTAGTTATGGATGTGTCTCCCTCTGCCATATGGACGCATTGTATGATACACCTACCGAGCTATAATGGATACACCGGGAGCAACTGGCGGCAAAAGAGCTGAGCGCAGAACTCTGAGATATGCAGCAGGTAACTTCGATTGTAAACTACATCGCACAATCCTGTTCGCAAAACTATGTGGAGATATGGGATCAGAGCATTTCAATGTTCTATTTCACACCAATGTTTGGTGGTTATCGAGGGGGAGTGTTGGAACGATTTTTTGAATTGAGAGAGGAACTGTTGTCATTCACAATGGATGTAAAAAACAAACTTTGTTGACTTTCTGTGTAATGAAAAGAAAATGTCTATCCTTGCCTATGTAACAGACATATTTTGGAAACTGAACGAACTGAACGCAAGCATGCAGGGGAAATACAAAAACATTCTACAGATGTTCGACCGAATCAGCGAAATCTGTTTGACTGTGATCCTGGCTCAGTTAGCATGCAGGTAAATGAAATCGAACAGCTGATTGAGCTGTCATGTGACCGAATTGTGCAGACAACGCACTCACGGGTCACTATGGAGACAATTATAAAATGGAAAGTCGTTGAACAACAAAGGAGCTTATTGGCAGTCGTTCAATCTTCTCGGTGTAACAGTTGGTATAATGGGACAATTTGAAGTACAACACATATCTCATCGCTGGATTGAGCTACGTTTTCCAAGCCATATCTCACACCGGCTTCGCTGTGTATTAATCTAAACAGGAAGCCTGTCTGACCCTAGTGCAGCTGTAAGCAAGCAGGTTGGATCTGCTGGCTAATGCCTATGTACGTATATAACCAAAATTATCCTTTTTAATTTTTTCCTGTGCAAAAAATCACTTTAAATCAAGACTCATCTGGTAAATGGGTGAAATGGAATCAGGGGTAAATGTTAAGTGGTCCACTTGCATTAATCAGTACATGAGGGGATACTGCTGCCCTGTGTGTGGTGCCAGCTCCTCTCCTCCTCACCTCCAGTTTTCAGTGAGTAGAAAAGTGTTTGTGTGTGTGCATGTGTACGTGCATGTGTGCGTGTGTGTGTGAGGACACCATGAGCCAAAAAGAGGAGCCAAATCAATTATAATCCCATTAAAGTCAGCACCATTACAGAGGTCATTATCAAGGGGAAAATAACCCTGATGATGATGGACCAAATACAGATCTAATTTATTTATTTATTTATTCATTAAGGGAAGAGGTCTTCTGAACATGGTGATTGCTGTGTGACAATACAGGACTGAGAAAAACAGATCTCAAGAAGAGCACTATCTCTGCCATCACCTTCTCCAGAGCAGACAGAGAACTATACTGCAGTAGCTCAGATTTAAAAAACAACACATGCTAAAAGTCATCAACGTAAGGGATAATTTTTTTTACCTAACTTTTAACCTAAATCCAATTACAAGGTGACACTTTTTGTTGATTTCATGTTGAATTCACGTCTGTGACAACTGACGTCTGTTCCCAGTGGGTAGTCTCTTCTAACACATATTCGAACACAGAAAGGACAGCCATGCCATGGAATATTTGCTAAAGGGACATGAGAAACAAATGAGAGCGTGAGAGAGAGAGCGTGAGAGAGCGCTTGTGACCGCTGCTGAGAGAGAGCAGTGGTGTGAGTATGGTGAGAGGGAGAAAAAGAGGGAGAGGCCTTGGGTGTGAGGCTCTACTCTACGAGCTGTGTCTCTGCTCCATCTCACTCCACTAGAGCTGTGTCTCTGCTCCATCTCACTCCACTAGAGCTGTGTCTCTGCTCCATCTCACTCCACTAGAGCTGTCTCTGCTCCGTCTCACTCCACTAGAGCTGTGTCTCTGCTCCATCTCACTCCACTAGAGCTGTGTCTCTGCTCCATCTCACTCCACTAGAGCTGTGTCTCTGCTCCATCTCACTCCACTAGAGCTGTGTCTCTGCTCCATCTCACTCCACTAGAGCTGTGTCTCTGCTCCATCTCACTCCACTAGAGCTGTGACCAGGAAGGAGCAGACATTAGCACTGTCTATTGAGCCCCCTCACACACACACAAACACAAACACACACACACACACACACACACACACACACACACACACACACACACACACACACACACACAGTGGAAGGGCCAAACATGCAACAGATCTGCCTCTACTCAGTGGTTCTTAGCCCTTCATCCATACTGAACAGCGGAAGAGACACAGTCAGGGACCGACCGAAAAGGGACGGAGAAATCAGAGGAGCCACTCAGCTCTGACGGTGGATTTGGGGATGTGAGGAAGAGAGGGAGAAAGAGAAGAGAGAGAAAGAGAAAGATAGGGAGAGATAAGATGAGAAATCTAGACAACATTTACACATCTCCCCTTATCTACCTTCGTAATCTCCTCATCTCCTCTCTGTCTCGGCACCACACTACACCTCCCCAGTGATCAATATACACTGGGATCAAATTTGAAATTATATCCTTACACAAAAGGAGATACTAATGGATAAACATGCTGTAGCTGTATGGGTACAATGAGCTATGATTGAATCATGACTGTGATATGCAGGGCTACTGTCATTGCCATCAATGCCACTTTGGGCATACCATTGAGCATAGCCTACTGTAAGTCTATGTCAAAATAACCTACATTTGACTAGCCTAAGTGAAAGAATGGGGCTGGAGGCTGAAAATGGGGTTAAGACAGGTCGGATAAGGTTGTATCATTGCCATGAATGACACCTCGGGTGAGTCAATGGTATAGCCTAAGCCTATACAACCTAACATGTGAAAAATAAAGTGATATTGACCCGTCTAAGAATTATGATAAGGATGGAGGCTGGGGATGGGGCTAACACTAGTCTAAGTCCAAGGTTGTGACTATATTCTGTACTCATAGGAGAACCCTTTGAAAAAACCCTTTTGTTTCTAGGTAGAACCCAAAAAGTGTTCTACATGGAACCATTAAGGGTTCTCCTATGGGAAAACCGCTGAACCCTTTTGGAACCCTTTTTTATAAGTGTTGGGCTGTGGCTGGGGAATGGGGCTATGACCTATACAGCGGGTGAAATAAGTATTGAACACGTCACCATTTTTCTCAGTAAATATATTTCCAAAGGTGCTATTGACATGAAATTTTCACCAGATGTTGGTAACAACCCAAGTAATCCATACATACAAAGAAACCAAAACAAATAAGTTCAGAAATTAAGTTATGTGTAATAGTGTGAAATGACACAGGGAAAAGGTATTGAACACACTTACTGATATTTATGTAATACTTTGTACAAAAGCCTTTGTTGGTAATGACAGCATCAAGACGCCTCCTGTATGGAGTAACTAGTCGCATGCATTGCTCTGGTGTGATTTTGGCTCATTCTTCCACACAAACAGTCTTCAAATCTTGAAGGTTCCGTGGGCCTCTTCTATGAATCTTGATCTTCAGTTCTTTCCATAGATTTTCAATGGGATTTAAGTCAGGTGATTGGCTGGGCCATTCTAGCAGCTTTATTTTCTTTCTTTGAAACCAATTGAGAGTTTCCTTGGCTGTGTGTTTGGGATCATTGTCTTGCTGAAATGTCCACCCTCGTTTCATCTTCATCATCCTGGTAGATGGCAGCAGATTTTTGTCAAGAATGTCTCGGTAAATTTGCCTATTCATCCTTCCTTCAATTATGTGAAGTTTGCCAGTACCATTTGCTGAAAAGCAGCCCCACACCATGATGTTCCCACCTCCAAACTTCACTGTTGGTATGGTATTTTTATGTGTGATGTGCAGTGCCATTTCTCCTCCAAACATGGTGTGTATTATGACATCCAAACAGTTCAATTTTTCTCTCATCTGACCACACTATATTCTCCCAGTATTTCAATGGCTTTTCCAAATGTTGTTCAGCAAACTTTAAACGAGCTTCAACATGCTTTTTTTCAGCAATGGAGTCTTTTGTGGTGAGCGTGCATACAGGCCATGGCGGTGGAGTGCATTACTTACTGTTTTCTTTGAGACAACAGTACCTGCTAATTGCAGGTCTTTTTGAAGCTCTCCACAAGTGGTCCTTGGCTCTTGGACAACTCTTCTGATTATTCTTTTCACTCCTCTGTCAGAAATCCAACATCTGGTGAAAAGTTCATGTCAATAGCACCTTTGGAAATATATTTACTGAGAAAAATGGTGACGTGTTCAATACTTATTTCACCCGCTGTATATGCCAGCTAGGGCTGTCAAATAATAAAAATAATGAATCACAATTAATCACATCAATTTCTGTAGTTAATCGATTTTTGAATTTGCTCAAAGTTGTCCCTAAATAAAGATTTGTCCATTTTAAAAGCAGTGCATTGAGTTACAGGCATACTATGCTTTGATTGTAAGGGAAGGAAACACAAAATAATCTGTATCAGAAACAAAACGCTCCCAGTGTTTAAGTAGGCCTGCTCCCTCTTATCAATGTTGTTGAAGTTTAACACACACATACTGTTAAAGCTTCAGGCATGTCATGTTTTGATAAAAATCATTGTGGGAAGTTAAGAGTTAATCAAGAGGCATTCAGCCATGGCATTGTAAACATTATTTTGGTTAGGTAGCTAACGTTAGCATAACTAGCTAGCTACTGCTGTACAAATTATGTTTTTGTCTGGGATTGTGTTTATGTGTTTTCTTCCAAAATTGTTGCTCAAAGCTGCGCGCATTGTGGATGTTTAAGAGACAGACAGCCCCACCAAGTGCAGTATCCATGCGGAATAGGATCTGTGCGAAACACGTGCGCTTAAACATGGTCCGTGCAATGAAGAAATGGAGATGTGATTAATTAGCGTCAAAAACATTCATAGTTTTTCAACTTCATCATCTCCAGCACCACCCCAATATCAACATATGTGAAAATGGCGCGTTTATATGTTTTGTAGTAAAAAAGAGGTTAAGTGTTTCCAATGACATCTTCAACCAATTAGTAGTAGGCAATGCCTACTAATAATTGGTTAAAAACACATGATGCACACTGATGTCATTGGATGTCATTTTTTCCACAAAACATAGAAATGTGCTATTTTCACATAAGTTGATGTTGGGGTGGTGCTGGAGATGATGAATATGAAGTTTAAAAAAATATGACATTTCCTTTTAACGTGTTATTAGCCATTAACTTTGACAGCTCTAATGCCAACATTAACAAACATTGACTAGTCTAAGGATGAATTTGAGGATCAGACAGGCTAAGACTGGTCAGTCTAAGGATGAGGGTGTGACTGAGTCAGAGGACAGGGTACTGGGGTTGTGGCGGAGAGAGGGAGGACAGATGAAGAAGCACAAGCAGGCTGATTGGATATGACAGGAGCAGTGTCATCCCCCTCTGCAGCGCTGCCAGCCGAGAAGAGATGCAGGTCATACTGGTCAGTCACACAGAGCCAGACTACATAGGACACAGACAGACAGACAGACAGACAGGCAGACAGACAGACAGACAGACAGACAGACAGACAGACAGACAGACAGACAGACAGACAGACAGACAGACAGACAGACACACATACACAAGAAAAAGGAGAAAGAGAGAGCTATAGAGAGACAGACAGAAAGACTGAGACAGACAGACAGGACCCAACAGCTTCCTCTTATCACAGAGCCTCAACAGTGTATCATGCCACATCATATCTGTCCCCTCTTCAGATAAGAGCAGTACTACTGATCCAGAGACCACACCACTCTTTGTCCACTCAGGATTAAACAGCAGTAAACAAAAACAGACATCACTAAAAAATGTATCTGGGTAATGTAACAGAATTCGGACCGCCAGTTATCCGAGTGTTTGTTTGGTGCCAATTGTAAAGTGGGTGGTTAAGGTCATAAATGATTCATATTCACACCAGTCCCATGCCACTGGCTCATTCTCCCATGCTAAAATCTGGAGCAAGACTGTGTGTGCGTGTGTGGCAATAATTAGCATGCCTCCTCTCCACTCTCTAATAAAGTGGACAGTGTGTGTGTGTGCGTGTGTGTGTGATGGAAGTACATACATAGCTAATACAACCATGCTCGGAACACAGTGTTATTACTACACACCCTAATCGCTCACATAACCTTGCTTCATAACATCAGAGTCAGACAAACATGTTGACTGATTGAGAAATGTGTGAATCCGAAACACAAACACAGAAAGCAATAACTAGTCATTAGCTCTCCCTGAACTACAATTTCAATGACGTTCTTAATTGAGTTCCAAGCCGGTTTCTTTTATTAGCTATTTTTACAGCATATGAATCAGACACTCTGAGAGAGTGAAAGAGAGAAAAAGTACACGTGTACAGATGTAGGATCTTAATTTGCTACAGCAGGAAAACATTCCCGCAGCAACAGGAAATGTGAATTATTATGTGGAGTGTAGGGGTTGATTTTTCATTAGGGCAAGTCAAGTCAAAGTGGAAATTACAAACCCTACCAGTTTGCATTACCTGCTTTGCAGGAAAATTCTCAGCAACAAAAATATTTATCAAATTAAGATCCTACATCTGCACACAAACACATTGAGTACATCCTCAAATGAAGGGACTGATAGATAATAGATAAGTAAAAAATAAAAGTAACAAATAATTAAATAACAGTAGCGAGGCTACATACAGGGGTACCGGTACAGAGTCAGTGTGCGGGGGCACCGGTTAGTCAAGGTAACTGAGGTAATATGTACATGTAGGTAGAGTTAAAGTGACAAATTGCAAGTAACAAATAAAATCCAAACTGTCAATTACAGCAGGAATTACTCAGTGTTTACAAAAGCTATCTGCGTGGGACACAGGAAACAAAACTAGTCATAACCGACTTTCAGCCTAAATCCTCAGTGGTTATCCACCAACAGTTAGAGTTTTCAGGCGAGTGTTCCCAGCAGTATCTGGAGCGTGAGAGAGAAGTGTGTGTGGTTTCATCAGACCTAAGTGGCCAACCACTGGTGGTTGCCATGGAAACATAACACCACAGCCTTAATCACAATTAACGGTCCAGCTAAATGACCACCTACCTCTGTCTCTACAACACGAAAATTACATACCTACTGTTTACCCTTCTAGTGTGTTATGCCTTGCAGTCTTCTCTGGATAAACTTTCCTTCTCATTACACTCACTACAAGCCTGTATTCAACAGGTATACAATGTATCAATAACCTCACAATGTCTTAACACACATACAGCACAGGACATGCATTGTACATGAAACTATGTCAAACAATGCCTTCTTTCTCTTTTATATTGATAGTTCTGATAAATGATGTGATGTACAAACACACACACACACACACACACACACACACACACACGCACACACACACACTATGTGGAGAATAGAGGATCTTTGGTTTGGTTGGTCTTTGAAATGCTATGAGAGCATTTAGACAGCCAGGCAGGCAGGCAGAGAGGCAGGCAGGCAGAGAGGCAGGCAGGCAGAGAGGCAGGCAGGCAGGCAGGCAGAGAGGCAGGCAGGCAGGCAGAGAGACAGGCAGGCAGAGAGGCAGGCAGGCATAGAGGCAGGCAGGCAGCCAGGCAGGCAGCCAGGCAGAGAGGCAGGCAGAGAGGCTGGCAGACAGGCAGGCAGGCAGGCAGGCAGAGAAGCAGGCAGGAAGAGAGGCAGGCAGGAAGAGAGGCAAGCAGACAGGCAGAGAAGTAGGCAGGCAGCCAGACAGAGAGGCAGGCAGACAGGCAGACAGACAGGCAGGCAGGCAGGCAGAGAGGTAGGCAGACCGGCAGAGAAGCAGGCAGGAAGGCAGGCAGAGAGGCAGGCAGACAGGCAGAGAGGCAGGCGGACAGAGAGGGAGGCAGGCAGGCAGGCAGGCTCATTAATCTCTCTCAATCACTGAGTCAGTGTATCAGTGTAGAGGGGACTCAACGAGCACATAAAACATGCTGTTCCAACAGGCCCCAGTAATTATGTTCCACACTGTAAAGCAGACCCACTGTTTGTTCTAATGACACTCTATTACAATGTCTAACCATACACAGAAATCACAGAGAGAGAGGGAGAGGCAGGGAGGAAAGGGTGGAGATGGGAGTGAGGGTGGAAACGGGAAAGAGAAGGAGAGAGAGAGAAAGTGAAAGAGAGACATCCCGACCAAATTAAGAGAGGAGATAAGATCGCTAGCTACTGAAGGCCTAGATGTTTATGAACGTGTATGGGTTCCATGTAGATACAACAGAGGGTGAGAGAAGGGGGAGTGAAAAAGGATAAGTATGTATACAGTGGGGAGAACAAGTATTTGATACACTGCCGATTTTGCAGGTTTTCCCACTTACAAAGCATGTAGAAGTCTGTAATTTTTATCATAGCTACTCTTCAACTGTGAGTGACAGAAAATCCAGAAAATCACATTGTATGATTTTTAAGTAATTAATTTGCATTTTATTGCATGACATTAGTATTTGATACATCAGAAAAGCAGAACTTAATATTTGGTACAGAAACCTTTGTTTGCAATTACAGAGATCATACGTTTCCTGTAGTTCTTGACCAGGTTTGCACACACTGCAGCAGGGATTTTGGCCCACTCCTCCATACAGACCTTCTCCAGATCCTTCAGGTTTCGGGAATGTCGCTGGGCAATACGGACTTTCAGCTCCCTCCAAAGATTTTCTATTGGGTTCAGGTCTGGAGACTGGCTATGCCACTCCAGGACCTTGAGATGATTCTTATGGAGCCACTCCTTAGTTGCCCTGGCTGTGTGTTTCGGGTCATTGTCATGCTGGAAGACCCAGCCACGACCCATCTTCAATGCTCTTACTGAGGGAAGGAGGTTGTTGGCCAAGATCTCGCGATACATGGCCCCATCCATCCTCCCCTCAATACGGTGCAGTCGTCCTGTCCCCTTTGCAGAAAAGCATCCCCAAAGAATGATGTTTCCACCTCCATGCTTCACGGTTGGGATGGTGTTCTTGGGGTTGTACTCATCCTTCTTCTTCCTCCAAACACGGCGAGTGGAGTTAAGACCAAAAAGCTCTATTTTTGTCTCATCAGACCACATGACCTTCTCCCATTCCTCCTCTGGATCATCCAGATGGTCATTGGCAAACTTCAGACGGGCCTGGACATACGCTGGCTTGAGCAGGGGGACCTTGCGTGCGCTGCAGGATTTTAATCCATGACGGCGTAGTGTGTTACTAATGGTTTTCTTTGAGACTGTGGTCCCAGCTCTCTTCAGGTCATTGAACAGGTCCTGCCGTGTAGTTCTGGGCTGATCCCTCACCTTCCTCATGATCATTGATGCCCCACGAGGTGAGATCTTGCATGGTGCCCCAGACCGAGGGAGATTGACCGTCATCTTGAACATTTTCTAATAATTGCGCCAACAGTTGTTGCCTTCTCACCAAGCTGCTTGCCTATTGTCCTGTAGCCCATCCCAGCCTTGTGCAGGTCTACAATTTTATCCCTGATGTCCTTACACAGCTCTCTGGTCATGGCCATTGTGGAGAGGTTGGAGTCTGTTTGATTGAGTGTGTGGACAGGTGTCTTTTATACAGGTAACAAGTTCAAACAGGTGCAGTTAATACAGGTAATGAGTGGAGAACAGGAGGGCTTCTTAAAGAAAAACTAACAGGTCTGTGAGAGCCGGAATTCTTACTGGTTGGTAGGTGATCAAATACTTATGTCATGCAATAAAATGCAAATTAATTATAAAAAAAATCATACAATGTGATTTTCTGGATTTTTGTTTTAGATTCCGTCTCTCACAGTTGAAGTGTACCTGTGATAAAAATTACAGACCTCTACATGCTTTGTAAGTAGGAAAACCTGCAAAATCGGCAGTGTATCAAATACTTGTTCTCCCCACTGTATGTGTATAGATGCAGTGCTTAATTTGAGCCGGAACATGATCCGGCACCAATTAGATTTGACTTATTTTGTTCCAGCACCTATTTTCCCGGATCCGATGAAGTGGAGGACGTACACTTTGGACGGAGGCTCAGTTCATGAACAAGCAAACATATAACTCCTGGCTTGTCATACAAAAAATAAACACTGGGCTGTACAACATGCAAAAAGGTAGGGAGCTTGGGTGAGGAGGAGAGGAGATGGGTGATGATGGTGTGAGAGGAGAGGGGTGAAGAGAGGAGGGAGGAGATAGGTGATGATGGTGTGAGAGGAGAGGGGTCAAGAGAGGAGGAGAGGAGATGGGTGATGATGGTGTGAGATGAGAGGGGTGAAGAGTGGAGGAGAGGAGATGTGTGAAGAGGAGAGAGGTGAAGAGAGAAGGGGGTATTGTCTTGCCTCTTTCATCTTGGCTGCGCTGAAAGAGGGGGTGAGTATGCTGCGTACTCTCTTCCAGTGCTCGTTCCTCAGCATCAGCAGACAGTCACTCATGGGCTTAGTAGCGGCACGGATCGTCTACAAAGAGGCGAGGGAGACAAAATGTCAAGAATATTCACACTCCAAAATACCGGCACTGATCATAGCTATAAACTATAAGTATTTGCACACTCTCACGCACCCACACACAGACCCCTCCCTCTGTATTGTATTTAGGTGATGTGTCTCCCTCACCACCCAGCCCCCACCACCTTGCCCCCAGGTCAGATCTTAGGACTCAGGAAGAGATGGAGGTCAGCCTGTCCTCTCTTGTGTTCCTGTCCAGTCCAGCGAGTGTAAGTAGACAATGGTCATCACTAAGTCCTGAGAGCCTAGGGTCCTCTGTGGTGGAACTAACACAGGATACAATGCTAGAATACTGGAGATACTTTGTATTCCTTTACTCCAGAGGAATACAGAACATTGCCATGTGATCTGAGCTAACACTGATCCCTTACCTATTGTTGTTCATAAATGTTCATAAATTGTTCATAAATGGTTAGAAGGTGTTCATACAGTCATGTGAAAAAATAAGTACACCCCCTGGAAAGTTCTCTCTTTTTTTATATACATATTTGGACAGATGGATATGTAATCTTCACTTCAACACTATTGACAGAGGTTAATTCTAATTTTAGCCATTTTATGTGAAGGTAAAGGTAGGGGTGTACTAACTTTTTCCCCATAAGGAAAAGGCATTTTTGTTTATTTTAATTGAATAACATTTTCAATGTTTGTTTTTTAGTGTGTGTGATTTGTTAAATTGGGTAACCTTTATCTGTCAATAGTGTTGAAGTGGAAATTACATATCCATCTGTCCAAATATGTATAAAAAAAGAGAGAACTTTCCAGGGGGTGTACTTCTTTTTCACATGACTGTAAATCTTCATAAAGTATTTATAAATGTTCATAAAGCATTAGGTGACCGATGGAGGTGCTTTCTGGCTGACAATACTTCATTTTTTATGTTGTGATGTTTACTTGTGTAAACAGCATCCATATTTGTTATGTATTAGCATTTGCCCATGCTAGTACAACCTTCCAGACACAATGTAATACAATTTATAATTTCTTCATCTGTGTGTTTTGGTAATGTTCTATCAGTAAGAATTAAGTAGCGCTCTAACACAATGAAATACATGGAAAAGGTAATTGTTGTTCGATAGTTTAGAGTGCTTGATTAAAATAAACCATTCATATTTTTGAGGCCACAGCATTACAGTGAAGTGTGTTTGTGTCTATGCCTCCATGGAGACTGTTTTATAGGTCTGCTCCTGCTGCTGGTTGCAGATGGTGTAGGGCCTCTGGAACATACACACAGGCACGAATGCACACACACATACACACACCCACACACTCACACATACGCACAGCAAGACCCACATCTCAACCCTACACTATCGCATACACCCCTCAGTAACACAGCAAGTGCCTCATCTCCATAATACGTATCCCATACACACAACAGGGCCCAGATCTCAGCACCATATCCACATCCAGCGCTCTGTGGGCTACTGCTAGACTGGTTGTTAAGTGAACAATGAGTCAGGAGCTTGGGAACGGGAAGCCGACAAGTAAACACCATACACTCTTAGAAAAAAAGGTTCCATCTAGAACCTTAAAGGGTTCTTCGGCTGTCCCCATAGGATAACATTTTTTGGTAGCAGGTAGCACCAATTTGGTTCCAGAGGGTTCAACATGGAACCAAAACGGGTTCTACCTGGAACCAAAACGGGTTCTCCTATGGGGACAGACGAAGAACCCTTTAGGAACCCTATTTTCTAAGAGGGTATGAGTCAAATTCATGAAATCAAACAGGTAATACATTTCACAAAGCTCCTGTATCTGCCTTGGATCTGAAGGCTGTATGTGTGTGCGTGTGCCCTGCATACATACCACAACATTTCTGAGGGATTGGAATTTAAATCTCTATATATACTGTATTGGGAGTTGTATTTTACATGATTGCCAAAAATCGAAATACATTTGAATCACAATACAATATATCCACAACCCTGTTCCATTGTCATGGCAATTCTGAATCATAAAAAAACCCATGATGACATCACACAATCAAACCAGGCAATTAGGTAGAATGTTGGAATTGAGAATGTTTGGTTGATTAGAGCCAGCATTTATTTAAAGCATCTTCTAAATGACATATATACTCTTACAAGAAGCTAAAATGACTATGTATGCTGTTGATTGCACACTCTAAAAATCAGCACCTACAGCCAGTGAGCTCACTGAGACTCTTAGCAAGGAGTTACAGTCAGTGTCAGAATTGGTAATTAACAATAAACTAATCTTAAATACATCTAAAACCAAAAGCATTGTATTTGGTTCAAAGCATTACTCTCCACTAAAATTGGCACCCTTGGTAAATATGAGCCAAACAGGCTGTGAAGAAAATTATTTGCTGTTTATCCTCTTTGTCTTTAATTCAAAATATTCACAAAAATCGAACCTTTCATTGAAGTAAAATGATTGAAAAAGATAAATGTGAAATAAATAAATTAAATATTTTTATCCGAAACGTATCCTTATGAGTAAAATCTAAATGAAGTATATTTCCATTCATATTTTACTTTTTTACGTTCACCTGAGTGATTAGGCCATGACTTCCTGTTTCACTGGGGTATAAATATGAGGTGACTCGCAGGTCAAGTTCCCATAGTTTTCCATCACTATGGGAAAGACCCGAGAATACAGTAATGATGTACGACAAAAGGTTGTTGAGCTGCACAAATCAGGAAAGGACTATAAGAAAATATCTCAACGCTATCTCAACACTATCAGGGCAATAATTAAGAAGTTTAAAGTAACTGGAGATGTTAACAAACGTCCTGGAAGAGGACATGTGTCTATATTGTTAAGATTGTTAAGAGTGGTCAAATCTCCAAGGATCACAGCTGGAGAAAATTCAGAAGTTAGTTGGGTCTTGGGGTCAGAAAGTCTCCAAAACTACGATCAGACGCCACCTACAAGTTGTTTGGGAGGGTTGCCATATAAAAGCCTTTGCTGTCATCAAACAACAAACTCAAGCGCCTACAGTTTGCCAAACGTTACTGGAACTTTCATTGGGACCGAGTTCTATGGTCAGATGAGACAGAAATAGAGCTTTTTGGAAACAAACACCAGAGGTGGGTTTGGCGTAGACAGAAAGATAGTCATGCAGAAAAGTACCTCATCCCCACTGTGAAGTATGGTGGTGGATCTTTGATGTTGTGGGGCTGTTTTTCTTCCAAAGGACCTGGACAACTTGTTAGGATACATGGGATCATGAACTCCATCAAGTACCAGCAGATATTAAATCAAAACCTGACTGCCTTAAGGAAGCTTAAACTGGGCAGTAGTTGGATCTTCAAGCAGGACAATGATCAAAGCACACCTCAAAATCAACACAAAATGGTTCATTGACCACAGAATCAAGGTTTTGCATTGACCATTCCAGTCCCCTGACCTAAACCCCATAGAAAGCCTGTGGGATGAGCTGAAGAGGAAGGTCCACAAGCGTGGATCTCAGAATCTGAAGCATCTGGAGAGATTCTGTATGGAGGAATGGTCTCAGATCCCTTGCCATGTATTCTCCAACCTCATTACACATTATAGGAGAAGACTCAGAGCTGTTATCTTGGCAAAGAGAGGTTGCACAAATATTGAATGAAGGGGTGCCAATAATTGTGGCACACATATGAGAAAAATATTTGTTTTATGATAACAATTAATTTTTTCCTTCAATTATTTACTTTAATTAAAGGTTAGATTTTTGTGAATATTTTGAATGAAAGACCAAGAGTGTAAACAATAATAAATAAAAAAAATCACAGCCCAAGGGTGCCAATATTAGTGGAGGGCACTGTACCTCAGCTGGAGTTGTGCATAAAGGGTGTGACCATTGAACAAGTTGAAGAAGCTGAACTCCTAGGAGTAACATTGGATAGTCAGTTATCATGGTCAAGTCATACTGACAAAGTTGGTGTGAAGATGGGGAGAGGTATGTTTGTTATAAAACATATTCTGCATTTTTAACACAAAGTTCAACTGTACTTGTTGTTCAGGCTCTGATATTGTTCCATTTTGATTACTGTCTGATAATATGGTCAGTTGCAGCTAGGGCTGTTACGTTGACCGTACCGCTCACGGTAACTAGGCTTCTCTAAAACTGCATTCTGATGCCGCTGATGGTCATTACCAAACTTGCTAACAGCCAGCCACTAATGGCCGGTACTCAGCACTCTATTGTTCCTCTAATCACTCTGAAATCAATGCAATTGCTTTCGAAAATCTAATCAAACACTTCATGAGAGCCCTGGCATTCTGAGTTTGAGCGGAATAGGATCACCTGTTGTGCAGCGAGAGCCAGCTCCTCATAGCCGTTTGATGCATAGAATTAAATAAGTGTCCCTATAAGCCCATGTTGCGCTACATGTCTATAGGCTATGCTATTCAATTGTGTGAGAAAACAACGTTTTTATGGCCTTTATTAAAAAGAGGAGGATCGCATCAGCTTTCTATATTTATTTCTCAACTTTCCTAATAATAAACACATTGCTTCGCTTTACAACTGGAGTAGCCTAACTGGCTGGCATGAAAATGAAATGTGGGAAAAGCGTCCTCCATTTGCTATTCAAGTGCATACGGATGACAAGTCTTTTTCCCCTGCCACGGTTCCGAGACAGGTGCATGATAATGGTCTATTCTAAATCAAAACAAATTTCACACATATTATTTACTATATGTAAAGACAAGATTACATAGAGAATAGTCTGATGGATGAGAATATTATCACTTGTGAATGATGCCCAGCGTGTGTAGTCTAAGGCAAGAAACAGTGCATACAACTTGTTCTAATCATAGTCACATGCATCATGTAGCCTAGTCCATAGGCCTATACAGTATGTTTTTATACGTTTGCATCACAACTAAAGTAGCCAAATAACTCTACGCGTAGCCTATAGGCCCGAGACCCCTGTAACACGGTTGGCGAGCCCATAGCCTACAGAGCCTAGTGAAACGTGTTCTTATAAGCCCAGTCATTGTGCAATTGCATGTGAAAACAGAGTTTTGACTCGCCACTATTTAAAAGAGGATCTCAGATTCCTGATGCTGCTATATTTATTGCTCAATTCTTAAAATTAAGTACATTAATCCACTTTACAACCGGTGTAGAATACCTGGCATATTAAAAATGTAACTGCACTAAACCTCCATTCATTATTAGAGTACAGGCTACGGATAATCTTCATTTTTTTTTGTGGGCTACACATACAGTCATGTGAAAAAGTAAGTACACCCCCTGGTTCCCCATAAGGAAAAAGCATAACATTTTCATTTTTTTAGTTTTTTTTGTGATTTGTTAAATTGGGTAACCTTTATCTGTCAATAGTGTTGAAGTGAAGATTACATATCCATCTGTCCAAATATGTAAAAAAAAAAAAGAGAGAGAGAACTTTCCACGGGGTTTACTTACTTTTGAGAATAGTCTGATGGGTGAGAACATTATCAAGTGCTTGTCAAATTGTGAACTGATGAAGTGTGTGCAGGCTGTGCAAGAAACAGAGTAGAGCGTTTCCCTTTCATGCAACTTTTTTCAAATCATCATTAGTCGCATCATGCAGCCTTAGGCTATATGTTTTGATTTCTAATACATTCTAACGTTGTATCACAATTAAAGTTGCATAAATAACTTTAAATTAAGCATATAGGAGGACCTGTTTCTTTGTTACTCACTCAGCACAAATAGGCACGTGCGCAATACCTCGGAAATCATTTGGGAAAAAAATATGTTATATTTTATTCAGCAACAGTAGATGTTCCAAAGGTCTGCATCAAAACGTGTTTATGCTAATTAACGGTACATTACAGTGAGACTGGCAGTTATTTTTCATAACAATCAATGGCTGACAAAATGTCATGACTGCCACAGCCCTACAGTTCTGGTCAACATTATTGGCTCTCTTGAATTGTTTGTATATCATGTAAAATATCTTCTGAAATAAATGGAAATGTAAAAATGTAATAGGATGCCCAAAGTTATTCAACAAAACAAGATGCCTTTTCAACTTACATGTAGTGATGTCAAAGAAGAAACATAAATTATGACCTGGACAGCATTAACGCCACCCTGCCCTAATATTTGGTTGCACAACCTTTGGCAACAATGACAGCCTCAAAACGTTTCTTGTAGCCGTCTAGAAGCTTCTTGCACCTGTCTGCTGGTAGTTTCTCCCATTCTTCCATTGTAATGTGTTCAAGCTCTTGAATGTTTGCAGGATTCCTTTTCCCATTGGCAGATTTCAGCTCTCTCCAAAGATTTTCAATCGGATTGAGATCAGGACTCATTGCTGGCCAGTTTAAAATAGTCCATTTTGCCCTTTTCAACCATTCTGTTGTGCTTTTGGATGTGTGCTTTGGGTCCTTATCCTGTTGGAGGACCCATGATCTTCTAGATAATAATAAGAATAAAATTAAGAACAGAGTAGCAACAGCAAATGATGAGTGTAAAAGTGTGTGCGTTTGTGTGTATGTGCGTATGTAGTGAATGTGTGTGTGGGTTTCTTCCATTTAAAAATGAAATGTTTTGGTACCCTTCCCCAGATCTGTGCCTCGACACAATCCTGTCTCTGAGCTCTGCGCACAATTCCTTCGACCTCATGACTTGGTTTTTGCTCTGACATGCACTGTCAACTGTGGGACCTTATATAGACAGGTGTGTGCCTTTTCAAATCATGTCCAATCAATTGAATTTACCACAAGTGGACTCCAATCAAGTTGTAGAAACATCTCATGGACGATCAATGGAAACAGGATGCACTTGAGCTAAATTTAGAGTCTCATAGCAAAGGGTCTGAATACTTATGTAAATAAGGTATTTCTGTTTTTGATTTTTTATAAATTTGCTAAAAATTATAAAAACTATTTTGGGTATTGTGTGTACAGTAGATTGATGAGGGAAAAAATAAATTTAATACATTTTAGAATAAAACTGTAACATATGGCAAAAAGTCGAGGGATCTGAATACTTTCCGAAGGCACTGTATAGTCTACTGAGTGTCCTAGGACCAGTGCAAGATAGAGTCAGTGCAGATAGTTTTGGTACCATTAATTTACTATTTAGCAGTCTTAAGGCTTGGGGGTCGAAGCTGTCTCGGAGTCTATTGGTCCGAGATCCGATGCTCTTGCCGGACGGTTGCAGAGTGAACAGTCTATGGCTTGGTTGGCTAGAGTTTATGGCATCTTTTCAGGCATTCCTCTGACACCGGATGATGGTGTTGATGTGTGTCATGACCAGCCTTTCAAAGCACTTCATAATTACAGATGTAAGTGCTACAGGGTGATAGTCATTTAGGCAGGTTACCTTGGGAACAGAGACAATGGTGGTCAGCTTGAAACATTTTGGGATTACTGACTGGGACAAGGACAGATTGAAAATGTCTGTGAAGACACTTGACAGCTAGTCTGTGCATGCTTTGAGAACGCGCCCTGGTATTCCGTCTGTGATTGTTAACCTGTTTAAAGGTTTGCGGAGAGCGAGATCACAGAGAGCGAGATCACACAGTCATCCGGAAGAACAGGGGTTTTCATGCAAAGCACAGTGTTATATTCCTTGAAGGAAGCTTAAAAGGCATTTAGCTTATTTGGGAGTTCTGCATCGCTGGTTAACTCATGGCTGGGTTTCCCTTTGTAATCCGTTAGCATCTGCAAGCCCTGCCACATACGACAAGCTTCATAGCCAGTGTAATAGGATTCCACCTTCCTCCTATATTGGCCTTTTGCATGTTTGATGCATCGTCTGAGGTCGTAGTGGGCTATCTTGTGTGCGTCCATGTCCTGTCCCTTGTAAGCGGTAGTTCTAGCCTTTAGCCCAGCGTGGATATTGCCTGGTTTGGACACGTTCCAAGCCAATATGGCATGTGGATGGTGAAAGCAACTGGGACCTCCTGACCTCGGACCTCTGTTTGATACACGTGTCACATTATCATTAGTTGTGACCCTGCTGCCTTGGGATGCCATTGGTCCGCTCTGCTCTCAGACACAAACACTTCTATCTCTAGAGCCTCTAAGAGTACAGATTTCATAGCCCAACTTGATATTATCATCAGGTAGCTTGTCAAAAACTGCTTTAAAAATAAGCATACATCTACTTTCGATTCACTACATAAAATACGCAGAAAAAGTACTTAGGCATAATGTATCAGTAAGGTAAGCATCTAAAAAATGTCACATAGGTGAAAAGGGCATTTTCCTAATTGACTTACCATTCTGTTGACTTACCATTCTGTTGACTTACCATTCATTGACTTACCATTCATTGACTTACCATTCTGTTGACTTACCATTCATTGACTTACCATTCTGTTGACTTACCATTCTGTTGACTTACCATTCATTGACTTACCATTCATTGACTTACCATTCATTGACTTACCATTCTGTTGGGGAAGGTGCTGAAGTCCTTCACCATGATCTGTCTGAGCATGTCAGGGTCAGCTACCACCACCACGGGCCTCCTGCCTAGATAGTATCTGGAGAGACACACAGGACATCATACAGAACAGCTTGAGAAACCAGACACACGTTTGCATGCATACATACATGTGAGATGGGTGTGTATCACATGTGAGACGGGTTTGTATCACATGTGAGATGGGTGTGTAGCACTTTCATTGTGCCACGGGGTGTGTTCGGAGAGAAACCCTCTGACTTGCACGTGGGTTAGACTCCTTGGTCCGTGTTTCAAGACGGGTCGGGTGGGTTGCCGACATTGCCACTGACCCCTGGCTGACTATGTGTTTGTACAGTATATGCATGCATACACACACAAAAGAACACACAGAAGCAAGCATGCACACACACACAAACACACACACAGCTGCGGGGAAAACATTAATAAATAACAGGATGCCAATCAAACTGGGTGATCATCACAGAGGATGTAAAGCCTGGGAAGGAATATACTCAAAGCTGCAGCGTAAAACATACCCACACATCTTAGACATGTGAGCTGTTGAGGAGTCTATATTGAAGGAGAGTCTCACAATGGAAGTTTAACACAACCCTAACTACCTGCCATGAGCTTGACAGACCACAGAGTTGAAATGATCAGGGTTTGTTTGTATCCTACAGCTTGTTTTAGTCTAGTCATTACACTCAGGGTTGCTTCAGTTCACTGCAATGTTAGCCAGGAGACACTGACTAACCAGTCGTGGGTAGTGTTAAATGCAGAAGACACATTTCAGTTGAATGCATTCAGTTGTACAACTGATTAGTATCTCCCCTTTTTCTTTCCATGGTGTAGTTGGAGGACAGCTAGTTTCCATCCTGCTCTGGGTACATTATATTATTAAGTAATTTAGCAGACACTCTTATCCAGAGAAACGTACAATAGTGAGTACATACATTTTCATACTAGTACCCCATGGGAATCAAACCCACAAGCTTGGCATTTGAAGCATCATGCTCTACCGACTTAGCTACATGGGCTCCATTGACTTCAATACAAAACCTAGGGGGCTCCATAGATTTACACAGTAATTATGACAACTTCCTTTGGACTTGCAGCATGAACTGATATGTTGTCCCCCCAATTAAAGGATCAGAGAATGAATACAGTACTCTGTAATCCCGTGTAGCTCAGATGGTAGTGCATGGTGCTTTCAATGCCAGAGTTGGGGGTTTGATTCCCACGGGGGACCAGTATGAAAAAAGTATGAACATGTATGCACTAATTAACTGTAAGTCACTCTGGATAAAAGCATCTGCTAAATGACAAAAATGTCATAAGCTACCACTGCAGTGCATAAAATGTTGAGAGAAAGACAACAGTTTTTAACAAATGAATTCCTACAAGAGAGAGCTATAATCTGTTGTATTTTTTTTTTAACTTTCACTTACTTAGTTAGCGAATGCTATGTTATCTAGCTGGCTATGGCTATCCAAGCTTCCAAGTCAAGGTAAGCTTTTGGTTTTATCTTTCCCTCAATCCTGACTAGTCTCCCTGCCGATCAAAAACATCCCCACAGCATGATGCTGCCACCACCATACTTCACCGTAGGGATAGTATTTGCCAGGTGATGAGCGGTGCCTGGTTTCCTCCAAACGTGAGGCTTGGCATTCAGGCCAAATAGTTCAATCTTGGTTTCATCAGACCAGAGGATCTTGTTTCTCATGGTCTGAGAGTCCTTTAGGTGCCTTTTGGCAAACTCCAAGTGGGCTGTCATGTGCCTTTTACTGAGGAGTGGCTTCTGTCTGGGCACTCTACCATAAAGGCCTGATTGGTGGAGTGCTGCAGAGATGGTTGTCCTTCTGGAATGTTCTCTTATCTCCACAGAGGAACTCCATCAGGTTCTTTGTCACCTCCCTGACCAAGGCCCTTCTCCCCCGATTGCTCAGTTTGGCTGGGCAGCCAGCTCTAAGAAGAGTCTTGATGGTTCCAAGAATGATGGAGGCCACTGTGTTGTTGGGGACCTTAAATGCTGCAGAAATGTTTTGGTAACATAATCCTGTCTCAGAGCTCTAAAAGACATTTCCTTTGACCTCATGGCTTGGTTTTTGCTCTTACATGCACTGTCAACTGTGGGACCTTATATAGACAGTTTGCCTTTCCAAATCATGTCCAATAAATTGAATTTACCCCAGGTAACAGCTTCTATCTCAAGGCCATCAGACTGTATATACTTAGACTTGAAATCACTGGCCACTTTAATAAAGGAACACTAGTCACTTTAATAATAATTACATATTTTCCATTACTCATCTCATATGTATTTACTGTATCCTATTCTATTCTACTGTATCTTAATCTATGCCGCTCTGACACTGCTCATCCATATATTTATATATTCTTAATTCCATTCCTTTACTATAGATTAGTATGTATTGTGTTTATTGTTGTGAATTTGTTAGATATTACTTTTTAGTATATTATTGCACTGCTGGAGCTAGAAACACAAGCATTTCGCTACACCAGCAATAACATCTGCTAAACAGTCAAGTTGTAGAAACATCTCAAGGATGATCAATGTAAAAAGGATGCACCTGAGCTCAATTTTGAGTCTCATAGCAAAGGGTCTGAATACTTAAATAAGGTATTTCTGTTTAACATTTTTATAACATTTGCAAACATTTTTAAAAACTTAGTCATTATGGGGTATTGTGTTTAGATTGATGAAGAAAACATTTAATTTAATACATTTTAGAACAAGGCTGGAATGTAACAAAATGTGGAAAAAGTGAAAGGGTCTGAATACTTTCCAAATGCACTGTACATAGGAGGACTTACAGGAGATTCTTCACAAGGCTGAGAGGAGGGCTAATGCCTGGTGTTATAAAGCTGAGGTTTAAAGGTAAGGAGAAGATCTTCTCTCACAGCAGCTCTTCCTTGTTAAATCCCATCTCTGGGTGACACTAAAAGAGATTAATCTAGAGAAGATGTTGCCCTAGTCTTGTCCCCAGTCTCAAGGCTAATGTAACTCCACATTTACCGGTGCACATCCTTCATCCAGTGTAGAAGGCTTTAATTAATATGGGGTAAAGGTCTGGCAGTATCAGAGGGGAGAATCTGACCCCCCTTTTAAAAACAGTAGGTCATTAACACTCCATGTGTCTGTTTATGACTGCAACTGTCACACTGGACGGGTAACGGTTTGGTTATCTGGTCCGGAGGGAGCTCCATTCCGTAGCCTGCATGGGTAACATAATCACCATACTGGACTGGCTACTTAGACCAACTAGTCACTGTGCAGGCTTCTCTGTGTGTTAGTGTGTTTGTGTAGTTTCATCACCAACCGGTGGTTATAGTGGCAACATCGTTACTATACAAATACATGAATGCAGAGGGAACATTTGTGTGTTTGTATAGTTATGATGTAGTTTCACCCATAGAAATATTTTTCTAATTCCTAACTATATGTCTTCTCCTGACATTGTGAGGTACTGCTGTATATTTTAGGATCCAATATTAAAATAACAAATATTTCTGCCTGACCATGTTCATGGTGAATTTTGCTAGCAGATACATTTTTCCCGCCTCTCGGAATTGAAAGATGAACTGAGGTCCACACTCCAGTCCAGTTGGTAGTGGTAATGCACCGTAAAGTTGGTTGCAAGAAGAAGAACAAGAAGAAGAAGAGATTACTAGAAACTAACTCGGTTTCCCCTTTTATCTGTGGATTAATTGTCGGAGTAGAGAACATGATTTTGAGTGACTCAAAATGGGTCAGAATTCGCCAAAGATCCAGAAAAAAAGGACCTTGTGCATTTCAGGTAAAATAACAACCCAATATTTATATCCCAGGACAAATTAGCTAGCAACAGCAAGCTAGCTACCTAAATGGCCATGAATGTTTCATGTGTTTTGACCTGTCCCCAAATAAATATAGTTGGTTAGTTCGGAACAAAATCAACATGCGTGCGTGCCCGGTCTAGTCAGGATGTTATGTATACAGGTATTGACATTATGTCTGATATGAAAAATAAATAAACTTTGAAAGGTTTCCCTCTAACAACCACTGAGTTCTTTCAACTTTGATATGTTGATGGGGGGGGGGGCGGGGGTTCTGAGATACGACGGGGGTTCAATAAATGTGCCATGAGCCTCTTTCTCTTTTCTCTTTGAAAAACCTCATATCGATCTAGTGGACTAATCGTCCTGAAGGCTGTAGTAATGCCTTTTGGCATATATCCGCGCATTCTGACTTAAGTTCTCTTTTCTGGTCCAGGCACGAAATCCAGCCATAGCAAACCCAATTTTCCCCGCTCTACTCCTACACTTTTATTTATTTCTTACAAATACACAGAAAACCCAGTAGCCTATTCCCTTTGATGTGCTCTTAAGAAAGAAATCTGCTGTCCATAAGCAGGCCTGTATAATCAATCCAGAGCTTATCTAGCAGCACATCTAGATTAGATCAACTTTATTATCCCACCAAATTCGTTTGGTCATGTGCCTAAAAACACAAAGTATACAAAACATAAAAACACAGAATAATACACACAATTAATATGAAAGTGCAATAGGCCACATATTTACAGTGAGTAAGTGCAATACATATTTACTGTACACAGGGGAGCCTCCAGGGATTTTGGGCCCCATGAAAATATATAACATTGGGCTCCAAAATGTTTTTACCTAATGCTGGAATAATATTTTAGGGCCCCTGTCAGTCACAGGCCCTTAGAATCATCCTAAGTTTCCCCCCCCATACGGCGCCCCTGACTGTACAATCCTTTCACCGAGCCGACTAGGTGAACAATCTGTCAACGTGCTCTTGAGCTAGGCACTTAACCCTAATTGTTGCTGTAAGTCTCTCTGGATAAGAGCGTCTGCTAAATGGCTAAAACTAAAAATATCTGTTCATCCTGAGCTTCTTCTGAAGAAGTCTTCTTCCCCTAGTCAGGTTGCTGCTACGACTGAGACTTGAGTGAAGGGGATTTGTACTGTCCTGTTATTTTGTCTAGTTTTTAGAGGATGAGTTTTGTGTACAGGCTGTTGGCTGATTCTTGGTCTATAATACTTCTTGGTCTATTCCCGCCATCTTGATCAAGCGCGGCAGCTCTATTTGGTCTTGAACTAACATGTTTCCAAACATGCATATCAGACCAAAGGGCCAGACACTCTTCAGTATGGGGTCTTGGACAGACACTGGGGCAGCAGGTAGCCTAGTGGTTAGGGTGTTGGGCCAGTAACTGAAAGGTTGCTGGATTGAATCCCCGAGCTGACAAAGTAAAAAAAGGTAGTTAACCCACTATTCACCGGTAGGCCGTCATTGTAAATAAGAATTTGTTCTTAACTGACTTGCCTAGTTAAATACAAAATAAAAACTCCGTAGGACAGATTTATAAAACAGCAAAAAAATATGGTGATCAACATTAAAATGGTTCAGTTTGTGTAAAACTTTTTTTTTTGTCTTTGCAAGGGCACTCACAGTCATTGCATTTCAGGTTATTATCTATCTTGATTCCTAGGTATTTATATGTGTTCACTCTATCTACTGATTCTCTGTTGATCTTTGTGGGGTAATGCATTGGAATAAGCCTACCAGGAAGCTTCTGTTTGATCTTATGTTGTTGCTTTTCATTAGCCTGGTCCCAGATCAGTATGTGATGTCGTGCCAACTCCTATGGTCATTGTCACACCATTAATTGGCAAGACATGAACAAGCAGATCTGGGACTTTTCACCAGCTTCACTGATACTTCTAACACATACAGTATGTTTATCAGAGGATGGGTCAGACGCTGGATGAGAGTGACTTGGGTTTAGTGACTTGGGTTTGGTGTGATATAAATGCAGTGTCAGTCAGTCACTTACCCACATACTCTCCCATACTTGTGAATCAGGTCTGTGTGAACACCAAAAAAGCCCTGAAAAGAAAGATTAGAAAGAATTAGAAAGGAACCTGAGATTTTATATAATATATAATTTGATATGAGAGAATATCCATTCTCTCTGCTACAATGAAGTACTGTGAGTTCAAGATACCTGTTGGTATCTGATTGATATTTACTCAATAAGCACTTTCCATTGTCTTAACTACTAGCGTTAACTCCACAGCCACCACAAGAAACACCATAGCAGTACACGGCGACAGCTGCGTTGATTTGACTCTTTTCCATTCCTGTGTCAGAGCTAAGACTGACACATGACTGACAACTTAATAAAGGGGCTAGAACACCAGCCTGAACATAACATCTCTGACCAACACTAAGAGGTACTGTAATTGCAAAGTGTGTGTGCAGAGATAGTGTCTGCGTGCTTGTGTGTGTGTGTGTGTGTGTGTGTGTGTGTTTGCAATCTTCAACAGAACTAACAAAAAGCTTCACCGACTGACAAAGGAGGTGTGATGACGAAGGTTTCAGCTCTCTGTGCATTGATCTTTAGATCTGCTCCAACAGTTCCAGTCTCAAGGCCAGTGTGTGTGTGTGTGTGTGACTGTGTGTGTGTGTGTGTGTGTGTGTGTGTGTGTGACTGTGTGTGTGTGTGTGTGTGAGTGTGTGTGTGTGTGTGTGTGTGACTGTGTGTGTGCGTGTGTGTGTGTGACTGTGTGTGTGTGTGCGTGCGTGTGCGTGTGCGTGTGCGTGTGTGTGTGTGTGTGTGTGTGTGTGCGAGAGCTTAACTCATCACAGCTCTGTAATACAAAACATCAGCCACTCCGACTTGAGACTTAGAGCATTCAATTGATTTCACATCAATCTGTGGAATGAATCTATGGTACTTTGCAATGTAGCTAAGCGACGGCCTTAAAAGTCACACTTAATTCAATTGGCAATTTCTCGGACAATCAAATCAAATGTTAATGGTCGCATAAACATATTTAGCAGGTGTTATTGCAGGTGTAGTAAAATGCTTATGTTCCTAGCTCCAACAGGACAGTAATATCTAACAATACAAAACAATCCACACAAATCTAAAAAGTAAAAGAATGGAATTAAGAAATCTAGAAGTATTAGGACGAATAGAAATATATATGTACAGTATGTGATGGGATGTATAGACATTATGGACAGTATGTGGATAGAATATATAGTATATCTGAAGAATACGTGGATAGAATAGTATATGTACATCAATAGAATAGGATAGGCCTTGACTAGAATACAGTATGTATATATGAAATGGGTAAAACAGTATGTAAACATTATTAAAGTGATAAATAACTGTCCTGACTCCAGAGTGGTAGAAATCCACCAATAGAGCCCAGGGCTGTATTAATAAAGCCTATTAGAGTAAGAGTGCTGATGTAGGATTAGTTTTGCCTTTTAGATCATAATGAACAAGATTGTGTAGACAAGGTGTTGGGGGGGGGATACGGGCCCAGTGCAGATGTTATGAGTAAAACTGTTGTGGCGATACTCCATTAAATGAGCTAAGGAAGAAGGAGTAAGAAGACAAACACGTAATAGTATTTTGTTTTCAGTATGGGGTCTCGGCATCATTTCTATTCAGTACACTGCCAGTATTGTTTTCAGAATGGGGTCTCAGCATCATTTCTATACAGTACACTGCCAGTATTGTTTTCAACATGGGGTCTCGGGATCATTTCTATACAGTACAAACGCCACTATTGTTTTCAGTATGGGGTCTCTGCATCATTTCTATACGGTACACTACCAGTATTGTTTTCAGTATGGGGTCTCAGCATCATTTCTATACAGTACACTGCCAGTATTGTTTTCAGAATGGGGTCTCGGGATAATTTCTATACAGTACACTGACAGTATTGTTTTCAGTATGGGGTCTCTGCATCATTTCTATACAGTACACTACCAGTATTGTTTTCAGTATGGGGTCTCAGCATCATTTCTATACAGTACACTGCCAGTATTGTTTTCAGTATGGGGTCTCGGGATAATTTCTATACAGTACCCTGCCAGTATTGTTTTCAGTATGGGGTCTCGGCATGATTTCTATACAGTACACTGCCAGAATTGCACTAAAAGCTTACAGGAGAGCTTCAATTTTATTTGATGTTTTATCAAAGACTCCCCAAAGAAGAATACTTGTCTACTTCAGCATACTCATCCCAAAGTAACCTATAAGAGCTTCCCTGCAGTCATGACTCTGAATTCACATGTCGACCAATGGTTTGACCCTAGTGTGTGTGTCTGTGTGTGTGCGTGTGTGTATGGTGTTTGTTAAGTGTTTGTATACTGCAGTGTGTATCCTGCCACCATGTCTGTGTACTCTAGGTACTCCCAGCATGTGTGGTATGCCCTGCAGCATCCTGTGTCCTGTCCTCTGAGAGGATAAATGTTTCTTGGTGATGGCTAGCCTGGCTATAAAAGGGTCCCTGCGTGACACACACACTTACGCACGCACACACACATACACAAATGTAATAACCCAGGCAGGCCTCCTCTGCTCTCATCACACAGTGATCTCAGCAGAATACATCAGAGTGGACCTCTCATCTCACTACGCCTGACGAGTGACAATATCACAGCTTTAGAGCAAGAGGTAAGGTGAAACGTGGACTACTAAATATTTGGTACTACTTTCAAACAGTATGCAGAAAAACACTGTGTAATTATAAATCCCCTGTCTCTGATACTCTGAAACAAATCTGGATATACTGGGTACAACCATAGTAGCCTATATGACCATAGTAGCCTATATGACCACAGTAGCCTATATGACCACAGTAGCCTATATGACCATAGCTACAGTGGGGAGAACAAGTATTTGATACACTGCCGATTTTGCAGGTTTTCCTACTTACAAAGCATGTAGAGGTCTGTAATTTTTATTACAGACCTCAGTCTCAAAGAAAACCATTAGTAACACACTACGCCGTCATGGATTAAAATCCTGCAGCGCACGCAAGGTCCCCCTGCTCAAGCCAGCGCATGTCCAGGCCCGTCTGAAGTTTGCCAATGACCATCTGGATGATCCAGAGGAGGAATGGGAGAAGGTCATGTTGTCTGATGAGACAAAAATAGAGATTTTTGGTCTAAACTCCACTCGCTGTGTTTGGAGGAAGAAGAAGGATGAGTACAACCCCAAGAACACTATCCCAACCGTGAAGCATGGAGGTGGAAACATCATTCTTTGGGGATGCTTTTCGGCAAAGGGGACAGGACGACTGCACCGTATTGAGGGGAGGATGGATAGGGCCATGTATCGCGAGATCTTGGCCAACAACCTCCTTCCCTCAGTAAGAGCATTGAAGATGGGTCGTGGCTAGGTCTTCCAGCATGACAACGACCCGAAACACACAGCCAGGGCAACTAAGGAGTGGCTCCATAAGAAGCATCTCAAGGTCCTGGAGTGGCCTAGCCAGTCTCCAGACCTGAACCCAATAGAAAATGTTTGGAGGGAGCTGAATGTACCAAATATTAAGTTCTGCTTTTCTGATGTATCAAATACTTATGTCATGCAATAAAATGCAAATGAATTACTTAAAAATCATACAATGTGATTTTCTGGATTTTTGTTTTAGATTCCGTCACTCACAGTTGAAGAGTACCTATGATAAAAATTACAGACTTCTACATGCTTTGTAAGTGGGAAAACCTGCAAAATCGGCAGTGTATCAAATACTTGTTCTCCCCACTGTACATAAAACACTCTCTTACAGACGTTTTACTCCATTCAACAAACTGTGGGCATGATTAGAGACAGCTAAACCACTATCAGAGTCCTGATACAACGTATGCTCCGGCAGTTCTGTCTGAAATTATTAGCATACATTTCCCTTAGTATTCAGTGGGTCGGAAGCGTTGGCACTGTTGGTTAAGGGCTCATAAGTAAGCATTTCATGGTAAGGTCTAAACCTGTTGTATTCAGTTCATGTGACAAATAAAATTGTAAAAATTTTATTTGATGAGCACCATATGGAAGAAATGTCTTACATTCATTACCAAGAACAGATATGCTACAACTGCCTTTCTGTTTCCACTTCATTTCAACCCCCCCCAAAAAAGCTTAAAAAAAAGAATAATAATAAAAAGAAAAGTATTCAAAATATTATTTCAACCTAAATCCAATGGCATGGTGACATTTTTTGTAGATTTTACATTGGATTCATGTTAGTTGACAACTCAACTACATATAAACCAAAACTAAACATTGAAATGACATCTGTGCCCAGTGGGCTGTCTCTGTCCTCCTGCAAGGGAGTAGAATCATAGAAGAACAAAGATTGAATAGCCTGATTGCCCCCCGATCCCCATCCACCCGCCCTTTGGAGCCGAACCACATCTATCTATCTATCTATCTATCTATCTATCTATCTGTCTGTCTGTCTGTCTGTCTGTCTGTCTGTCTGTCTGTCTGTCTGTCTGTCTGTCTGTCTGTCTGTCTGTCTGTCTGTCTGTCTGTCTGTCTGTCTGTCTGTCTGTCTGTCTGTCTGTCTGTCTGTCTGTCTGTCTGTCTGTCTGTCTGTCTATCTGTCTATCTGTACACCTGTATTTGGGGTGTTTTCCGCATTCTTCTCTGCAGATCCTATCAAGCTCTGTCAGGTTGGATGTGGAGTGTCGCTGCACAGCTATTTTCAGGTCTCTCCAGGGATGTTCGATCGGGTTCAAGTTCGGGCTCTGGCTGGGCCACTCAAGGACATTCAGAGACTTGTCCAGAAACCACTCCTGGTTGTCTTGGCTGTGTGCTTAGGGTCGTTGTTCTGTCGCCCCAGTCTGAGATCCTGAGCGCTCTGGAGCAGGTTTTCACCAAGGATTGCTCTGTACTTTGCTCCATACATCTTTTCCTTGATCCTGACTAGTCTCCCAGTCCCTGCCACTGAAAAACATCCCCACAGCATGATGCTACCACAACCATGCTTCACCCTAGGGATGGTATTGGCCAGGTGATGAGCGGTGCCTAGTTTCCTCCAAACGTGACACTTGGCATTCAGGCCAAATAGTTCAATCTTGTTTTCATCAGACCAGAGAATCTTGTTTCTCATGGTCTGAGAGTCCTTTAGGTTCCTTTTGGCAAACTCCAAGTGGGCTGTCATGTGCCTTTTACTAAGAAGTGGCTTCTGTCAGGCCACTCTACCATAAAGGCCTGATTGGTAGAGTGCTGAAGAGATGGTTGTCCTTCTGGAAGGTTATCCCATCTCCACAGAGGAACTCTAGAGCTCTGTCAGAGTGACCATCGGGTTCTAGGTCACCACCCTGGTTCTAAACTTCTTCCGTTGAAGAATGATGGAGGGCACTGTGTTCTTGGGGACCTTCAATGTTGCAGACATTTTTTGTACCCTTCCCCAGATCTGAGCCTCGACACAATCCTGTCTCTGAGCTCTACGGACAATTCCTTCGACCTCATGGCTTGGTTTTTGCTCTGACATGCACTGTCAACTGTGGGACCTTATATAGACAACTGTGTGCCTTTCCAAATCATGTCCAATCAATTTAATTTACCACAGGTGGACACCAATCAAGTTGTAGAAACATCAATGGAAACAGGATGCACCTGAGCTCAATTTCGAGTCTCATAGCAAAGGATCTGAATACTTATGTAAATAAGGTATTTACATATATTTTTTAAAATTTTAGGGGGTGGTAGGTAGCCTAGCGGTTAGAGCGTTGGGCCAGTCGCTGGTTCGAATACCCGAGCCGACAAGGTGAAAAAAACCTGCCCGTGTCCTTGAGCAAGGCACTTAACCCTCATTTGCTCCAGAGGGCTGACCCTGTAGGTAGGCCGTCAATGTAAATAAGAATTTAACTGACTTGCCTAGTTAAATAAAGGTTTAAAATGTGCAAAAAAATCTAAAAACCAGTTTTTTCATTATGGGGTATTGTGTGTAGATTGATGAAGAAAATGTTTCATTTAATTAATTTTAGAAAAAGGCTGTAACGTAACAAAATGTGGAAAAAGGGAAAGGATCTGAATGCACTGTAGATCCTATTATGAAAGACAGATAGAACGCTCCTCAAACCTCCTCAACCCTTCAGGCTGATCTGAATAGTGGTCCATTGGCTCACAAAGGGAAACTTGTCCCGTTAAGGTGCTTATAGAAAGCACTGGGCTCATTGATATGCAAAGCGACAGAGCAGTCCACAGAATGGCTGCAGCCCTGGCATTCCTGCAGTCTGGGCTCCCATGGAGAGGTGGTACAGAGCGCTGGGGTGTGCCCGACGGAGTCCAAACTGTCTCAAACTGTCTCCGTTCATCCATCTCTCTCTCCTTCTTCCCAGCCCCTCCCTCTATCTTACTCTGTTTTTCTCTCTCCCTCAGTTTTTTTTTATTACTGCAGAGACCGTCACATGGCAATAACGGCTCCTCACCCACACACACACAGTTCAGCTTAATGTTGGCACCATAGAGTGGAGCGAAGCCGGAGAGGAGTGGGTCACAGACAGAGGCAGACTTCTTCAAGTCCAGGACAGTGTGTGTGTGTGTGTATGTGTGTGTGTTGGTGTGTGTGTGACAACGCATCACAGAACATTTGGAAGTTTGTCCTATCAGAATTCCTCTATTCCCTACATAGTGAACACATTTTTACCAGGTCTCTGGTAGGGAATAGACTGCCATTTTGGACAGAGCCTTGGTATTAGGGAGATAGACACTCCTCTCTCTATCTATTCACCATGGAGAGGTGATGGTTCCACCCAGAGAGATTGCACTGCAGTGTCCTCTGCATTAGCCTGACCTTGGGAGTCATGGAGTGAGACTGGCCCGGGCAGAGACTGGACCATGTCATTAAATCTTTGGGGGTTGGGCTCTCATAGCTCTCAATCTCTAGTAATCTAGGCTCAGTAATACTAGCTCTCTCTGGCTGGCTAATGTGTTGTGTTGTGTTGTGTTGAGGGGCCAGAGAGGGGATGACATCTTTTGAAGGGGGGCACATGGGGTGGTGGGTGAGCCTCTATATCAGTGGCTTGGGGATCAACCAGCCAACAAGCCAGCGATAAGAGCTCTACCAAGGGAGCTGTACCAGGGGAGTGCTGGGAGGGGAGCAGTCACCCTGTGTGTCAGCCCGTCTTAGAGCTCCTCCAGAAAGATCCACCTTCCCCAGCGCCCTGTCTGTCTGACTCACGCCCTCCTGGCTCTCTCTCCACGGGGATGGCACTCTGGCTAACAGGACTTACTTCCACCACTGGAGCTGTTGGTGGGCACTGACTGTGTGGTCACTGGCACTGGCACAGAAGTCAGCGTCATGGTGAAAAAAGACTAAATGTGGATGACATGTGCTGGGTGTGTTGGACACAGGGACGCCACACCAGTGAAACACAAATTCATCCACACACACACACACACACACACACACACACAACAACACTTTGACACACACTCTCTCTTGTTGTTGTGTTTGATGTGAGTGTGGCCTGCAGAAGTGGGTCAGAGGATTCTACGAGAGAACCACTTCAGAGAGAGCTCTTTGTGTCTGCAGAAGCAGTTTCAGCATCCCCCTGCTTCATCTGGGGACTCTGCCCAGCCATCGGACAGACAGTGTAATTATGCAAGGCACAGAAGGCAATGCTGGATGCATACTTAACCACCTTTGACTGCTAGGCTGCCACTGCAGTTCAGCTGAGAGTGGCACTAATAGAACTGGCTAACCTACAGAGCACTGGATCCTGAATCTGAAAAATAAAATTTGATTTGATTTGAGTCTCACCCCTGAATGTCACTGATTGCAAAATAAGACAAACAGGCCAAGTAGGAAGAAGTAGGAAGTAGAAATAAAAAAAAGACTGATGGAGAGAAAAGATAAAGAAAGAAAGCGGTCCTAGCAGAAGCCCAGTAAAGCTAGCTACAGTGAGAATGACAGGGGACCCAGCCCACCCTGCCCATCCGCCCGCCCACCCTGCCTGACTGCCCGCCCTAGCCCGCCCGCCCGCCCACCCTGCCTGCCCGCCTGCCCACCCTGCCTGCCCCACTGAAGACTATTGACCTCTGAATCTTATCAAGATCTGGCCTGCAGACAAGCATCCGCATGCCACCACATCATACCATAGGCCATAATCACACATAGCATTTAAAGGCATTGTCTTATAGCTGGAATGTCAAACTGAATGTCAAGCATAAGGGCAAGCATAATCTGTAGCCTATTACTGCATTATAATGTATTTATCTCCTTTTGGTATTGTTCTTGTTGATATCTACAGTATACAGTTGGTACTATATAGTTACAACACTGTGAGTAAACTTAAGGCTTGATCTACCCATTCCAGATTTAACGTAGGCCTAAATGTCAGTAAATCATATACATTTTTGGAAAATACCATAGAGATAGTTAGAGGACTCAACTTGGGACAAGTAGCATGGACATTGAGGTCTTTCACCATTTTAAAGTAGTCAACTGGGTGGGGAATCCTATGGGTTGGTAGCAATGAGCCAATGATCAAATTGAATGATATGGTTTGTAAATGGCTTTAAGCTATATCACCGCTATCACAATAAATTAATTAAGATTTGGTTCAGGACTCCAGCACTGCAGGTGGCAGTAAATCACCAATATTTATTTTATTTAACTAGGCACGTCAGTTAAGAACAAATTCTTATTTACAATGACGGCCTACCCCGGACAAACCCTCCCCTAACCCGGACAATGCTTGGCCAATTGTGAGCTGCCCTATGGGACTCCTGATCACGACCGGTTGTACAGCCCGGGATCGAACCAGGGTCTGTAGTGATGCCTCTAGCACTGAGATGCAGTGCCTTAGACCCCTGCGCCACTCAGGAGCCCTATATTAGTTTTACACTTTTTTACCCACTTTTTCAAAGGTGGCTGGGCAGAATGGCATCTTTGTTATAGGGATGGCTGGGCAGAAGGACATCTTTGTTGTAGGGGTGGCTGGGCAGAATGGCATCTTTGTGTAGTGGTGGCTGGGCAGAATGGCATCTTTGTTGAAGGGGTGGCTGGGCAGAATGGCATCTTTGTTGTAGGGGTGGCTGGGCAGAATGGCATCTTTGTTATATGGGTGGGTGGGCAGAATGGCATCTTTGTTGTAGGGGTGGCTGGGCAGAATGGCATCTTTGTTGTAGGGGTGGCTGGGCAGAATGGCATCTTTGTTATAGGGGTGGCTGGGCAGAATGGCATCTTTGTTATAGGGGTGGCTGGGCAGAATGGCATCTTTGTTGTAGGGGTGGTTGGGCAGAATGGCATCTTTGTTGTAGGGGTGGCTGGGCAGAATGGCATCTTTGTTATAGGGGTGGCTGGGCAGAATGGTATCTTTGTTATAGGGGTGGCTGGGCAGAATGGCCAGCGAGATAAAATATAACCATATTGAATCAGTGATATTGAACCCTCCCACTCACATCTTTATATTTTACATTATATATTAATCATACAACTAATGCAATTAACCAATAAGGGCAATCTATTTGGGAATCAAATTGTATTAAAAGTCATTACTTGTCAGTCGTATTTAATGAACAAATCTAATGAAGTGCAGCTAGATGTTGGAAGCATGATTTCTCTCGCCTTAGGGGGTGGTGTGCTGATGTCTGCATGGGAGTGTTTGTGCGTATGTGTGTTAGTGTGGACTGGGGGGGTTAAGTAATTTCATCAAATTTTTGTATGTAACCAAAAAAGACAGGCAATACCCAACCAGTAAAAAGGGAAGTAAAATTCTGCATTGAACTCTGTATTGATTGCACACACAGATCACAATAGTTGGCAGGGGAAAATATGCTTAAATTAAGTGGTTCCAGTCAGTATCTCACCTGACGAAATAGAAACAGGTTCCCAAAGAATGGTGATGGTTTGGGGTGCCTTATTCCACATCGAGACAGGGACGAATAGGGGAACGTAGCATACCTAGAGAGAGAGAGAGGGGGGGGGGGGGGGGGAGAGAGAGAGGGAGTTAGTAACAGATAAAAGGGAATGGGGGATATAGTAGAAATGCTACGGAGATTACAGCATCTAATCTGGCAGATATGCTGCCTAAGCAGTACCTCACAAACATACAACATTATGACACTTGAAAGATTTATTTGCTCTGGGGAATGTAAAAATTCCGTACTCCGACTCCTAAAACGGAACAGCATGCATTATTCATCACTGCTGCCGTTTTCTGCTGATATGCAAGTCATTGGAATGGTGAAGGGGACTTTTGTACAGGACTTTGAGGAGCATTATGGGATACCACAGCCGGGAAATTCTTCAGTCATGTAATACGCCGTCTGCTCTAGACAGGGTGGATTCCGAGAGTGTGTGTGTGTGTGTGTGTGTGTGTGTGTGTGTGTGTGTGTGTGTGTGTGTGTGTGTGTGTGTGTGTGTGTGTGTGTGTGTGTGTGAGTATCCTGGCCAATGAAAGGGCAATTAAAGGATGATTGTCTCCCTGTGTGCTGCAGTGACAGACAGGCAGGTTTATGGTTCAGGGCACACAACACTGACTGGATTGAGGAAGTCACAGTTACAACGTACTTAAGCGACCAACAAAAGAATGCTGCAAGACTGAGCAGCCAACACAGGACTGATTCACCCCCACGGTCAGGCTCTGGTCATAGGGAAGCCTTTGGCTCCTCTAGTTATCTATGGTCAGAGCCTGACAGATCTAGGGTTTATGTTTCTATGTGTGTTTTGTGTTGGTCCCCAATTAGAGGCAGCTGCTTTGAATTTTCTCTATTTAAGTTCAGGTGTTTCACCTGTCTGTTGTGAACCATTGGTTTAGGTTTAGTGCTTTTTAGCCTACCGTTTGTTACGTTCCTGTTTATACTTGTTAGTTATTTTGTTCAGTTGATTTAATAAATAATCATGGTGCACTACTTCAGCGCTGCGTCTTGGTCTGCCACTCACCACGTTTGTGACACCCACACACACACACACACACACACACACACACACACACACACACACACACCCCAAACCTATGATACTAAAAACCCAAATAGATTCAAACATCCACTTCGTCTCCTCCTAAGCCACTGAGCGCCAACCATTACCACATTAGTAATGAGATCTGAAACTCCAATCATAGATTAAACCAATAATATCTCAACACACTGACTCATGTTCTGAAACCTACGTAACAAACCGTGACAGACAGACAGACATCAGCAGAGTGACTCACACCACCATTAGCATTAGCCTTCTCCACTTATGTTGGGCCGCCGGATCTCTCACAACACCATGCGCTAGCTAAATATATGGAGATGATCAGCTGCTTGGCTTTAAAAATACAGATGACAAACAGCCTGCCTGGCTTGTTACTTCACCTTTTAATTGGTTTCAAATAACCACAGTTACACAGAGCTGTGAGTCATCATGAGGACATGTGGCAGAGATGCTTGCTAACTAGCCTAGCTGCTAATGTTGGATTAAGGGACTTTGCTATCAATTAAATGTGTTCATATACCGTAATTAGTAACACTAATTCTGATGCCCTCATACCCATGTAACTACACAGTAATAACTGTATGACAACGTTGTAGTTACATAGTAACTGGTTTGTAATTACATGGTGTTTTTCTTAGAAGCCTCGTACTCCACAGTCATGTTCTATCAAGCCCACATCTGTGATTGACACAGTGGTTAATGTCCTTTATACTACGGATGGGTCTAATCCTGAATGCTGATTGGTTAAAACCGCATTCGAGCCGGTGTCTGTTCCACTAGTTGCCAACAGCTAAATATATGACGTTAAAACTATTTACTCTGTTCCATCTGACTGCGCAATCCACTGTCTCATCAGCCCAGCCAGGCAACTTATAAACTTGATCTCCACTATAAAAGGCATCTAGACATTATCTCACATTTAGTTTTCAACAGCAGAGATTTGTATAAACCTTGCTGTCTGTCTCTCTGACATTTGCAACATTGTTTCAACATTCAAATTCGATCTCCAGCTGTCCCATAGTAATGAACGTGTCGGGAGTCGGGATGAGACAGACAGACAGACAGACAGGCAGCGTTTCTCAGCCAGTCGAAATCATGAATCAGCATCAGATGGTAGAGCATGGCGCTTGCAACGCCAACTAACTAGCTGTAAGTCGCTCTGGATGAGAGCGTCTGCTAAAATGTAAAATAATACAAAGAACTATCAATAGAAAAAAGGCCAAACGAAACGGAGTGCAGCTAGTTTGCTGTCTTTCCAGCTTCAGTTTGAAGTGATTGTGTTAGCTGTGTTGTTGGCTAGCTGTTCTGAACAACAGTGTCCTGACGAGTGAGCACATTGTCTATGCCAGGTGAAATCGTGCATCATTAGCTCATTGTTTTGGATGTATCCAAATACATGTCACTAGAAAACAGCTTATGCAAATGCAGCTACTCTGTTGTTATTCTAGCTGCACTGTTTGATGTGAATGTAAGTTAGCCGTAGTTGGCTAGCTAGCAAGCAAGGGATAAGAACGTTGCCAGCCAGTATGGCAATGAAACATTTAGAACGAACGACTAGGTCGCGTCCGTAGATACGGAACAAAAAGACTGAACAACTGGGTCGCGTCTCTGGTAACCTAAACGATAGAACTAACAACCAGCCGGCTTGGGTAGCAACCCTAGATTTATGTCGGGACTAAATATTGTGGAAGGATGAAATAGTATGAATAAATTCATCAAAATAACATTTTTTATGAAAATATGTCTATCATTATTTGAATATGTTGGTAACTGACTTCGTCTCGGGCCTAACAACACCCATGCCAAAATATCCTCCAAACACCGGCTTCTCAGGTATTATCACTTAAATGTTACTGAGTGGTGCAGACTGGGTGAGGTATTGTGTTTGTTTCCACTATTGCTAATGGCTGGTGTCATGGCCTCATCTATAGAGAGACAGAGAGAGTGCTGTTGTCATCAGCAGCAGCCACGTGACACCGTTAGTCTCTACACATTGACTGGAGAGAACAAAAATATTTATGACAATTTAATTATCACTAAAATATTAAATAACCCTATTCTGAACTGCAAAGGGCTCAAAAAGATTGTTGAGTCATTATGGTTCCACATAGAACCATCACCTTTACCAAAGAACCCTTGAGCAACACTCTTTCTAAGGGTGTGGGCTGTTTCTCAGCCAGACAGACAGCAGAGAAAGACAGGCCAGCAGGCCAGTCCATGTTCTCATTAACTGCCTGTGCAAGCACAGGGGGAGAGCAGCACACTCTCAGGTCCACATCCTGGAGGTGAGAAAAGTATTTGTCTCTCTCTTTTTCTTCTTTAATGGGGCTGGAGGAAGGCATTGAAGCACCTGCAGGGGTGTGTATGGTGTGAGCGTGTGCGTGTGCGTGTGTGCATGTGTATGTGTATGTATTTTTGCCAGCGGGCATCAGTGTGCATGTGTGTCAGCCGTTAGTGTGAATGTGTTATCAGCGTGCGTCTGTGTGTCTATCTGTATCTGCCTGTGTGTCTATCTCTGTGTCTATCTGTATCTATTTGTGTGTCTATCTTTATCTATCTGTGTGTCTATCTGTGTGTTTATCTCTGTGTCTATCTGTGTGTTTATGTGTATCTGCCTGTCCGTTTCTCTGTACATCTTGGTAGGGAGTAATTTAGTGGTAGAGGACATCATAGAGCGCCACAGGGCCCCAGCTGGAGGTATTTAGTGATGAGCTTGGAGTCTCTCACCACAGGGCCCCAGCTGGAGGTTTTGAGGGATGAGCTTGGAGTCTCTCACCACAGGGCCCCAGCTGGAGGTTTTGAGGGATGAGCTTGGAGTCTCTCACCACAGGAACCCCAGCTGGAGGTTTTGAGGGATGAGCTTGGAGTCTCTCACCACAGGGCCGCAGCTGGAGGTTTTGAGGGATGAGCTTGGATTCTCTCACCACAGGGCCCCAGCTGGAGGTATTGAGTGATGAGCTTGGAGTCTCTCACCACAGGGCCCCAGCTGGAGGTTTTGAGGGATGAGCTTGGAGTCTCTCACCACAGGGCCCCAGCTGGAGGTTTTGAGGGATGAGCTTGGAGTCTCTCACCACAGGGCCGCAGCTGGAGGTTTTGAGGGATGAGCTTGGATTCTCTCACCACAGGGCCCCAGCTGGAGGTATTGAGTGATGAGCTTGGAGTCTCTCACCACAGGGCCCCAGCTGGAGGTATTTAGAGATGAGCTTGGAGTCTCTCACCACAGGGCCCCAGCTGGAGGTTTTGAGGGATGAGCTTGGAGTCTCTCACCACAGGGCCCCAGCTGGAGGTTTTGAGGGATGAGCTTGGATTCTCTCACCACAGGGCCGCAGCTGGAGGTTTTGAGGGATGAGCTTGGATTCTCTCACCACAGGGCCCCAGCTGGAGGTATTGAGTGATGAGCTTGGAGTCTCTCAGAGGGAACAGCATCTCATCCAGAGACACAGAACAGGTGGAGGAGGGTGGGTCAGAGGGATGAGAGAGAAGGAAGCTAGGGGAGGAGGGAGGGTCAGAGGGATGAGAGAGAAGGAAGCTAGGGGAGGAGGGTGGCTCAGAGGGATGAGAGAGAAGGAAGCTAGGGGAGGAGGGTGGCTCAGAGGGATGAGAGAGAAGGAAGCTAGGGAAGGAGAAGAAAGGCAAAGAATTTGAGAAGGGTAGACGGGGAGAGAAGAAGTGGAGGAGGAATGAGACGAGGGCCTGCTGTTACAGTAGGAGCTGTGCCGGCTGTGCTGCAGCCACAGCTCACTAATCATGTCCCCAGTCCCACCCACGTCAGAGTGGAGCGGCTTCACCTGGAAACCATTGGTTTCTTAAGAACATCCAGTGACGCACTTTGAGACACAGACAACGCTGAGAAAAGCCAGGACTCACTCCTCCAGGGTTAAAACGGAAAAAGTTGCTTATAAAAAATGTAATAAGGAACGGATAGTGAATTTTTTATACTCAAGAGTCTCAGACTCTTGTGTTTGGGGTTGCGATTAACAAAAAAACAGATTTATAGAGCTGTCTCCCTCTCAGTTCATCTTCTAGATGAACATGTACATGCGCACGGATACACGCACAGGAAAGGTCATGTGCTGGTCAGGGGGATTGAAGTGTCATTTAGACTGAAGGGCTGCAGCTGGCAGGGACGTTTTATCTGTCTGACAATAGGACAACACACCTCCATCAAACAACCGCACAGATCTGTCAATCAAAGGGCCAGGAGATGGAGGCGCTAACAGGACATCATGGTTAAACCATAGTATTGAATCAGGGTTGTGTGATTATGCACCAAACGGAAGAAAACAGATTGAAACCAAGAGGGACTACGTGGACTACTTTACACTTTACATTAACATTTTTGTCATTTAGCAGACGCTCTTATCCATAGCGACTTAGTGTTAGTGCATTCATTTAAAATAGCTAGGTGGGACAACCACATATCTCAGTCGTGGTACAATGCCTTCCACTAATATTGGCACCCTTGGTAAATATGAGCAAATATTGTTTATCCTCTTGGTCTTTCATTCAAAATATTCACAAAAATCACGAAAATATACATTCTTATCATAAAACAAAGATATGTGTGCCACAATTAGGAGACTGGGATGGCCATGGCAAAACAATTTTTTTGTTGATTTTGAGGTGTGCTTTGGATCATTGTCCTGCTGGAAGATCCAACCAAGGCCCAGTTTAAGAGGCAGTTAGGTTTTGATTTAATATCGGCTGGTACTTGATGGAGTTCATGATACCATGTATCCTAACACGTTGTCCACCACCATACTTCACAGTGGGGATGAGGTACTTTTCTGCATGACTATCTTTCTGTCTGCACCAAACCCACCTCTGGTGTTTGTTTCCAAAAAGCTCTATTTTGGTCTCATCTGACCATAGAACCCGGTCCCAATGAAAGTTCCATTAACGTTTAGCAAACTGTAGGCGCTCAAGTTAGTTGGATGACAGCAAAGGCTAAGTCCCAAACAACTTGTAGGTGGCGTCTGATCGTAGTTTTGGAGACTTTCTGACCCCAAGACCCAACTAACTTCTGAATTTTCTCCAGCTGTGATCCTTGGAGATTTGACCACTCTTAACAATCCTCCTCACTGTGCATGGGGTCAATATAGACACATGTCCTCTTCCAGGACGTTTGTTAACATCTCCAGTTACTTTAAACTTCTTAATTATTGCCCTGATAGTGGAAATGGGCATTTTGAGCTATTTTCTTATAGCCATTTTCTGATTTGTGCAGCTCAACAACCTTTTGTCGCACATCATTACTGTATTCTCGGGTCTTTCCCATAGTGATGGATGACTATGGGAACTTGGCCTGTGTGTCACCTCAAATTTATACCCCAGTGAAACAGGAAGTCATGGCTTACCACTTAAGTGTTCCTAATCACTTAGGTGTACTTAAACATTTAAAATATAAATGGGAATATACTTCAGTTAGATTTTACTCATAAGAATGTTTAGGGGTGCCAATAATTGTGGCACACATATTTCTGAGAAAAATATTTATTTCACAACAATTGAAAATATTTCACTGCCCGTTTTGCTCATATTTACCAAGGGTGCCAGTATTAGTGGAGGGCATTGTATGTAAATTTTTGTTTACTGCACTGCCCCTTTAAGACTGTTAATTAAAACACACAAATCACTGTTCTGCACTAATGCACTGTCTGTCATCCTTCTATTACAGACAGTCACACAGCTGCAGTACAGATGCACCATCCAGGGGCTACTCAGTGTCGCTTCAATGAGCTTCCACAAACAAAGCTGGAGACCGAAATTAACCAAAGAGGAGAACTCAGTGACAAGTGGGAGGAGAGTGGGATTTCTTTGTGATAAAGGTTGACAAAGGAAAGCAGGCAAGGTGATTTGAGAGGTGCGTCATATTGTCCTATTAGATCCGGAGTGTGAGCAGGTGTATTGTATGGAGATGGAGAGTCACGCTGTCATGGAGAGCCATGCTGCCGAAAAAAAAAGGCTGACACCTCCATTCCATTTCCAGTAATTGTGAGTCACATGGACCCCTCCCTCCCTCCCTCACACACACACACACACACACACACACAAAACGCGCACGCACACAGTGTTTCTCGCTCCCCCTATGCCACTTCTGCTTCACCCTATCCACGCACCAGAACAACAATAACAAAGCTATTTACAGCTAACAACAAGGAAGGGGAAAAGATTCTCACACAAAGTTGCCACAACGTAAAGGTGGCTAAAATGTATGAGCTTTGTTGGCCCATTAAAAGGGATGGCTACTTGAGTACAACAGGAAGACAGGGCTATAGCGGAAAAATAAACACGTCCTCTCTGACGTCAGCTTAGTCATAAAGAGAGCTGCAAGGCTAATCAGCCTCCCTTGACTAACTCTTAGAAACAAATGTGCTATCTAGAACCTTAAAGGGTTCTTTGGCTGTCCCCATAGGAGAACCCTTTGAATAACTTTTTGGTTCCAGTTAGAACCCTTTTGGTTCCTTTCTACAGAGGGTTCTACATGGAACCCAAATGTATTCTACCTGGAACCAAAAGCGGTTCTCCTATGGGGACAGCCGAAGAGTGTAGTGTTTCGAAGAGTGTAGTGTTGTACTACAGAGTAGCATCTAGATATAGGCTACCATAACAGCATCTCCAATTAAATGTCTACCCAAATTTCCTAACTTGGGATAGACTTATTAGAAAGCCAATTTCATTTTTTCTTTGGTGTACAGTCCTCCTCTTTCCTGTTGGGTTCAAGTCAGTCTGTCAGGTTGGATACCATGAGGAGGAGGGTGAGAATGAGCTATTGTCCATAGCATGTCAAGCCCAAGACTACATTTTAAACGGACATTCACTGCCTGTACATAGAGCACTTTAGAGTTGATTTGTGGACATGGGAGGATGAGGATGTACTGTACAGTTCAGTGGTGGTCTCTGTGAAATTTTAGCAGCGGACCATATTCAATATTAATAACCATGTTAAAATAAAAATGGCTGAGCGGGGCATGCTATCTGTCTGTCTGTCTCTCATTCGGGGAGGGAGGTGTGAGGTGTGCAGTCAGTGATAGGATTAGCAGGTGTGATGGATGAGCTGTCCAAACAGCCTCAATTAAAAAATAAGCACTCCACAGGACTCGGCCAATGACAACGGAAGTCAAACTGCAGGACGTCGGAGCACCGTGGTGCAGCGCTGCCAAGTAAGCTGTCCTGGGTTTATATTAGAGACCGCACCCCTGGGTTCAAATGTTATTTGAAATATTTCAGCTTTTGATTTTGTTTCGGGGATCACATTTTTGGGACTAATATATTAGTGCAATTGCGCCAGGTAAGCTCAATCAAGCCCTGATAAAGTATTTGAAATTACTTTGAATAGTATTTGAACCCAGGTCTAATTAGGGACTGAAGAGGCTCCAGTCTGAGCTACTCAATAAGGTGGGTCATTTTATGATGCCCAGTTGTGATACTTTAGCTGCAGCCCGCTCTCCGTTACTTCCTCTATGATTCAGCAGGGTTGGGTTCAGGGTCTATAAGGGGAGCTGTAAAGACTCGCACGTATGCACGCACACATGCAGCACGCACACAAACACAAATACACACACTCGAACACGCACACAATTCCTAGAGCACTGGCAAGGCATGTGAGGAGTGGGATGAAACATTTTGATCTGATCAATCCCTTATTGCATATTTCCGATGATGGATGCTATTGCACAAAGGGAATCTGCTTATTTCAATACGCTAAGCCACTGTTATCCTGTCTGCTTATAGATTCAGCCACACGTTGGTTCATGCATGATGTCAGAGTCCAATATATTGACAATTTTAAACAGACAAACAGACATCTCCTTATACTAAACCTCCCTATATGAATTTATATAAGGGATGCTACCTAAGTCTTACATTTGCAATTGGCTCTGTGTCTAAACATCCAATGATATCACAATCTTTATCATGACCTTTGAATCGGTGCTTGTGGTAAAGCATCCAACAACGATGAGACACTTGGATATCACAGCCCTATTCAGAGTTTGTTGTGAGATCATCGGCGGCTATGTCATGCTTTCCACTAGGACTGCCTGGCCAGTGAACGGACCCTGGTTGGGTTACACACACTGTGTTTAGCATACTTTCTCAAGGGGACACAGGGACAGGAAAACAATCGTCTAAAGTTACAGTGGAGGAGGGTGTGTGTGTGTGTGTGTGTGTGTGTGTGTGTGTGTGTGTGTGTGTGTGTGTGTGTGTGTGTGTGTGTGTGTGTGTGTGTGTGTGTGTGTGTGTGTGTGTGTGTGTGTGTGTGTGAGAGAGAGAAACATGGGGTAAGGGGTAGTTCAGTCACTGTGCCTGTGTGCCAGGGGCATTGTATTCCACAAAATAATCACACTGCACTAACAGATATCATATTGGTGAGACCCAATGGATAACACACAGGTGGTGGAAATATCCCTGTTACCTAAAAGTTTCTCTGTATCCTCAAACAGACAAATAATTTCCCCATCAAACTTACATGAGCCAAACAAAAATGATAAAATATATGTTTTATTGTCACATACACCGGATAGATGACAGATATGAGGCAAAGAAATGGACAATTGAGTCAGAAAGGAAGTCAATAATATGACTGGACTTGCCCAGAATTGTATTCATTAGGGCAGGTTTGGGTAGTCCCTTCTTGTTTCAGTCTGTTTCCCACAATTTGGTGCCTAATGAATCTGTTTAGCCAGGCAGCAGCCTTCTTTGTTTTACAGACAGACAGGTCATTACTCCACTGGCCAGTAGGTGGCACTTTGTCCTGTGGTCTTCTAGCCAGACAGGGTTGAGAGAGAGGTGGAGTCTGGTCCCAGAGAGGGTTCAGCCTTCAGCTTCAGCAGTGTGAAACTTGGATTGGACAGACTCTGCCTGGCCAACACTAACCCTAGGCATCCTGAGGGGGGAAGTGTTTGGGTATTGCTATTGAAAACACCCCTGTATTAAAACTGCCAACAGTACCGCAACTGAGAAGAAGCCATTTCTTGGAGATAAAGATTATTAACACACATTGACGTTTTGAGCGTGGAGAGTATGAGTATTTATGTGAAGTAAATGGAAAAGGACTGGACTTCACAGCAAACAAGGCAGTGTTATAATTTCTCAGAGAACAGCTTGTGCAGTTTAGATAGGTGAAAAGGTACTACTGAGACATGATTGACGCTTGACGTTTCAAGGATGCAACCTCTCCTTTTTGCAGTTCAGCGACGTTTAAACTGCGAGTCTAATTCTTTAATGTGGCTGATGTCTATATGGACTCATGCCAGAGACAAATTGACTTTGCCTCTCCTAAATCCGGTCATTTCTAAGCCCGGTATGATGACGGCCCCTCATGCAGGCTAGTTTAATCCTCAGATACAGTATACATTTTTATTTGAGAACTTAAAAAAGCCTTTGATTTGCTCCAACTGAATGACAGCTGCAGCTTTGCCAGCAGACAGGAATTTACTTGTTCTGATGAACCGAGTGTTACTGTATGTATGATGTGTGTGTGTGTGTGTGTGTCGGTGTATGTGTGTGTGTGTGTGTGTGTGTGTCTGTGTGTCTGTGTGTCTGTGTGTGCATGTGTACATGTGTGTGTGTGTGTAGTTGGCATCTTTAAAACCTGGTGTTTCAACATGGTGTCTGATACTGCTATACATCTGAAGTGGAAACCTACAGTATGTAATGAATAACCAACAAGTTAAAACAGCAGGCTTTATGCTTGCTCGACAAAAACCAAAATGTTCCACAACAGTGAACAGTGTTCAGTCAGTCTCTGTGCTCTGCAAGGAGAGAAAGAGCATGCTTGTCAGGCCCTCTCGCTCCTTGGTATGACAGAGCATCAATCTCACATGGCTGACCTCCATGACTACTAATCCTAGCAAATGTGAGGGTAAAATTAAACGTGCTTCTTCTGCAAAGTCGTTTTCTCACTTTTTGTTAGATGTGATGAGGGTTGAGAGTAAGCACATTCTATGTTGACTGGTGCATGCTGATTAAGCACTCATTCTGAATTGAGGACATTTTGTGTGTCTCATCGGAATACCTTACGATTACAGTGATATGCCGGCTTCTGTGAACTAACTACTAAGCTAATATGGATCGTTTAGCTATTTGATTTAGAATTTAAGGATCCCTGTAGGTATCCCCCAAAAATATTTAAACATTGTTGTTTTTTTAACAAAAAATTACAGATATGTTTGACACACCCATTTTTTTGTTGGCACAAAACTACTTCCATACTTCCATTCATTTTTTTTAAAACCGGTACCGGGTTACCGGCAGACGAGTCCCGAGACACTTGTGGGGGTCGTAGAAAACGTAGAAAACCATTGTGTTCGTGAGTTTTTCCTTTCCATAGTGGGATCATATTAGTTTATAGCCCAACTAGACTAAAAAATACATACAGTACCAACATACGCACATGACACATTTATATACAATACATGCTGACTTTTGGATTTGTTCTATTGACCTATACTAGAGGCAGAAGACATTGACTTACCAGTACAGCAGAGCCAGGAAGATCATGAACAGGCCCAGGGTCACAGACACCCCACTGGGCACTGGTGTCTTGAGAATGTTCATAACCACCTCCATGTTGCCGATCACCAACTCAGGCAAAAACTACCACCGCTCAAAGAGCTCCTATGGAGAGAAGAGAAGGTGTGTGTGTATGGGAGTAGGCCTAGCCTATGTATGAGGCTGCAATGAGAAGTCAAAGCATTTAAATAGTCAAGATCATGACTTATGAGATTAACAGAAAGCAGGTGAAAGATGGTTGTCAAATACTTCCGGGTTCAGCGTGCATTGTGTCAAGAAGCAGTGCGGGAGTTGCAGCAATGGGACAAGACTGCAACTACCAACTGGATGCTCTTGAATTATGCTAATCATGACTTACGATCATCCTTCTGGTCCAACAGGCCTAACTTTATACCAAGATTTTAATGTTGGTATAAACGTTAATCACGAGTCCTGTTATTATTAAATTACCCTCCTGTCATTAGCCTACGTTTGTTAATCAAGTTAAGTAATTTTCTTTTAGGCCTGCATTGTGTTCGTGCATGTCCTCTATCTTTACGAGGCGCTCCCGCTGCGGATTTATTTGTGTACGGTCATTTTATATTTTTTGTTTATTTGTTTAATGAGATATCACCTATTGTAAAATGTTTGCGTATAAGGAATATACATAATGTGTAATGTTTTATAGCCTATGCGTTGGGTAAATTAGATTTCAACAGTGAATCGGTCATGTGCACCCCTGTTCATTGTAGCTATGGTTTAGCCCAGGGGTAACACTGGATATTTCTATCTGGCTTTGCTAGTTTTCATGTTCGACTGCGAGGAGCTCTGATGAGTAATGTTTAGCCTATCTGTGTGTGGGTACGCTGTATTTTGTTTTCACAGTAACCTAGGCATAGTCTAGTCTGGCTAACACCTAACTCTCGAAGTCCTCTTGACTTTAGAGTCTGGAACGGCTCTTTGATGTTGTCGGCACAATGCGTCTATAATGAAGGGTCTGTGCTTTTTTACTAATTGGTTCTCCTCTGTGTCTTTCTCACTCAAACACCCACATGCCACACACAGCCCCCGAGTGCCGCCCCCTTCTATTACAACAGTTGGAATTTTAAATCCAAACAATGAGAGGACTAAACCCTCGAGGGAAAAAAACATTTGAGAGAACCAATCAAATCCATCGCACAATTTATCAGCGAATATTACATTAACAAACGGCCTCTTTTCCAGACTAGTGTGGTCACAGCTCTCCCTGCCCACTGGGCACAGACGTCAGTTCAATGTCTAGATTTGATTTAAATTTGGTTAAGTTGTCAACTAATTTGAATTCAACCTGAAATCAACAAAAACATTTCACCCTGTCATTGGATTTAGGTAAAAAAAAAAAAAGACATTCCCTTACGTTGATTACTTTTTGCAAATCCAATCAGTTTTACACGTTGATTCAATGTCATCACATTGCATTTTTTGTTGTTGAAAGTACATGGAAACAATGTTGATTCTACCAGTTTTTGCCCAGTGGGTGATGTGCATGTGGGTTGCATCAGCCAGGCTAGGCCTAGCCTATTTTCTTAGGTCAAATGCAGTTTTGATAGTTTTTGTTAATTTTTGGTTTGTTTTTTATGTCCTTTTTACCTATGCCTTGCCAACATGATCATCATTTATCCTGAACTGCTATCACTAGGCTATCCTTATTTTGTGAATAAAACAAAAGTGTTGCTGAACCTTCTGCCTACCTGCCTTCCGGCAGTTGACCTCTAAAAGGTCAACTGCCGGGGGGTTCTACTAAGCTAACATTTGGAATTGTTTTAAGATGGTCATTCCATGGATCATTTAGCTATTTCATTTTGAATTTAAGGAACCCTTTAGGTATCCCCAAAATAATATTGAAAAGTTATTTGATACAAAAATGTATTTGGCCTTTACACTATAGCTCATAGTAACGCATTGAATAACACATTCATAAATGGCATAAAAAAAAGACAGTCAAAAAATGTGTCATAAGGAATAAGGTTTTAGAAGTGTCTGTCCTTTATCTAGGAGATACAGTATAAGAAAGCTAAGGAAATATTTTTGTTTTTGGATTTTTTTAATTATGTTACCTACTGTAGATTGACGCACATGTCACTACATAAGAAAAACACATTCACTCTGCAGGTTTGTGGTTTCCAAGGTAACATTCACCTCTCCATCAATGATTAGTTTCAGCAGAAGCTTTGTCCAAACCTCCTGCTAGCTCTTCACCCTTCCCTTCCCCTGCTTAGAGAGAGCCCTGAGGCTGAGAGCCTCCTCTGTCCTGTCTGCCCTTTCCTCTGGAACAATGTGTTACTGAATGATTAACCCTCTGAGAGGAACATACAGACCAGATGATTACACATTGAGTCACACTCAGTACAAGCACACTCAGTCACACTCAATGTGTGGTACAGACAGGACATTGGGGCAACACAAAAATGACAATTTGAGAAAGAAGAACAGTACACTCTGAAAAAGTATGTACAGGTTGGTCAATAGACAGAGACTAAGCAGAGAGAATGCCAGTGTTCTGTTTTTCTGAATTTTGTGACGTATGAAACACAGTTGCTGGAAAATAAATATGCGATGGTTTAGCACTGATTGCTTATTTGTGCCTTTACTGTGTATTTGGTAATGCTTGAGCTGTGCATGGCTCATAACTCAAAAAAGCTGCTGAGTAGAAAAATCATTGTCAGATCAACTGTGTTTACAGATAAACTAGGATGCTTCACAGTAACCCACTTTCTTTCATAAGCAGGAACATCGCCACCCTGCATACCAACAGAAACCACAAGGACATTTGAACACAAGCAGAACAACAAAACAATAACAGTTCACAACTTACATTAGCCTCCTGAAATTAGGAAAGATTAACTGTATTTAATATTATCTTGTATATTTATCAAGAAAAATACATACATCTAAGAAATAGTTTTCTTAGTGAACCATAAAATCAATAGTTATTTTTGGCTGTTAATCAAAGTTAGCTGGCTAACTCATTGGTCCTGCTTTGTAGTATACCCCTCAGGCCTACGAGAATGTCATAGAGTTAATTACATTATTCAAAATAGATAGATTCAAAACAGTAATCTAATCTGGTAGAAATGTATCTATACTGAAAAAATATATAAACGCATGCAACAATTTCAACAATTTCACGGAGGTACAGTTAGAAATTAGTCAATTGAAATAAATCCATTAGACCTAATCTATGGATTTCACATGACTGGGCAAGGGCACAGCCATCCACTTGGGAGCCAGGCCCACCCACTAGGGAGACAGAATATACTGTAGGTGTATCTACAAACCAGTTATTCTTCAATGGTAAATTCCTCTGAAATATCTGATAACGACATTAAAGCAGTTTATTACACTTTGAACCTTAATCACAATAGCTTGGAACCCAAACTATTTAGGCCATGTCTAGACTTGACAGTTCATGTAGCTTTAGTATTCTGATCATAGAGTTCTGATCATGGAATTCCGAACGCGTCATGCATCTACACCCACATTTAAATGTATCGACCGTGTCCACGGTGTGTCCGGATTCCCTTTACACTCGCTATATTCAAATGACAGTATGCATTCTACAAACAGTGGAATAGGCAAAATATGACAACAACACAACAACAACTGATGGCAGTAGCTAACTACTATAGCTAACTAGCCAGCTAACCTCTGTAGCTAGCCAGCAAGCTAGCAAGCAATGCTAAAGGGATTGCAAACGGGTTAGCATAACTCTAGCCCAAAAAAATATTGCTGGCTAGCATTTATGAGGCCTGCAAACACGTTCCTCACATGCTAGGAACGTATTTTCTCCAACATTATAATGAAAAGGTGCCTCTCTGTTCTGGAGACTTGTGGGAGGAGTGCTGATGACGTCGCCCACTGTATGCGCTTTCAGTAGCCTGATTGCGTCCAGACTGAGGAGACTGAGGAGAAATCCGCACACAATGCATCCCTGGCCGCTTCCTGAAGTCCTCAGCCAGATCTGAACACAATCAAACCACAAAGCAACTTCGTATTCTGATAGCTTCATATTCTGATAGTAGAAGTTGAATGCACTGTACAGTCGTGGCCAAAAGTTTTGAGAATGACACAAGTATTGGTCTCCACAAAGTTTGCTGCCTCAGTGTTGATGATAGCAATTTGCATATACTCCAGAATGTCATGAAGAGTGATCAGATGAATTGCAATTAATTGCAAAGTCCCTCTTTGCCATGAAAATTAATTTCAGCCCTGCCACAAAAGGACCAGCAGCCATCATGTCAGTGATTGTCACGTTAACACAGGTGAGAGTGTTGACGAGGACAAGGCTGGAGATCACTCTGTCATGCTGATTGAGTCAGAATAGCAGACTGGAAGCTATAAAAGGAGGGTGGTGCTTGAAATCATTGTTCTTCCTCTGTCAACCATGGTTACCTGCAAAGAAACATGTGCCATCATCATTGCTTTGCACAAAAAGGGCTTCACAGGCAAGGACATTTCTGCTGGTAAGATTGCACCTAAATCAACCATTTATCGGATCATCAAGAACTTCAAGGAGAGAGGTTCAATTGATGTGAAGAAGGTGTCAGGGTGCCCAAGAAAGTCCAGCAAGTGCTAGGACCGTCTCCTAAAGTTGATAGGGGCACCACCAGTGCAGAGCTTGCTCAGGAATGGCAGCAGGCAGGTGTGAGTGCATCTGCATGCACAGTGAGGCAAAGACTTTTGGAGGATGGCCTGGTGTCAAGAAGGGCAGCAAAGAAGCCACTTCTCTCCAGGAAAAACATCAGGGACAGACTGATATTCTGCAAAAGGTACAGGGATTGGACTGCTGAGGACTGGGGTAGAGTAATTTTCTCTGATGAATCCCCTTTCCGATTGTTTGGGCCATCCGGAAAACACCTTGTCCGGAGAAGACAAGGTGAGCGCTACCATCAGTCCTGTGTCATGCCAACAGTAAAGCATCCTCAGACCATTCATGTGTGGGGTTGCTTCTCAGCCAAGGGAGTGGGCTCACTCACAATTTTGCCTAAGAACACAGCCATGAATAAAGAATGGTACCAACACATCCTCCGAGAGCAACTTCTCCCAACCATCCAAGCACAGTTTGGTGATGACCAATGCCTTTTACAGCATGATGGAGCACCTTGCCATAAGACAAAAGTGATAACTAAGCAAAACATCAACATTTTGGGTCCATGGCAAGGAAACTCCCCAGACCTTAATCCCATTGAGAACTTGTGGTCGATCCTCAAGAGGCAGGTGGACAAACAAAAACCCACAACTTCTGACAAACTCCAAGCATTGATTATGCAAGAATGGCCTGCCATCAGTCAGGATGTGGTCGAGAAGTTAATTGACAGCATGCCAGGGCGGATTGCAGAGGTCTTTAAAAAGAAGGGTCAACACTGCACATACTGACTCTTTGCATAAACTGAATGTCATTGTCAATGAAAGCCTTTGACACTTATGGAATAATTGTAATTATACTTCAGTGTACCATAGTAACTACTGACATAAAGATCTAAGAACACTGAAGCAACCTTTGTGGAGATCAATACTTGTGTCATTCTCAAAACTTTTGGCCACGACTGTAAGTATCAAGTGTAGACACGACCGTAGCTACATTCAGTCTGATTTACCAGGCTAAAATTACACAACTTTCCAAAATCTATTTTCTCAGGTTATTGGTCTTAGGGCACATTGATAAGCTTAATCATAACACAATAAACAGAGGTGCGTATATGTTTCTATTTTATATTTATAGTGTATGCAGCTGTACTCTATGTTGTATTTTTACACTAGAGCATAGAAGATCATTACTGAGACAATTATACACAACATGCAGCACTGCAGAGAGAGATAACAGCAGGACGACAACACATTTAGGCTGATTCAGCACTGTGTGGGATATTTCATTATATTACATGGGGTGAGATGTTTTTCCACTGACACATAATAATGAGAGTGAAAACAGCCTCTCTCTCTACACTACAGCTGGCTCCCCCTCCTCTACCTGATACTCCTCTCCCTCCTCTCCCTCTTTTCATCTTGAAAATAACTGTTTTTAAAATGTTTTAACTTTTGATGATGTCATTGAGTAGAACATTTTAACTGTATTATTTTCTACAAAATGCATAAATGCACAATCTTCACATATGTAGACACTGGTATTGGGTTGGAGATAATGAAAATCAAGTTGAAAAGTGGTGGAGTTGCCTTTTAAAATCGATCAACCTTTATAACATCAAAGTCCAAGCTTCTTCTGTGACTGTGAGAAACATTCAGTATTCAGTAGATATTTAATACAATATGTTAACCTTGACATAGTTGATGATCATGTGGGTCTGGGTCTGTGTAATAATTCATGTCACTATAGAGAGAAATCCAGAATATTCTGTACAAGCTCTGTGTTGCATTCTGCCATAATTTCCAAAAGAGTACAACATGCTTGTGAAATTAACTATTCTGACTAGACTTCTATGGGAATTCAGAATACAGTTTAATCAAGTATTTGCCTAGAAGCACATCAGACATAAATTAAGGTAACCTCAATTAAAAATACCTTACTACTGGTATGGTTTATATAATCATGGATACTACAATTCATTAATAATATAATATAATTATTAAGAAAAAATGGGACAACTACTGAATAAGATTATTACATTTATGGGTCATTACGTTGAACATTTGCAGTTTTTGTCTAATGAGGTATAGCTTATTACAACTGTATTATATTTTCTAGTCCAATTTGAAATAGTATTTTGCCAGTGTCCTTTCATATAATTCAACAATTATTTCATGTATGTTAAGGATTGTGTCCAGTCCAAGCAATGTAGTTGACACTGATAAATCTTTCTTAACAGCCTTATGCTGACCTACGCCAGTCTAGAAGTGAAGGCTACATTGAATTGAGCTGCTGTCACATAACGTAGAATAATTCGACTGATCGTTGGATTTAAGTTAAACAAATATGGGAATAGCTATAAAATAACCATGCCAAAATGTGTGACCGTTTATTATGTTTAAATTTGCATTGTAATACGATGTACTGGTGTTTGATAACGCTACAATGTTGCATTATGTCATTGAAGGTTGCACGTGATACACACAACTGATACATTTTAACACATTTACGGCAGTCAATCGCAGCTTGCAGTAACTACAGATTGAACAAAATTACACAGAGCTACTGTATCTATTTACCTTTTAGTTCTTACCTCGTAATTATTTCATTGTAGACTATAGTTGGCCCAGTTCTTGTCGTTGACACGGAAGAGATTAATACGTACTGTAGTTCTTTAGAAGGACTACATCTGTGCGTGGGCTTTGCCCCCTGGTAGTTGAAGTTATTTTACTCTAGCAGAAGCAGCTGTTCCGATATAAACTGACTAACGCCTAACTTTAGAAAGGAAAATCGTGTAAAGGAAAACAATATGTTGTCAAATTGAAAGGCATTCCTTTGCTGACATAATATACATATATAGATTAGGTCAATTGAATGAATCAGATTAGTCTATTGCATATGCACTTGACTAGGCTATGTATAACATGCTAATTTAAGTCATTTAAACTGTTTGTATCGTAGTTAACTGTGGCCCTAAAGTAGAAAAAGCTTTGTTTTATATCATTAGGTTATGTAGGACTATTGCTGACTTTATGGAGAACAAGCTCTGTTCTTTTTATGTAACTAAGCAAGTCAAGAACAAATTCTTATTTACAATTATGGCTTACCCCAGTCAAACCCAGACAATGCTGGGCCAATTGTGCACCACCCTATGGGACTCCCAATCATGGCTGAATGTGATACAGCCTGGATTTAAACCAGGAACTGTAGTAACCCCTTTTGCACTGAGATGCAGTGCCTTAGACCACTGCGCCACTCTGGAGCACTAATTGTTATAATTGTTTTATGTTTTAGGATCCCAGATGATGGATGCAATGGTAAGAGTGACTCAGATCAGATTTGTTCTGCTGCAGAAGGTGCTGTGTGGAGAGGATGATGAGAATGTCAAACGAGGTGCATGTAAAGTTGGCAGTGCACTGACTTTAGAGTCCAGATTGGTAAGTATTACATACAAATTATGTTTTTCCAATGTCACCACAGTAAGGTCTCACAAGTTTTATTTATTTAACTAGGCAAGTCAGTTAAGAACAAATGTTTATTTACACTTGGCACATTTACATAATTTAGCAGACACTCTTATCCAGAGCAACTTACATACATTTTCATACTTTTTTCATACTAGTCCCCCATGGGAATTTAACCCACAACCCTGGCATTGCAAGCACCATGCACTACCAACTGAGCTACACGGGACATCTGTGGGCATTGTGTTGTGTGACAAAACTGCACACTTTAGAGTGGCTTTTTATTGTCCCCAGCACAAGGTGCACCTGAGGAATGATCATGCTGTTTAATCAGCTTCTTGATATGCCACACCTGCCAGGTGGATGGATGATCTTGGCAAAGCAGAAATGATCACTAACAGGGATTCAAACAAATTTGTTCATAACATTTGAGATAAATAATATTTTTGTGCATATGGAACATTTCTGGGATTTTTAAATTCAGCTCATGAAACATGGGACCAACACTTTTCATTGCATTTATATTTAATGCAATGAAGGAGAATACATTTGGGAAATTGTAAGGACAGGATGCTGTTACTCGTGTCTCCAGGGACTAATTTAATTCATCAATCCATTCATCTACAATGTGTCTTAGACTCGTGCAATCGAAATATCCATAATAGCCTGCTGAATGTATTATTTTAGTGATGGTTCTATAGCCTATATATTGTTATTTTTTATCAACAGGGGAAGAGTGTGCAAATAAAAAACACCCCTTTTCTCTTTAATAAAATATAAAATGTCCCGCGGTGTGACTGGGGAAAATAGTGCAGAAGGTGGATTTTAATGTTGCTGGTAAATGACAGATTCCTCACATCTGTGTGAGTCTGTAATCGGTTTCAACTCTAGCAGAGAGGAAGAGGAAGAGAGAGGCCCAAGTCGGCTGAAAATCTGTCTCCCTCCAGCAGGTTGCGTATTTTCGTTGTTTCGCACACCAAGCAAGGAGTTTTTGTATTAAGGTCAATGTGAGAGTGTCGAATTTCGTCAACAAAAAAATGAATGGCTTATTTTCTACGTGAGTTTTATTTGATCGAATATAAGTTTCGTAATGCTTACGCTTTTATATGGTATACGTATGACACGTGACATCCCGTTAACTTTGAGAAAAACACTTTATGTCGGAGTTGTCTCGAGATGGCTATCCATATTCATGTTATGAGGCTAATAGCATTGCATCTTTCTCCATTGAATACAGGCGGTTGACGTCAACAACCCTCACCGAATATAAAACAAATATTAAAAATAATAAGATGTAGGCCTATCCACCAATCCAAAGAAAGGATGGGTGGAAACTAGACAGCCCACCGTGCCGCTTTGTGCAAAACGACTCCCATTGTTAGGACGGAGATACAGGTATCTTGTCAGTATATCTATAATCTTTGGCTCATTCTGTGAAAATCTAATGTCGTCATACTGAATGATGAGTGCTTGATACAGGTACGACGAATGGCCCACCGAATCATTCAACACACTGTTAAATGCGCAGTTCATAAACAAGACCCAGATATACTTTGTTACCGGATTCATGCGTAATAGTTCATGACATGTTACATTTGCATCTGTTTCTGTAGATGATTGCTAATAATAGTGGTTAAATTATTAGTTTACTGCGCACCTGATATTATTTGTGTTAGACTGTTATTTTTAATATAAGGATGCCAACCTGGGGAAGTTAATTATAGCTTAATTACAGCTTAATGCAATGCAATGAATCATTGCAATTATTCTATATACACTATTTTTTCATGTTGCTTAAATATATAACTTGAATTAGAATGTGAGGTCTAAAAAAACATTTTGCACAGCAGGCAATGTTTTAATGACATTAATAAAACACTTATTCTTTTTTTTAATCTATATTGAGGAAATGTGGAAACAGCATAGGCCTTTGTTTTAACTACGGTAATTAAGGCTACTCCATCCACATGCATGCATAACCTATAGCGCACTATTATTTTATATATACAAAAAGTATATGTATGCCTAGGATTTTTCTCACAATATCAATTCTCATTAAAAAAAAATGTAATTAATGGTCACAAAGTTACACGACACGCAACTGTTAAAACGAAACTAATGGCGTCCCAAATATATCTATATTTTTTTTTACCATGCGATGACTACGATCGATTCGATAGTCAATTGACTATACCACACCAAACTCGCTCCGCTCCTCTCATTGTAACTTTTGCAGGGTCTCTACAGTCATGTCATACAATAGCTAAAGTCAACCTGCAATTTGGCTCAACATTTGAGCCAAAAAACAATTCACAATCGGCTGGGTTTTGTTGCAGAAACCCGCCTCTATAATTTCCCCGTGGACTGAGCACGAATTTGGAACCCTGGATGGGATTTTAGACATGTTTTCTCACTAATAAACTGGGCTAGTAATGCAGGAGACAGCGACTCTGTCAGTGGCTCAAGATGGCAGATTTTTATTGAGTTCTGAACAGAAATCTTGCTTTATTTTTTTGCCATGAATAACAGAAGTCCTTGCACCGATGGCCCCTGTATACGAAGGTAAGATATGCTAATATCTGAAGTTTGTGTTAAACCAGTCTTGTATAAAATAATATTATCGCGACTTAGGATGTTTGCAGGAGAGAGATAAGAGGCAAAACTGTCATGCACCTTATCGCTTCTTTGTGTCACAAAATGATACAATGATGCATTTTCAGTTTAGTGTTTAATTTGGCTTCGTATTGTTTTTTTATGTGTCCGATTGTCATAATAGCTCTGGTTGCAAACATATAGTGTGAAATCTATGGTCGAATCATTATGTAGGCTACAGTCTGCATCCCTAGCCGTCATAATTATTGTTTCCCATGCGATATCCCACGATTTGAATCAAGTCGGCTACTAATACATTTCAAAATCATCATTTGAAAGTTGTTGCATTTGATTAGGAATAATCTTGCTGCTGAAATTAGACCATTACTCCACACAGAGGAGAGAGAAAGGGCGAGAATGAAGAACATCGCAGTTCAGAAAATAGTCACGCAACTGGAAGGCAAATTTAGACTCATTTGTCTACATTTAAAACCTAAATTCTCAATTTGTGATTAAATGTTTATTGCTCATAACGTTTATTTTTTTGGTGCAAAGATGAATTACATTTTCAATCCAAGCAAAGACAAGCTTATGTAGCCTACTGATGTTGCTTCATTACGTCTGTGACTAATCCCATTGAGAGAATTGTGAAAAATGCTCTGCCCTAATGAAGACAGGTGTTTTAAGAGTGCTACAGTATTATTATATTCTATTCTGTTCTTTTACAATGTCTCACATGGTAAATAGCCTTATTTCTTGGAAGATATAGCCAGGTCCTATAGTCCAATTTTTATTTTGTATACAGTACCTCAATGTTGTGATGACTACCAGGACAAATGCTATTTGGTCATCTAATAATATCCATAATCGTTTCCTAATAAAGGCTACTGCACAATACACATCCATGCTTTTTAGAAGTGCACTGCAGTTTGCTTGACATATATTCTTGTCATTAACCAGAAAAAAGGAAGCATTCATTTATTTTTTGGTCAACTAACTCGTGGAAATTGAACGGTGTAATGTAATATTGTAAAAATTGATGTTTTTATAATGGCCATTTGCGTGAGTATTAATTTACTATTAGTCCGTGCTCCCTCTACTGGTAAAATTTGGAACACAACCCTTTGTAACAAACCAGTAACTACATATACAATCACATTTAGTTTGGATTTTAGTTTTAGTTTTGATTTATCTTAGTGTAGGTCTAAGTTGTGCCAAAACAAATTGTGTAGGCCTAGTAATTTGTAGGAAGCATTTAATTCCAATCTAGGCCTAAATCCTGATGATTCATATAGCTGAAGCTTTAGTAAGATAGGGACAATTGACAGATTATTAAGTAGGAATTTGAAGCCAATTTAAGAGTACAGTATTGATATCTATATTTGTGAAACCTAAACTACATGCATGGACATATCCTTTTTGTCAATCTAGACAGGTTGATTACGTGCAGACTGGCTAGAGAACTCTGCATGTTCCAACTCAACAGCCAAAGAGGCTTGCATTAAAATTAAAATGTTAGTTTAAATAAGACTCCACTGTGCAAGGTAATTAGTTGAATTGGCATTCCCTGGCTCTCCTTTCAGCATGGCGAGAAAGAAGACAAATTAATTGCCTACCTTCTCTGTTCTTGCCTGCTACAGTGGGGAGAACAAGTATTTGATACACTGCCGATTTTGCAGGTTTTCCTACTTACAAAGCATGTAGAGGTCTGTAATTTTTATCACAGGTACACTTCAACTGTGAGAGACGGAATCTAAAACAAAAATCCAGAAAATCACATTGTATGATTTTTAAATAATTAATTAGCATTTTATTGCATGACATAAGTATTTGATCACCTACCAACCAGTAAGAATTCCGGCTCTCACAGACCTGTTAGTTTTTCTTTAAGAAGCCCTCCTGTTCTCCACTCATTACCTGTATTAACTGCACCTGTTTGAACTCGTTACCTGTATAAAAGACACCTGTCCACACACTCAATCAAACAGACTCCAACCTCTCCACAATGGCCAAGACCAGAGAGCTGTGTAAGGACATCAGGGATAAAATTGTAGACCTGCACAAGGCTGGGATGGGCTACAGGACAATAGGCAAGCAGCTTGGTGAGAAGGCAACAACTGTTGGCGCAATTATTAGAAAATGGAAGAAGTTCAAGATGACGGTCAATCTCCCTCGGTCTGGGGCACCATGCAAGATCTCACCTCGTGGGGCATCAATGATCATGAGGAAGGTGAGGGATCAGCCCAGAACTACACGGCAGGACCTGGTCAATGACCTGAAGAGAGCTGGGACCACAGTCTCAAAGAAAACCATTAGTAACACACTATGCCGTCATGGATTAAAATCCTGCAGCGCACGCAAGGTCCCCCTGCTCAAGCCAGCGCATGTCCAGGCCCGTCTGAAGTTTGCCAATGACCATCTGGATGATCCGGAGGAGGAATGGGAGAAGGTCATGTGGTCAGATGAGACAAAAATAGAGCTTTTTAGTCTAAACTCCACTAGCCGTGTTTGGAGGAAGAAGAAGGATGAGTACAACCCCAAGAACACCATCCCAACCGTGAAGCATGGAGGTGGAAACATCATTCTTTGGGGATGCTTTTCTGCAAAGGGGACAGGACGACTGCACCGTATTGAGGGGAGGATGGATGGGGCCATGTATTGCGAGATCTTGGCCAACAACCTCCTTCCCTCAGTAAGAGCATTGAAGATGGGTCGTGGCTGGGTCTTCCAGCATGACAATGACCCGAAACACACAGCCAGGGCAACTAAGGAGTGGCTCCGTAAGAAGCATCTCAAGGTCCTGGAGTGGCCTAGCCAGTCTCCAGACCTGAACCCAATAGAAAATCTTTGGAGGGAGCTGAAAATCCGCATTGCCCAGCGACAGCCCCGAAATCTGAAGGATCTGTATGGAGGAGTGGGCCAAAATCCCTGCTGCAGTGTGTGCAAACCTGGTATAGAACTACAGGAAACGTATGATCTCTGTAATTGCACCAAATATTAATTGTACCAAATATTAAGTTCTGCTTTTCTGATGTATCAAATACTTATGTCATGCAATAAAATGCAAATTAATTACTTAAAAATCATACAATGTGATTTTCTGGATTTTTGTTTTAGATTCCGTCTCTCACAGTTGAAGTGTACCTATGATAACAATTACAGACCTCTACATGCTTTGTAAGTAGGAAAACTTGCAAAATCGGCAGTGTATCAAATACTTGTTCTCCCCACTGTATGTGGATCAGCAGCCAGAAGCAGCCACGGAAATGGCCACATCCACTAGTGGAAAAAGGTGATAGGGACCATCCATGTGCAAAGAGACCATTATGATGATGGTACTCTTTGGGCATTCAATAACCAAGACTGAAATGACCCCCTGTCTCCCTCCCTAATCATTGTGTTTGTATCTTTAAAGGCACTGTGCATCCCCCTAGTTTTTTCTCACGATCAATTTAGTACCATTGATCTGTTCTCCATCTACACAGGCATTATGTGCTGATGTGTGTTTGAATGCTCTGTGGCTCTCTGAGAGACATATGGTGGGAAAGAGGAAAGGAGAGAGGGAGGGAGAGATTTAGGGACCACTCTCTTACTTCTATGGGTTGAGTACCCTTATTGCTATATGTCAGAGGGCAGAGAAACAGACAGAAAGAAACAGACAGAGAGACACAGACAGAGAGAAAGAGAGAGAGAAAGAGACAGAGAAAGAGACAGAGAAAGAGACAGAGACAGAGAGAAAGAGACAGAGAGAAAGAGACAGAGAGAAAGAGACAGAGAAATAGACAGAGAAAGAGACAGAAAGAGACAGAAAAAGAGAGAGAGAAAGAGAGAGACAACAAGAAAAAGACAGAGCGAGAGAAAGGCTGTCTGTCCACTCAGCTCTAACTCCTCTGCCCTCACACTCAGCTGTTGTTGGAAGCTGGCTGATTGATATCTTCCTCATAGGGCTGTGACCCCATCTTCCATTCCAAGGTCACAGGGTTTCAACTTTGATTAGAATTGCAGGAAAACCCCAGGAATCTGGGGCCAAGTCACCCCCTGACTAAGTTAGAGCTGAGCTTCCTGGCTATTATGTTGAAATGCAGAGTTTAGCTCACTGTCATCAGCAGATCTGGACATAGTTTGGATAGTGATCGGTTTTGTCAATACACAAATAGCCTGTTGGAAGAGTTTAGGCCTATCTCATGCTTTTACTTTAGCTTTAGATTATTTATTTTGTATTCGGATCGCCATTAGCGACAGCTAGTCTTACTGGGGTCCGACACGAAAAAGACATTACAGACAAAATATTATTTACATACAGTACATTATAAAGGTTATACAAATCTGCAGAACATTACAAGCATCCCCTTTGCATTATTCAAAGTAGTCTATCTGAAAAGTATAACAATAATTTGTGAAAGTGTTTCTTTGAATAAGCTAAGCCAGAGAAAGGTGGTACTAGGAACTAGGAATAAGCATCAATGTGAGAGCAGGCAGTGAGTGTGTGTAACCAGATCCCTGTTGAAGCGGGAGGGATATGCGAGTGCTCTGATGTGTCTGTATGATGAAATGGTTCACAGGTGTGCTGCTTTGGCGGTTTGGTTTGGTGAGGAACAGATGGGTGCGGGTTGAGTTCTGACAGAGCTAAAATGACAGGTTAAAGGCCAGGCTGAACAAAGCATTCACAGGCAATACACAGTTAGACTGTAACGTTACTGTGTGTAACTAATGTCTACATGCTCTATTCTATTCTGTCAGCACGTTTTCTTTAACAACTTTGTTATGTGGACAGAGAGATTAGATCAGAAAGAAGAGCAATTATCTTTAATTAGTTCTAGTATGCATAATGTCTTGATTCCTGAAAATGTCAGCACTGGCAACATTCAAGGCTGCAAGACCCACTCACTCTAGGGTGGAGCAAAATATATAAATTTGCTTTATGAGTAGTGTCTGGCCCTAGGGTGGTAACACATACATTCTAAGTGATTTCAATGGGGCTTTCTCCATTCTGATTGTTTTATACTGTTCAATTAAACTTCAACCAATATTTTCATAAATTTCTGCATTTCCTGCCCTCATTAGAGATCACTTCCACATTACCACGTAGGGCTACAGGATATTGGCCACAAATCTAGGCCTTCTTTCTAACCAAATGTTGCAATTGCGATTTGACTTGCGATTTAGATCAAAACACTTGGGTGAGCTGTTGGAATCATGGAAATAGAATGATTGTTATAATTCTATAGTTCCAATATAATAGTGGGCACTTTGATTATGTTGTTTGACATGACAACGAATGATAATTCTAGGGAGGAGTTATTGTGACAGGGTAGGAACCAGTGTTTTCTAGGGGACACTATAATCTTTGGCTACATTAAAGGTTTTATCTTAGCTACTTCATGTAGCTAACATATTCATGCTTCGCCTAATCCTCTTTGATTTAGAAGATACTGTTGCACAAACAACATGCTGATTTAGGTCTACACCATCCCTGGTATCAGGCTGTATAGCTAGCTATGTACCCGCAAAACACCAGTCTCAACGTCAACAGTGAAGAGGTGACTCCGGGATGCTGGCCTTCTAGGCAGAGTTGCAAAGAAAAAGCCATATTTCAGACTGGCCCCAGCTTCCGGCAGGGCAGGCGGAGGGGCAGGTTTCGGGTCGAGAGCCAGGCCCAGTCCCCCGGTGCGAACACCGGGGCCTCACTGCGGTGGCGGTCGGCGCTCGCCTTATGCCGCCTCACGGCTCGTTGCAGGTGCACGTGGGCGGCGTTCCATGTCTCCTCCGAGCGCTTAAACCACTCATCCACCGCAGAGATGACTCAAGTAGCGGAGTAAATTATAAAAATGGACGTTACACACGGCGTATCACATTTAAAGTAAAAACCCAAACCAATCCGTTCATCAATACCAGTATATAGTCAAATACGGTATACCGCCCAGCCCTATCTCACTCTCAGTCAGATCTTGAGACTGGAGGACACCGTGTCAGCATAAGTTTCTGCTAGCGTGCTCAATGCTCAGTGTTTTGAGAGGGAGTGAATGTTTGGCTGGAGATCTGCTGCTCAGTGCTTACAGAAGGCATTTCCGTGCAGTGTCATGCACGTGTGAAGGCCTTTTTCCAGCAGGGAGCTTTCTCTGTTGTTGCTCTGTGTTTGCTGTCAGCTTGTGTAGAACAGCTGCCTGTGGTTCATCCTGCGAGGTTCATCCAGCTTTATCTGGATGCTTGTCCCTAAGTACCGAGGGTTTCTGCATGCTATTTCTTCCATCTTAAATGTTCCTGGATAGAGTAAATTGAACTGAATAAGAGCTGTTGTGAAGTTGTATTTGTTAATTGTATATTAGTAATTGCATTGTGACTTGCCCATGTGGTGAGAGAGTAGAGTCTATCGTCTGTGTCATGGATATGATATGGTATTAATTTGACACAGCGCATAGTTTGCTTTTCCCATGACTCCTGTGCAGCAGGGCAGACCGTTGAGGTGTGTGACTTTTCCCTTAGTCCTGGTTTCCTGTTGATGCCAGCAGCCCTCCTCCATGGCCCCTTCCTCCTCCATGGCCCCACCCTCCTCCATGGAGCGACAGCTTTTGTGCTCTCGTAATCATTCCTCCCACCCCTCTCTCCCCTATTGTCCCAGCTCAGCCCAGCCCAGCCCACCCCCATACCAGCCTGTTTGGTGGTGGTGGACATTGTCCATGTCCTTAATCCTATTGTTTTGGATAATACCCCCCCAACCCAGTCCATTTGGCATGGCACTCTCTGGAAGAACAACAGACTGGGCTTTTATTACAGACCAGGTCATCTAGGCTTTCAACATGACATGTCACATTACATTCACAACTTGGGGCAAGGGCCCAATCAAGTCCAATATAGTCTCCAACATTATTTAAAGACTGCAGTCTACAGTATCCAAATGATTGACATAACACGGTCGGATACAGTAACTTCAAAGAGGGAACATTCTGCTCATTTTAAAACTGCCCACCCTTATGTCTTCCTATCTTTGGAGCTTTTCAAAGTGAAAATGGATGACAATTTTTAATCAATGTATTCATGTTCTATGCATTCTTTCCTCCACTTGAGAGAGAGAGAGACTGAGAGAGGGGCCGAGAGAGATGCTGAAAAGAGAGACAGAGAGAGACAGAGAGAGACAGAGAGAGACAGACAGAGAGAGAGAAACAGAGCGAGAGAGAGACAGAGAGAGACAGACAGAGAGAGAGAGAGACAGAGAGACAGACAGAGAGAGAGACAGAGAGACACAGAGAGAGAGAGACACAGAGAGAGAGACACTGAGAGAGAGACTGAGAGAGACACAGAGAGCGAGAGAGAGAGTGAGACAGAGAGAGAGACAGATAGAGAGAATGAGACAGGGAGAGAGAGAGTGACAGAGAGAGTGAAAGAGAGAGACAGAGAGAGAGAGAGAGACAGAGGGAGACAGAGACAGAGCGACAAAGCAAACAGACCCCACAGAGCCCTAGGACAACAACACAATTAGACCCAACCAAATCATGAGAAAACAAAAAGAGAATTTCTTGACACATTGGAAAGAACTAACATAAAAACTGTGCAAACTAGAATGCTATTTGGCCCTAAACAGAGAGTACACAGTGGCAGAATACCTGACCCATACTTAAGGAAAGCTTTGACTATGTACAGACTCAGTGAGCATATCCTTGCTATTGAGAAAGGCCGCCGTAGTCAGACCTGGCTCTCAAGAGAAGACAGGCTATGTGCACACTGCCCACAAAATGAGGTAGAAACAGCTGCACTTCCTAACCTCCTGTCAAATGTATGGCCATATTAGAGAGACATATTTCCCTCAGATTACACAGATCCACAAAGAACTAAAAAACAAACCCAATTTTGATAAACTTCCATATCTAATAGGTGAAATGCCACAGTGTGCCATCACAGCAGCAAGATTTGTGACCTGTTGCCACAAGAAAAGGGCAACCAGTGAAGAACAAACACCATTGTAAATACAACCCATATTTACAGTTGAAGTCGGAAGTTTACATACACCTTAGCCAAATACATTTGAACTCAGTTTTACACAATTCCTGACATTTAATCATAGTAAAACTTCCCTGTCTTAGGTCAGTTAGGATCACCACTTTATTTTAAGAATGTGAAATGTCAGAATAATAGTAGAGAGAATTATTTATTTCAGATTTTATTTCTTTCATAACATTCCCAGTGGGACAGAAGTTTACATACACCCAATTAGTATTTGATAGCATTGCCTTTAAATTGTTTAACTTGGGTCAAACATTTCGGGTAGCCTTCCACAAGCTTCCCACAATAAGTTGGGTGAATTTTGGCCCATTCCTCCTGACAGAACTGGTGTAACTGAATCAGGTTTGTAGGCCTCCTTGCTCGCACACGCTTTTTCAGTTCTTCCCACAAACATTCTATAGGATTGAGGTCAGGGCTTTGTGATGGCCAATCCAATATCTTGACTTTGTGTCCTTAAGCCATTTTGCCACAACTTTGGAAGTATGCTTGGGGTCATTGTCCATTTGGAAGACCCATTTGCGACCAAGCTTTAACTTCCTGACTGATGTCTTGAGATGTTGCTTCAATATATCCACATAATTTTCCTTCCTCATGATGCCATCTATTTTGTGAAGTGCACCAGTCCCTCCTGCAGCAAAGCACACCCACAACATGATGCTGCCACCCCCGTGCTTCACGGTTGGGATGTTGTTCTTCGGCTTGCAAGCCTCCCCCTTTTTCCTCCAAACATAACGATGGTCATTATGGCCAAACAGTTCTATTTTTGTTTCATCATACTAGAGGACCTTTCTCCAAAAAGTACGATCTTTGTCCCCATGTGCAGTTGCAAACCGTAGTCAGGCTTTTTTATGGAGCAGTGACTTCTTCCTTGCTGAGCGGCCTGGGATTGACTTGCACTTTTCGCACCAAAGTACGTTCATCTCTAGGAGACAGAACGCGTCTCTTTCCTGAGCGGTATGACGGCTGCGTGGTCCCATGGTTTTTATACTTGTTGTTTGTACAGATGAACGTGGTACCTTCAGGCGTTTGGAAATTGCTCCCAAGGATGAACCAGACCAGGTCTACAATTTTTTGGCTTGTTTATTTTAATTTTTCCATGATGTCAAGCAAAGAGGCACTGAGTATGAAGGTAGGCCTTGAAATACATCCACAGGTACACCTCCAATTGACTCAAATTATGTCAATTAGCCTATCAGAAGCTTCTAAAGCCATGACATCATTTTCTGGAATTTTCCAAGATGTTTAAAGGCACAGTCAACTTAGTATATGTAAACTTCTGACACACTGGAATTGTGATATAGTGAATTGTAAGTGAAATAATCTGTCTGTAAACAATTGTTGGAAGAATTACTTCTTGTGTCATGCACAAAGTAGATGTCCTAAACGACTTGCCAAAACTATAGTTTATTAACATGAAATCTGTGGAGTGGTTCAAAAATTAGTTTTAATGACTTCAACCTAAGTGTATGTAAACTTCCGACTTCAACTGTATGTTTATTTATTTTCCCATTTGTTTTAACTATTTGTTTTAACTATTTGCACATTGTATATATACAAAATATGACATTTGAAATGTCTTTATTCTTTTGGAACTTCTGAGTGTAATGTTTACTGTTCATTTTTATTGTTTATTATCTACTTCACTTGCCTTGGCAAAGTTAACATATGTTTCCAATGCCAATAAAGCCCTTAAATTGAAATTGAATTGAGAGAGAGAGAGCCCACCATGTAGAGTGAGAGAGTATGGGCCGTCCCCCTCTCTGTCACAGAAGGGAAGTGGAACTGCGGCCGTCCTGCGGAGGGCTGGCAGCCTCTTCACAGATGGCTGCAGGTAAAGCAACACGCTTTGCTGATAACCAAAAGGACTTCACTTCTGCTGGGAGCCAGGGGGAGAGAGAAGGGACAGACACAGCTCACATTACAGAGAAGGACTGGGGAGGGAGGGAGGGAGGGAGAGAGAGAGGGAGAGAGAGAGGGAGAGAGAGGGAGAGAGAGGGAGAGAGAGAGACATGAAAATGAACATCACACATTTTTCTGTTGAGCTCTTTCTTACCTCTCTATCTCCATGTTTCTCAAAACATTTTCTGGAGGGTAGAGGGAACACTGATACCAGATCCCTGATTTAACTGGCCTCTGGTTCCTCCATTCGTGCTGACATGTAAAAAGAAAATGCTAAATAAAAGAATGTCCCCCAGGCCACAGTTCAGATATTTTCCCATATCTAATTTCATTCCATGATTATCTCTTTAGGGCATTTTGAAACTATAATTGCCTCATGCTTACGTCACTGTCATAGCTGACCGAACATTTTTATAATATAACATTAAGGTCATATAAAAATGTGATTGTTAGTTATTTTTTATTTAAACCTTCACACATCTTATTAGATTTTTGTGTAACAATTTATTTGAAATTCAGTTGGCTATGATTATTTCGAGGCATCATTGTTGGCTACATTGACCAGGTGTTCAGTCTTTAAAACAATATGGCTAAAGAACAGCTCTGCCTGTCTGCTCTTAGAACTGACCGTTCTTTTCAGAGCGAGAGAGAGAGAAAGGGGGAAATGCAGGAGGGGGGGGGGGGGGGGGCTCATGGGCCTCCAGGGTGCTCTTAGTGGTCGTTGGGGGTGGAGGTGGGGTGTGCAGAGGGGGTGCACCCATCTCCTCTAACCTGTCTCCTCTTATTGAGGATCAATGACACACGCACACACACATACGTACTGGCGCCCCTCGTCCTCCGTGATGGGTCATGGCAGCTGTGTGCTCAGGCAGGGGCTAGCAAAAGGCTCTGGATTTTCAAAGAAAGCACCTCAGAAAAAGGTCAAGAACTGACCTTTCGATATATGAAAGCCTGTCTTCCATCGCCAGTGCTGCAGGACTGTTGTTTTTGCCTCGTTAACTTTCTGAAAGAGACAAAGTCAGGGAGTTGAGGCCTCCGCCCAAGAAGCTGATACGATGCCTATTGGCTGGCAGACAGTGTGGCGACTAAACGCTGATGCTTGGCTATTTACATGGCTGGTTTGGATGTTATGGGTGTTTGCAAATGAGATCATTTGATACCTCAGCAGCTCTGTCATCAGACAGTCTCTCTGCGTGTGTACGTGCCTGCCTGATGGGTCTGTTGCTGTGGCCTCTGCTGGATTCTGTGAAGAGAGAGGGATGGGTGTTCCAGAGAGGAAGCTACTCTTCAGATAACCAGACACTTAGTTCACTGGAACAGGAGCCCAGCTGCTAAATGACTCTGAAGCACCATGGCCCCTTCCTGTTCCTAAGCTCTGGTTCAACACCCTCCTCTAAAATATCACACACACAAGTCACCTGGGGAAGCATGTGTGCCATGATCTGCCCCATCCCTAAGTTCTATGTGATAGCAGAAACGATGGAGTGAATCAAGGAAAAGGGGAAGGTAAGGCTAACTACATGTGGGGATGGATGGATGTGCTCTGGTTAACCCAGCCCTCTTAAAAACGTCCCTACCTCTCTGCTGATTGGTCGCTGGGTGACTCATCGGGTCCGACTGGTTCCTCTGTGGTCGGGATTCACTGCACGACGAGGCCGCGATACAGGAGCAGGGCTATGGGTGTCTGCTGCTATCTGTGGACATACACACAAAGTCGTATTTGGTTAATTCCTGGCTGGGTGTTGAGACCTGGCTGGGCTGTATAGTGTGTCTCCACTGGGTGGGAGTTGTACTGGAGTACAGGCGTAACTTAGAGCAGAGCTGTTGACCCCTGGGCTCCTCCTTGGCCCCTGGCCCACCCATACCCTAGGAAACGCTCCTCCATAGTGGACTGGTTTTGGTTGGTTCTGCTTAATGAACAGGGCAGCACGGCTGGCCCTTAAATACACACATGAGAAGATACGCACTATACACACACGTACACATGGATTTTGTGTTGTAGATATGTGGTAGTAGAGTAGTGGCCTGAGGGCACACACTTAATGTGTTGTGAAATCTGTTGTGAAATGTAATGTCTAAATTTGACATAATTCAACTCAGAAACCACTACCTATTGACAGACAATGTTGTTTATGTTTGTTTCAAGTCTCTCTCTCTCTCTCTCTCTCTCTCGCTCTCTCGCTCTCAATTCAATTAAATTTCAATTTAAGGGCTTTATTGGCATGGGAAACATGTTAACATTGCCAAAGCAAGTGAAGTAGATAGTAAACAATAAAAATTAACAGTAAACATTACACTCAGAAGTTCCAAAAGAATAAAGACATTTCAAATGTCATATTATGTATATATACAGTGTTGTAACAATGTACAAATAGTTAAAGTACAAATGGGAAAATAAATAAACATAAATATGGGTTGTATTTACAATGGGGTTTGTTCTTCACTGGTTGCCCTTTTCTTGTGGCAACAGGTCACAAATATGGCTGCTTTGATGGCACACTGTGGCATTTCACCCAGTAGATATGGGAGTTTATCAAAATTGGGTTTGTTTTTTAATTCTTTGTGGATCTGTGTAATCTGAGGGAAATATGTGTCTCTAATATGGTCATACATTTGGCAGGAGGTTAGGAAGTGCAGCTCAGTTTCCACCCCATTTTGTGGGCAGTGTGCACACAGCCTGTCTTCTCTGCCTACGGTGGCCTTTCTCAATAGCAAGGCTATGCTCACTGAGTCTATACATAGTCAAAGCTTTCCTTAAGTTTGGGTCAGTCACAGTGGTCAGGTATTCTGCCACTGTGTACTCTCTGTTTAGGGCCAATTAGCATTCTAGTTTTTTTTTGTTAGTTCTTTCCAATGTGTCAAGTAATTCTCTTTTTGTTTTCTCATGATTTGGTTGGGTCTAATTGTGTTTTTGTCCTGGGGCTCTGTGGGGTCTGTTTGTGTTTGTTAACAAAGCCACAGGACCAGCTTGCTTAGGGGACTCTTCTCCAGGTTCATCTCTCTGTAGGTGATGGCTTTGTTATGGAATGTTAGGGAATCGCTTCCTTTTAGGTGGTTGTAGAATTTAACAGCTCTTTTCTGGATTTTGATAATTAGCGGGTATCGGCCTAATTCTGCTCTACATGCATTATTTGGTGTTTTTCGTTGTACATGGAGGATATTTTTGCAGAATTCTGCATGCAGTCTCAATTTGGTGTTTTGCCCATTTTGTGAATTCTTGGTTGGTGAGCGGACCCCAGACCCCACAACCATAAAGAACAGTGGGTTCTATAACTGATTCAAGTATTTTTTGCCAGATCCTAATTGATATGTCAAATTTTATGTTTCTTTTGATGGCATAGAAGGCCCTTCTTGCCTTGTCTCTCAGATCGTTCACAGCTTTGTGGATGTTACCTGTGGCGCTAATGTTTAGGCCGAGGTATGTATAGTTTTTTGTATGCTCTCGAGCAACGGTGTCTAGATGGAATTTGTATTTGTGGTCCTGGCAACTGGACCTTTTTTGTATCATCATTATTTTTGTCTTACTGAGATTTACTGTCAGGGCCCAGGTCTGACAGAATCTGTGCAGAAGATCTAGGTGCTGCTGTAGGGCCCTCCTTGGTTGGGGACAGAAGCACCAGATCATCAGCAAACAGTAGACATTTGACTTCAGATTCTAGTAGGGTGAGGCCGGGTGATGCAGACTATTCTAGTGCCCTCGCCAATTCGTTGATATATATGTTGAAGAGGATGGGGCTTAAGCTGCATCCATGTCTCACCCCACGGCCCTGTGAAAGGAAATGTGTGTGTTTTTTGCTAATTTTAACCGCACACCGTACATGGATTTTATAATGTCAAATGTTTTTCCCCCAACACCACTTTCCATCAATGTGTATAGCAGACCCTCATGCCAAATTGAGTCAAAAGCTTTTTTGAAACCAACAAAGCATGAGAAGACTTTGCCTTTGTTTTGGTTTGTTTGTAAATTAGGGTGTGCAGGGTGAATATGTGGTCTGTCGTACGGTAATTTGGTAAAAAGCCAATTTGCTCAGTACAGTCGTGGTCAAAAGTTTTGAGAATGACACAAGTATTGGTCTCCACAAAGTTTGCTGCTTCAGTGTACACTGAAGTATAATTACAAGTATTCCATAAGTGTCAAAGGCTTTCATTGACAATGACATTCAGTTTATGCAAAGAGTCAATATTTGCAGTGTTGACCCTTCTTTTTCAAGACCTCTGCAATCCGCCCTGGCATGCTGTCAATTAAATTCTGGGCCACATCCTGACTGATGGCAGGCCATTCTTGCATAATCCATGCTTGGAGTTGGACCCAAAAAGTCGATGTTTTGTGAGTGAGCCCACTCCCTTGGCTGAGAAGCAAACCCACACATGAATGGTCTGAGGATGCTTTACTGTTTGCATGACACAGGACTGATGGTAGCGCTCACCTTGTCTTCTCCGGACAAGGTGTTTTCCGGATGGCCCAAACAATTGGAAAGGGGATTCATCAGAGAAAATGACTCTACCCCAGTCCTCAACAGTCCAAACCCTGAACCTTTTGCAGAATATCAGTCTGTCCCTGATGTTGTCCCTGATGTTTTTCCTGGAGATAAATGGCTGCTTTGCTGCCCTTCTTGACACCAGGCCATCCTCCAAAAGTCTTCACCTCACTGTGCGTGCAGATGCACTCACACCTGCCTGCTGCCATTCCTGAGCAAGCTCTGCACTGGTCGTGCCCAGATCCTGCAGCTGAATCAACTTTAGGAGACGGTCCTGGCGCTTGCTGGACTTTCTTGGGTGCCCTGATGCCTTCTTCACAACAATTGAGCCGCTCTCCTTGAAGTTCTTGATGATCCGATAAATGGTTGATTTAGGTGCAATCTTACCAGCAGCAATATCCTTGCCTGTGAAGCCCTTTTTGTGCAAAGCAATGATGACGGCACGTGTTTCCTTGCAGGTAACCATGGTTGACAGAGGAAGAACAATGATTTCAAGCACCACCCTCCTTTTAAAGCTTCCAGTCTGTTATTCTGACTCAATCAGCATGACAGAGTGATCTCCAGCCTTGTCCTCGTCAACACTCTCACCTGTGTTAACGAGACAATCACTGACATGATGGCAGCTGGTCCTTTTGTGGCAGGGCTGAAATGTAGTGGAAATGTTTTGGGGGGATTAAGTTCATTTTCATGGCAAAGAGGGACTTTGCAATTAATTGCAATTCATCTGATCACTCTTCATGACATTCTGGAGTATATGCAAATTGCCATCATCAACACTGAGGCAGCAAACTTTGTGGAGACCAGTACTTGTCATTCTCAAAACTTTTGACCACGACTGTACATAGTTTTCACTGAGGAAATGTATTCCTCTCCTCTCCTCTCCTCTCCTCTCCTCTCCTCTCCCCCTCCGACTCCCAGGGATGAGCAATAAACAGGCAGAAGTTAGGCTGTGGCACACAATGAAACCATGCCAAAGGTACCTCATAAACCTAACAGTTTACTTTTTATAGGGCTGAACTTTACATGTGACTAACAAGCTGTAATCTATTATCCAACCACTGCTGAGCGGCTGCTTTGTTGTTAGTTTAAATGAAGGATCATGGTGACTGCCTATTTGTTATTCAATAAAGGGGATTTCGAAATGCATTGGCTACAAGCGACCTTATGGAATTTAGTTGTAGTGTGTGACACTGTGTGTGCGTGGGCATACAGTTGAAGTTGGAAGTTTACATACACCTAAGACAAATTCATTTAAACTCAGTTTTTCACAATTCCTGACATTTAATCTTAGTCAAAAATCCCTGTCTTAGGTCAGTTAGGATCACCACTTTATTTTAAGAATGTGAAATGTCAGAATAATATAATTATTTATTTCAGCTTTTATTTCTTTTATCACATTAACAGTGGGTCAGGAGATTACATACACTCAATTTCGTAGCATTACTTTTAAATTGTTTAACTTGGGTCAAATTGTTCGGGTAGCCGTCCACAAGCTTCCCACAATAAGTTGGGTGAATTTTGTCCCATTCCTCGTGACAGAACTGGTGTAACTGAGTCAGGTTTGTAGGCCTCCTTGCTCGCACACGCTTTTTCAGTTCTTCCCACAAATATTCTATAGGATTGAGGTCAGGGCTACTCCAATACCTTGACTTTGTTGTCCTTAAGCCATTTTGCCACAACTTTGGAAGTATGCTTGGGGTCATTGTCCATTTGGAAGACCCATTTGCGACCAAGCTTTAAATTCCTGACTGATGTCTTGAGATGTTGCTTCAATATATCCAAATAATTTTCCTTCCTCATGATGCCATCTATTTTGTGAAGTGCACCAGTCCTTCCTGCAGCAAAGCACCCCCACAACATGATGCTGCCACCCCCGTGCTTCACGGTTGGAATGTTGTTCTTCGGCTTGCAAGCCTCCCCCTTTTTCCTCCAAACATAACAATGGTCATTATGGCCAAACAGTTCTTTTTTTGTTTCATCAGACCAGAGGACATTTTTCCAAACCGTAGTCTGGCTTTTTTATGGTGTTTTGGAGCAGTGGCTTCTTCCTTGCTGAGCGGCCTTTCGGGCTATGTCGATATATTACTCGTTTTACTGTGGATATAGATACTTTTGTACCTGTTTTCTCCAGCATCTTCACAAGGTCCTTTGCTGTTGTTCTGGGATTGATTTGCACTTTTCGCACAAAAAGTACGTTAATCTCTAGGAGACAGAACACGTCTCCTTCCTGAGCTGTATGACAGCTGCGTGATCCCATGGTGTTTATACTTGCGTACTATTGTTTGTACAGATGAACGTGGTACCTTCAGGCATTTGGAATTTGCTCCCAAGGATGATCCAGACTTGTGGAGGTCTACAATTCTTTTTCTGAGGTCTTGGCTGATTTCTTTAGATTTTCTCATGATGTTGAGCAAAGAGGCACTGGGTTTGAAGGTAGGCCTTGAAATACATCCACAGGTACACCTCCAATTGACTCAAATTATGTCAATTAGCCTATCAGAAGCTTCTAAAGCCATGACATCATTTTCTGGAATTTTCCAAGTTGCTTAAAGGCACAGTCAACTTAGTGTATGTAAACTTCTGACCCACTGGAATGGTGATATAGTGAATTATAAGTGAAATAATCTGTCTGTAAACAATTGTTGGAAGAATTACTTGTGTCATGCACAAAGTAGATGTCCTAACAGACTCGCCAAAACTATAGTTTGTTAACATGAGTGGTTGAAAAATGAGTTTTAATGTCTTCAACCAAAGTGTATGTAAACCTACGACTTCAACCGTATGTATAGTGTGTTGTTATCTCACACAGCTCACTCAGCATCTGTAGTTACCCAACGCTGGTGGCATCCAGGAAAAGGACCGTCAGGGGGAGTGGCACACCAAGCAAGCTGGCAAGCTGCTGGTTTATGGGCCGTGAAACCACCGGTGCATCTGTCAAACAGCATCCTATACAAACCATATAGGCTATAGGTGTTGTCCATGTGTGCTTGTGTGTGTGTGGGTCAGGGTTAACTCCACTCCCTGATGCTTTATTCTATAAATAAGCTGAGATGGGAGCTATAAAGTGGACAGGGTGGTCAATAGTGGCCTGGAGCGGTGTGTGTTACAGTGGGGGGAGAGACAGGACCCAGCACCCCCACTGAAGACCGTTCCAGGCAGCCATGCACACAAGGCCAGGCTGAATGACATAGCTGGCTTGTTCACTCCGAACAGTCAATATGTTCCTCCACCAATGCAATAATTTTTTACCCCCAGTCCCCAGCCGCCCTCATAGTTTATTACGAGAGGCTGGCTGGCTCTATGCTGCTTATGGCACAGCAGGGTCTCGCTGTCATGGGCCTCAATGGACCTTGATGGGTGGGTGGACACAGCAACGTCTCTCCTCTCCTGCCACTGACTGCCCCCATCAGAGCCAAGGGGAGATAATACTTTGTCTAGACAGAACAGAGGTTAAGTCATAACAATTGATTTGCCCCCCATCCGTTCGGACAATTCCAGCAGATGCCTGACTGAATGTCCCGGATCAGCAGTGCGAGACAGACAGCCCTGTCCAATGGTCTGTATATACTGCAGCATCTCCCTGTCCAGTGTCCAGCTTGTACCTGCTGTGTCATTCAGGCAGTTGATGTGATATGCAAAGAGTTAGACATTCTCTCATCGCTTCATGATTATGGACATAAGAGTTACTACTCTTTTTCAGCAGAACTTGGACTTGCCATTGGTTTCTGCTACATTCACAGAGGGTTAGCTCTGAGAATATTCTCCCTTTGACCAAGGAAGAGTCAACCAGAAGGCCTGGGTGTGTATTTGATTCTTCCTCTATCCTCTAGAGAAGAGTGCCGCGCTTTTCGGCACGTTGTCATTAGAGCCCGACCTATATAAAACAGCTTCAAATGTTGATTTCATACATTGTGACAGTAATGACACATCATGAGAATGGCCGCAAGTGTTCAGATCAGCATAAGATTCCCTTTATTCATCCTATTTATTGAATATCGGTTATCAGTGGAGTTATATTGGTCTGGCTCTAGTTGTCATGCACACCACAATACAGGGCTTTTTCTTTTTTCCCCTTCTTCCATCCCTCCCACCCTGAGCCTCCCTCACAGAAAATAGCCTAGATCTTCCTAAAATTCAGATTAACTAACCTTTGACAGAGGACATTTCCACTTCAGCATGCTGCTTCTAAACAGTGGGAAATGGAGGGCCAGGCTACTTAAGGCATTCTAACATTGTAAACGTCAAACAATGGGCCCTTTACAGTTTTTCGTTTGGCACAAGTTCAGAAATGAAAATAAACTTTATAAGTGGAATCAAGAAGTTGTGTAGACTACAGTGTTAGTTTAAATATAAAAGTGAACAAGGAACAACAGAGAAAGGGAGATGGTTGTTAAGTGTTCAGGGTTCAGATCACAGACAGTTTTAAACTTAAGTGGTGATTCAATAGTGATTAATGAGTTCTGACATTCCGGTGAAGTACAATTGTGTGCATTGTTGCCTATGCATGTTGTTTAGAGATAACATTCCAGCCATTTGACCCCATACTGTTTGTTCATTAATTACTTATATGTGTTTGCCACAGGCACAGGCTGTAAGTCAGTTCAACTTTATGCAACATTTCAGTTGTATTAACTGTATAACCTTCCCAGCTCCCATAGTTTCCCTAGTGAGTCATGGCGTCAAGGCCGTGGCTACAGATACAGAGTTTTCGCTCATATAAAAATAAATAATATATATTTTATTACCTTTATTTAATCAGGGAGTCATGATGAGACCACGGTCTCTTTTGCAGATGAGCCCTGCATATCTTAAATATTTTCTGTGCGGTTTCTCAAGTGGTTCCCCTTGGTTGGAAAGCGAGGTAGTGGCAGTGATCCCTTCCCTCTGCACGGTTTCTCTAATTAGGCAAGTGGGCGCGAGTGTTATGCCTGTCGCCTAGGGCTGGGCGGCATACTGTATTTTAATATAAACCGTTATTGGTGCACGGACCGGTATTTTAATTAAATGCGATACGCCATGTGTGTCCATTTTAATTGTTTACACCGCTACTTGAGTCATCCCTCTCCGCTCTCTCTCCATGCCGCTTTTCTCACAGAACTCGCCCCCTGCCCTGTCATTCTAGGAGCGCATTTGCTGTTGATTGACCACGAGATATTTGTGTTCAGTCTGCATGGCCAATGCAGCACATGCAACAATGTTGATGACAACGATGTTGTTTCTACTTTGCTTCGTAATATAAATCCACAAGCGTTCTATAAGTAAACTATAGTTTGTGTTTCTTACATATGCAAACAGCTAGTTTTTCTTTTCTTGGCAAGTTTGAGCTAAATCGTGTTAGCCGCTAATGCTAATTGCTACTTAGCTGGCTAGCTATCTAGCTAATGAATGTACTGAGTCAGAGCAGATGTATCTAGCTAATACAGCCTGATACCAGTGTTGGTGTAGGCCTAAATCAGCATGTTGTTTGTGCAACAGTATCTTCTAAATCAAAGAGGAACAGGCAAAGCGTGACTATGTTGGCTACATGAACAAATATTTAGTGTAGCCAAAGATTATAGGGTCCCATAGGAAACACTGACCATCGTTTCATTGGTTCCTAACCTATCACAATAACTTCTCCCTGGTATTTCATTTGTTGTCATGTCAAACAACACTGTATCCAAAGTGCCCACTATTATTTATATTCTAACTATAGAATTATAATAAACATTCTATTTCCATGATTCCAACAGCTCACCCAAGTGTTTTCATTTAAATCGCAAGTCAAATCGCAATTGCAACATTTGGTTAAAAAAAGGCCTAGTTTTCTTGCCCATATCGTGCAGCCATACATGGCAGTGTGGAAATTATCACACTCTCATATCATGCAGGAAATACAGTAATTGATGGAAATACAGGAAATATTTTGGGTTGTAGTTGAATTGAACAGGATAAAACAAACAGAATGGAGAAAGCCCCATTGAAATCACTTAGAATATATGTGTTGCCACCCTAGGGCCAGACACTACTCATAGAGGAAATGTTGAACTTTTCTTATTCCAAAATACAGTGATATGATATTTTGGCCATATCACCCATCACCCATCCCTACTGTCGCCTACATTTCACCATGTGTCGCAAGTGTTTGGACTAGGGCTGTCCCCATTTAGTCCACTGGTCGATTGTTTGGTCGATAGCTTTTTGGTCGACCAAGATTTGTTTAGTCGAGCAGGAGCAAATATATATATACAGTTCAAGTCGGAAGTTTACATACACTTAGGTTGAAGTCATTAAAACTCGTTTTTCAACCACTCCACAGATTTCATGTTAACAAACTGTAGTTTTGGCAAGTCGGTTAGGACATCAACTTTGTGCATGACATAAGTAATTCTTCCAACAATTGTTTACAGACAGATTATTTCACTTATAATTCAATATATCACATTTCCAGTGGTTCAGAAGTTTACATACACTAAGTTGACTGTGCCTTTAAACAGCTTGGATAATTCCAGAAAATGATGTCATGGCTTTAGAAGCTTCTGATAGGCTAATTGACATAATTTGAGTCAATTGGAGGTGTACCTGTGGATGTATTTCAAGGTCTACCTTCAAACTCAGTGCCTCTTTGCTCGACATCATGGGAAAATCTAAAGAAATCAGCCAAGCCCTCAGAGAAAAAAACAATAGTATGCAAGTATAAAAACCATGGGCCACGCAGCCGTCATACCGCTCAGGAAGGAGACGCGTTCTGTCTACTAGAGATGAACGTACTTTGGTGTGAAAAGTGCAAATCAATCCCAGGACAACAGCAAAGGACCTTGTGAAGATGCTGGAGGAAACAGGTACAAAAGTATCTATCTCCACAGTAAAACGAGTCCTATATCGACATAACCTGAAAGGCCGCTCAGCAAAGAAGAAGCCGCTGCTCCAAAACCGCCATAAAAAAGCCAGACTACAGTTTGCAACTGACATGGGGACAAAGATCTTACTTTTTGGAGAAATGTCCTCTGGTCTGATGAAACAAAAATATAACTGTTTGGCCATAATGACCATCATTATGTTTGGAGGAAAAAGGGGGATGCTTGCTAGCATAAGATCACCATCCAAACCGTGAAGCACGGGGGTGGCAGCATCATGTTGTGGGGGTGCATTGCTGCAGGAGGGACTGGGGCACTTCACAAAATAGATGGCATCATGAGGAAGGAAAATGATGTGGATATATTGAAGCAACATCTCAAGACATCAGTCAGGAAGTTAAAGCTTGGTCGCAAATGGGTCTTCCAAATGGACAATGACCCCAAGCATACTTCCAAAGTTGTGGCAAAATAGCTTAAGGACAACAAAGTAAAGGTATTGTAGTGGCCATCACAAAGCCCTGACCTCAATCCTATAGAAAATTTGTGGGCAGAACTGAAAAAGCGTGTGCGAGTAAGGAGGCCTACAAACCTGACTCAGTTACACCAGTTCTGTCAGGAGGAATGGGCCAAAATTCACCCAACTTATTGTGGGAAGCTTGTGGAAGCCTACTCAAAATGTTTGATCCAAGTTAAACAATTTAAAGGCAATGCTACCAAATACTAATTTAGTGTATGTAAACTTCTGACCCACTGGGAATGTGATGAAATAAATAAAAGCTGAAATAAATCATTCTCTCTACTATTATTCTGACATTTCACATTCTTAAATTAAAGTGGTGATCCTAACTGACCTAAAACAGGGAATATTTACTAGGATTAAATGTCAGGAATTGTGAACAACTTAGTTTAAATGTATTTGGCTTAGGTGTATGTAAACTTCTGACATCAACTGTATATATATATATATATATATATATATATATATATATACATATTTTTTTTTCATGTTGTACAAGACACCTGTCTGATTCGCGCCTGTCTGTGTAGACTAATCCATTGTGGAGACCATGGGGATGGCACAGCCCATCACTCTAAGACATGTGCTACTGAAATTGTATATGGTTAAATTACATAAGAACAATGTTGCAACACTAATAAAAATAATATAATTTTATAACAAATTAGCTTTCTCTCGCGTTGTATAGTGGTAATTTAAACACATCAGTGCGCTGTTAAATTGACGCCTTTTCTTAGACCGTGTTGCTATGTGCATAATAGCAATGTTAAGCATATTGGTGTTGAGAAGAATGTGGCGGAGGAAGCAGCAGAATGAGGAGACGAGATAACAGCCCTTGCCTTATTGTCTAAGAAAAGTCAAGAGAGCAGATATTCCAACCTAATTAGGTCTATAATCAATAGCCTAGTTGTTCAATGTGGTTGGCTTAAATCATCCATGCAGTGCATTCAGAAAGTATTCAGACCCCTTGACTTTTTCCACATTTTGTTTTCCTCATCAATCTACACACAATACCCCATGATGACAAAGCAAAAACCGGTTTTAGAAATGTTTGCAAAATTATAAAAAAATGATAAACAGAAATACCTTATTTACATAAGTATTGAGACCCTTTGCTATGAGACTTGAAATTGAGCTCAGGTGCATCCTGTTTCCATAGATCATCCTTGAGATGTTTCTACAACTTGATTGGAGTTCACCTGTGATACATTCAATTGATTGGACATTATTTGGAAAGGCACACACCTGTCTATATAAGGTCCCACAGTTGACAGTGCATGTCAGAGCAAAAACCAAGCCTTGATGAAGAAGGAAATGTCCCTAGAGCTCTGTGTCGAGGCACAGATCTGGGGAAGGGTACCAAAAAATGTCTGCAGCATTGAAGGTCCCCAAGAACACAGTGGCCTCCATCAAATATAAATGAAAGAAGTTTGTAATCACCAAGACTCTTCCTAGAGCTGGCGACCCGGCCAAACAGAGCAATCGGGGGAGAAGGGCCTTGGTCAGGGAGGTGACCAAGAACCCGATGGTCACTCTGACAGAGCTCCAGAGTTTCTCTGTGGAGATGGAAGAGCCTTTCAGATGGACAACCATCTCTGCAGCACTCCACCAATCAGGCCTTTATGGTAGAATGGCCAGACGGAAGCCACTCCTCAGTAAAATGGACATGACAGGAAACCTGGCACCATCCCTACGGTGAAGCATGGTGGTGGCAGCATCATGCTGTGGGGATGTTTTTCAGCGGCAGGGACTGGGAGACTAGTCAGGATTGAGTGAACAACGGAGCAAAGTACAGAGAGATCCTTCATGAAAACCTGCTTCAGAGCGCTCAGGACCTCAGGCTGGGCCGAAGGTTCACCTTCCAACAGGACAACGATCTTAAGCACACAGCCAAGACAATGCAGGAGTGGAATGTCCTTAAGTGGCCCAGGCAGAGGCCGGACTTGAACTCGGTCTAACATCTCTGGTAAGACCTGAAAATATCTGTGCAGCGACACTCCCCATCCAACCTCACAGAGCGTGAGAGAATCTACAGAGAAGAATGGGAGAAACTCTCCAGATACAGGTGTGCCAAGTTTGTAGCATCATACCCAAGAAAACTTGAGGCTGTAATTGCTGCCAAAGGTGCATCAACAAAGTACTGAGTAAAGGGTCTGAATACTTATGTAGATGTGATATTTCAGATAAAAAAATGTTTTATATACATTTGCAAACATTTCTAAATACCTGTTTTTGCTTTGTCATTATGGGGTATTGTTTGTAGATTGATGAGAAAACAACTATTTAATCCATTTTAGAATAAGGCTGTAACGTAACAAAATGTGGAAAAAGTCTAGGGGTCTAAATACTTTCCGAATGCACTGTACATGTGTCACGTAAAGAGAGAGTAAGGGTTGAGGGAATAGGGAATGTTTTTCCTAAACAAATGAGGGATTTCGGTAACATAACTTTTCAGCCAGAAAGGGCTGTAATTATGTGGTAATTATGTTATTAACACTGTTCTGTGGTGGTCGCTGCAGCAGGGAGGAGAGAGAGACAACGGGTGCTGTTTTTTAACAGAAAGTTTGCAGCAAGTCTGAGCCGGCCCGGCACAATCAAATCAATTGCGATCGGACTCCCTCTAATCATTTGTGTGTCTTAATTATTTTATCAAACAGTGTGCTTAAACCATCATACAAGCTCAGTGCATATGGTTAAGTTGATTAAAACCATAGGATGTGTCCATAAATGGAAAAATACACGTTTTAAGATTTCGACCAATTGATTGGTTGAAAGAATAGATTACTCTTGGTCGCCCAAGATTGTTTTGGGTCTGGGACAGCCCTAGTTTAGACACTGACAACAGAACAGTAACCAACAGGAGTCAATGACTAATAGCTAACGAGGAAGATTTTTGATGGTGATGTCGCTGCTATGGAAAGGGCAGTTACAGCTTGAGCCTAGTGCCGTAAACCCAAATCTGCTTGGCCGATGCTGTTACTGTTGGTCATCCATAATCATGACACTATAATCCTGGAATTTTACATCACGATCAGAGCGGTAGGCCATTGCTCATACTGTAGAATCTGATTATCTTCCCATAGTTTTCCAGTCAGTCCCACACAGCAGCAGTAGCACCCCTGACAGTGACTAGTGGCTACGCCAATGCCAAATTATTTTTAGAGCGAAAGTCTCCACCATTGGTGGTTAATCCAAGCAGTGACATCTGGCCATGGTGGCTTATGTGATTAGCAGAGTGCCTCGCTCCTAATAGCCCAGCGGACGGTCTTCATTACTCCCTCCATCCACATGTTTTTGCCAGCACAGGACATGGGGGGGGGGGGGGCAGAAAGGGGTGTCTAGTAGTGTAGGGTAAGTCTTACACAAGAGGAGTAGTGTGATAAAAAGTACCTTAGTAATATGCTTTATCATCTAACCTACAGTATAGCCTACAGGCATCGGCTTCCGTGTACAGCATTAAGGTTAAGACCAAATTACCATTATGATGACCAGTGTCCCTGGCTATACTGTGTCAGACAGACATCTGGTAGGAAGAAAGGGAGGAGAGGAGATGGAGGTGGAAGATGAAGAGGAGAGAAGGAGGAGGAAGAGGAGGAGAGGAGAGAGGAAAGGAGATGGAAGAGGAGGAGGAGAGAAGGAGAGAGAGGAAGAGATGGAGGAGGAGGAGGAGAGAGAGAGAGGAGGAGATGGACAGATTTGTAGTGAATGAATCATCATTCAGAAGGCTAATAATGACAGAGTGACTAAACATGTCTCATCCCTCTGCTCCCAGTCCCCAACACACTCCTGAATCATAATGGAACTCCTCCAAGACGTTTGGAAAACATTCCACTCATTAGCCCCTGGCCCCTTCACAACCTCTTCTCTTCACGGTCACTGTGTATTTAGTCATCTATAAGGAGACAGGAAAACAGGATTGGTTTTAGCTCAGTGGAGGCTGCTTTGGGGAGGACGGCTCATAATAATGGCTGGAACGGCGTAAATAGAATGGCATCAAACACATGGAAACCCGGTGTTTTGATGTATTTGATACCATTCCATCAATTCCGTTCCAGCCATTACCACGAGCCTGTCCTCCCCATTTAAGGTGCTACCAACCTCCTGTGTTTTAGCCGTATAGGCTAGGGCTATGTCTAATATGCTGACTGTGTGCATGCATGGGTGTGTGTTAGGAATTTATGTGTGTGTTTGTGGATTTAGTCTGGGTTTAAAAATGGAGATGTGCATGTGAGTGAAGGTGTACACAGGTGGTAGCTCTTAAATTTGTTAGTACACTAATTTGGAGACTGTTATATATCAGTACCAAGGCCTGCATGTAAACCGGCTTGTGCTGTAACAATAATTTCAGTGTTACAAAGAGGCCCGTTTGAGGGGGTTATTTTTGGGCCGGTGTTTGCTTGGCGAAGCTTATTCTGAGGCAGGCCGTTCCCATGAGCTCAGTGCCTCGCAGTTTTCCGCTTTAGCTTGTTGTCTTCAGGATCTGAGGTTGAGATGGAGTTCAAATGCTCCTCTGTTGTTTCGAAAATAGAAGAGGCTTTTTTCTCTCTCTCTCTCTCTCATTCTCTCTCTCTTTCAAGCTAATTGTGTACCAACAAATGCAGGGTCTGGGTTGTCATTTTGCTTTTGCTGAGGAAATTGCTATCATTCCTTGATAATCACACAACATTTCTGTATTCAAGTATTATTACAGCTCAGTTTACATTAGTCCACATGGGAACAGAAGAGATGAAGAAGCACTTCTTCTGCATATATCAACGGTCTAGAAAGTCACCATTCAAACACAAAGTTCCTGTTTAAACATCATATACTGTATATCCTATAGTGAATCACGTTACAATTCGGTATTGTTTTAAAACGTACTGACATCTCTCTTTTTCTCCTGCCGTGAGTAGCATACATAATACGGATTTCCGAATAGTCGCCTTAAAGAGTGAAATAACCAATGTGATTTGAAGACTACAGTTTTTAGTTTGTTGGTTGAGTGAGACATTGATACGTCAGCATGGGCCTAGCCTGCCCTGACATAAGCACTCTTTATTTAAAGAAGCCACTCGTGTTTCAAGCACTGTCTCACATTCCTACCTCTCACTTTCTGTCTCTCTCCCCTCCCTTCTCCCCTCCCCTCCTCTCTTCCAGGTATGGCCTCGCAAGTGCAAGTCTTGTCCCCTCACACTCTCCAGTCAAGTGCCTTCTTTAGCGTGAAGAAGCTGAAGGTGGAGCAGAGTTCATACTGGGATATGACAGGGTACGGCACACACAGCAAAGTCGTCAACAGCCAGAACAGCAAGCAGCAAGTGTCCCAAGCCACCTCTCTGGGAATCAACTCCTCTCTGCCCTACGAGCAGCCTGCGCTCATCTTCCCGGCGAGCGCAGGGCAAATTGTGGTTTCCTCGGCCAGCAGTACATCAGGCACTGCAGGGCCTCTGGGGCCTCTGTTGGGCTTGGGAAGTAGCGGTAGCGGCGCTGGAGGCAGTAGCAGTAGCGGAGGAGGAAGCAGTGGAGCGGTCCACAACCTGACCCGTCGCAGCACCGTCAGCCTGCTGGACACCTACCAGCGATGCGGGCTTAAGCGCAAGAGTGAGGAGCTCGACAACAGCAACAGCAGCGTGACAATCATCGAGGAGCACGGCGGCGGCACAACGATGATCCAGAACGCAGCCAGCGGGGCCACAGTGGCCACGGCCACGGCCACATCGACAGCCACCTCCAAGAACAGTGGTTCCAACAGCGAAGGGGACTACCAGTTGGTGCAGCACGAGGTGGTCTGCTCTATGACCAACACCTACGAGGTGCTAGAGTTCTTGGGAAGAGGCACCTTTGGCCAAGTGGTCAAGTGCTGGAAGAGGGGCACCAACGAGATTGTGGCCATCAAGATCCTGAAGAACCACCCGTCGTACGCACGCCAGGGCCAGATCGAGGTGAGCATCCTGGCCCGGTTGAGCACAGAGAGTGCAGACGACTACAACTTTGTGCGTGCCTACGAGTGCTTCCAGCACAAGAACCACACATGCCTGGTGTTCGAGATGCTGGAGCAGAACCTGTATGACTTCCTCAAGCAGAACAAGTTCAGTCCGCTGCCATTGAAGTACATCAGGCTGGTCTTGCAGCAGGTGGCCACAGCCCTGATGAAGCTCAAGAGCCTGGGCCTGATCCACGCCGACCTGAAGCCAGAGAACATCATGTTGGTGGACCCCTCCAGGCAGCCCTACCGAGTCAAGGTCATTGACTTTGGCTCGGCCAGCCACGTGTCCAAAGCCGTCTGCTCCACCTACCTGCAGTCCAGATACTACAGGTAAGAGCAGTTTCTTTCACCTTGATTTAACCAGGAAATCTCATTATGATAAGAAGACCTATTTCCCAAGAGAGACCTAGCTAGTTTAATAAAAAATAGGGTTTGAAAAGGTTTACAGATGGGACAGATTTGTTCAAGGGGATGGAGATGTTTTTTTTACAAATTTGTTCTCCTCTTCTCCCCTAAGATTGTTTCAATATCACAGTGCTTTGTGCATCTTGTGTGATTCACCGGTTGGTTTATTTGAATGTTTTCCTAGTTAGTCTCAGTGTTTGGACCAAGGCTCTTGCTCTGGGCTCTGTTTTTATGCTCTGTGCCAGTCTGATGAGCTGTAGTTGGTTAGGGTCCTCTCTCTCTCTCTCTCTCTCTCTCTCTCTCTCTCTCACTCTCACTCACTCACTCACTCACTCACTCATTATTCCATGTGGGTTCCCAGCTAATATCCTAACTGTTAACCCTCCCCCTCTCCACTTTGTGAGAAACCAGTAACAGTTTCACAATGATAGCACCTGGGAAATATTTGCCACAAAGACCAGTTCTGGGAAATTGTTTTTTTAGGTTGTGTTCATTTCTTTTAAAAGCCAGAGAAACCCTTCATTGAAGGACTGTAAACACATAGCGGGGTGGTGGACCGCTTCCACCACCCCACCAAGGCTGGCTCCCATTTCCCCCAGGATGGAGATGTGGGGTCAGGCAGGAGTTCTCCTGTAATACGTCCCTGTAATCCATACCAGCAGGCCCAGCATTAGAAACAGATGACTCGCTGGGTAGGGTTTTCTTCTCCCCTACTGCTTAAAGTATTTTTTGCCTATAGCAAACTATGCTGTTTGGGTTACACAGCCAGCATTGGGGGAAGCTTTGTTGTGTGTAGGAACTGTCTGGTCTAGTGAGAGCAGGTGTGAGGCACAGTACTACACATATGCAGGCACACACACACACATACACATATACACACACATACACTCAGCCAGAACCCAGTCATGCCTTGGCACTAACTGTAATTTGCAAATGGGGCAACACTCTACTCAGGAGTGAAAGTAGATTTTATTTCTTCCCGGTACGGGATCTCCAATTTCTTTATGGGCCTAATAGTGAAGATATGTAATTTAACTGTAAAAATGTATTAGCTTTTAATAGGGCTTAAACACAACCAGGCATGATGTTTTAATCTGATTGTCAAACAAATTACTTCACTTCTAGGCTACTTGCACACTTTTGTCCACTCTAAAATAATCCCAGAATCTAAAACAGTACCCACCATTTGACAAAATAGTTGTCTATATTAAAAGATCAAAAAGTGTAATGACATTTTGCGATTGTAATTTGGCATACCTGTTTGATGTGTCCTCTGGTGTCCGTGCATATCTTTGCCTTTAGTGATCACCTCGAACCACACTGTATTTTGGAGCGTATGCCACCCATTTTCAAGTCCATTCACTAATTTATCATGTGGCTGACAAGCGGTAATGATAAATTAGGGTGTAATAGCCTACATCTTTGTTTTAATTATTGTGATAGGCTCATGTTTTACCAGTACGCCGTACCGGCACTATTTATTTTGCTGCTACTCTTTATGTAAAACAGGGAACTGTGTACATGTAGATGTACACAGTTACTCCGGCTTTGTGCATGTTCTGTATAATTATTTATTTTAGCCCAGGCTATAGTCATGGACCAGTTTCGCTAGCCTAGCAGCATTTGACAAGCCATTACCCTTCTGCTTATTTCTGAAATTGCAGTGAGAAGATTCATATGCTTTTGCTTTTAGGGCCCCCCCACACCCTCCCGCCCCAGTAATAAGGAATTAATTTTAAACCCTCTTCCCATCTCTCTGTCTTTACTTATTTTTTTACTTGGTTGTTACGGCTGTTTGCATTAGGCAGGCAATAGATATGCTGCTGAGGGTAAAATCCATAAAATGATTTATGGATTTTCCACAAGGTTGACTCGTGCAAATAAAACATGGGTATTCAAGGTAAACATGAGCGATTCCATTTACAGTAAGGAGGACCAGCTCTTCCGATAGAAGTAGTTCTAATTAATATAACACTGAGAAACAAAGTACATTATTCATATAATATTAATTTGTTTTTTAGCCTAAATCTATAATTGCTAGCATGGCACAGCAATGCAGTCAGTGTATAAAGTCCTTCTATCCTTCTATTTGGCCTGAAGGTCTGGAGCCTATGTCTGCAGAGCAGAGCAGTACCTGTTCATACTGTGTGTTTATCCAGTTGATTACGTCAGTCAGCCTCCCCATGGCCTCCCTCCTTGGCCTCCCTCCCTCCTCTCTGCGGTAGCTAATGATGTAACAGGTAAACTGTCCCGGCTTACCCTGGACCAGATAAATGGATTATTGTCTCTCTTCTTCCTGCCGGTGAGTCATTACCCAATGTCAATATCCAACACGTCATACAGACTTAATATAGGAGCCGGGAGGAGGGCTTTGGCAATAGCCTGCCATAGATATTTTAGGTGGAGTGGAGATATAAGGCCAACACAAATGACTTTGTATGTATCCCTGTAAGGGATATTAGGAGTGCTGACTCCATCAGTGAGTTGAGCTAGCATCTGTGCTCTAGTCTGCTGAATTGGTATCCATAGCTGGAGGCCTCTCATGACAGCCTCCTAGAAACTATAGGACAGAGATTTCTAAAGGGGACTGCATTCTACATTCTCTCTTTCCGCTAGTGATCTGATCATTGATGGCTACAGTGATGGAGTGGCAAAGGAGTGGAAATGTATTGCTGTCAATGATCCCGGACCTTTCCTGCCCCTTCCATTAAAAAAACAGTCCTGTCCGTTCCTTGCAAATTTTTACACGCAGAAATATGTAGGCTATTGTCACGAGAGGGTGCATACATGGACCAAGACGCAGCGCAGGGACTGTATTTCGACATTGTTTTTATTATTTACTATGTAATATAAAACACAAAAGACGAACTACCACAAGAAAACAAAACACGATTGACACTCAACACTGAAACGCGACACTCAAAAGTAAAATAAGCACACTTACTTCTCTGTGACTTGCGAAATATATACACAGACATATACATATAACGATAACGACCCACAAACCCAGTGTGAAACCTACAAACCTATGTAGGATCCCTAATTACTGATATTAAAATTATATCAGTAATGCAATATTCGACTGTGATATGTGGTTGTCTTACCTATCTTAGTTAAATGCACTGACTGTAGGCCTAAATCGCTCTGTATAAGAGTGTATTCTAAATTACCTAAATGTAGATTGATTAAGCTGGAGGATGAGGACAGAGACCCCAGCAGGATGGTATGCTCGGCACCGGAATTAAAATGTAGCCAACAGCTGAGCACTGCGCACATATGAACATTTACAACAAATTAACATTTACAAAATGAACATAAAACATTTTATAAACTGAGCGGAAGTAGGCTACTGCATATGTCAGTCTATTTTTATTTCACTCTTCACCTCAGATGGCACAGTTAAATACGCAAACAATTGGGCTTGAAGGTAAATTGTTGGGAGTAGAGAAGCTATGCCGCTTCAGGCCGCTTCAGGCTTATTTGATTAAACCGCAGCATTTTTTACAAGCTGTGTTATCTGTCCCTTCATTGTCAAAGACAACACCATAAACGTTAGCTATAACATCGCTCTTTCCTTGTTAGTGATGGGTCCTTGGCTGCAACAAGACGTTGCAGTACCTCTATTGAAGGCTTCATCAATTAGACTACTGACATAGATTGGCATCTGAGGTATTTATTTTATTTATTTATTTAACCTTTTATTTAACTAGGCAAGTCAGTTAAGAACAAATTCTTATTTACAATGATGGCCTACCAAAAGGCCTTCTGCGGGATGAAAAAAATATAGGACAAAACACACATCACTACAAGAGAGACACCACACCACTACATAAAGAGAGACCCAAGACAACAACATAGCATGGCAGCAACATATGACAAAACATCATGGTAGCAACACAACATGGCAGCAGCACAACATGGTAGCAGCACAAAACATGGTACAAACATTAATGGGCACAGACAACAGCACAAAGGGCAAGAAGGTAGAGACAACAATACATCATGTGAAGTAGCCACAATTGTCAGTAAGTGTCCGTGATTGAGTCTTTGGATGAAGAGATGGAGATAAAACTGTCCAGTTTGAGTGTTTTTTGCAGCCGGTTCCAGTCGCTAGCTGCAGCGAACTGAAAAGAGGAGCGACCCAGGGATGTGTGTGCTTTGGGGACCTTTAACAGATTGTGACTGGCAGAACGGGTGTTGGATGTGGAGGATGAGGGTTGCAGTAGGTATCTCAGATAGGGGGAGGGAGGCCTAAGAGGGTTGTATAAATAAGCATCAACCAGTGGGTCTTGCGACAGGTATACAGAGATGACCAGTTCACAAAGGAGTATAGAGTGCAGTAAAGTGTCCTATAAGGAGCATTGGTGGCAAATCTGATGGCCGAATGGTAAAGAATATCTAGCCGCTCGAGAGCAACCTTACCTGCCGATCTATAAATTACGTCTCCGTAATCTAGCATGGGTAGGATGGTCATCTGAATCAAGGTTAATTTGGGATGAAAGAGGAGCGATTACGATAGAGGAAACTAAGTCTAGATTTAATCTTAGTCTGCAGCGTTGATACTGTATGTGCTGAGAGAAGGACAGTGTACCGTCTAGCCATACTCCCAAGTACTTGTATGTGGTGACTACCTCAAGCTCTAAACCCTCAGAGGTAGTAATCACACCTGTGGGGAGAGCGGCATTCTTCTTACCAAACCACATGACCTTTGTTTTGGAGGTGTTCACAACAAGGTTAAGGCTAGAGTAAGCTTGTTTGACACTAAGAAAACTTTGTTTTGTAGAGCATGGGGCCTAGGATCGAGCCTTGGGGTACTCCCTTGGTGACTGGCAATGGCTGAGACAGCAGATGTTCTGACTTTATACACTGCACTCTTTGAGAGAGGTAGTTAGCAAACCAGGCCAAAGACCCCTCAGAGACACCAATACTCCTTAGCCGGCCCACAAGAATGGAATGGTCTACCGTATCAAAAGCTTTGACCAAGTCAATAAAAATATCAGCACAACATTGCTTAGAATCAAGGGCAATGGTGACATCATTGGGGACCTTTAAGGTTGCAGTGACACATCCATAACCTGAGCGGAAACCAGATTTCATACCAGAGAATACTATAGACATCAAGAAAGCCAGTCAGTTGATTATTGACAAGTTTTCCCCAACACTTTTGATAAACAGGGCAAAATAGAAATTGTCTTATAACAGTTAGGATCAGCTTGACTGGCTAAAACTGCAGCGAGGCCTGAGAGTGAGCCGGTGGAAGGGGGGAAATTACCATTTTATTTTCATAGTTTTTTACTAAGTAAACTACAGTATATTAGGCCCAACACAGTTGTTGTTTTTTATGAAATGTTCCACACATTACATATTTCCGCCAAAAAACTCTGTTTATAACTATTCCTGTACTGCCCGTTCCTGTGGACTGTTGATCCTGTCCCGTCCTGTCCTGAACTTGACTCTAGAACTCCCATTCCTGCCACTATCCCACAGGACCCGCGAGAGTCTGGTTCCCGTGCCAAACTCTCAACCTAAGCCCCATCAGGCAACCATACCTATCCTATTCTTCATTCCTCTCCCCTGTCTATGGTGCTAATCTTTCTCAGTCAGGCACAACCAACGCGCTTATGGTTACAGGCTGTTAGGTGCCATGCCTAGCCGCTGTTGGTTAGAGAAAGAGAAGCCAGAGAGCCGTAATGTTCGCTAGAACTCTGTTGTCAGGTCCTGACTGTGGCCTCTTGACTCTCATAGAGTATTCAAGAGGCCTGCCCTCAGTCAGGACCTGACAGGCTATCTGTAAATAAAAGAAAACAAGAAAATTGTGTTGCCTGTTTTGCTTATTACAAGGAATTCAAAATAATTTATACTTTTACTTTGATACTTAAGTATATTTTAGCAATTACATTTACTTTTGATACTTAAAGTGTATTTCAAACTTTCACTTTTACTTAAGTCATGTTCTATTAAGGTATCTTTACTTTTACTCAAGTATGACAATTGTGTACTTTTTCCACCACTGACATCAAGGAGGGTTCTTAATGAATGAGGTTGCTGTTAGTTACCGTTCTCTGAAGAGTGCATAAAGTGTCTTTCTCTCACCATGGTGAGGACTAAACTCTAGCAGTATCGGGTTATTGGGAGCCAAATATGACCTGCAAAGAGTCGAAAGGAGGATGAGGTGCGGGCAACATCGTAGCGCAGGTGTTGCTTACGACACAGTAAAGATTCACAAGCGAGCGCCATAGCTGAAGATTGGGAGTCTTCATCTTTGCACATTTCATAGGAGTTCGCTGGGAAGGCAACACGTTACATTTGCCTCCCAGCAGTGGTAGCTCATTAGAAAAGCAGATGACGCCTCTTGTATTTTTAAACCTGGGCAAGGAGCATTACATTTTCGTATTCTAATTGCCTTGATTTTTTAGTTGAGACATTTCAGGGTCAATCGCTAGTTTTAAGTCGTTTCTCTGTAAAGCGAGGTGCTTTTGAGGTAAAAGGCCAAAATATTTTCGACACTACTGCACCCGCTTTAGGATGCATAACATAATTCTAATAACAGTATTTTCATTGAATGTTCCTGTGGGCATCTTTGTTCACAGTGTCTAACCCTCTCCTTCATGTTGCTAGAGACGGCTAGCTAATTAACCCATGCTAGTCAAGCATATGTATCATTCAGTACTGTACATATAGTCAACAGCCCCAAGTCATTTTGACAGCTAGTGAAAAAATACCATTCGGCCCAGGTAACTAATAAAAAGGTGTGAAGCTTGCAATCACACCTCTGGATGATGTGAAGACTGTAACAGGTTATCAAGCAGAGCGTGGTACTGCCGAGCTACTGGTTATCTAGTTAGGCTATATCCTAGCACCTATTATTGTTCTCCCCTAACAGTTACTCACTTTTCAATTTCCATACATTTCCCAGGATATTACTGGAGAAAATGAAGCTGCTATCTTATGAAATGTGATGAAATGGAGTTCCGCCCAATTCAGGGAGGCAAAGCTGAAATCTTCTCTTTGTATCACTGATTGGATTCTTTTTGAAACACAGGGTTTTCTCTTCTGACACTCCTGAGGTGATTAGCATAGCACACAGCCAGGAGGGTTTTGCGTAAGTGTTGGTGCTCGTGCTAGTGTTTCGTAGTCAGTGGGGATGATGGTGGTGGCAGTGCCCGCATTCTGCGGCTGACTGGCACAGTTTGCCCCCAGGACTAAATAAATCACTAGGTCTCCTGCAGACTCAACCGCCCCCCTTTGCCTGCATGCCCGCCACCCATCCACAGGTAGCCAGAAAACGCCTTCCCTCCTCTCCCAACCGAGTGCATGAATATTTAAAAGCCCACACCAGGATGGAAAATATGTGTCACGGTGCTCGCTGGCTATGGAAGAAAGTTCATTTTGGCCCTGAATCTCCTAATTTAAAGTCAGTCACGGGGGACCAGAGGCTGGGGCAGTCAAGGGCAGGTCCTCAAAGACCGAGGCTCAGGGTAGTGGAGCTGGCCTGGCCTGCGCTGAGCACCATCAGGCCTCTCTGACTGACTGCCACAGTGGATAGAGAATGCCAGGTGTGCACAGGGCTGTGCAGTCTACCATGAAGTGAACAGAACCAAACAGATTCATTTGTTTTCTCATTTAGAAGAATTTGCTATTGTGCATATATGAGGGTAAATAGTTTGGCTAATTTGAGCCAGACAGGCAGGCCAGCTGGGGCCCTTGTGAGGAGAGGAGAGAGGAGAGTATTCCGTCATGGTGGGCGACACAACAGTGGTAGGGCTGATTACCAACAGGGAGGAGGTGAGGGCCCTGGCGGAGTGGTTCCAGGAAAATAACCTCTCCCTCAACGTCAACAAAACGAAGGTGCTGATCGTGGACTTCAGGAGACAGCAGTGGGAGCACGCCCCCATCCACATCAATGGGACTGCAGTGGAGAAGGTGAAAAGCTTCAAGTTCCTCGGCGTACACATCACTATTAATCTGAAAAGGTCCACCCACACAGACAGTGTGGTGAAGAAGGCCCCTCACAAACCTTTACAGATGAACCGTTGAGAGCCTCCTGTCGGGCTGTATCAACGCCTGGTACGGTAACTGCACCACCCGCAACCGCAGGGCTCTTCAGAGGGTGATGCGGTCTTCCCAACGCATCACTGAGGGCACACTGCCTTCCCTCCAGGACACCTACAGCTCCCGATGTCTGAAGATGGCCAAAAAAATAATCAAGGACATCAACCACCTGAGCCACGGGCTTGTTCACCCCGCTATCATCCAGAAGGCAAGGTCAGTACAGGTACATCAAAGCTGGGACAGAGAGACTGAGAAACAGCTTCTATCTCAAGGCTATCAGCCTGTGAAATAGCCATCACAAGCCGGCCTCCAACCAGTACCCTGCCCTGAACTTAGTCACTGTCACTAGCTGGCTACCACCTGGTTACTCAACCCTGCACGTTAGAGGTTGCTGCCCTATGTACATAGACATGGAATCACTGGTCACTTTAATAATGTTTACATACTGCTTTACTCATCTCATATGCATATACTGTATTCTATTCTACTGTATTTTAGTCAATACCACTCTGACATTGTATCATCCTAATATTTATATATTTCTTAATTCCATTCTTTTACTTTTAGATTTGTGAATTGTTAGATACTACTGTACTGTTGGAGCTAGGAACACAAGCATATCGCTACACCCGCAATAACATCTGATAAATATGTGTATGTGAGCCAATAACATTTTATTTGACTGTCCGATGCGCATTCAACCGAGGACCTGTAGTCTGGGTATGAGTCGTTTTAGCCAACATTATACTCCTTGCCACTCTTGTCATTTGCCAAAGTCATTCCTGGTTATTTCCCATGTCTCTGCCAAATGACACGGAGTACAAGGAGTGGAATGAAATAGATAAGAGACAGCAACCAGGCTCCTCCGCCTGGAACCTCATTAAAAATGAAGCTGTGTTGGGTTTATACTTAACATTTGCACTTTCATATTAGGACATCATTTTGCTAGCCAGATACTACGTGTCTGGACCAGTTTTCCCAAAAGTGAACAATGTGTAAAGTCAAGTTTTGCTTGCTAGTGTAGCACATGGGGATGTGTGAAAGCAGAGGTCTGAGTTCGCAGAATCGTGAGGAAGTGGTATTCGCTAAGCAAACAGCGTGACGTCCTTTACACTAGTCAACTAACCACATCAGTGCCTCTATCAATCTACTGACCTTACCTGGATTAAATGTATGAAACTGATAATGACTATATTTAATCTAAGTTCAATGCAATTGGTTAGTCAACATTCGATAATACCTGTATACTGTCAATCGCTGAGATTAATTATTTTCGTTGCTGGCTTCATTAAAAACTGTTAATCTGATGGATTTTGGATGTCCTTTTATTTATTTGTTTGAGGGCCTATGAGGCCAACTTTACCATACTATCCTGGATGTCACGATGTTGGGTATGGAAAGAACAAGGCACAGCACTGTAGACGTTCCACATAACTTTTATTTCTAACTGGAAATAACAAACAGTAGCAAAGAGCGAAACCAACCGTACCGTGTGTGCGTGCGTGCGTGCGTGCGTTGCAAACAGGCACTAAACACAACAATAACCCACAACGCAGGTGGGAAATACAAGAACCTAAATAGGATCCCCAATTAGAGACTTCGCGTAACAGCTGCCTCTAATTGGGGACCAAAAGACAAATTAAACCATAGAGTTTACTAGAACTCTACTGTCAGGCCCTGACTGTAGGGAGGCCTCTGGCTTCTCTATGTTTGTTACAGTCAGGGCCTGACACTGGAGGCATACTTACACACCCAGTCTCATTACTTTGTGTGAATGATATCGCTCAAATTTAAATATAAAATTCATCTTTTTTCTATTTTGTGGCTGCATAAAATAGCAAACAATAGCAAGTCATCTTTGAGGCTCCCGGATGAAACAGTAACATCCATTACTGTAGTTAGTTTTAAGGTGTCAGAATGCTTCAGTTCGGCTGGTGCCTAGCCGAAGTCGGTTAGGCTAACCGAACAAGTGTACTCACATACTCCCTTAAAAGACATTTGCTTGGGTGTCAAAAATCCCATTGGTTCCTTATGAGCACGCATTGGTTCCTTATGCTCCAAAAGTTATAAGCTAACCAGGAAAATGAAACCCAGTGTTAGCAAATCTTATTCCACCCTGGTTGGTTGATAAATAGTAAAACATGACTAATAGCGTTGTGTGACAGTAGCAGAAATATATCGCTGTGTATCAAATTGCAGCCGTTCGGTGCCTGAGGCGTAAATTGTTTGGACAAATAATTACTCCTGTATTGAATCCTGGTTAATAATTAAAAGTGTTAGCATTAGAAAATGGCTGCATCCACCTCCAGTAGCGTGTTGTTCTTTATATGTGGAGGCGGAGGTCACAGCCATAGCCCTTAGAGATGACTACCGACTTTAATGGGTTCAGAAAGAAGGCTGTTTAATTAATAGGAGTGTTTTTTTGTGTGGAAATATATTTCTCATTGTTAAATGTGAAGAAAAACACACTTCGACTGAGGGAAAAACCAGTGCAAATTGGGATAATGACTTTTCTCTACGATTCCTTCGAAACTCAGAAGCCACTGGTCCTTGAAGCCTAATCCCTCTGTTTTATGAACATAGACCATTTCTCTTTTTCAACCAGCTGCCTTGGTTATTAGCTTATATTGAGTGCACACGCAGAATAGCACTGTAAAGCATTAAAAAATGATTCATCCCCACACAACCTGCTCTAGTCAGATGACAGGAATTTGGGAGAAAAGAGTGGCCTGGAAAAAAAGAAAAGACAAATCATGAATGAACGTATATTTCAAAGATGTGCATATGAGTGCAGGCCATTACTGTGTCTTTGTGTACATGTATGTACAACGGAATGGCTCAGGAGTTTGGAACATGTCAGGGTAGAGGGAGCTGAATATACTCACGATCTGGTTGGTGTAGTTACTGATTTATGTGTCCTTCATAACCCTCATAGCATGGCTATAGGCTATGGAGCAGCAGTGGGTCAGGGTTGCACAGGGGTGATGAGAGTAGTACCTACAGACCGTGCTCCTTCCCTCCTTCCCTCCCTAGCTACCTACATACCTTCCTACCTACCTCCCTCTCTCTCGCTCTCTCACACAGACACCTCCCTCACACTAACCAGGTCATTACATGTGATGGCTCTGAAGTGGTCTTACTGGCCTGAGGTAGCTACTGCAATCAGAGAGAAGACACCAGACATAGAGCAGACTTGTTCAGACTGGTTATCAATGAATGAGTGGGGCTAGTGGAGGGAACATAGAGCGTAGCGTCCCTCCCTGGGAGGGTGATATCATACCAGCAGTGTCTGTCTCCCAAAAGAACATAACTCCCATTACGGCACCCAGCCTCAGCTACATGAACATGAGGAGAATGAAAGAACCGACAACCACAGTTAGAGATAGTCTTTCATTAAGAGCGTTTTGGTGAAATCTATCATGTAAACACATGGCTCTCGTTTAAACAAATACATTTTTGGGGGGGGTCACCATTAGTTCAAGCTGAGAGGAATTACATGCATTTTTCAGCAGGGTTTGGTTCTCAGCTTGCATTATCGTCGAGTTGCAATATACACAATGACTTCAAACACCCTTTATCTGCCATCTATGATTGCCTAACATCCAGTGAAAAGTGCTCAGTGAAGCGGGTTTGCCCTGTTGAGACGCGCAGCATCGCTTTCTGCTTTTTCACATTCACTTTTCAAACTCTTATCTTGAGGAAAAGGGTGGATGAGGGTAGAGGGAGGGGGATATAGGGGTAAAGAAGTTCTTCTGTTACAGGCTGAGCAACCCAGAGCAGCCCCCCCTCTCTCTCCTCATCAGTCTTTCACTTCACTTATCTTATCAGTACTGGGCCAATCCAGTCAGGGAGAGGCCCTATGCACATTTAGAAAGTAGCTACGCCATCGAGCCGCTCCCAGCCTGCACATGTATGCAAATGACTCCCTGTCAACCGCGGGCCTTAGCATTTTCAACTCATTGACGTGTAAAGCACATGCAGCACCCAGATGAGATTTCTAACTAACGTAGCCCATATGTAAATATATCTATCTTAAGCATCTCTCTCCTTTTTTTTATTCTCCGTTTTGTCTAAATTCATATCATCAAGACGGTCACTTTGCATATGAAGAGGGTGTATATTTAGAATTGACTGTTATTGCCACGGCAACAGAGGCGTTGCTGACTGTTGTTCCTAAAATTGGCCTTGACACTGACAGCACCACTTGAACAGTGGTCCTCTTTGAACTGCCGCTGTGTGTGTGTTGTTGTTAAGCACCACTCTCATGTCTCTGTTATTGTTTGCCCAGGTGGGGCTTGTTCTTCTCTTCCGGGACCTTGTGGTCCAAAAGAAGCTCTCGGTTTCACAAAGAACCACAAGTTGCCTTCTATCTCCAACCTTTTACCAGTTGTGTACATTGTGTCGATGTGTATTGCCTTTCAGAGTGCCATGGTAATGGAGATTGCCCTCGACAAGCTTATCGCAAACTGCTAACATAAGACACTGTTGACCTCGGGGCCACTCCACCGCCAGCCTACCCTGACCCAACGTTCCCCCATCGTTCCTGCCTAGCCTTTGATATATAGCGTTCTGGAGGAGAGGGCCACAAAACTCCCAACGTCCCAACCATCCCGCCTCAGTCATTCAGCTTGTCTTCATGGTTATGTGCATGCTTGTGGGGCGGACACAAAGAGATGGCTCTGACTGAGTGAAGCAGGGTGGGTGTGTATTTGTGTGTGTACATGTGTGCGCACATGTTAGAGATGGATATTACAGATTTGATTAGTGTCCCCTGTCCTTCTTCCCTCCCCCCACCGCACCTACATGCACATCTAGACTGTCCTTCTTCCCTCCCCCCACCGCACCTACATGCACATCTAGGCTGTCCTTCACCCCCCCCCCCCCCCCGCACCTACATGCACATCTAGGCTGCGGTGCAATCATCTGATCCACGCGCTATCAACTGGCCATATGGACATAAGTTATAGCTGGCTGTAAGATCTATGCCCAATATTGCCCAATAAAGATACATGGAGGCCTTCAGATATGTGAGCTGGGGAGGAATGTTGTATGCTGTATGCACTCTGGGCACAAAGTTGCTGGTAAGTGTATAGTGTCTGTCTGTAGCAGTTCTAAGTAAATATGAATAGCTATATTATATTCAGCATAAACTGGACAGTTGATAGGAGGTTAACTGGTGTAGATAACACAGTATACCAGACATACTTTAGTCCTTTATCTCAACATACAACAGTCATGATGATGATGTTTATTATTTCAACCTCTGAGTGCAGTCAGTGCATTACGTTCCTTTTTCTCCCTCTCTAATTTGAATGAGCTATTCACACTGTGGCAGAAAATCAATCATAAATTCAGCACCTTTTCTTCAGGAATGTTGTTGACGGCCTCTGTTAAATGGGCCCCTCTCTGTCTCTTTGTTTGTTGGTTTGTTCTGCCTTTCCACAAGCAGGAAAGGAGGATGAGTAAGTGCTGGGAATTCCAAATGAGTGTTGGGAGTGCTTCAGTGCAGTCAGCTCTGCAGCGTGATAGCAGCGCTACCTGTCTGTCTATGACAAAGTCTCTTTTGTTTTCAGCCTGGTCCTGCTCTTCTCTGCCCGGGTTGATTTATGAAAGGGCGGCCATTTGGTAAGGAGCTAATTGTATGAAGCTCAGTGTTGATGGATGAAGTGTGTGAGGAAGAGGACCCCAAGTTGTATCTCCCCTTGACTGCCTGCTCAAAAGCATCACTTGGTGTTTAGAAACTGAAGGAAAGAAAGGACTAGAAACATGGCGAAGGACTCTTGAGCCCCGACTAAGATGAATAATCAGTCCTTTGATAGTCATGTTGAATGTTGAGACTAAGTGCTTCCCCCGAGGCAGTGAGTTGATTGTTTTTATTTTCACATGATCTGTACTCCATTGAGAACAATCTGGTCCGAAAATATAGATTTATAGTTCAATCTGCCGTCGCCCTCACTCTATGTCCCCAAGTCCTCACAGGAAAGAGTGTGTGTTTGCTGGTGGCTCTTTAAACAAATATGACCAAGGACGACCCCACCACCACCACCGCCACTGTACCTCTCCCTGTGCCCCCCTGTCCCCCACTTTAGCTGGGATTGAAGCCTTTTTAATTTCCCTTCTGTGGTTCCTCCATAGGAAAGGGAAACACTGAAAGAACTGTGAGGGAAATGTAAAACTCTCAAGCCTCTTTCATATTACCCATAAGCACTCCGTTACGTTGTGCCGGATGTCATGCATTTCAATGGGGACAACCCCCTTGCGGTTGAAGGATCCGTTGCAGACCCTCCTTCCCCTTCTCCCCTCGCTCTCCCGGGTCAATAGCAGGCCTGTTGAGATGCCTTTCCAGTGAGAGAAGAGGGTAAAAGTGAAGAGAAGAAAGTCCTACTCCTGCTCCTCTTCTTCAAAGGGTGCTAGCTGGACCCAAGGAAGAAGTAGGGCTTCTCAACAAGTGAGGAAAACTGGCATATCCTCACTGTCTACAGTCTAGTCTACAGCAGTGACTGAGCAGGCTATGCTGCCGGGTGTGGTGGCCATACATCAGTATGCTGGGGCTCTCCTCCCGTCCCCTCCCCTCTGTGTGTCTGTCTCTGAGTGTGAATCAATACAAATACCTGGCCTCGGATAAAGCAAAGACACACAGAGACAACTAATATAAATCTCAGTGTTTTCTCAGAAGGAACTTCCTGCCACAGCTCTGGGTCTTTATGTAACCCTCACAGGATGATGTAATTCTAGTTCTCAACATTGGTGTCAGAAACACCGTGCAATGTCAGTTAGAATATGGTCCTCCTAATGTCAAAGCTGTCAAGTTGTTGGTGTGATATGTTAGCCATTTTATGTAATTACTCATGTCGTTAGCAGCACCAGATAGCCTAGTTCAACATATAGGCTAGCCTAGGGATCTGCATTAGGGGAACATTTAAATAACGTAAAAAAATAACAAGCTCCATTACCTAAACATGGAGAATGAATTGGGGTAAAACTGCTTTTTTCTTATGAGAGCTCGCAGTTACCGCACATCAATTAAAGAGCAAACATTTTATGAGCCTCTTGCCTCACTGGTACAGAGAGCTTTAGTGTGTGTCTGAAGAATGAAAACCAGCTTGAGAAAATCCAGAGCAGTCTTGGAGGTTTTCATCTATGGAGACATGCGTTTGCAGGCTTGAGTTGAACTTTTCCCATTGGCCAGAGTCAGTGCTATGGGAGGGGGAGAACATAGACCAGGCTGGGCTGCCACTAGCAACACTCACTTACTCTCCTTGCCCAATTGCCTTGTTTGTGTGATGTTACAAACTTATCACATCACACCTATAACCTTATGAGCTCAAATAGTAATGTGTAAAGCACACAGCACGGCATGTCTCTCAGCTGGAGCTGAATTTAACATATTGTCTGTGAGTCAGTTTGCGTGTGTGTGAGAGTCAGTTTGTGTGTGTGTGTGTGTGTGTGTGTGTGCATACAAGGATGCACACAAACTAACTCACACACACACACACACACACACACACACACACACACACACACACACACACACACACACACACACAGCTGTACTGAATGATTACATATTCGAGGCCTGGCAGTGGATCATGTCTGTCTGTTCAGTCATCCAGATGTGGGCAGTCAGGCAGGCGGGCGGGCGGGCGGGCGGGCGGACGGACGGACGGACAGACAGACAGACAGACAGACAGACGGGAAGGTAGACGGGAAGGAAGACAGACAGACGGGGAGGTAGACGGGAAGGAAGACAGACAGACGGGGAGGTAGGCTCTCTGAGTGAGCATTTAGGTTAGACAGACTGGCTGTCTGTGCCTGTCTGGGCCTCCATCTGTCTGTACCCGTCCGGGAGGGGACTCATCACCCAACAGAGAGCCGGACATGGTCCCCCTCCCTCGGAACCCAGTGCCCAGCTTCGCCTCTCTGGAGGCGAGATCCAAGGACGTCTAGGGCTGTTTCTTGCCAAAGCCAGGCTCCTGTCTGTTTAACCACTGCAGCATTATCCTCTCCTGTGTTACTGCCCACGTTAATGAAGCTCCGGTGGAGTTAACCTTTGAATGCCCAGCTGTATGGGAAAACAGCACCCCACCCGCTGCACAGGCTCCCTGTGTTCACATTCCCTGCATGCCTGACAGTCTGCTGTTGCTTAGTGGCTAATGGAGAATTAACTGGGTCGGTACAGTATGGCTCATGCTGTAGATAGGAGTGCCCTTTCCACTCAGCCTTATGCTAATGTAGGGAACATGGTAATGAGGGGTGTGTGTGCATTCTGCTGCCGTATTTCCACTCTGATGGAATGAGAAACACCTCCATCCACCCACCACCTCCACCACCCTTCCCCCCTCTCTGATATGCGGAGCGGTTGCAGTTGTTCTCCCATCCCTCCCTGGTTTTGTGATAGTAAGACGTGAGGCGTGTTTTTTTATGGGGGGGGGGGGTAATTAGAACATCCCTCATCGTTGTTCTCCAAGAAGAAACTATTCTAAACAAATGTTTAATTTCCTCGATCCGCTCAAAGGAAGCCCTTTTGTTATTGCCATGGCATTTAACTGGGAAGCTGGGGCTCAGGCATTTCCTGTGATTGTTGTCATTTGCATAGAACAACCCCCACACCCACCCCCATGTCCACCTCCCCTCACCACTACGCATTGCTGAGCCACCATCTTACCATCTTCATCAGTGGCCGTGGCAACAGAGAGCTAGGTTAATGCCTATTGCCTCTCCCTGGGCCAACTGAAGGGCGAGAGGGGAGGGGGTTAGAGGGGGGTGAGATGCCCTGTCCAGCCATGCAGGTCCCCCCTTCCCCCTCAGTGATGGTTCCACCATCCTCAGTTACATCAATCGCCTCCATTGAATTCGCCCCCGTTTCCTAGGCAATGGCATTCCACAGAGAGTTGTTAATTAAACACATACACATACAGTAGATAGGTGGCTGGAGCTGTCTGACCAGCAGCACGCATCAGGCACAAGCAAACACACAGTACAGTGTCGTCAGGCATGACAAAACTCTGAGAAACGCCTCTTCAGCTTGTCTTGTCTGGGTTGTAATATGTTGTTAATGATCCTATTGGGTTTCCACGTGCAGCTCAGATGGTAGAGCATGGCGCTTGCAACGCCAGGGTTGAAGGTTCGATTCCCACAGGGGACCCGTACGATAAAAGTATGAACATGTATGCACTAACTAACTGTAAATCGCTCTGGATATGAACGTATGTAAATGTTTATAAGAAATTTCTCCCCCAAGGGATCAATAAAGTACCTATCTATCTATCTATCTATCTATCTATCTATCTATCTATCTATCTATCTATCTATCTATCTATCTATCTATCTATCTATCTATCTATCTATCTATCTATCTATCTATCTATCTATCTATCTATCTATCTATCTATCTATCTATCTATCTATCTAATCTATCTATCTATCTAATCTATCTATCTTTCTCAGTCCATTTGTTAAAGAGTAAACAGATTCTAGAGAGCAGCATATTTGTTCACATTGTTTGTGCTTTGTCAGTAAGAAGGACCATCAGTGATTTGCAAGACTGCTGCCTGAGCTAAATTGTGTTTTTTACATTGGATAAAGGTAGAGACTCAGAGCTAGAAAATGGTATATCATACACTACAATTGAGGAACAATGGAAAAGTAATTATGCTTTGAAAATTGATAAAAGTCTAACTCAACTTTTGAGAAAATAGCCCTTGAATGTTTCGGTACACCTACTGGAGAGATCTTTATATAGACCCGTTCTGCATTGTCCACACCCTCTTAAGCCTTAGTCCCACCCATCTCTTTAAGGATTCACATGAGGCCATGTGCTAAACAGTGAGTACGGTAGTGTACTGAACAACCAAAGATTTCAAGACTAAATGTCTGTATACTGTTGTCGCATTGACATCATGAACATTCTATTGTCGTCCGACATTAAACTTGTCATTGTCGTTATGAAAAAGTATAAACACAAAAAAACGACAGGCTGCATGGCATCAGCAGCCTGGTGGTCCAAAATAGCATTACTGGTGTATTTTAACAACAATAAACCCATCAGTTTAAAAATGAATTTAGTATATATCAATCTAGCAAACCAGGCCTTAGCTAACGTTAAGTTATCTGGCTAGCCAGTTCAAATAATGACCATATCATATAGCTGACAAAGTCTTAACTTTAGCTAATTTGTATTCATTATTACAAGAAAATAAACTCAGAACAAGATCATTATTTACAAGTCAATTGCGAGCTAATTACAGAAAATAGCTTTCGGGGCCTCCTGAGTGGCGCGCGGTCTAAAGCTCTGCATCGAAGTGTTGAGGTGTCACTACAGGCTGGGGTTCGATCCCAGGCTGTGTCACAGCTGGCAATGACCGGGAGTCCTATAGGGCGGCGCTCTATTGGCCCAGCGTCTTCCGGGTTAGGGGAGGGTTTGGCTGGGGGGCTTTCCTTAGCTCATCGTGCTCTAGCGACTCCTTGATGCGGGCAGGGTGCCTGCAAGCTGACTTCAATCGTCAGTTGAACGATGTTTCCTCCAACACATTGGTGCGACTGGCTTCTGAATTAAACAAGCAGGTGTTAAGAAGCAGCACGGCTTGGCAGGTCATGTTTGGGAGGACACATGACTCGACTTTCGACTCACATTACCGTCTCTGGTAAACACACATTATATGAAATAAAATCTTAGTTAATTTGTCACATGCACAGGATACAGAAGGTGTAATCGGTACAGTGAAATGGTTACTTGCATAATAGAGTATTTTGTTTAGATGTATTTAAACAATTAATCATAATCCCAACTCATAACGTTACTACCCTGCATGAATCTACAGGTAGCTAAACGCTAACCAACTAGGTTTAATGTTAGCTTGCTAGCTAACATTAGGCTATATCTAGCAATGCAAATAATATTACTACACAGATCATACACGTAACGTTAGTTAGCGAGCCAGCCAGCTAACGTTAGCTAGCTAGCTAGCTAGCAATACTTTTTAACTTGCAAGGAAAACAACTTTCTGCCAAAATTAGAAACATATAATATCTGAAAATGTAGCTAGCTAGACTTTCTTACCCGTATACATGGATAAACGCTTCTCCCTCTCTGTCACGGATGCCATGGTTGCCCTTCGTTTGAAGATTTAATCCGGAGACAGGTGTTTTATACAACAACCTTCTGTGTTCTCTTTTCGACTCCCTCCACATTTGCAATTAAACGCCTGAATCTCCTTACCTATCATACTCTGCTTCCACCGGGCATTCCACCGATTTCAAAACTCGATCCTCCAGAAGTGCACAACTCATGTTATAGACAGAAGCGTGCTACATGGCAGACCAATCTGAACTCATCTCTTGGCATGTCCAGCCCATCCATTACCTCAGGCAATCATGGCTAGCGGGAAGGTTCCTGTCTTTTTCCATGGCTAAACCAACTAGGCTCATAATTTAATTAAAAAAAAACATTTTTTACTTTCAAATGCCTCTCCTGTGAAGTAGTGACGCGCAACATACATTTCCTAAGACTAGTCACAATTGAACAAGTGTTAGTTATGATGAGTGAGGATGTGTCGTGTTTATCTGAGGAAAGACAGCGTCTTTTACAGCTAGTGGCAGTAGCAGTAGCAATAGTACTAGCACTAAAACTAGCAGTTGCACTAGCACTAGCAGTAGTACTAGCAGTAGAACTAGCAGTTAAATAGACACTAGCAGTAGTAGTGGCACTAGCAGTAGCAGTAGTACTACCAGTAGAACTAGCAGTAGTACTAGCACCAGCAGTAGCAGTAGCAGTAGCAATAGCAGTAGTACTAGCTCCAGCAGTAGCAGGAGTAGTAGCAGTAGCACTAGCAGTAGTACAAGCACTAGAACTAGCAGTTACACGAGAACCAGCAGTAGCAGTGGTACTAGCAGTAGGAGTAGTACTAGCACTAGAACTAGGAGTTACACTAACACTAACAATAGGAGCAGCAGTAGCAGTGCTGCTTTACAGTAAGGTGAGCAGTTGCTAATCCCGTGCACTCAGCTGGGCTGAAAGTGCCACAGTGCCACAACCAGAGCAGAGAGCAGACAGACAGAGTAGACACAGCCCCTGATCTATATTTCAAAGCTAGAGGAGAGGAATTCAGTAATGAGCTCTCATTTTCCTCCCAGCAGCAAAACACTCTCTTTGCGGAACTAATTGAAAGTGGCGTGCAGGGGCATACAGGGAGCTCTTTGGGTGCTACACGTCTTGCAATCAGTACAGTGACGTTTCGGGGGTCTAAATAAACAACTCAAAGGGTGATCTGTAGACACTGTTGTTATGGGTGGTAGCTTCTATGCTAGGCTTCTTAACTGGCTTGTTTGAATATGTGTGTGTGTCTGTTTATCTGTAGGTCCATCTGTTCCTCCGGCGGTCATACTGCAGGATTCCAATGCCTCTGTCTGTTTGCATGCATCTCTACATTTGCTCTACATACCCCTCTCTCTTTCTTTCTTTCTTTCATTCTCTATCTCTCATGTTCTTTCTCCCCCCCTCTTAAAGTAACTGGCCAGTGAAAATCTCACTTTTAAAAGTTCATATTCTGTTAACTCATATCCAAATAATGTTGTTGACTCGTCCTATACTTGTATTTGTGGCCAAAGTAAATTGGAGAAAAAAACCCACCTCAAACTTGTATCTCAAACAAACCCTTTTAAAAATGCTTTCCTCATAGAACATGATGTCATCTGCCAATCAGCGGTCTAGAGGAGGATGAGCTGGCCAATCAGCTTCATAATGAACAATTATTATGACAGGGGAAATGAAGAATGCGATCTTCCTTATTTCTCCTAACATATTGCACAAGTTGACTGCATGAATCTACTTAAAAAGTAGCTACAAATATTCAAAGGTATAAAAAAAAACAGAAAGAAGAAGAAATAGTTTCATCGGTATTTCCAAATACCCCAGAATATGATATATACAGTATACCGCCCAAGCCTTTTGGGATGGAAAACTATTTCACTTGTATTGTAAGAAATTATAGGTCATATTGCATAGAAATTTGGAAACACTGGACAGTTACTTTAACAAATCTGATTTTGTCAGCTCATCAGAGGTGGTGTGTACGTGTTATTACTCTTTCAGTCAGAGCAGCCAGGGAGGCAGGGAGGCAGAGAGGCAGAGAGAGAGGGAGGCAGCGAGGGAGGGAGGCAGGCCCAGGTTCCCTATTTAGTGTACTACTTTTGACCAGAGCCCTATGTTCAAAACTAGTGGACTATATAAGGAATACGGTGCCATTTGGGACGCATCCCAGGAGTCTGCTGCTCTGCTAGAATCCAGTCAGTCTGGGGGACTGTCATGTGTCATAGTAAGGGTCACATGTCATGTGTCATAGGATTTGTTGAACACCTTCTCAAGTTGTATCACGCAGGCTGGACTGCTGTTGGTCATTGCCTGTCGGTCACTCTTAGATTATGTTTATATGAGCTAATGATGTACTCAGTTCCTTGTGTTTCAATTAACTTCTGTTACCATGGCTTCATAGTGCAATGTCCAACCTGTAAAAGTAATCTTTAGTAAAATCTCCACATTATCCAAGGAAAACTCTTAAAGCAGCCTTTTCCATTGATTACGCCCTGTTCTGTTTCAACTGCCCCTGTGTATTTATACCTGTGTTTCCTGTCTCTCTGTGCCAGTTCGTCTTGTTAGCAGAGAGAGAGAGAGAGAGAGAGAGAGAGAGAGAGAGAGAGAGAGAGAGAGAGAGAGAGAGAGAGAGAGAGAGAGAGAGAGAGAGAGAGAGAGAGAGAGAGAGAGAGAGAGAGAGAGAGAGAGAGAGAGAGAGAGAGAGAGAGAGAGAGAGAGAGAGAGAGAGAGAGAGAGAGAGAGAGAGAGAGAGAGAGAGAGAGAGACTTGATGTCTGGGAGGTGTCATGTTCAATACTGGTTTAGAGTCTCGTTTTCACAGGTGGTTGTGTCAGTACTACTATCTCCTGAACCTGTGTGTTGTTGCTTCAGTGTCTACTAACTAAATAAATGTTTTAGAAAGCCAGAGCCCTCTCCCGGCATGCTTTTGTTATGTGCTCATTCAGAGGGGTCAGTTGGTTGATCTCCCCTCCAGGCAAGGTAAACACCTGTTTGGAAGGTAACCGCTGGTCAAAGAGCTGTCACGGCAACACATTGCTGCCTGCAGTCGTAACTCAAAATGCTTCAGAGTGCTTCATCACACACACACATGCACATACACGTACGTACACACACACACACACACACACACACACACACACACACACACACACACACACACACACACACAACCCTGTGATAGGTAACGAAAGCACATTCTGGCCAATTGCCTGCCTGTGAAATCTCTGCTCTCCCCAATTCAACCAGCCCCCCTCACAAACACACAAACTAAAATATGTGACATTAATTTCTCTTCCCTTTGACATTTGACATGCTGACAGAGGAGATAATGTCTAGTCAAGATAATGTATATCTCTGTCTACCTGCATATGACTCCTCTGTGCTTCGGCTACACTGTCAACTGTATTTTCCCTCCCAAGCAATCAGGGAGGACTGAACACAACACAACACGACAGAGGGAACATGGAATGTGTGATCTGTTTGAGTTCCCTCCCAACAACCACGTTCATCACGCTGCTGTCTGCCCGCGTTCCCACAGAATTCCTTTTGAATTGGGCCTGCGAGAGGACAACATAATTGTGTCCATTCTAATTGAGTCTTCAAGGAGGGAACAATAACTATACTTACAATTGACTGCAGGGCACTGCTGGTTGGGTAAATTAATTACTTGTCGTTCTGAGTGATTGTTATTGAAGAAATCCCTCACTATTCAGGGACTGGAGTGAGCAAACAACTGAGGTTGGTCGTATTCCCCATGCAACACAGCAACGGCAACAGGAACAGGAATAGTAATGATTCGGAGGTGTGTGTGTGTGGTGTGCTTTCAATACGTTCAAATGAGACCTCAGGGAGCTAGTTTTGAGTTTATTTATCTGAATACGTTTTATGAAGCAAAAATGCATTACATTTGCTGGTGCCTGACAAGACAGACAATTTATTTTTCAGTCAGTGGTTGACAAAACTGCAATAGCTTATTGAAGGCATGTGAAAGAATTTGAGGATGCATCAGATTTATCCATGTGGGTTGTGATAGTTGTACTGTAGTTGGCTGCATTATGTTGCAGTGTCACATCTCTCTCCGTTTGGAAATGAGCATGGTAAATCAGAAGCCCCACTACTGGCCCTGGCCCTTTGCCCAGGCACCCTGCCCAACACCCCCACTACACAGCCTCTCAGGCTCCTATTCTGTCTGAAATGAAATGAAGGATGGTTGAGGGAATGAGTGGGAATCATTCATTTGTCCAATTCCTCTCTAAACATTGATAATCCTGCTTATGTTTCAGTACCTGATGGCATTTCTAATTCCACTCAGGGAATAATGCAGTGCGGTTAATGGTGTTTAGCTGTCTGACGGTACGCCACGCCATCCTGAGAGAGAGAGAGGCATCATGAGGGACTATGTAAGGCTATCCAGGGATTTGGTGTAATTTCTCTCCAGTGTGTGTTTATGTGCGTGCAGGCGTGAGTGCCTATGTGTCTGTGCCTATATGTGTGTGCACGTCTGTGTGTCTGAGAGAAAAAAGGTTTGGTTATGTGTTGTATTGGGTGAAGGGGCACATTGTCTTAGATTAAGACCATTACCACATCTGGATGATCTGTCTGTCAGGGGGCAGCTCATCTCATCCTGCAGTCTAATCAACTGGTACACAGCTGCACTGCAGGGAAAGACAGATACACAGACAAACAGGCACAGGCGGACAGACGGACAGACAGACAGGCAGGCAGGCAGGCAGGCAGGCAGGCAGGCAGGCAGGCAGGCAGGCAGGCAGACAGGCAGGCAGGCAGGCAGGCAGGCAGACAGGCAGGCAGGCAGGCAGGCAGGCAGGCAGGCAGGCAGGCAGGCAGGCAGCCTAGCTCCCTCCTATCTTTATTTTTTTTTAATTATTTAAGAACAAATTCTTATTTACAATGACGGCCTGTTCACGCTACCCCGGCCAAACCCTCCCCTAACCCGGATGACGCTGGGCCAATTGTGCGCCGCCCTATGGGACTCCCGATCACGGCCAGTTGGGATCGAACCCCTGCCTGTACTGACCGCTGTGCCACTTTGTCCCCTATCTAGTGGACATATCATGTGTAGAGGAGCCCCTGTGTGGTTACTGGTTAGGTTTGGTTACAGCTCTCTCTGGTTCTTGCTGCTTGTTGTGAGGGAGGGAGCGGCACCTCAGGCACAGAGAATGCATGTCACCCAGAATTTGATAAGGCAGGGGTAGGTGGAGGGAGGGAGGGAGGGAGGGAGTTAGGGAGGGGGAGAGGGGGAGAGCGAGCAAAGGGATGAGCGAGTGAGGGAGTGAGAGAGACAGGGGGATGAAGAAGAGGAGGGGGTGTGTTTGTAAATGTCTCCCCATGCTCTTTGTGTCTGTGCAGTAAAAATGCGGGACTGAATAAGTGTGGGTTGATGAGAGTACAGACTTGTGCCACTATGACGGCATCACACCATGGCACGCCTCCCCAGGGCTCCATCCTAGCCCAGCCTTCACAGGCATCGCATTTCAAATGGCTTTTTGTGGCATCTGGCATTCTACCACATATCCAATATGGATGGCGCTCTGCTGTGGCCCCTGCAGCACTGTTTCCTCTTAGTATCTCTGCTTTCTGTCTGAGGCACTGTATATATCCACACCGTGGTACACAGTCAGCACGCCCTGGATGTGCTTCTGGGCTTCGCTCTTTATTGTGTATGTGCTAGCCGTTTCTATCAGACTCAGAGATGAGGGTTAAGCTCTAGCTGCTGATGAAATCCCTCACACTGTCTAATTTGCGGGAGTGATCCGGGCTCTGGGGTTAAGCAGCCCTGCTCTCTGACTGACCAAAACAGGCTATCTGGCTGGCTCACTGACTAGCTGACTGATTGTGGGAGACAGGCTGCAGGCTCTCTCCACCTATCACACCAATCCTCCTGGTGGAGAGCACTTGTCATGACCCACATCTTTCTGCAGGCCCAGAGACTCTTTGAGAGTGTAGAAAGTGGGGAGAGTGGAGAGAGTGGGGAGAGTGGGGAGAGTGTAGTGGGGATAGTGGAGAGAGTGGGGAGAGTGTATAGAGTGGGGAGAGTGGGGAGAGTGTAGAGAGTGGGGAGAGTGTAGAGGGTGTAGAGGGTGTAGAGAGTGTAGAGAGTGTAGAGAGTGGGGAGAGTGTAGAGAGTGGGGAGTGTGGGGAGAGTGTAGAGAGTGTAGAGAGTGTATAGAGTGGGGAGAGTGTAGAGAGTGTAGAGAGTGGGGAGAGTGTATAGAGTGGGGAGAGTGTATAGAGTGGGGAGAGTGTGGAGGGCTGTGGTGGCTCACTCAGTAGTGCTGCTTCACGGGTCAGATGCCATGGTGATCACTGAAGGGGGTCAAGAGTAGGCAGATACCATGGTGATCACTGAAGGGGGTCAAGAGTAGGCAGATACCATGGTGATCACTGAAGGGGGTCAAGAGTAGGCAGATACCATTGTGATCACTGAAGGGGGTCAAGAGCAGGCAGATACCATTGTGATCACTGAAGGGGGTCAAGACCAGGCAGATACCATGGTGATCACTGAAGGGGGTCAAGAGCAGGCAGATACCATGGTGATCACTGAAGGGGGTCAAGAGCAGGCAGATACCATGGTGATCACTGAAGGGGGTCAAGAGCAGGCAGATACCATGGTGATCACTGAAGGGGGTCAAGAGCAGGCAGATAGACTCAGTAGTTCCATGCCAGCGGCTTAGACTGCTCAGTCTGACCTCAGGCTCTGGCTCTTCTCTGGCACGTCTGTCTGTCTGTCTGTCTGTCTGTCTGTCTGTCTGTCTGTCTGTCTGTCTGTCTGTCTGTCTGTCTGTCTGTCTGTCTGTCTGTCTGTATGACTGTCTGTCTGTCTGTCCATCTGTCTATCTTTCTGACTTTCTTTCTCTATTTGTTGGTTGGTTTTCTCTCTCCGCTTGAGATGCATCTCTCTCTCCCCTCTTACCCCAGTTTATCCACTCTGCTCGTTTAGCTACCATAACCCAGACATCAGTGGTGGAGTGGAACAGCAGGACCTGAATGTCTGCTCCTCTATGTGGGGACAATCACGTCAGAGGTCAGACAGAGCAGATCAGACAAAGCTGTGTGCCTGGGGCTGGTGTCACTAGGCAGGGGAGCACAGATTGCCAGACTAACCTAATACTGTTTGACTGCCAGACTGGTCTGATTGGGTCTGGAGAGGCTGGGAGCCGGAACCCCTCCCTGTCCACTCTCTAGTCTGGGTCTGTGTTGTAGCCCGATAACCCTGACCTGGTCTGACACCTTGCTAGCCTCAGTGGACCAGACAGCTCTACTCTACCTGCGTACATCTACTAGGGACCCTTTCCTTTTGTCCCTCCCTACACTTCTCCATGAGGACCAGGAAGGGGATGTCTGGGGAGGGAAGACTTGAGAGAGGGCATCCATCTTCCATTGTGTGCCCACCACGGCTCCCCTTCCTCCCCCTCCCAGTCTTCCATCTGAATGAGTCCTGCCTGCCCTCGTGACCCCGCACAGTGTGGCACGCTAGGCTAGGCTACGTAGTTGGCGCAGGTGGAAATGAGATGTATTACTGATAGCCATCAGCCGCATGCTGGAGAATAATAATAATGACAGGAAAAAGTTAATTACCGGGGCTGAGAGATGCAGCACTCCCATTTTGCAGCTCTGCAGTTCTGCAGCCACTCTTTGTTTTGTTAGCTGTTGGCTAGCCACACTAATGTCATCTAGGGAGACAGTGGGCTCCGTCTGTGAAGGGCCAGGACACAGACACACACAATGGAACAGGTTAATGGAATGGCAGTCTTGTCTATGGACCAATCCTCCTGTGTCTAACTAAAGATTAGTTCTATAGCAGACAACTGCAAAGGAACATTAGATTGAATAAGAGTACAATAGAAATGTTACTGTTTTACTGAAATGTTTTGATGCAGCATGGGTATGACATTCTCATCCAGAGAGAATATCAGTCAGACATCCTCTTTGCAAATATTGATTGTGGCATCCTGTGCCAACAGGGCACCCCGTGCCATGTATACTACCTTGACAGGGGTGGCACTCAGTCCAGTTAATATACAGGGCACCCCGTGCCATGTATACTACCTTGACAGGGGTGGCACTCAGTCCAGTTAATATACAGGACACCCCGTGCCATGTATACTACCTTGACAGGGGTGGCACTCAGTCCAGTTAATATACAGGACACCCCGTGCCATGTATACTACCTTGACAGGGGTGGCACTCAGTCCAGTTAATATTGTATGGGCTTTTAAAATGGCAACGAAAAAGCTTTGGGTACAAGACGAGTAGTGTGCTATCCTTAATGCCTGACCAGCTCTATGAGGACTTATGTTGCTCTTATTTCTGTGTCAGTTCTTTACACATATTGTTTAGCTAAAGTGGAACATGTTGTGATTTTACTCAAGTATGCTTTCCTATCCACCTAATTTTCGAAATGCTTTTAAAACACGGAAGCCAAACGCGGAAACTATGGATACAACGTCCTCATAATTCATATGCGCGCCACTAGAAACCCCTGCATTAGCATGTTTCGGTTAGCCAAAACATCCTGACAAAATACTACATATGACTGGCCTTATGTGCCTGGACCTTTTTAGACTAAAATGAACAAACCCATAACCGAAATTAATACCGGGATGCATTCAAAATGTTTTTCAGTGGTTTTTCAAATGACAGGCTATTCACTGCAGTTTACAGGCTAGGCTAGAGGTTTGTACTCAATAATAACATTCTTTATTACATTGCGTTGTTGTAGCCTAGGTAGGTTGTCCCTAAAAAACGTAAACATATGGTAGCTTTTCCAGCTGCACACCTGGGACTGGGCGGGAGCGCACTCAGCGCAGCCTCAGGAGTGCACATAATGTAGCTACATATGATTTCATTGTCTGATCAACTTTTTTTCTTTTGCTTTGTAAATTGACAGGATATATTCTGCAGTATTAAGCCTAACATTGAGTTTATGAATTATGGTCTAATATGCATACACTTCTACATCTCAAGCCTGTCTGTCTTTGTTCTGTTGCGCAATTACGCATCTCGCCTCTCGGCTGCCACGGCTATTCCTCTTAAATCTGGTGGAGTCCAAGGAAAAGACAGACTACAAAAGCTTTTTAGACACTTATTTTGATATTTTTTCGTTGGCCTACTAACAAAGAACATATGTGTAGAAAAAGACAATTCTTTCCTATAGTTGGCCTATTTTAACACCAATAGCTACATCCTGACAAAATACATCATATTAGTGTCCTGCTACTGTACCTTTCTGGACCTTTTAAACTGTGGAGAATAGACCCAAACTGATCCAGATGGTTGCATAACCAGGCCTAGGCTGTAGGCCTATGAAGTTATTTCAGCATGAAACAAAACAGGATGTTTGAGCGGTTACTCAAATTAGCCTACATCACTGCAGTTGACAGCCTATAGACAATAATTGTGTACTCACTTAAATTCCTTGTTGCACTGTTTTGTTGTAGCCCAGTTATAATAATTTTCTTGTCTAAAAACGTAGACCTAATCAATACTGGAACATGCATGCCCCGGGGACCACAGAGCGCAGCCTGGAGGAGCGCACTACAGATCTGCCATTTCATCATCTGTTCACTTTTTTTTCTTGTACTTAAACAGGTGAATATTTAGCCTATAGCCCTAATATTTAGCTAATGAGTGGCTTAATATCTAGCTAATATTTAGCTTCTTTCATTGGCTACACATCACTAGCCTCAGACTGAATGACACATACACCTTTCCGAGAGACCAGGCACCTGTTAGACCCACGGCACCTTTTAGACAGAACTTTTGTGTGCCCATGGCTCAGCTGTTCCCATGGCTATAGGCTATGCAAGCCTCTCCGCAATAGAAAAAGCTACTAAAGCTATAGGACATTTATTTTTGATAATTATTTTATACTTAGCCTAATAGCCTATTTAGGGAAAGAAACAGGGTTGATTTTACTAATTACTGAATGTAAAACAGGCCTACAGCATAGGAAATGCATTTCGGGGAAGGTTGAGGAGAGAAAGTGCTATTGTTGTTGAATTGCTATATTTAAATAAATGTTACTATATTATTTTTCATTAGGCCTATATGTACATTGAAGTATTATTTGCAGTTGTCACTATGACAATGGACACACCCTGAAAGCACTGAATGGTCTGAACCAGTATCTGTGCGTTAGAGACCTCATGAATGGTCTGAACCAGTATCTGTGTGTTAGAGACCTCATGAATGGTCTGAACCAGTATCTGTGCGTTAGAGACCTCATGAATGGTCTGAACCAGTATCTGTGTGTTAGAGACCTCATGAATGGTCTGAACCAGTATCTGTGTGTTAGAGACCTCATGAATGGTCTGAACCAGTATCTGTGCGTTAGAGACCTCATGAATGGTCTGAACCAGTATCCGTGCGTTAGAGACCTCATGAATGGTCTGAACCAGTATCTGTGCGTTAGAGACCTCATGAATGGTCTGAACCAGTATCTGTGCGTTAGAGACCTCATGAATGGTCTGAACCTGTATCTGTGTGTTAGAGACCTCATGAATGGTCTGAACCAGTATCTGTGTGTTAGAGACCTCATGAATGGCCTGAACCAGTATCTGTGTGTTAGAGACCTCATGAATGGCCTTGTGTTGACACCTTATTAGTAGGCAGTGTGCAGTAGGATGTGTTGATCAGTTGATTGACAGGTGTAGGACTGTAGAATGATAAACAATAAACTTGGAAGCTCACCAACATTTTATAGTTATGTAAACTATAGTTTATCGTTATGGTTATTGGCTTGGTGGAGGCCCTTAACTCTTACAACAAAATGAAGATAATTATCACAACAGAACTACTAGTAGATCTAGCTAACTTGAAAGGAATACACTACATGACCAAAAGTATGTGGACACCTGCTCGTCGAACATCTCATTCCAAAATCATGGGCATTAATATGGATTTAGTCACCTCTTTGCTGCTATAACAGCCTCCACTTTTCGGGGAAGGCTTTCCACTAGATGTTGGAACATTGTTGCGGGGACTTGCTTCTAATGATTCATCACTCCAGAGAAGGCTTTTCTACTGCTCCAGAGTCCAATGGCGGCAATCTTTACACCACTCCAGCCGATGTTTGGCATTGCACATCATAGGCTTGTGTGCGGCTGCTCGGCCATGGAAACCCATTTCATGAAGCTCCTGACGAACAGTTCTTGTGCTGACGTTGCTTCCAGAGGCACTTTGGACCTGTCCTAGGTAGTTTGCTAGTCGTCTGGAATTTTCGTCGGACAGTGCAATGATGTACTTCGAATTGCTTGGAAATGGAATGATGTACTTAAAATTGCTTGGAAATGGATTCGTAACCCCTCCCAGACTCATGGGCATCAGTAATCTTTCTTCTGAGGGCCTCGGGTAGGTCTTTTGATCTTTGAATTATGTGTTACCACACACCCATATGGTTAAGACCAAACCAGACCAATGTTCTTATCTTTATGGAAGGCTGGAAGTTTTCTCTACTGTTTTCTAATCATTTGCGCTTGTTTTGGTACACCTAATTCCAATTTTAGCCATTTTATGTGATGGTAAAGGTATGGGTGTACTAACTTTTTCCCCATAAGGAAAAGGCATTTTTGTTTATTTTAATTGCATAACATTTTAAACGTTTTTTTTGTGTGATTTGTTAAATTGGGTAACCTTTATCTGTCAATAGTGTTGAAGTGAAGATTACATATCCATCATATCCATCCATCTTTTACATATCAATCATTTACATATCCATCATACATATATATATATATATATTTATTTATTTATTTTTTAAGGTGAGGAGAGAGGACACGAGGAATCAAGGAAATGCATTTATTGAAAAGGCCTTAAAAGAGTTATATGTCGAGCGGTTACCACGAAACTCTGAGGACATCTTTAATATTATAGTACTGCAGTCATCACGTCAGGAAATAGAGAGCTCTTCAAATGAAGTTAACCTAAACATCCCAGTTAACTTAACAGTAAATAGTGTTGTCGAGTGGGGCGTGAGTTTGACTCCTTTATACAAGAGCAGTTATTGTTGCACCAAGAGCTGTCATGAAAAGTTCAAACTCATCAGAAATATAAACCAACTGCAATGGCAGTTCACTCCAATGATGTCATATATGAATACAGTAAGCTATACTGTATAATAAATATGAGGTCTATGGTTCAGACTAAATGCTGCAATTCCAAGCCAATGATGTAATTTACAGTAAATTATGTCAACCTCATTGCAATCAAATGTAAATGCAGGGGTCCAGACCAGTGATGTGCCAGACTGCCAGGAGACTGGAGTTAAGCCGAGCTGAGGGAAGGTCAGGGTGATGGATGCATCCTGACGTGCCCACTGCCCGTGATGTCAGAGCTGGGAATAGCAGCTGCTGTGCAGTACGTGGGTATGGGTGGAGAGGCCAGGAGGAGAGGGGCGCTGCCCGCCTGGGGGGCAGAAGAAAGGCCCCATGGGTTGTGGGGGGGGGGGGGGTGGTTGTGCCATCACTTTAGCTCCCAGGGGACCAGTCTCATCAATGAGAGGCCAGCTGGGAGGATATCACAGCCCCCCCCCCCCCCCCCCCCCCCCCCCCCTTCATACAGTACTGTAGCAAGGATTGTACCAGTCTGCCTGCCACATGCATGGCCAGTGTTCTGTTCTGACTCCACCTCCTCAGAGTGTTGTGGTCTGGCCCAGCTTGTTCACTGCTGTCTATGTGTTAGATGAGGTATACAGTTTAGAGCTGTTACAGTTTAGAGCTGTTACATTGGTGGTGGGGTTTCTGTGCCACTGCTTATGGAGTGCACATGTGGCATCAAACTGCACTTTCCAGAAGAGAAGAGCTATGTGTTCACAAATGCTGTATCTAACAGGCCTACTCTGATAAATGCTGTATCTAACAGGCCTACTCTGATAAATGCTGTATCTAACAGGCCTACTCTGATAAATGCTGTATCTAACAGGCCTACTCTGATAAATGCTGTATCTAACAGGCCTACTCTGATAAAGACATTCTTTATGGCATCGTTGTATTGTGCATGTTAGTGCCTGTCAGGTGACACCACACTCAAGTGCAAACTTCACAATCTGAGTGGCTGTGTGTGTGTGTGTGTGTGTGTGTGTGTGGTGCTTTATGAGCAGAGCTGCTCTGCATGCAAACCTCAGCTACGTACACACACATATGTGTGTGTGTGTACACACACACTCACACTCTCACACACACACACGCATATGTGTGTGTACGTAGCTGAGGTTTGCATGCAGAGCAGCTCTGCTCATAAAGCACCAGGATGTGGTGAGCGGATAACACCTAAATGCCTGGCATTTTCCATTTGACTGTTTTAATCACAACCTTTACTCCTGCATTGACCACTACCATCTATTAACTCTTATGGACTGCTGTTGTAACCCTCGCTCTTTACAGTATCTGTGTGCTAAAGGAGACAGAATCCTGTTTCTGTGTCCTTAAGGAGAGTGAAGGAGGAGAGGGAGGTGAGGAGTGAAGGAAGGGAGGAGAGGAGTGAAGGAAGGGAGGAGAGGAGTGAAGAAAGGGAGGAGAGGAGTGCTGGAAGGAAGGGAGGAGAGGAGTAAAGGAAGGGAGGAGAAGAGTGAAGGAAGGGAGGAGAGGAGTGAAGAAAGGGTGGAGAAGAGTGAAGGAAGGAAGGAGAGAGAAGAGGAGAGGTGTGTGAGCTGCACAGATGTGTGTTTACCAGGGCCTGCATCCGCAGCAGCTGCTGTGTTTTGCATGCCATGGAAGCAGTAAGGATTTGCATCACTGGTTTGATTTCATGAACGTGATCGTTGGGTTGGGTTAGCAGGGAGGCATGGAGTGCAGCTGGACCTCAGTGAGACCAGGGCAGTGGAATCATTGGAAAGGGCCTGGATCGAGGAGGCGCTGCCGGAAATAGATCCAAGCATAACATCAGCTCAAATGGACCTCAACATGACACACAGACACACACACACACACACACACACACACACACAGACACACACAGACACACACACACACACAAACCCCCACCCCCTCCCCAAAGACACACGCAAGCACACACACACACACACACACATAGCTAAAGATGCAGGACTAATTGCTCTCTAATTTAAATAGGATGGTCCAAAGCTGACTGTTATAAAAACCCACAGTTCCGTGACATCAAACGTGGCACGGTCAACCATGGAAAAGAACATTGAGGCCGGCGCAGACCATTTCCCCATGATTGGTTGTTGTCTCATATTAATTTCATGCTAATCAGATGCTAATATTCCAGGGAGATTGGTAATGCATGGGAGGGGAGCGGTGATGCTGTAACCTCTAGGAAGGACCTTTTGGGAGAAGAAGGTTCTATGACCTGAGTGTTGGGAGCACTGGGGGCCAGTGGTCCAATGCGGTCCAGTGTGGCAAAGTGTGGTCTAGGGGTCAGTATGACGATGTGTTCCTCCCAGAACTGATTTCAGCTCTATTTGGTTTTGAGGTTGGAAGTCTATCATTCAGTATCCTGGCTGGCATGCTTCAATGGCCCCTCTGCTTGAAATCCTAATGGGGCTTTGAAAGAAGCAGAGATGGGCTGTGGCTTATACAGTATACTTATGCAAATAGAGGGCTTCTCTGTGTGTGTGTGTGTGTGTGTGTGTGTGTGTGTGTGTGTGTGTGTGTGTGTGTGTGTGTGTGTGCTAATCAGAGAGCGAAGACCACTAAGTCTCTCTGGGGGAACTGGAAACAGTCAGGGGAAGGGTGTCAAATTAGTGTGTGTCTGTATGCAATAAGAGCTTATCTTCAGCAACGGAAAGTTACAAAGTAGTTTTCCATCGGCTATTTGCCGAGCTTACGTCAGCCAGAACCATAGTATCTATTTTGTCTGGTTAATGTGTGTGTGTTCGTTTGTGCGTGTGTGTGTGCGTGTTTGTGTGGGTTTGTGTGTGTCTGTGTGTGTTCGCTCCTCTGCATCCCTCATTGTAAAGCTCCTAATCTCCTACCTCTCTAAAGTGAAAGCCCATGCAGTTTGAAGAGGGAGGATTGTGCTGACTGACCCTGGCCCATAGCTCAGGTTCCCTACTAATCTCCTACCTCTCTAAAGTGAAAGCCCATGCAGTTTGAACAGGTTCCCTCCCTTGCTCCCCTCAGCACACAGTGTCCTGCCCAGTGCTATCTGCTCCAACCAGGCACCTCTATGGTGCTCTGGCAACCCACGATAGATGGCCCAGCTCATTGTGTGTTGAAGGTGTGTCATATATCCCTCCTTCAGACTTTATTGAGGGTGTTGTCGTGGTGTGTTGCTGTGGTGTGTTGTCTTGGTGTGTTGTCATAGTGTGTTCCACCGCTGCCCCCGAGACCCCAAACATCACCCTGTGTATTTACAGAGCCTACTTCATGTTAGGTTCACTGGAGAGGCTTCTCTATCTCTCTCTCTGTCTCTCTCTGTCTCTCTCTCTCTCTCTCGCTCTCTCTCTCTCTCTCTCTCTCTGTCTCTCATTTGTACTGTCGTGTCTCTCTCTTTTGATAGCTAGATATCTGGTGTAAGTCTGCCACCTTGGTACAGCTTGGTCCCATCTGTTTCTCAATGTTAAACCTGCCATCTCTTTCACAAATAGTGAGGAAGGTCTGAGAGGAAATTTAATCAGATTCCCTCAGCCGTTGGCCCCCAAAGACACCGCCACTCTCCTCCTCCCAGTCCCATAGAGCCCTGCTCTTATCCACATTATCTGTTGTCCGGGCCTGTCCAGCAGGCTCCCGGCCAGGTGTTCCGTCTCTGTCTCTCTCCCAGGCTGCCTTGGAGCCTGCGCTCCTCCCCTCCTCTCCGCTCTCCCCGTTGTCATGACCACCACAGGCAGGGAACGCTGGGAACTATGCGAGGAGCAAACTGGGGACGGAAATGTTCCAGGATCAGCCTAAAGCTCAGATAAATCTGGTCACACCATTAAAATGTATCACTGATAATGTTTTATGATGAAGTAGTGTGTCTCTAGTGTGTATGTATGTCACAGTGAGTTTCCTTCATTGGGGACTGAGGGAGTCTGCGTAGTTATTTAAACGCTCATCAGAGACTTGCATTATAATCTAACTGGTCGAGTGTAACAGAGCTCATGGTGAGTCCACAGTAAAAGGTATTATTTTCTAAATCGTTTGTCAGTCGCACTTGTATGTCGTGGCACTTGTATGTTGTTGTTTTTATCGCACTGTTTTGCTTTGTCTTGGCCAGGTCGCAGTTGCAAATGAGAACTTGTTCTCAACTGACCTACCTGGTTAAATAAAGGTGAAATAATTTTTTTTAAAATATATATATATTTTAAAAAAATAACCGATACAGTGATTTTCTTCCAGTTCAGCGCTCACTCAGACCCAGTTATTTATCGGTGGCTCTTGTGATGTGGCCCCTTGGCCCCTGTGTTTTGTAAAGGCCCAGGAGTCTAGGAACCTGGTAACCAGACTCTGGGCTTCTTAACTCTCCTTTGCAAACAGCCTGGAGTCGGACGAGGGTTGCTCTGGCTCTGTGGATACATAATTGATTCCACATTGTGCCACTGTAACCAAGACCCATCTTCTTCCCTAGATTACCCTCCCAATCTCCCCTCCCCCATATTTTATCCCAGAACCCAGACTCCCCAAGGTTTGGGCATCCCTATTGGCTCCTGCACGGCTATCAATCAATTAGCTCCGGCCCCCCCACAGTTAGCACTAAAATCAACAGCGTGACTGCCAGTGCCATTTGAAGGAGAATCAAAGAACATAAAGTCCTTCAAGTTTTCTCAAAGCTTCTCTAACCAAGTGAGGTGTTTCCATTAAAGGCAGAGAGCTGGTCTGAGATCAGTGTAAGATAACATATCAGGGAATGACAGGCTGATTGATTAGTTTATCTTGGACGAAACGTTATGTTTGTTTTGGGAATGTTTTGAATAGAGAGGCCCAGTTAGCTGATGTGTTTGGAGGGTTAGCTGCTGCTCCTAACACTGAAGAAAGTGAATGTCACTCATTTGTTTGCTTCTCCCAGATGAGATCTTTCATTAGTGTTACATCGACACGTTTTCTTATGACATGGGCCGGGATTCAATCCAAGATTAACAACCTGCACACAGCAATAGACTTTTAAAAGCAATTTCCCCATTTACAAATATCATGTTTGCTGTAAACCCCAAATTGGCTCAATCAGAAAAGTAAATCGCAGTGCACAGGTTGTTTATCTGCATTTGTTTGAATCTCTTTCATGGTCTTTTCCAGGTTAGGTACAATGTGCGGTCAGTTCCATAGCTCATACAGATGCCCCTTCTTGTACCATTGCTTACCTTACACAAATAATCTGGCCTGTATCTAACCATGCTCTCTCTCTCTCGCTCCTCAGAGCTCCAGAGATCATCCTGGGCCTGCCATTCTGTGAGGCCATCGACATGTGGTCCCTGGGCTGTGTCATTGCTGAGCTCTTCCTAGGCTGGCCCCTCTACCCAGGGGCCTCCGAGTACGACCAGGTAGGTCTGAGGGTCTGCCCATGGGGGGGGGTAATGAGTGATGCCTAAATGAGAGAACGCCTCCAAGACAAGAGCTGAAGAAGTTGTTTCTAAATGCTACTATAAACAGGAAATGTTCAACCATGACCCCTTTACCCATGTTTACCACATTCTTGTCTGCATAAGTCTTTTATATCTCCCACATGCTGGCGACGAGTGGTATTAGTGGTGTGCAGATGTGGGTGGCCATCTATTTTAATAAATCCATCCACCATCAAAAAGAAATCCATTATTCATTTGTTTAGGCAGGTCCTAAGAAACATTATAAGACTAATAAAATGTTTTTTTTAAACAATAGAGTGGCATATTATGAGTTTTAATATTGTTTGTCTAAATGAATGAAATCAATAGTTTATTATTTTGTTACTTAAGCAGAAAAGACACACCTACCCTGATCACAGTCGACACACATATTTTGTAGTAAGAATATAATGGAATATAACAGAATACAACACAACTTGAGAGATACTTGAGAGTATCTTCATCATAGATAGAAGTCTGGAGTGCAAAAAGCTCTAAAAAGACATTGCACAGTATGGGTGAATGGCTGAATATCTACACTATACATTGTTACAGAGGGTTAGGTGAAAAAAAATTATACAAATATTGCAAGTTGATATAGATAAATATGGAATATTTGCATGGTTAACTATACTATACAGCTCTCTTCCCCTCTCCTGCTGAAGCTCCCATTCCTCCTTTCCACACTGCTTGGTCCTGGTGTGGTGGGTTTTTCTGTCACGATCACTATGAGACAGGACCCGAGGCGCAGAGCTGTAGTGTGAAGACATTCCTTTATTTTCAGTAAAGTAATCCCAAAAACCGAACAAAAGGAGAGACCGCGACCATGAACCGGCGTTAAACAAAAAAGGAACACACACACAAACACCCACGTGGGAATAACTACTACTTAAATAGGCTCCCCAATTAGAGGCAATGTGGCACAGCTGCCTCTAATTGGGGACCAATCCCAAACTGAACAATAGAGATTTCCAGAGAGGTCACTGGACATCAAACCTGAAAACCATGAAACTCTCTGAACATAAACCTTACACGGGACATATACAGTTGAAGTCGGAAGTTTACATACACCTTAGCCAAATACATTTAAACTCAGTTTTTCACAATTCCTGACATTTAATCCTAGTAAAAAGTCCCTGTCTTAGGTCAGTTAGGATCACCACTTTATTTTAAGAATGTGAAATGTCAGAATAATAGTAGGGAGTGGGTCAGAAGTTTACATACACTAAATTAGTATTTGGTAGCATTGCCTTTAAATTGTTTAACTTCGGTCAAACTTTTCGGGTAGCCTTCCACAAGCTTCCCACAATAAGTTGGGTGAATTTTGGCCCATTCCTCCGACAAATTTTCTATAGGATTGATGTCAGGGCTTTGTGATGGCCACTCCAATATCTTGACTTTGTTGTCCTTAAGCCATTTTGCCTTTTAACTTTGGAAGTATGCTTGGGGTCATTGTCCATTTGGAAGACTCATTTGCAAACAAGCTTTAACTTTCTGACTGATGTCTTGAGATGTTGCTTCAATATATCCACATAATTTTCCTTCCTCATGATGCCATCTATTTTGTGAAGTGCTCCAGTCCCTCCTGCAGCAAAGCACCCCCACAACATGATGCTGCCACCCCCATGCTTCATGGTTGGGATGGTGTTATTCAGCTTGCAAGCCTCCCCTTTCTCCTCCAAACATAACGATGGTTATTATGGCCTAACAGTTCTATTTTTGTTTCGTCAGACCAGAGGACATTTCTCCAAAAAGTATGATCTTTGTCCCCATGTGCAGTTGCAAACAGTAATCTGGCTTTTTTATGGCGGTTTTGGAGCAGTGGCTTCTTCCTTGCTGAGCGGCCATTCAGGTTATGTTGCTATAGGACTAGTTTTATTGTGGATATTAATACTTTTGTACCTGTTTCTTACAGCATCTTCACAAGGTCCTTTGCTGTTGTGGGATTGATTTGCACTTTTCACACCAAAGTACGTTCATCTATAGGAGACAGAACGCGTCTCCTTCCTGAGCGGTATGACGGCTGCGTGGTCCCATGGTGTTTATACTTGCGTAATATTGTTTGTACAGATGAATGTGGTACCTTCAGGCATTTGGAAATGGCTCCCAAGGATGAACCAGACTTGTGGAGGTCTACAATTATTTTTTTTAGGTCTTGGCTGATTTCTTTTGATTTACCCTTGATGTCAAGTAAAGAGGCACTGAGTTTGAAGGTAGGCCTTGAAATACATCCACAGGTACACCTTCAATTTAATCAAATGATGTCAATTAGCCTATCAGAAGCTTCTAAAGCCATAAACATTATTTTCTGGAATTTTCCAAGTTGTTTAACTTAGTGTATGTAAACTTCTGGAAACCCACAGGAATTGTGATATAGTGAATTATAAGTGAAATAATCTGTCTGTAAACAATTGTTGGAAGAATGACTTGTGTCATGCACAAAGTAAATGTCCTATCCGATAGGACATTTACTATAGTTTGTTAACATGAAATCTGTGGAGTGGTTGAAAAATGAGGTTTAATGACTTCAACCTAAGTGTATGTAAACTTCTGACTTCAACTGTAGCTAGAAGTCAATGTCACAAATTAGTGTAAGTTAGAAGTCAGGGAGGAGGGGAGAGCATCAATTTGAGAGCTTTGCAAATTAGAGTTGCTCTTAGATATGTTTCAGCACGGGTGGAAAACAACAGCTTGATTTGTTCTGAGAGATGGAGCAACACCGGCCCAAAGCTTTCCCATAGAGCCTAATCTGAGTTTCTTAAAGAGAAGAGAAAAATAGATAGAGAGAGAGAAGAGAGAGAGCGAGAGATGGGCGGAAGAGAGGGAGAGAGAGATAGAGAGAGAAGAGGAGGAACAGAAAAAGAGAGAGAAGAGAGTAACAGAAAGAGAGAGAGAGAGATGAGCGGAACAGAGAGATGTGTTGCTCTGGAGCACCAGTGCGCTGCTAATTGGGGCGAGTGGCTCAGTGGCATCTGCTGGGATAAACAGAGAGGTTGCATAGGGAGACGAGACCCCACAGACGAACACACAGGCCTCATCCCTATCACTCACATAACCATACATAGTACACACACAAGCCCAGGCAGCATCTGACACTGCCTGACATCAGATCACACGAGGTGTTTTTCTTGGGTTAGTCATCTTGTGGGTGAAAACTCATGGCTAGTAATAAATCACCAGGTTGACCCTGCTGTGAAAATGTGTCACATCTAATGCATAACACAACCTTGTCACACTGTAATTTTATTAGTAATGGATTATACTGCATCTGTAGGGGTTTAAGCATATTCCCTCTGCAGTGAACAGATGATTATTATAGCATAATCACCCCAATGATTTCTGCCAGCAATGATTTTCAGTTGAATCAATTTGCCTCAAAAGGGTAAAACAATATCCAGTTAAACATGACTTACTATGCATGTGTGCATTTTAATGCTGATTGGCTGATTGTGTGAAACTCTGAATGCATAGTTGTTTGGCTGATTGGCTGATTGTGTGAAACTCTGAATGCATAGTTGATGTGTTATTTGATATTTGTCCTCCTCTAGATCCGGTACATCTCTCAGACACAGGGCCTGCCTGCGGAGTACCTCCTGAGTGCAGGGACTAAGACTAACAGATTCTTCAACAGAGACACAGACTCCACCAACTACCCCCTGTGGAGGCTGAAGGTAAGCCTCTAGCACACGCACACACACACACACACAGAAACACACACACACACACACACACACACACAGAAACACACACACTTAAGAAATACTAATTACAATCGCTCTTTTGTTGCACCAAAACTTTCCATATAGATCAAAAGAGCAGTTAGGTTTCACAGAGCATTGTTCCAGAGGAGTCGATACTGTAGAACTATAGAAGCCCAGTGTGAGGCATTCACAAGATAGACTCAATGCTGGATCTAAACAAAATGAAAGCCTAATGACAGCTAAATGGATTTGTGTGAGAGGATTTGGTAACTGGAACTGGGTCTGATGAATCCAGCTCAGGGGGGTGTCGCTTCACATGCGCACGCACACACGCACGCACGCACGCACGCACACACACACACACACACACACACACACACACACACACACACACACACACACACACACACACACACACACACACACACACACACACACACACACACACATACACACACACTGTGTCCCTCTATGCAGGCACCTCAATAAGGAGCTAGCCTGTTTTTTCCTCATTAACTGGGTAAACTTTCTTGTGTCATGCGGCGAATCTGCAGGCATAGCTTTACTCTATTGCACATCCTGACTCGACAATACCAATATCTCAGTTGGATACAGCTATATTCATCGCTCCACTGCACTTAGTGATGTTCTCTTCCAGGATTGAACCTATGGGCCCTGTTCAAAAGTAGTGCACTATATAGGAAATAGGGTAGGACTGCACGATGTTGGCAAATAATCTAATTGTGATTTTTTTTTACCAAATATAGTTTTTTCCGATTCTAAGGTTAGTGTTGTTTGGCATGACAACTAATGAAAAATCCAGTAGAAGTTGTTGTGACAGGGTAAGAACCAAAGTGTTGGTCAGAGTTTCCCAGGGGACACTTATTACATTTGAATGTTACATTCATGGCGTAATATGGATATGGATATTACACATGCCAATGTTGCAATTTCAATTAAAATGTCATTAATTGTGAAGCCATAGAATAGGGTGCCATTTATGTCTTAGTTCTTATCCATACAAAATTATGCACAACAATACCACATTGCCATCCAATAATGTAGTGTGCTCCTTGCATACTAATGTTGACCTTTCAGTAAGTTTGGATGATAACAACCTGTCTGTTTTAAAGTGTGTTTGTGTTTGTGTGTGTGTGTGTGTGTGTGTGTGTGTGTGTGTGTGTGTGTGTGTCTGTGTGTGCAGGTGTGTTCTCAAGTTGTACAAGAGCTTGTCACTTTCTGAAAAGGCACAGACAAGTTATTACCTTGTATATTATAACACTGCTGCAACCACATCTTTTTCCATTGTTGTTGGCATGTGGAAAATCAAATAGCTAGCAAGCAACAACTTTTTCCCTTTCACTGAGACAGACCCAGGGATAGGTCTGTCAGAGTCACTGCTAAGTTTCGCTTCGATCTTGGCTTGCCGTGTATTTCCATTTGACAGCAGCCGTGAACATTATGATACTGTAATTCAAATTACTACAGTGTGTTTGGTCTGAGAGTTTTCCTCTGTTAATAGGTCTGTAAAATTATTGTTGGTCTGCATGTGCATTTGTGTGTTTCCATGCGTACATGTGTGTCCCTGCCTGTGTGTGTGTGTGTCCATGCGCACGTTTGTGTGTGTTTGTGATTTCACCACGCCAGGCCTGCTCCCCAGACATGGCTGTTTGATTAGTGTTTGTGTGTTACCCCAGGGTTGCTTAAAGGGCAAGCTCAGTCCTGCTAGCTTGCTCAGTCCTGCTAGCTAGCTCAGTCCTGCTAGCTTGCTCAGTCCTGCTAGCTAGCTCAGTCCTGCTAGCCTGCTAGCTAGCTCAGTCCTGCTAGCTTGCTCAGTCCTGCTAGCTAGCTCAGTCCTGCTAGCTTGCTCAGTCCTGCTAGCTAGCTCAGTCCTGCTAGCTAGCTCAGTCCTGCTAGCCTGCTAGCTAGCTCAGTCCTGCTAGCTTGCTCAGTCCTGCTAGCTAGCTCAGTCCTGCTAGCTAGCTCAGTCCTGCTAGCCAACTCAGTCCTGCTAGCCAGCTCAGTCCTGCTAGCTAGCTCAGTCCTGCTAGCCAACTCAGTCCTGCTAGCCAGCTCAGTCCTGCTAGCTAGCTCAGACCTCCTAGCTTGCTCAGTCCTGCTAGCTTGCTCAGTCCTGCTAGCTAGCTCAGTCCTCCTAGCTTTGTCAGTCCTGCTGCTGATTAACATGAGTCTGAAATAGAGTATTGCTAGAGACTAGGGGAACTCTGATGGAAACTGAATGGAACATCTGCTTCTTGTCTTCTCTCCACAGACACCCGAGGACCATGAGGGAGAGACGGTGATCAAGTCCAAGGAGGCCCGGAAGTACATCTTTAACTGCCTGGATGATATGGCTCAGGTTCAGAGCACTATATATACAATACACACACACACACCCTCAGGCAGCAGAGACCCATTGCATATGCAGTTAGTCAAAGAGGGAAATGAAACCAGCTGCACTCTGACTGAAACCCTTCCTCACTCTGACTGAAACCTTCCTCATTTCTGATTCTTCTCTTCTTTTCTTCTTCTTGTCTACTTAATAAATGACAGACCGATATCGGAGTCGAGCATGTGGTCAACTCGGTCACAGTGTTTGATGTGTGTAGTTTGCTTTCTTATTTAAGCTGGGTTGAATATTGTGGCCATCCCCTAACTGGATGTGTCTGTGTATAACATGTACACAACATGACAGAGAAGGCTAGAGGAGCTGCAGTGTGGGAACACAGACAGTGTTGTGTCTATGACTCAGCGGGTTAGCCTTTAGTCCTTACCTAGGGCATATTCATTAGTAAAGGGTTGTAAAACGAAAATTGGCATTTCTTGTTGGACAAGTCCAGGTAGTCCCTGCCTGTTTCAGTCTGTTTTCTTCTGTTTGGTGCCTAATGTACATGACCCTGCTCTCACCAGCCAAGGTTTACAGAGGGAGAACTTGTGGGAACCCATTTGTTTGATAAAACAAAGTGAGGACACATAACAACGTTAAGTAACCAGAAAGTGACTCATACCCAACCCTGGTGTGGAAAAGCACTGTCAACAGACAGCTTATATCTTATGTCACTCGTCTCATAACTTGTCTCCTCTCCCTAATGCTCATTCTGATCACGGTGGGAAAGTTGACACTGACCTATTTTTTTAATACATTTTTTATTTCACCTTTATTTAACCAGGTAGGCCAGTTGAGAACATGTTCTCATTTACAACTGCGACCTGGCCAAGACAAAGCAAAGCAGTGCGACAAAAAACAACACAGAGTTACACATGAGAATAAACAAACGTACAGTCAATAACACAATAGAGAATCTATATACAGAGTGTGCAAATGTAGTGCAAAATGCAGTAAGGTTAGGAAGGTAGGACAATAAATAGGCCATAGTGGTGAAATAAATTACAGAATAGCATTAACACTGGAATGATGGATGTGCAAATAGAGATACTGGAGTGCAAATGAGTGAAAATAATAAAATAAATATGGGGATGAGGTAGTAGGGTGGGCTATTTACAGAAGGGCTATATACAGGTGCAGTGATCAATAAGCAACTTTGACAGCTGATGCTTAAAGTTAGTGAGGGAGATAGGAGCCTCTAGCTTAAAGGATTTTTGCAATTCGTTCCAGTCATTGGCAGCAGAGAACTGGAAGGAATGGCGGCCAAAGGAGGTGTTGGCTTTGGGGGTGGCCAGTGAGATATACCTGCTGGAGCGCATGCTATGGGTGGGTGTTGCTATGGTGACCAGCGAGCTGAGATAGGGCCGGGATTTACCTAATAAAGACTTATAGATGACCTGGAGCCAGTGGGTTTGGCGATGAATATGTAGTGAGGGCCAGCCGACGAGAGAATACAGGTCGCAGTGGTGGGTAGTATATGGGGCTTTGGTAACAAAACGGATGGCACTGTGATAGACTACATCCAATTTGCTGAGTAGAGTGTTGGAGGCTATTTTGCAAATGACATCGCCGAAGTCAAGGATCAGTAGGATGGTAAGTTTTACAAGGGCATGTTTGGCAGCATGAGTGAAGGAAGCTTTGTTGCGAAATAGGAAGCCGATTCTAGATTTAATTTTGGATTGGAGATGGTTAATGTGAGTCTGGAAATTGAGTTTACAGTCTAACCAGACACCTAGGTATTTGTAGGTGTCCACGTATTCTAAGTCAGACCCGTCGAGAGTAGTGATGATAGTCCGGTGGGCTGGTGCGGGCAGCGTTCGATAGAAAAGCATGCATTTAGTTTTACTAGCATTTAAGAGCAGTTGGAGGCCACTGAAGGAGTGTTGTATGGCATTGAAGCTTGTTTGAAGGTTAGTTAACACAGTGTCCAAAGAGGGGCCAGATGTATACAGAATGGTGTCGTCTGCGTAGAGATGGATCAGAGAGTCACCAGCAGCGAGAGCGACATCGTTGATGTATATAGAGAAAAGGGTTGGCCCAAGAATTTAACCCTGTGGCACCCCCATAGAGACTGCCAGAGGATCGGACAATAGGCCCTCCGATTTGACACACTGAACTCTGTCTGAGAAGTAGTTGGAGAACCAGGCAAGGCAGTCACTTGAGAAACCAAGGCTGTTGAGTCTGCCGATAAGAATGCAGTGATTGACAGAGTCGAAAGCCTTGGCCAGGTCGATGAAGACGGCTGCACAGTACTGTCTTCTATCGATGGCGGTTATGATATCGTTTAGAACCTTGAGCGTAGCTGAGGTGCACCCATGACCAGCTCGGAAACCAGATTGCATAGCAGAGAAGGTACGGTGGGATTCAAAGTGGTCAGTTATCTGACCACTTGGCTTTCGAAGACTTTAGAAAGGCAGGGCAGGATGGATATAGGTCTATAACAGTTTGGGTATAGAGTGTCTCCCCCTTTGAAGAGGGGGATGACCACGGCAGCTTTCCAATCTCTAGGGATCTCAGACGATACGAAAGAGAGGTTGAACAGGCTAGTAATAGGGGTTGATAATTTTAGAAAGAGAGGGTCCAGATTGTCTAGCCCAGCAGATTTGTAGGGGTCCAGATTTAGCAGCTCTTTCAGAACATCAGCTGTCTGGATTTGGGTGAAGGAGAAACGGGGGGGGGGGGGGGCTTGGGCAGGTTGCTGCGGGGGGTACAGAGCTGTTGGCCGGGGTAGGGGTAGCGAGGTGGAAAGCATGGCCAGCCGTAGCAAAATGCTTATTGAAATGATCAGTGGTGACAGTGTTTCCTAGCCTCAATGCAGTGGGCAACTGGGAGGAGGTGCTTTTATTCTCCATGAACTTTACAGTGTCCCAGAACTTTTTGGAGTTAGTACTACAGGATGCAAATTTCTGTTTGAAAAAGCTGGCCTTTGCTTTTCTAACTGACTGTGTATATTGGTTCCTGACTTCCCTGAAAAGTTGCATATCGTGGGGGCTATTCGATGCTAATGCAGTACGCCACAGGATGCCAAGTGCAGTCAAGTCTGGGGTGAACCAAGGGCTATATCTGTTCTTAGTTCTAAGTTTTTTAAAAGGGGCATGCTTATTTAGGATGGTGAGGAAAGCACTTTTAAAGAACAACCAGGCGTCCTCTACTGACGGGATGAGGTCAATATCATTCCAGGATACCTGGGCCAGGTCGATTAGAAAGGCCTGCTCGCAAAAGTGTTTTAGGGAGCGTTTGACAGTGATAAGGGGTGGTCGTTTGACCGCGGACCCATTACGAACGCAGGCAATGAGGCAGTGATCGCTGAGAAAACAGAGGAGGTATATTTGGAGGGCAGATTATGATGATATGACAGTGATATTGTGTTCTTACTGTCACCCGCCCAAACATACTAGTTTTTCCAGCATACATACAGTACATACCTTTAATGACTCATGGAAACACTGATACATTTCCCAAGCACCTTGTTTCTTCAGGGGAGGATAAGGAGTTGTCAATGTACATGACCGATTAAGTCTGTTAATATGACTGAGGTCTGCGATATGAATGCAGTTTCCTCTGCACACACACACACACAAATACACACACACACACACACACACACACACACACACACACACACACACACACACACACACACACACACACACACACACACACACACACACACACACACACACACACACACTCACTCACTCACTCACACACACACACACACACACACACACACACACACACACACAACATGCACACACACAGTCTGGCACGTAAAGCCCTTGGGATCCTCCACCTCATGCATATGTGTTCACTTCACTGTTGTCCCATCTGGACTATTAGAGTTGACCCGTGCCCAGCCAGAGTGCTCCAGGTCTGGCATAGCATGCATAGCGTGCAGTCACAGAGGCAGCAGTGCTCAGTGAAGTTAGTGCCTCTGCAATAACGTTGCTGACAGTGAAGCAATGGCTGAAATACCAGCATACTGCTCCTCGCGTTCAGTTTCACTCAAATTACTCTCTCTTTCCTCTGAGTAATACTACTGACCTCAACCCAAATCTGATGCTGTTGGTTTTCCTTCAGCACTTAAATTGTCCAACATTAAATCTGATGTTTTAAACTAGAGTTTTGCGTTTTTTTCGTTACAGATCACAGTTTTGCATGGTTAACTCCACCTCTCCTTAGGCACAGGAAGCTGCTTGGACATCTTCTGTCCTGTCCTCGTGTTCTCTAGTGCCATATCATGTCACAGCTTCTCAGCATAGAAATAGAAGCGTTAGATTCTAGATTATATTTCTATAATAGCATCTGCTGTCTTGTGTTGTGGAGTGCCATGTCACAGGTCCTCAGCAGCATAGAAATATAAGTACTAGTTTCTAGATTCTATTCTATGATAGAAGGAAAAAGTACCCAATTGTCATACTTGAGTGAAAGTAAAGATACCTTAATATAAAATGAGTAAAAGTGAAAGTCACCCTGTAAAATACTACTAATTTCAAATTACTTCGATTAGGCAATCCAAATGCCACAATTTTCTTGTTTTTTTAATTTACGGATAGTCAAGGGCACACTTCAACACTCAGACATAATTTACAAATGAAGCATTTGTGTTTATTGAGTCCACCAGATCAGAGACAGTAGAGATGACCAGGGATGTTCTCTTGATAAAAGTGTGTGAATTGGACAATTTTCCTGTGCTGTTAAGCATTCAAAATGTAATGAGGGCTTTTGGATTTCAGAGAAAAAGTATGGAGTAAAAAGTACATTATTTTCTTTAGGAATGTAGTGAAGTAAAAGTAAAAATGTAAATACTTAAGTAAAGTACAGATGCCCCAAAAAACTACTTAAGTAGTACTTTAAAGTATTTTTACTTAAGTTCTTTACACCACTGTTCTGAAGCCAGAAATATCCATTGCCATGCATTTACAGACACTCTACTCGTCATTTTTAAAATAATGGTGCCGGAGGGGATGGCTACGTTTTTTATGGGCTTTGTAACTTATTTCGTACATTATGTTGCTGCTACCGTCTCTTATGACCGAAAACGACGACACGGATAAAATAGAGCTGTCTGGGTTTTCCATGCATCGGCAGGACAGAACAACTACATCTGGTAAGAAGATGGGTGGGGGGTGTGTGTATATTTGTCATTAACAGGTAGTGCGCAATGTCTAATATTAAAGAATTCTCAAGGTATTGCTCGCCTGAGGTAGAGTACCTCATTATAAGCTGTAGACCACACTATCTACCAAGAGTTTCCAGCTATATTATTCGTAGCCGTCTATTTACCACGACAAACCAATGCTGGCACTAAGACCGCACTCAACGAGCTGTATAAGGCCGTAAGCAAACAAGAAAATGCTCATCCAGAAGCGGTGCTCCTAGTGGCCGGGGACTTTAATGCAGGTAAACTTAAATCCTTTTGACCACCTCATTTCTACCAGCATGTCACATTTGCAACCAGAGGGAAAAAACTCTACACCACCTTTACTCCTCACACTGATATGCATACAAAGCTCTCCCTCGCCCTCCATTTGGCAAATCTGACCATAATTCTATCCTCCTTATTCCTGCTTACAAGCAAAAACTAAAACAGGAACTACCAGTGACTCGCTCAATACGGAAGTGGTCAGATGACACGGATGCTACGCTACAGCACTGTTATGCTAGCACAGACTGGAATATGTTCCGGGATTTATCCAATGGCATTGAGGAGTATACCACCTCAGTCACCGGCTTCATCAATAAGTGCGTCAACAAAGTCGTCTCCACAGTGACTGTGCATACATATCCCAACCAGAAGCCATGGATTACAGGCAACATCTGCACTGAGCTAAAGGTTAGAGCTGCCGCTTTCAAGGAGCTGGACACTAATCCGGACGCTTATAAGAAATCCCGCTATGCCCTCAGACGAACCATCAAAGAGGCAAAGTGTCAATTCAGGACTAAGATTGAATCCTACTACACCGGCTCTGACGATTGTCGGATGTGGCAGGGCTTGCAAACTATTACAGACTACAAAGGGAAACCCAGTTGCAAGCTGCCCAGTGACGCAAGCCTACCAGACGAGCTAAATGTAATTTATGCTCGCTTCGAGGCAAGCAACACTGAAGCATGCATGAGAGCACCAGCAGTTCCGAACCACTGTGTGATCACGCTCTCCATAGCCGATGTGAGCAAGACCTTTAAACAGGTCAACATTCACAGGGCCACGGGCCAGACGTATTATCAGGACGTGTTCTCACAGATGACGTAATCTCAATCGCACTCCACACTGCCCTTTCCCACCTGGACTTAAGGAACACCTATGTGATAGTGCCCACAAAGTTCATCACTAAGCTAAGGACCCTGGGACTAAACACCTCCCGCTGCAACTGGATCCTGGACTTCCTGATGGGCCGCCCCCAGGTGGTAAGGGTAGGAAACAACACATCTGCCACGCTGATCCTCAACACTGGGGCCCCTCAGGGGTGCGTGCTTAGTCCCCTCCTGTACTCCCTGTTCACCAACAATCGCGTGGCCATGCACAACTCCAACACCATCATTAGGTTTGCTTACAACACAATAGTGGTAGGCCTGATCACCGACAACAATGAGACAGCCTATAGGCAGTGTGGTGCCAGGACAACAATGTGAGCAAGACAAAGGAGCTGATTGTGGACTACAGGAAAAGGAGGGCCGAACAGGGCCCCATTAACATTGACGCGGCTGTAATGGCGCAAGTTGAAAGTTAAGTTCCTTGGTGTCCACATCACCAACAACTATTATGGTCCAAACACACCAAGACAGTCGTGAAGAGGGCATGACAACACCTTTTCCCCCTCGGGAAAATATTTGGCATGGGTCCCCAGATACTCAAAAAGTTCTACAGCTGCACCAGAGAGCATCCTGACCGGTTGCATCACCGCCTGGTATTGCAAATGCTCGGCATCCGACCATAAGGCGCCACAGAGGGTAGTGTGTACGCCCCAATACATCGCTGGGGCCAAGCTTACTGCCAGCCAGGACTTATATACTAGGCGGTGTCAGAGGAAGGCTCAAAAATTGTCAGACTCCAGTCACCCAAGTCATAGACTGTTTTCTCTGCTGCCGCACGGCAAGCTGTACCGGAGCGCCAAGTCTAGGTCCAAAATGCTCCATAACAGCTTCTACCCCCAAGCCATAAGACTGCTGAACAATTAATCAAATGGCCACCCGGACTATTTACATTGACACCCCCACCATTTGTTTTTACACTGCTGCTACTTGCTGTTCATTATCTATGCATAGTCACTTTACCCCTACCTACATGTACAAACTACCTCGACTAACCTGTACCCCCACACATTGACTCGGTACCGGTACCGCCTGTATATAGCCTTGTTATAAGTAATTTTATTGTGTTACTTTTTATTATTTTTTTACTTAAGTTTGTTTAGTAAATATTTTCCTAACTCTATTTCTTGAACTGCATTGTTGGTTAAGGGCTTGTAAGTACGCATTTCGTGGTAAGGTCTACACCTGTATTCGGTGCATGTGACGAATACAATTTGATATGATTTGATTCGAATATAGGACTATACTCTATTTTTTAGCTTTTTGTGTTGTGGCAGGATAAAGAGAAGTGATGGTTATACTAAAATTATTCTACTGCTTTGCTGCTCTTGGACTTAATTATCAAGAACACTCCTATGGATACATTGCTCTGTCCCTGCATTGAATCAGTGCACTACAATACCATGCATGGTATTCTCTGTAACATTAAAATATGTACATTTCTGCTGTGCTACAGTATTAGTATGGAGTTAGATTGTCGCAGCACACGTACATATGCGAGGCGACACATTTGCAATTCGACCGAGCGCATTTCCCAAAGTCATCTTTCCCTGTCGCAGAGGACAGTGTTATTATTTCACCACCTCATTCCAGAGATTATTCCTTTATCACGCCAAGTGATGATGTGCGAGGCAGGGAGGGGTTAGGGACGGAGCCTGAATAACTTGAATGAGAACTGAATCATATTGGTTGGCGTTTACTGGCAGTACATCAGATAGTTCCTGAAGCCTGGCTACAGAGATAAGCTGTGTGGCTTTATGAAAAACTGGCCCTCTATCTCGCCATGGCAATACCAATAAACAAGCATGCCTGTCCCTGACCCTGTCTGTGTCCCTGTCCCCCAGACATAGACATGCCACTGAAGGCTGTGGGCTGCTCCAGATCGGCCTCTGTCTCAGACTCTGTCTCTGCCCCCTCAGCCTTTACCTCTGCCTCTACCTCTACCTCTCTGCTTCTGCCTCAGCCCCTGCCTCTACCTCTCTCTCTCTGCCTCTACCTCTCTCTATGCCTCTACCTCTATCTCTGCCTCTACCTCTGCCTCTGTCTCTTTCTGAACACTGCTAACTTTACACCAAAGGAGATTGCTGCTGCACTACTGTCCAGTATTTCTCCAAAAACTCAACTGGAATGTTTAGGACAGATGAACCAACATTATTTTCCAAAAGCAGGCTCCCACAAGTAATCCAGAGTATTTACATAAAGTTGTGTCTATGTCAGCTCAGAGGCTGCTCAAAAGGTGTCCTTTGTCTCTTTTAATAAGCAACAGCATTATGTATCAGGTTTATTTTTTTTGTTTATTTTCACTTCTCGGACAGTAGATAAAACTCTTTGTGACGGTGCCAGTGGAGTTTAAGTGACTCCACTCTTAGCTGTGAATACCAGTGGAAATGTTTGTAATGTCAGTAAGGTGCAAGATTATCACTTTGTGCTGTGACACTGATGTTGACACCCATTACTGTATGTATGTGTGTTTATTAATGTTGTATGTGTGTATGTGTGTTTTTCCTGTTGTTCCTGTTGTTTGCAGCAACTGTACAGTCTTTTAATGCTCAGGGTGTACACTCAGGCTGCCTCTGAAAGGGCTCTAGTCAAAAGTAGGGCACTATATACATAATAGCGTTGCAAAAGTAGTGCACTATAAAGGGGTTATAGGGTGTCATTTGCAAAAGATCCTCTGCAGACTTTGGAATGCTAATCAAAAGTGTATATGTGTTGGGTCTGTTTGCAGGTGAATATGACATCAGATCTGGAGGGCAGCGACATGCTGGCGGAGAAGGCAGACCGTAGGGAGTTCATCGACTTGTTGACCAAGATGCTTACGATCGATGCGGACAAACGGATCACCCCCATCGAGACCCTCAATCACCCCTTCGTAACCATGACCCACCTCCTCGACTTCCCCCACAGCACACAGTACGCCTAGAGAGCCTCTCACATTTCTCATTTAGATAGTTAACTGTTAGCTGGGAGGAACAGATTATCTGGAGAAAGTCATAACTGATCAAAATGTAACTGTGGCACATGTACCTCCTCTCTCTCTCTCTCTCTCTCTCTCTCTCTCTCTCTCTCTCTCTCTCTCTCTCTCTCTCTCTCTCTCTCTCTCTCTCTCTCTCTCTCTCTCTCTCTCTCTCTCTCTCTCTCTCTCTCTCTCTCTCTCTCTCTCTCTCTCTCTCTCTCTCTCTCTCCTCCCTCTCTTCACAGTGTCAAGTCCTGCTTCCAAAACATGGACATCTGTAAGCGTCGTGTGGGCATGTACGACACGGTCAACCAGAGCAAGACCCCTTTCATCACCCACGTGGCCCCCAGCACCTCTACCAACCTCACCATGACCTTCAACAACCAGCTCAACACTGTGCACAGCCAGGTACCTACCATACACAATGTGGATGGTTTTACTCAACACACTCCTCACCATTCATACCCATGTCGTACCGTACCATCAGCTACTACCAGCATAGTGTACTGTCTGCAGTGCTGTGACCAGCACTATCCATAACCAGGTCATGTAACAAGCTTTTTCAGTACTAGATTTAGATCAGTGTGTAGAGTGTGTACCACTACCAGTGTGTTATATAACCACTAGATGGCTTGGTTAGTGTGTTTTTTCAGGCCAACACTGCAAACAGCACAGTACACCCAGTCAGCCCACATCACTTTATTTGAAAGCAATGCATTGACCACTTGCAAGATAACACTCCCTAGTAGAATGCTAAAGCAGCATATTGAGGCCATGACAGCCTGGTTAGGTATCTGTCTGTTTGTCTGTGCCTCAGGCCCAGTGGGGGCTGTCACAAACTGCTGATGAGATACATGACAACCTTACACTTCCTGCTTGCCTTGCAGTTTAGCGCTTTTCAGGCCTTAAGCCTTAAGAATCCCACCAGCAGGCTTCCTCCTCATCCTCTCCTCCTCCTGTTTCTCTCCATTTTGCCTTTGGTCCTTTAACACGTCATACTACTGTGGGGCTGTGTGGTTTGACTGTGACGCTAAAATGCTGACTTTTGCCTCTGAGTTAGAATTGTGTGTGTGGGGGGGGGATCAATACATTTATCCCCCATCCTACCATCCCTACCATGATTTGAGTAAACTAACGGACAAAAGGTTATACTGCTACTTAAAGCTATTTCACTAACATAATTGTACATATATTCCTTTCTTCAAGTGCTGGAGTTCAGCCACAGCGGCCAATCCACCATTCATTCTGATCTTAACTTCAACCCTCCGATGTCCCAGTATAATTTCCTTCAACACAACCCGTCCTAAACCTCCCTATTTGTAACATCTCTACAGAAATTTAACAAATAGGTGTTCTTTATCACCAAACATACTATATTGACTGTTAGAGAACCCACTCTGTGCAGAATGAGGTAAAGTTAGACTTCACTATATGATTTAAATGGATTAACGTAATTTTTTCTACTTCGTCCTCCTAGCGCCATGGTTCAGGGCGATATAGGCAGTGCTAAGTTAGTGATTTATTTAGCTGGGGAACATTGAAACATCAGAGTAAATCTTTTTGCAGGCTCTCTCGTTGTTGTGCATGATGAATGCCACACTGGCATATTGATTATCTCCCTTGGAGCTCATCGAGCTTGCTAAGAAGTGCAAAATGAAAAATTAAAGTGCCTTCTCTGAGTTTTCAACCACGCAGGCTTAATGAAAAGACAGTAATTAGTCTGGGTGTTGTCGAACAAATGGTATTTGAGTTAAGACCTGAGTGCATTGCGTGTCTTTAAAAGCATTTGTTCATATCTTTAAGCCGTACTTAGGCCTCATTGATGGTCTCCCCATGTCCAGTGTGGTATTCCTGAGGCACCAAATGGAAGAAAATGGACTGAAACCGGGAGGGACTACCTAAACTTATCCAACAAGAACATTAATTTGCAATGGTGTACCCTCATAACTACAGCACAGGTTTTCAAGTGCCAGCCACCTTAGAAATATGGCTGGATAGCGATGTGGAGTGTCTTTAAAGTGAAGCCGAGAGACAAAATGTCAGTTTACCCTGTAACTACTCCACTCATTATTAGGCTTTGTTAGAAACATTATTAGGCTTTCTTAAGCAACATTATTAGTCTTTGTTAAGCAACATTTACATTTTAAGAGCATTGCATAAGCCTGATTCTTTCATTTACTAATCCAGTTGCCTCTCTCCATGTTGACACTTCTCAGACATAATGGCTTGTCAACACTAACACAATGCTAACACACAAGAGGTGGCTGCCTATAGACATTGGTTAGAAATCACAGGCCACTTTAAGGAATAGAACACAATGCCACTTGAATAATGTATCCGTATCTGCATCACTCATCTCTATGTATAAACTGCACTCTACACTATTCTACAGTATCTTAGTCACTCTAATTGTGTGTACATATTGCATTACCCATCTCATATGTATATACTGTACAGTACTCTATACTTCGCAACTGACTGCTAAACAACCATCTCTAGCACATCAGAGACTGCTGCCTATAGAATCACAAGCCACTTTAGGGAAATGAAACACTAGTCACTTTAATAATGTTTCCGTATCTTGCACTACTCATCTCATATGTATAAACTGTACGCTATACTATTCTTCGGTATCTTAGTCACTTAATCGTGTTTACATACTGCTTCACCAACCTCTTATGTGTATACTGTGTACTATAAAGCTTACTATGCCACTGGATCTTAGTCCAATGCCGCCCTGATATATATGTATATATTCTCAATCCATTCCTTACTTAGATTTATGTTTATTTGGGTATATGTTGTGAAACTGTTAGATATTACTTGTTAGATATTACTGCGCTGTCGGAGCTAGAAGCACAAGCATATTGTTGTGTCGCTAGAGGGAAGACGAAGACACTCGAGGGAAGAAGGATCTTTGTCATTCGTCTCCATATCACCCTTTCATCTAATCTTACCAGGGCCCATATTCACAAAGTGTCTGGGAGTGCTGATCTGGGATCAGTTTTGTATTTTATATGATAATGAATAAGATTATGGACTGGGAGGACCGGGTCCTAGATCAGCACTTTCTCAGTGCTACATTAAAGCCTCTGGGTGTGTATGTGTGGATATTTTTTTTTTGTGTACAAAAAACGTATAGACAGAATCTACAGTATACTGATATGAGTGCATGTAGTGGCTCTAACAATGTATATGTGCAGTATGCACAAACTTAGCCCATATGGCTCAATGTACTGTTTATGTGATTATAGTGCCTTGAATGAAGAGCTTGTTGATTGAAGTTCATTTTAACATTGATTGTTGACTATTCTGAGAAGTTCTAGCATTGATCAGTACGTTTCTCTCTCTTTCCATTACATTCTCCCTTTCTCTCAGTGCTCTCACTCTATTCACTGAAATGCAGTATCTACAGTACATTACACTTTTGCACATAATATGACACTAATATTTATAAAATTCTGAGGGAAATTACAATGGCCTAATTTTGTCCTCAGTTTGAATTTATTCTGAATGATCTAACACATTATCAAAAAATTACTGACAATGTTATTTTCTGATTAGTGATTCTATCCCTTTTGACCTTACCACCACCACGCAGCATCTCCTTATGGCTTTGCGTTTTGATCCCATCATTCCTTTAGGCCACCAACCTGGCTCCCTCCAACACTACTACCACCCTTTCCCTTGGCAACCCTGATGTCTCCATACTAAACTACCGATCTGCACTCTACCAGCCCTCCGCGGCCTCCATGGCTGCCGTGACACAGAGGAGCATGCCTCTGCATCCTGTGGCCCCTCAGCTCTGTGCTGCCCGGCCTGACCCTTTCCAGCAGGCCCTCATCGTCTGCCCACCTGGCTTCCAAGGTAAGAGGCTTTATACTAACACAGTGTATGCTGTGTAGCAAGGCCACAGATCTAGGATCAGATTACTCTATCCCCAAACTTAACCATTAGGGAGTGGGGGTGAATAAATATCTGATCCTTTATCAGTGGTAAGGCATCTGTAATGAGTGATTATTTCATGCCATCTTGGAACATGTTTACTTTGAATAAAGATCAGAAAGATAACAGATTGCAATGTGATCACCTGTATACATAAATGCTAAATGAGTGATTACAGACCAGAAAGTTACTCACGGATGGATGTATGCCTAATTGTTAAACTAGGTCCTAACACCCCAACAGTTCCAGGTCTATGTTGCCGACGGCACGGCACCCAGGTGAGGCATTAACTAGTCTAATAGCCATCGGCAGGAAGGACCTCCTGTAGCGCTCTCTGGCACACCGTGGTGGGATCAGTCTGTGACTGAAGTTGCTCCTCTGCATCATAACTATGGCATGCAGAGGGTGGGTGACGTTGTCCATGATGGCCAGCAGTTTGGCCAGGATCTGTCTCTCCACCACCTCCTCTAGAGTGTCAAGGCTCATCCCCAGAACAGCTTATTTACCCGAGAAGCATCACCGGCCTTTATGTTGGTGCCCCAGCACACCACTGCAAAAAACATGGCACTGGCCACCACAGACTGGTAGAAAGTATGCAGTAGTTTACTGCACACGTTGAAGGACCTGAGCCTCCTCAGAAAGTAGAGTCGGCTCTGGCCCTTTTTGTACAGAGCCCCGGTGTTACCAGCCCATTCCAGCCTGCTGTCCATAAGGACTCCCAGGAACTTGTATAACCCAAACATTTCCACATCCATCCCCTGTATAGGGACTGCAGTCAGTTGGGCCTTGGTTCTCCTGAAGTCCACCACCATCTACTTTGTTTTGCTGATGTTGCGCTGAAGGTGGTTTTGCTCACACCACACCACAAAGTAATTGATTGTGCTCCTGTACTCCCCCTCCTGCCCACCCCTGATGCTCCCTACAATTACAGAGTCATCTGAGAACTTCTGCTGGTGGCATGTTAGTCATATGAAGGGATTTTAATATCTGTGATTGATGCTTTTTGCAGCACCGCTTTTGTCTTATCTCTGATTATGCGGTTAAGACTGAAATAAACATTATTTTTGTTTGATTTATGTGGAACAGCATATACAATTTTCCATTATTAGACAGTTTGCTCCACTCAACCAAGGGTTTATTGGGATTTAATTTATATTGCCATGACTACCTTTTTGTTTTCAAATTGAATCAGTAATTGAGTGCAGTATCATTATAAACTGTTAAACTGTGTTTGAGAAATCAAACAACTAGTTTAAAAACAATTTTGACATAATTGTGTCTCCCAAGGTACAGGCCTTTTTGTGTGGCACATAGGGTTGTTGTTGTTGTTGATGTTGTTGTTGTTGTTGTTGTTGTTGTTGACCTCTGTGTTGTTGTGTGTGTTCTCAGGTCTGCAGGCCTCCCCGTCCAAAAACACGGGCTACTCTGTGCGGATGGACAATGCCGTTCCCATAGTGACACAGGCCCCCGGCGCCCAGCCCCTGCAGATCCAGCCAGGACTGTTGACACAGGTAAGAAGTAGTGACTCAGTCCATCGTCATCGAGATCAGGGGGCCCACATATAGTCCAATAATTGCATCTCCTGAACTCATAATGATAGCTCATCTTTGTTTCGCTGAATCACAACACACAGAACCAATTTTATTTACTGGGAGACATTCATACCTAAACACACATATGGCTATGACTAACAGGGTATTTTGAATGATTTGGTCATGTAAGCTACTTTGGAAAAGGTCGTACCTCTGTATCCTTTTCTATATCATTGTAACAGGCTAGCCTTTGATCAAGGCAGGGAGTCAATCAGGGTGTTCTTGTGATCATTCTGCCCCAGCAGCCACTTGTTTTGACTGAGTGAGTTAAACCCTGGTTCCAGTGTCCTCCCTCCCTTGAGATAACATAGCCATGCATTATTCCTACAGTATAGTAGAACATTAAAGTAGAGTAGTAGACCACCTCTCCCTCTGGTTTCTAGAAATTTCCATAAGAGCTTTAATATCTCTGTAAATTCCCGGGAGTCAGAAGGCTTCCCTTATCTATAGTTAATCATGCGGTAGGCAGCTAGCGAGGCTCTCTGAACTGTGTGGAAGACTAATCTGTCAGATACCGAATGGTGATTAGCTTTAGGGCTGCTTCCAAGTCAGGCGCTCTGAAATTATAGGCCTCAGAGGAGAGGGACAGATTTGGAAAGGCTTGGAGGGGTTTGAGGGGTTTGCTCGCCTCCAAAACGTTACGAGGTCACCCTATGCCCTATAGCAAGCATTCACTGTATAGCATAAATGCAGTACCTCAGAAAAACTGTCTCAACAGAAGCGTTCGCAAAATAGTTCACAGTATATTAAAAATGCTACAGTGCAAAGCCACAAGTAAAAGTGTGACGGTGGAACAAGTCAAAATAATGAAAATGTGACAGTTCATGAACCAAAGATCGCACGCGAGGCGTAAAAAAGGAGGAGGTGAAACAAAAGGAATAAAGAATGCGATATATTTAATAAAGAATAACATGCGTAGCACAATGACAATAATCCACCCCCACACACGGGGAAGGGAAACGTAAATAGGGAGTGTAATTGGGTGAATGGGAACCGGTGTGTGTGTGTGTGGGCGGGTGGAATCAGGGGAATGTGAAGCAGGTGATGGGCGCTTGGATAAGGCTGCCATCGTCCTCATGCCGGTGGTTAGTACACCGGCGAGCCGGAGCGCCGGGGCAGGAGGAGCACCGTTGATGTAGTTGGCATGGACGTGACAAAAGAGTATATTGTGCAAGTATCATCCTATTACTGTGTCATGCTCTACTGACATACTGTATCCTGGCAGATTTTATTCATTAAAGAAAATCCTCTGTCACGCTGCACACATATTAAACATAGGGATGGTGTAGTCGAGCATTTGGTTTATCCAGAGCAGCAGTACACCCAATAAATGGATGTAGTGGATCTGAATCCCTCTTTGGTTTGGGAGGTCTCTAATGGGTGTCGGGGCTTTAGCCTCCAGGCCTCTCTGCAGCCGCAGCCCACCCTCGACCCAGACTGGGCTCACTCTCCCTGGGTGTCTGTAGAGCAGAGCTGGGGTTGGGTGGTGTTGGTTGTGGAGGAGGGCCCCAGGCAGCCAACCCCGCCAGCCAGGCAGCAAGGCAAGACCTTTATCTGGAGCAGGAATGCAGAAAATTTGGAAACAATTGGGGAGTGAGAGCCGGGGCTTTCAGAGCCCTGAGGTGACAAAGGGTTTTCACCCGGGGAGAAGAGGTTGCTGGGAGGCAGGGAGCTAGCTAGCACCTCTACTGCTGGGGCAATGGGTCCTGAGAAGAAAATAAAAAGGCCATTACCATTTCAGAGCAGACAGGCCGATTACACAACACAGACGTCTGGCTAGAGAGAGGAATGCAGAGTGCCTGGAATGGATGGAGCAGGATGTTTGGAGAGATAGATGGAGGAGAGGAGGAGCTGGAAGTATTGGTGGCTCTTAATGGTTTTGGCGTGTTGATAAAAAGACCTGAGATGTGAATATAACCATGGGAGATGTAAAAGGAGTCTGTAGCTTAGGTTGTCTTCTATTGGCCAGTTTTCATGCATTTTCTATTGGCTGTGCCTGTGTCCTTCATCCACAGCCCGGTCTTGTTTTGTTGACCTAAGGATGCCCCCTCCCTCTTCACCCATTGACTGTTTTTATTTAAAGTTAATTATCTCTCCCAACGTACCTCAGACAAAACAATTCCACTCCCACAAGCTAGCGGCCATGCACTGTTAAAACCTACAAGCGTTTTCTATCAGTAGAGTATAACAGGTACATTGTGCCGACAAAACCAGAAGAAAACATCTTGTTATGTAGGCTTTGCACTCTGTATGAGCCCAGCGCAGATGTAGGCCTAAGCATTGAGTGCTTTGTCTTCTGTGTGTGCTGTGCTATGTGCTGCAACACATACTGACACTGCCGAAGTAAATAGAATATGCAAACGCTTTTTAAAGGGAAAATTAATTATACCCCACATTAAAGTGCTAATCAATAGAGCTGCATTAAACTATTAGGGTTGCAAACACACACACACACACACACAGACACACGCACACATGTTCGTGCACACACACACACACACACACACACACACACACACACACACACACACACACACACACACACACATACACACACACACACACACACACACACAAAGACCCATCTCTGACTCTGGGCACATTATGCCTGCCAACTCCCTGCATTCTGCACAGGCAATACAAAGCAGCTCCTTTCACAGCAGCCCTGAATGGGCCTCCATGTGAATTTAATTAAAACCGGAGCTGATTTGGATAATGCCAAACACATCAGCACAGGGACCAGGAGGGGAGAGGCAAAGTCTTCCCTGCAAACTGGGAACATTCACAGAACATTAACTAAGGTTCCCATTAAGTTCTAGTTAGGGTTTTATTTAACATTAGGATGATACCATTCCAAAAACATTCCAAGAACATTCCGCAATGTTCCCACAACCTAAAGAAATATTCTGGGAACATTTAAAGGAAATATTAAATGTGTTCTAGGAATGTTCTTGCATCATCAGGGAAATGTTTTAAACAAACATTCTATAATCATCAGCACGACTGGACAGTTTTTGTATTCTGAGAACATTCACAGAACCAATTTTAGTTTGCTGGGTTATCTGCGCTCTGTTGATGTGTGCTGCTGGCAAGGCCAGATAGTTCATCTGGCTTTGTCTAACAAGCCTACTGTAACACTTGCCAGTTGTTCTGCTTGTATCAACTGGCAAGTGTTACAGTAGGCTAGCAAGGATTTCTTATCTTTTGTTACACTTTCAGTTATTTCCCCTTGTTCCCCCATGCCTTCATCTCTGGAATTAAAACAATGAGAGATACAAAATCAACACCTCTTTTTTTCAGGTAGTCTTCTTTGTCGACATTAAAGTGTACCTCACGTGATTGACGTGAACGATTTTTAGGTGACAGATGATCCAATAGAAATACAATATAATATAAATAGTGTTGTATTTAATTCTGTAACTGACCACTTCTACCCCTGTCTCCTCTTGTTCTCTCCCCTCAGCAGTCCTGGCCCAATGGCACACAGCAGATCCTCCTCCCCCCCGCCTGGCAGCAGCTCACCCACACCTCAGTCCAGCACGCCACCGTCATCCCTGACTCCATGACGGCCTCCCAGCCCCTGGCTAACTGGAGGTAAGGAACATGCTCTCCTCCTTATGTAACTAGAGTCTTATAAGCACTACCATAACAAATCCAATCCTATAGGACCAGAGAAGACATGAAGACATGAAGATTAGAGTTGGAATATCTAGCTATACATGAAGTCAAATGATAAAGGTGCATCAGTTTCATTGTAGCCTGAAAACCAATTTGATATGCTCCGTTTCACCATGATTACAAAGGGTATTACTTAACATTGGCCAACTGTGTATAAAGGCCTGGTTAACAGGGGAAGTTTGTATATATACAAAGTGCAGAAAGGATCAGCACAGCAGTGTCCTGATTGACAGAAGAGCATGGCCTTGTGACAGGCACTCAGAGGTCTGCCATGAATCAGAGTCTAGAAGTGAACAGTGGGGCTTTTATAAGAGCACATTTACTTTAGGGGGATGAGATGTATGCACATGTAAGGACATCATCCCAGGCACGGCGTGTCACAATGATAACATGTTAGATGGATGGTGCCTGTAGGAAGAGAAGCTGTATGCAGGTATATGTGTGTGTCTCTCTCTCTCTCTCTCTCTCTCTCTCTCTCTCTCTCTCTCTCTCTCTCTCTCTCTCTCTCTCTCTCTCTCTCTAGCTCCATTGTCCCCACAAAGATGATTGGGAAAGTGTCGCACTTCCTCTGCAGAACTATCCCTCTACAGCTGCTGGTGTCAACTGCCCTCCCTCGCTCCCGCTATCTTAATTCCTCTCGCTCTCTTTTCTCCACTCTGTCTCACGCAGTGACTGCTGCCACCCACAGGCTACTCTGAGAAATACACATGCTTTGTCTAAACTCTAGTCCCTTATGTGAATTAGTATGTACTCATGTGCAGTTATAGATATGTAGTTAGACATGAAAATGGAGCAAGGTCACAAAGAAGGGTTTTCTCCAGATATTATAATAATATTTAAACTTTAACAGAAAAATACAGGTTCAGAGTTGTGATGGGATATTCTGTTGTGTTCCAGGAATTCTCACCCACACGGCGGCCATTACAATCCCATCAGGCAACAGCCGGCGCTGCTGGCTGGCCACGTCACCCTCCCATCCAACCACAACCAGCCTCTCAATGTGGGCGTGGCCCATGTGATGAGGCAACCCTCAACCAATAACAACAACTCCTCTTCCAAAAAGAACAAGCAGCATCAGATGACTGCCAGGTTAGCACAACTAGGACCTCCTACACAACTAGGATCTCAGTCCCCCTGTCTTTCCTGATTCACTGTGAAGATTCTTTGTCGACCGGCGCTGGCGGCTTTCAACCTTCAACCAATCAGAACACAATAGCCAGCTCGAAGTCGAAAGTTAAACTTAAAAAATATAAATAATCTGTCAGCTTTTACCTGGGCAGTGTCTCTCTTTGGTATTGTTACTCTGTATGTAGTAGAAGGTGCCACCTAGTATTAGGTTGTAGTAGTAGGTGCCACCTAGTATTAGGTTGTAGTAGTAGGTGCCATCTAGTATTAGGTTATAATAGTAGGTGCCACCTAGTATTAGGTTGTAGGAGTAGGTGCCACCTCACCCCCCTCTCATTTCTCTCCCGTAAGGAACGTGTCTGCGTACGAGGTGTCCTCCTCCCATGTGGTACTATCACCACAGCGCTCCAAGCGGGTAAAGGAGAACACCCCTCCACGTTGTGCTGTGCTTCAGAACAACGGCCCTTCCTCCGGCTCCAGCTGTGGACCCCCCCTGGGCTGTGGAGGTTGGGGACGGGGCGAGGCAGAGCAGGCCTCCAGCACCACCCGGGACCACCACCAGCACCACAACGGGCAGCGTCAGACCATCATCATCCCTGATACGCCCAGCCCTGCCGTCAGCATCATCACTATCAGCAGTGACACGGACGAGGAGGATGATCACAAGCAGAGCAACACCAACCATACCAGGTACAGGTCAGACATTTTGGGTCAGACATGACACACATGCAGGGATCTGGGAGCCAGGGTTAAGTACATGACAGGAGACCATGTTTATTTCATGTTTAGTTTCATTACTAAAAGAGCTGGGTTTAATTTCAGTTCCAACCAATTCAGTAATATGATTGGATATGATTGGCATGAGGGTATTTTTTTGTGGATTGATCTGAATTCACTATTTATTATGGAATCAACACCAGCATTGGTCAGAAGGTTAGTAGGCTGATCAGTACTATATGTGCCATTACTAAAAAGTTATCCTCCTTGCAGCTCATCCAAGCAGAGGAACAACGTCATCAGCTGTGTCACAGTACACGACTCCCCCGACTCATCCAGTAACAACAGTCCCTATGCAGTAGAGTCCAGGCTGCCCAACAACAATGGCTACCATGACTCCAAGACCACCCTACTGGACAACTACAGCAACGGAAACAACCTTCGCTCCATCATCATCCCCCCTCTGAAGAGCCAGTCCAGCGAGGTGCTGAGCGAGTGTGAGCGCTTGATGCCAGGTACCTACACAGATATCTACACAGGTACTTACAAAGATCCACACACCAACTTAGACAGGGAAGGATGGTTGATACTCTTTCATCTAGAGTATAAGAAATACTATTATCATTATTTGAAACAAATTGTTACAAATGTATACATTATTATCATTGTTGGTACTCCAAATGAACCTTTGCTAAGCCCCATTGGTTACTGTTGCTACCTCGGTCCACAATAAAAAAATGTATACTGTACTCCTATGTCATTTTCTTAACCTTTTGACCTTGTTCCCTTTATGCTGCAGATGCAATGAATCATCATAATTCAGTGTACAAGTTCAAAACCTCCAACGGCGTGGGCATGGTGTCTGGCAACAACCACCTGTCGGGGGGCGTGGCTTACCGACAACAGCGTTCGGGGCCACACCCCTTCCAGCAGCAGCAGCCTCTCAATCTCAGCCAGGTATGGAGAGAGAGCCAAGTAAGGACTCATCTAAACTATTTGTATCATTATCTATCAATCAATCAATCACATTTGTTTATAAAGCCCTTTTTACATCAGCAGGTGTCACAAAGTGCTATGCAGAAACCCAGCCTAAAACCCCAAACAGTAAGCAATGCAGATGTAGAAGCACAGTGGCTAGGAAAAACAGGAACCTAGGAAGAAACGCAGAGAGAAACCTGGCTCTGAGGGGTGGCCAGTACTCTTCTGGCTGTGCCGGGTGGAGATTATAAGAATACATGGTCATTAAGGCCAGATTGTTGTTCAAGACGTTCAAACGTTCATAGATGACCACTAGGGTAAAATAATAATCACAGTGGTTGTTGAGGGTACAACAGATCAGTACCTCAGGAGTAAATGTCAGTTGGCTTTTCATAGCCTAGCATTCAGAGGTCGGGACATTAGGTGCGGTAGATAGAGATAGTCGAAAACAGCAGGTCTGGGACAAGGTAGCACTTCCGGTGAACAGGTCAGGGTTCCATAGCCTCAGACAGAACAGTTGAAACTGGAGCAGTCATCAGGCCACGTAGTCCTGAGGCCTGGTCCTAAGGCTCAGGTCCTCCAGGAGGGGATGGAGAGAGCGAGAGAGAATTAGAGGGAGCATACTTCAATTCACACAGGACACCAGATAAGACAGGAGAATTATACCAGATATAAACAGACTGACCCTAGCCCCCTGGCACATAGACTATTATAGCATAGATTAACTGTGTGGAAAGTGAGACTGGAATTTGGATTGCACTGACTCCATCCTCGTATCTCTCCTCTCCAGGCCCAGCAGCACATGGTAACTGAGAGGAACGGAGGCCACCGGCGCCAGCAGGCTTACATCACCCCAACCATTGCAGCCCAGGCCCCCTACTCCTTCCACCACCACAACAGCCCCTCTCACACTGCCAACGTGCACACCCACTTGTCTGCCACCCACCTGGCTGCCACCCACCTGCCCGGCCAGACCCACCTCTACACCTACACCACCACACCCGCAGCTCTGGGATCTACCGGCACTGTGGCCCACCTGGTGGCGACCCCTGGCTCTGCCCGCCACACAGTCCAGCACACCACCTACCACACACCAGGCATCGTTCACCAGGTGCCCGTCAACATGGGGCACCACGTGCTGCCCTCACCCACCCTCCACCACAGCCAGTACCAGGCTCAGTTTGCTCACCAGACGTACATCAGCGCCTCGCCTGCCTCCACTGTCTACACTGGATACCCACTGAGCCCCAACAAGGTGAACCAGTACCCTTACCTCTAGAGCCAAGCCAACACACTGGAGACCCAGACCCCCCAAATCCAGACCCAAACAATGCTGCTGCTGCTCACTCCATGTCCTCCCTCCCTATCCCCACTCCACAGACAGAGAGATAGATAGAGAGAGAGACATGCAATCTTTATAAAATTGTCACGTTTACTTGAAGACATAACGACAGAGAGGGAAAAGGTAAATAAATAGACAGATCCTCTAGTAAGAGAAATGAAAGGTGGAATTTTCGAGGGGGAGAATTTATATTATAATTTTTCTTTTCATAATTGCTTTCTCCAAAATGGCCAGTTTTTCATTTTTTTCTCTCTTGGTTTTATTTCTACTTTCAAATGAGAGTAATTTCTCATTATTATACAGCAAGGTCTTCATAACGGGCCTTTGGGAGAGATGGAGGGTTTTTGTTCTACTAAAATAGCTTTATATTTGTTTTTGTTTTCCCCTCTTGAATTGGAAAGGGACTGTTTTAAGAAGGGGCCTCTTTCTGGATGTTGGAATTCCCAACGTAAGAATTCCCATGAGGATTTGGGAATGAAGGTGAAATACGGAAACCTGCTGCTCTTCAAAGAATACAAAAAGTAACGATGGCCTTGAACTGTCTTAAACATTTCCAAAACATTCAATGTGTGGGGGAGAGAGAACGAAGCACCCCTCCTTCTCCAACAGACTGGAGTCAGGAGTCTTCTGGAAATATAACCAACGAAAGACAAAACAACTTTCTAGTCTATTAATTAAGGTATTTTCCCTTTGTTTTTTAGTTGTCACCTTTTTGAGGAGACTTATGTTTTAGGTATAGGAGTCTTAGCTGGGCCACATTTTTAGAATGTAGCAGTCTGCACCCATATTATTTTATGAATAACCTTTTCTGATACCAATAGAATTTATTTGTTCCTTTTTTTTTCAATGTGATTGCACAAAGTGGTTATGATAACATAGGCATGTACAACGTGATTGTCTGTGTGTGCGTGTGCTACTGTCAGCCATGTGTGTGTAGTCCACCTCTTGCACCTTTGTGCTATAATAATCGGAATCCTCCACAGTCTTAGGTTTGACCATTGTTCCCTCGTAGTGCCTTACAGATATAATGACACAGTTTACTTCGCTGGAACCTTGAGAACCAACAGACTAGCTGGAACTGGTTCTTTTCTTTGACGTCTTATTGTCGGGGCAGATTCGATTTCCCTTCCAGGTGTAGGCTTATACCCTAGCTCTGTGTCCTATCTTAATACTACAGAGATAAGAAGTCAGAGTTCATATTTACCTGACCTTTGGCTTTTTTGTTAAGTGTACATGAGTTTAACTTGCCTGGGGTACTGAACCAAAGTCGTTAGATAAATCCTCTTTACATTGTGTGCTGGATATAAATGTTCATTTGTGTACAGTATAACTGTAAGTCACCGTGGTGCACATACATACAATGGCTTTAGTTTGAGATGTGTTACTTGTTTTTTTATATCACAGGGAATTGGTGCGCAGGAATAATAGAACATAGAAGTATCAGCACAAGGATTCATTTAGGGGTAACTGAAAATGCTGAAATACAAGAAAGTGACTGTCAAAAACATTCATGTGATGAGTTCAAGTGTCCAGAGTTCGAGAAAAAATAGGAATCTAAGTTTAAAAGCTAAGCCAGTAGAAAGGCCTGATGGGAAGTGGTGATTGCTACGGCGGCGATCCTCAGAAGGCCTTCGAGAGAGAGCCTGGTTGTTTGCAGTAGGGAAGCAGAGTATTGAGGGCTGGTGTGAGGGGTTGCTGGGTAGGAGTCAGACCTGGGTAGGAGTCAGACCTGGGTTCAAATACAATTTAAATAATTATAATGTTTGCTTTAGCCTGCCTGCAGTACCAGATGGGCGGGGTTTGCAGTTTTGTAACTATTGCATTGCGCTAGGCAAACTCAATCAAGCCCAGCTGAAGTATTAGATAAAAAAATAAATATAGTATTTAAACCCAGGTCTGGCAGGAGTGAGTGAGTGAGTAAGGGGCTAGTAGAAAGCATTGGGTTGGTCTGGGTAGGAACTGAGGATGGCATAGTGTAGAAAGCATTGGGTTGGTCTGGGTAGGAACTGAGGATGGCATAGTGGTAGGGTGGCATTTCTCATGTAAATGGGACTAAAAGAATAGCATGTTGGCACAGAGCAGGTTGGTAGTAACAGTGACGGCGGGTAGGAGTTACAGGGGCACTGCATGATTGCACACCTAACTCTGATACAAGTTGTTGTGTTGTTGTTGTGGTCTTGCAAAGACAAATGGAAGTTATTTAGTCATTTCTGCTCTGAGGGTTGTGTAGCACCTCTCAGCATAGAGACGTGAACGGAATAGAAATGCTACTGCGTACACCTGGAAGGGTTTACTATGAAATGGGCTTCATTTGTTGACACTGTATCCATTTTGTCTTCAGAATCATGTGTTCACAGATATCATACCACCAGAAAGGGATACCTGATAGTAAGAGAACTGATTGGGCTATTGCTTCTATGTGTTTGCTGCTTAATTTAGTATCAGTTTTATTTCTTGTAGCCAATGATATATGATTACTCTCTCTGTTGTAGTGTCCTCATGAAGTAGGCACATCAGAACTGCTTGTGGTTTTAGCGAGAGCCTTCCCCCTTGTCACCTCATGTCATGCCATAGTACTTGCATTTATAAGTGATTATTTTATTTTTACATTGTTATTGAACTTTTTTTTAAATGGCTGGAGGTACAGTATATACTGTATTGTGTTATTTTACAGATTGTTGCAATAATTGTCGTTTATGTTTTTATCAGTGAAAGTGATTTGTTATTAGGCTCGTTTCTAATTTGATTTGTAACTGGGAGTTGCTGTACAGTGATGTGGGGGGGACGGACAATAATAAGGTTATAAAGTTGATAATAATCATAGGTAGGTAGGTTAGACTTGGGTGTGTCAGACCCAGGTTTTCTCCCTAAGCTAAACCTAAAACATCCAAATGTTGGTACTTCACCAATACGCCACTATACTCCCTCCAACCGGCTCCACCATGCAAGCCTTGGGTTCCTGGCAGTCAAAGATTAGGTTGCTTGTTACATCGTTTTTATTTCTGTTCTGTGGTGTATCTTTGTTGGTACTTTTTTGTTGATTTCCATGAGGCCTGTGGGCCTAAGAACACAGATAAGGGAGATGCTTTTCCACACAACTGGTTGGCCCCTCCATAAAGAGGCAGACTACTGAAACATTCCACTGCAGGGAGAATCTGGCGTCCGTATTGCACACCCTACAGTCTCCATAGCTCTCTGATCACAGGGACTGACTTGTCATTTGAGGACTTTTCTTTCTTCCCACCAAAGACATTCAACATGTTGATGATGTACAGTACAAACACAAATAATGAGTGTGCTTTGAGGGCTATTGATGGGTTCTAAGCAAATGTTAGGGATGTGTACAGATATAGTACTGTTGAAAGACAGTATGTGCACAACACACACATACACACTCATATATGAATGATTAAAGTTGCCATAATATCTTAAGCTATTTGACTGACAATTGCAGTCCACTGTTCTCAAGCATCTATGATTTGAAAAATATATATGTTTTAGATGTCACTCGTTGCCCCCTAAATGTTCCATTTGAATCCCAAACTTCTCTCTGAATTGTTTTATATGTAAGTGTTTTTTACGTTATTAAAGTTGTATTTTAGCTTTATTAATGTTGTAAAAAAAAACATGTTATAAGTTAGTGTGCCATGGAATGACCTATAGAGTGAAATAAAAAATAAAAAGTACCAATAATACCTTTAAAATAATGGTCCCTAGCACAAAATGAATGTAATATGTGACCTGCTTCATCTGAAATGCATTAGATATTTCTGCTTGAGTGATCATTAATTTAAGTAAAGATTTCATTTGTATATTGGCGCTTGCACCGCCAGGGTTGTGGGTTCGATTCCTGGGGCCACCTATACGTAAAAATGTATGCACGCATGACTGCAAGTCGCTTTGGATAAAAGCGTCTGCTAAATGGCATATATTATTATTATTAAAAAAATGTGTTGCCATGCAAGATGCAATAAGTCTGATTCCAGCAAAAACAACTGAACTCAACATAAATGTATACAAAATTCAAAATGTTTCTTCCAATATGGGGTTTTCAAATATGATTTATTTGATTTCATTAAAACATTTTCCAGTATAATCTACATTTAGCAAATTACGAGAAGCCCTTTTAACCCTACACTAAATTTAGTTTCAATGAACTTGCTATATTTTGAATTAAATAACATTTTAATGTGTAAAATATGTTAGTATCGTACCACTTTGTTTAACGTGTTATGTGTTTTATGGAAAATATGATTCAGAATGTGAGCATCAACGTAGATCCAGTGACCTTACAATTACCAAAATGTGGTATTCTTGTCGTAATTAAGTTTGTTTACTTTTGAACATTGTCTCTCCTCTGCTACAGTAGCCACTTCAATGTTCCAAATAACTAAACGGAACCCGCAGAGCTTTAAGGTGAGGTTTCAATTAAAGAGAGCTGTGTAAAGTGGTCTCTTGGTGAAGCCTGGTATTTGTACAGCTTTGAATTTGAGCTACACAAGAAGCATTCAGCTTCCAACTTTTCTCACAGTGTGATTGCGAGTACTCTTTCTGGATCCTTGTATGAAATATTGTGAAACATTCCTGAAGGCATGGCACACATTGCCAGTTAGTCTTCTCAGGTCAAACCACTCTGAAGTGACTTGAATGATTTTAACACCTTACCAGAAGAGAATAATCTCACAACCTCTCCTCCCCTTCATGAGAGCTTTGCAAAGCACATTCTCCCAAAGAAGCAGGGAGGTAGGAAAAGTACTTGTTTTAGGATGATTTATCTTAGTTTGTATGCATCACAGAAACTCTAGAACCTAGTAATAACACATTCTTAAAGCCCTTCTGTATGAGAATTTATTTGTCTGTGTTTGTATGTTTGTCAAGGGAATTGGGTTTTTTCTTTGGGGATTCAGGCCGTAGCGGTCAAGGGTATGATGCCCCCATTAATGGAATAGGTCAAGTTTTATCATTTGGGCAGTTTTTGTACACATGTACTTAAGAACCAACATTTATTTTATTATTTTTTTCTTCTTTTCTCTCCTCTTGCTAAAGACATGTTAGAGGTCACCTTTTCCGATTATGCACACATTTCAAATTGCAAAGGAGCATTGTAGTAATGTCCTTGAGCGGATGGGTTATTGCCTAATGAAGTCCCATTGATAAATCTCAATACAAACCTTGTTTCTCCACATATGACAGATGGACAAGAGATGAGATATAACAGTAAACTGCTGTAACTGTCATACTGTACTGTAGTAATTTTGCAGTCATATTGATCCTGATTTAGTTTTTGTACTTGAACAACTGCATTCACAATGAAATGGGTAAAAAAATAGATATTTTTCTACAAAGTATCAAGACCTAAGAAAGCATCAAACCCTGACCTTGTTGTGTGTCCATTGCTGTATGGTTTCTCAATGGTGTTGAAATCTCATTAGTTGTTGTTCAGACTATTATGTGCTGCAGTATTTCCTAGTATACTTCTTTGTTAATTGTCTCTCTCATTTACATTTATTGGGGATTTTTTTTAAGAAGTGTGTTTGTTGTCTCCTTATTTCAATCTGTTGATATAGCTTTATATGTACCATATTCCTTAGACAAATATTATTGAGTATGTTGTGAGAATGGATATTTTACTGGCTTTATAGAATGTTTAAACAAATATAATAATGAGAATAAGAAGAATGATTAACTCCTAACAAGTTGAGTACTTGGCTACTAAGCGCTTGTGTTACCATTAAGATGTTGTGTGGTTCTCTTAATAATTTTCATTTTAACTGACAACTTGGTCATAGAAGAAAATAGTTATTTGAATTGCCCTCTTTACTAACTGTAGGGTGAAGGGGCTCGCGTTGTGGTGAACTATGTCATAGCTTGTTATTCACTGTTACTTTTGATCATTTTTTCGGTCTCCGAGGTGAATCGAGTTATTAATGACAATTTGTATGCTCACATATGCATATTGTATATGTGTAGAAATGTAATCACACTTTGTCTTGGATTTACATTAAACTGTTAAGTCACGGCACCAGTCTCCCGTCTCATACAATGGTCATTATTTGTATCTCCTGTGTTTGTGTGTGTGTGTACAATTTATCAACATGGCAAATTGATTGATGGTTTTTACAGACATAATGATGCACCTGAATAACCTGAAGGACGCCTCACTGGAGTTAGTTGATCCTTGATGTATCACTGCAACTGGAGTCAAATACATCTATTCTAAATGAAGGAATCGCCTATTTAAATGTCTATTTAATTTGTTTATTGTCTATTTAAGACCCTATAACCCTATAAAAGTTCTACTGACCATTTTATGCCACTAGATGGCCACGATTAAACATGTTTTCTTGCTGTGATACTTCATCGTGGTCAAATCAGTTATTTGTTTCATAGTTAAATCGTGTTTTAACAGTTTTGTCTCTGTTTGAAGACATTGTTTATAAGTGGGCTCACTATTGCTTTTGCTAACAAATATTTGAAGTAGGGAAAATAGTTTATTGTATACCTTCCCTGACAATGCTTTCAGGAAAATACAAGTTTAACATTTTCTGTATGATATAGTTAGTCAATTACCATTCAGTCTGTCTGTTGGCCCATTTTATGTAATTGCTCAAGGGCTTTGGTGGATCGCACGAACGGTGTTGCGGTGAAACCACCGACGCCGACAGCGATGGACAACCCAACACCCTCCTATTTGAAGGACTGCAGTAACCAATAGTAGGACGGTAGAAATAAATATCTAATCAGGGCTCGGGGAGGAGTTCATGCAATCCTCAGGACGAGTGGTCACTGCGACAGCGAGATGCCCAAACACAACGGAAAGGACAATGATATTAGCTAGCTATCTATTTCAATTGGAATTTAGCTAGTCTGGAACATTTGATTGTTTTTATGGATATGAAAACGCCCAGACAAAGAGAAAGAGAGAACGTTAAGCTCCGTCTTGGTAAGATGATGTGCTCTGCTATGTGATTGAGACACAGCAAATGCATGGGATAGATCATGATGGGCACAGGATTCCCGTTATCTCTGAATTCCGAGCGCAAGCCAGCTAGCCAGCTAGCTAGCTAAAATGTTTTTAAACTTGTCTATTGGTTGTTTCAGTTGTTGAATGTTGACTCAAGCTTGTTTATGAGAAGAACAAAGTATTACCTGTTTTATTTAGTCATAAGATAATATGATATACATGGAGAAAACGGGTCGAGAAGGAGGACAAGGAGACAACCTCATGACGAGTCAGTCAGCTAGGCAGCAGGCTAGCTAGCTAGTAGAGCGGCAGAATAATGTTCCACGTTGAGACCCGTTGGGTACAGTACTTAGTAGGCTCGCTACCTATAGGTAGTTAATGTAGTTTTGCTGTATAAATAGTTACCTCGCTAGCTAGTAAATAAGAATAATATTCCGCTCAGACACATCCACACACATCTTCACATTTACTAAGTTACATGGTAATTCTCTTTTTAGCACGTATGAATTCCCCTACACTTAGCTAATAGCTAATCCCTGATTTGAGCTTGCATCACCTTTGCCTACTGGCATGTCAGTGCCGATAGGTGTCTTCATAATGAGTAGCACGTTTCCCTCAGTGATCTACTGATTTTGAGAAAGGCAATGCATGTCCTCTTATAAAAGGTTAACCCAGGAGAGAACAAAGGACCTAGCCAGGCAGCTGAACTCCCAGCCAGGGTTGACCTAACTAGCCTGCCGGCATCCAGCCTAGCACACTGTCATGTCAGGGAGTGGTTTTCAGATAAACAGAAAACTTTTAGCCTAATGTGTGTTGCCTTTCTGTATTGTGTGTGTGTTCATCTTTTTTTGACTGCATTTGTTTTTGCTCAAAATGTTTGCTTTATATTTTTTACATTTATATTTTTTACATCATTGTTTTTGTTTGCACACAGCTTAATCACCCCCTCTTACCGAAAGCCGGTATATGATATGGAAGAAGGGGTACATTGAGGAAGATCACACAAGCAATACCTACGTTCTCCAGCTCATGGTATCTACTGGGATGCATCATAAGTGGATAAAATGCCATGACTTCCATGCAATGGAGGGTTTAAGCTTCTCTATGGGTTCATTTGGGATTTCCAAGACCGTTCTGCGCGTTCAAGGCTTCGGTGCAGCAGTTCTAGGGCTGATGGTGTTGGTGACAATGATCACAGCAGGTTCACCTGCAGCAGGTAAGCAAACACCTCTCTCACAGACAACACGATCCACTACTTTGTTCTGTGCAGTGTGCTGACGTCATGTAACAACTATACAGTTATTATGTAACAACCACGGATCAATAAGGGTTTTGAAGGTCATATGAGAAAGACGAGTCAATATTGACTAATAGCTAGCCCATCTACATAGCATGTTACTTTCCTGTCCTATGTAAAGTTATCTTAAAGCTAGCAAAATGGTGTTGCCACGAGCAGCACCGGAGATATTGAGATGAGCGAGATACAACACTCCACTCTCACACAGTCACACACAGTGTTTGCGCATGTGCACTGGGACCAAAACGCTTTTACGCTCTTAGTTGTTGCAGAACTTGACCCACTATGCTGTTTACTTTATGCGTCTACGTCATATCGCTGATTTTACCTTTAATGGTAAATAACTTCACATAGGCCTGTGCCCCTGGCTATCCGTAAATTTAAATATGAAGAAAATCGTGCTGTCAGGGTTGCTTAATATAAGGAATTTTAAATGATTTATACTTTTACTTTTGATACTTAAGTATATTTTAGCGATACGCTTGAGTTTTTTCTTTAAGGTTTCTTTACTTTTACTCAAGTATGAAAATTGGGTACTTCTTCCACCACTGGAAATATAGGATGAGCCTTGACTAGAGTACTAGATTTTGTATAATTTTGTTTATAATTTTAGGGGGGTTGGTGGCCTGGCGATAGGGAGCTAGGGCCGGTGGCCGATAGGTTGCTTGTTCGGGTCCCCGTTTTGAGTGGGAGATCTGTCGACGTGCCCCTGGTTGCTCCTGTGGGTCTCTCTGGACGGGAGACTGAATGTAATGTAAATGTTGAGCGGCTTCACTGCAGGTAGATTGTATGATTTAATATTCAATAATAAAAAAATATTTTTGTGGGGAAAAAACAAAACAAATTGGGGGCCATTATTTTGATTGTGCTGAGTAACAAGAGGGGCAGGGCAAGGAATCACATTATGTTCTGAATCCGGCAGTTGCATTTCTAAGTGGCTGTCACACACAAGAGCCATTCAGAGAGAGAGCACAGTCCGTCACATTTTAATGGTGCTATTGTCAACGCCTAACAAAAAGAGTGAGAGGCGTTAGGCTAATACAATATGTGACTTAATTCAGGAAGGTGAGCTTATGTCACATTTTTAAGAAACTCCCACGATCCTGAATTCGGTCACATTTGTTACTATTAGTAATTACAACATTACTATACAGGTATAATAACCTTTAATGATAGCCTATTGCCTGAACATAAACCTGAAACTAAGTTTTTATTTGAGAATGTATTTAAACCGAAACCAAGTCATGGGAAAATATACAGTTAGATGAAGGGGAGGGGACAGGTTAAAGAAGGATTTTTAAGCCTTGAGACAATTGAGACATGGATTGTGTATGTGTGCCATTCAGAGGGTGAAAGACAAAATATTGAAGTGCCTTTGAACGGAGTATGGTGGAAGGTGCCAAGCGCACCGGTTGATGTCAAGAACTGTAACGCTTCTAGGTTTTTCATGCTCAACAGTTTCCTGTGTGTATCAAGAATGGTCCACCACCCAAAGGGCATCCAGCCAACTTGACACAACTGTGCGAAGCATTGGAGTCAACATGGCCCAGCATCCCCATGGAATGCTTTCGACACCTTGTAGAGTCCATGCCCCGATTAATTGAGGCTGTTCTGAGGGCAAAAGGGGTGTACAGTGCGGAGAACAAGTATTTGATACACTGCCGATTTTGCAGGTTTTCCTACTTACAAAGCATGTAGAGGTCTGTAATTGTTATCATAGGTACACTTCAACTGTGAGAGACGGAATCTAAAATCAAAAATCCAGAAAATCAGGTCTACAATTAAACTACTTTGTAAGTGGGAAAAGTGGGAAAACCTGCAAAATCGGCAGTGTATCAAATAAATCCCCACTGTAGGTGCAACTCAGACGGTGTTCCTAATGTTTGGTATACTCAGTGTATTTTGTACTTATATTTACTATCAGTGGCCTGAAGATGCACATTAAAATGCCGGTCTTTAGACCATACCAAGTAGATGTGATTCTTGGCTATTTTCATCTGATATAGCCATCAAATAAATATAACAGATTTCTTATAATTTTCTCAGAAATGTTGATAAATGCATCATCCCAAGAGTTTCCTAATGCACACTTAACCAATAGGCCTAAGCTATTGATTCTCAACTGACCATGCTTGAAAGTCTTAGGTTTTATAATTAATTCCCTAGGCCTAGTCTACTAACTGCAGAACTATCTGTTTATCCATCAGTGCTACAAGATAGCCTATGTCAAGAGGGGTATTGAATTGATCTTTTAATAGAAGATCTCAATGTGTGATACGATACACTGCTGAATGATCATGCTTTCTGAGGGAAAATGTTACCATTGGCACCCATAGTCATTTGTTCTATTGAAAGCATCAATCTGTAAATCAGGAAATCTATAGCACTCCTCCTGAATGATTGAACATATTTAGCCAACTGCTGCTTCGCATCACGTTTTTATCTGCACTTCGGTTAACTGGATTTATGCATAATGCACTATACTACTGCATATCAGACAAGCTTTTACTTAAGTGGCTTTGCCATGCTGTTTTTTCGTAACCACTAAAATAGAATTAGACAAATGGTGCAAAATGAAGTGGACTTGAGGGTGTTGTTATTCCCAACCACCGTACCCAGTAGGCTACACATCATCCACCTAGTTGTGACTTGTTGGAGGCTGCTTGTTAGGTTATCAGCGTCAATGTCTTAAGGCACAGATACACTGGTAGCGTTTGCCATCCGAGAGTACTTACCACCTCTGAACATTAAAGTGACGTCAGTTCAAGACCAATAATGACAGCTTTTATGATTGATCTGATCCTATTTATGGGTTGCACTTATATTATAATTCTGTACCTACTGTGTCAGAAATGTATATAAAACATCATTGCTATTCCAGTCTTTTCTAACCTGTACCCTGCTCATTGACTCTGTATATAGCCTCATTATTGTTATTTTATTGTGTTACTTTTTAAAATAAAAAAATAAATTTTACTTCAGCTTATTTTGTAAATATTTTCTTAACTCTATTTTCTTAAAACTGCATTGTTGGTTAAGTGCTTGTAAGTAAGTACACCTGTTATATTCGGCGTGACAAATACAATTAGATTTTATTTTTTATTTCTCTGTGTTCTGATGTGATTAGGCTGTTAGTTTATGTCTGTAGCATGTTATGCTATCTTCTCTATTTGACGGTATGAAAAATATATTCTGTTGAGTTTTGTGCAGCTGCTCCACTCCATGCCAGAAGCCAATTGAGAACCACTACCGCTTTTGGTTCCGGAGCTTCTTATTCATATTTAAAGTGGGTTTGTTAAAGTTGGCTCGTGGAAAATCTCAGATGATTGGATTCGGGTCACTTACCAAAAATAACTGTATCATTGTTATTTTATCCTATTTTGCTTGTACTCTCACAGTATCAGCATCAAGACCGAACCAAAAATAGAGGCTCTTGATCAATGTTGGGAGCTCAGACTGCTGAATCTGCTTATCATAACTAAGAAATTAAGGACATTTTGCAGATCTGAACACAATTTCTCTGTATTTCATTAAATGACAAACCTTTGGCCAACCATTGTCTGTTTCATTAGTGTCTTCTGATGAGTGATGTGACTCCACCAGCCTGTATTTAGTGGATCCTGGGACACAGCCTGCATGATGGTGTGATTTACATAGTGTGGACAGAGAACTTGTTTGATGCTGGTCCTCCTAATAAAGAGGGGATTCAGAGACGAGGGTTGGATTGGTCCCTAAGTAGAATCTTGACTTAAACCAATTTCCTGTCATGAAGAGAAAGAGAGAAAGGACCCAATCCTCCCATTTAATAGGCTGTTTACTCTGGGTTACTTTATAGATCTTGTCCCGATCTACCCCCCCCACCGCCATGTAACATGTTCCATGAAAAAGGCTTTTTAAAGAGCCGTCAAAAACGAATGAACCTCTGTGGTAATAGGATTAAACTGAGAACCCCTGAAGTGCGCCTTACCCCCAGGAAATCAGGAATTAGTCAATCTTATTACTTCTCATTCAGCAAAATAATAATAATAAACTATTCTCCTGGGACACAGAGGGCTGTTGAGAAAAGGATTTAGGGCAAAAAAAAAATGGATTATTCACAACATAGGCTACTTAGTAGGGCCCATGTCCATGTGAGCTTTGCCCAATGCTGGTTCTGATCTCCTATTATTAGTGCTTACTCTTGTTCTACTCAATCAGGCATTTCCTTTTACGTTTTGCATTTGAATAGTTTCCGACCCCAGCCATTTGAATGGTGTCAGCACAGTCCGTAGGCAGCAAGGAGGCATGGCAGGGGTAACGCATGCCCCCAGAGAGATGACAAGCATCCACAGTAGCCTACACGCGCTGCTGTGCACACTTTTGGGGAATCGGAACTGTTGTTACATCACGAACACACCATTTGCTAGCAGCTCAATTAGATTACCAAAAGATAATCATTTTTTAATACCTACTGACATTCAATAAGAGCTCACCCGTGCCTCGTTTTGATTGCTTTGTAGTTATGAAATTGTTCAACGCTGCCAAATAATGTAGATGCCAACCAAGCTGTGTTAGAACTACAGTCTAGGCTATGCAAAAGGACTTGTCTCGCCTGCGTGACATCCAAGAGTCGCTATCTGAAACTTGCCCTTTGCTCTAAAGAGGTTATCAGAGGTGTGAAGGGTGGGTGGTCAGTAGAATTTAGATGTGCCTCCAGATGTCTGCCATAGCCCAAATATATATGTCTAGTCTACATATAGCTAGTTCATGTGTGCAGATAAGAGGACCCCAACTCTAGCTGATAACTGTGATAACTGACTCTGGATCTCTGCAGAGATGATGCAAACCCAGCCCATGGCTTATTCCCGTGAGGGGGAAATGACATTGATGTAAGAAGAGGTTGTGCTGTGCGGAGAGCGATTCATCAAAGTGGTTTCCTCTCCTGCTGGTAGCGAGTTGTAGGAGGAGAGAAGCTGGCTTCAGAATCAAGGCCCGTGGAGGGAAACTAATATATGTATCTTCGCTCGTTTGAGGTTTTCAGCAAGCCCACCACTTTACACTTAAGATCTGTTGACATGGAGCAAGGCTTCGCTGAGGCTAGGATGATTCCCCTTGGCAAGGAGAGCATTGTACCACTGCATGTGCATATTTATCAACCATGGCATGGACTGTCTTCAGACGAACTACAGCTGTGGTCTGTGTTTCTTTGCCTGTGTTCTAAATGTTAGTGTCTTTGCATGGCCTTCTGAAAATGAACAGTGGAAGAGGGAGCCTTGGTCTTTGAGTCTGGTATAGAGGACAGTAACCAGTCTAGCCAACATTGTAGAAGTAGGCTATTAGCTTTAGTGCCTTAAATGACTGGTTCCAACTTGGGTGTACTTGGGTACTAGTGCCTTAAATGACTGGTTCCTGCTTGGGTGTACTTGGGTACTAGTGCCTTAAATGACTGGTTCCTGCTTGGGTGTACTTGGGTACTAGTGCCTTAAATGACTGGTTCCTGCTTGGGTGTACTTGGGTACTAGTGCCTTAAATGACTGGTTCCTGCTTGGGTGTACTTGGGTACTAGTGCCTTAAATGACTGGTTCCTGCTTGGGTGTACTTGGGTACTAGTGCCTTAAATGACTGGTTCTTGCTTGGGTGTACTTGGGTACTAGTGCCTTAAATGACTGGTTCTTGCTTGGGTGTACTTGGGTACTAGTGCCTTAAATGCGGGGCAGTCATAACAGTAGCTAGGATTACATCCAATTGCGACATATTTTTATGCAAATATTCAAAAATCTGCATTGGATTTATTTTGTGCATTTTCCCACCAGAGGTGTGTTTTCATCAAATTGACCTGTTGGGGATGAAAGGATGTGCATGATGACGCAGTGCACATAAAAATTCAAGTTCAATGGTTTTCCATCACATTTTCAACTCTACTGATGGTTTTCTCACACAAAGAATTGCGTTATATAGCGAGTGTGCCCACTCTGGTATTGGCACGTGTGCTCTAGTCTAGCCAACATCTCGCAGATACAGTACGGGTCGGCCTATAGCCTACATGATGAGATTGTTATGAACAAAAAAGCGAGTTTATTTTTATTTGTCAAACGGCAGCCAAGCATCAATAATCATGTCACCAGAATAAGACCGTTGATATTTATTGGAAAGGAGCATCAAGCTCATCACCTTGCACTTTCACCAACCTGTGAAGTTCATCATCATTTATTTAATCTGTAGCCCAATAAACTGCATGCTTTCCCGACGAGTCGTAGACAACATGTCATCAGGTGACTCCAAGTTTACTTCCATATGATGGTTATTACAATATTTGCACATAAAAGCGTTTCCACCGACATTTCTCACATAATACATTTTACCGTCACAAAAACATCCCACCTTGTCTAGCGTATTTTGTTTTGTCGACATTTGGAAAGTTTACCGACAAATGATCTGTTTCCATTAGGCCTGTTTTATCCTGCATGTACTTTACTGGCATATAAAGGTTGGATGGAAAGCTGGGTCTGGCAAGTAGAAGTATCTCTTCCTGTCATTTACCTGTACAGTTAATGTAACCATGCAAATATTCACTTACCTGTAAATTTAACTGTATATTTACCTGTTCATTTAACCAGTCTGTATATTAAGTAAACTATTATAACCCTCACTTATATCATACGCACTTTAGCTATTTAAGTATTTCTCTGCCATCGACCTGTATAGTATAGTTAACCATGCACCAGCCACCAATGTATAGTGTACATATTCAGCCATCCACCCAGAATATGCAATGTCTTTTTATAACTTTTTTGCACTCCAGACTTCTTTTTCATACTGCCACTCTATGTATCATGTATTGTGTATCTGTCTTTTGTGTATTTTCGTTCTGGCAGTTTGCACCTGCCCTGTGTTTTTTTCGTAGCTGCTTGACAAATAAATTTCCCCTCGGGGATCAATAAAGTACCTATCTTCTTCATCTTCTTCTTCATCTAGAAGTAGAAGCAGTAGTGAGTGGATGTGGCTCTGCTATCTCTTGTGATCTTCCCAGCGGCTCATTTTCTCTCATCACTGCTGAAAGATTCAGCAGCAGCGCCACTTTGAATTAGGCCTTAATGAAGTGACTGTGATGATGAAATCACCGTACTGAGGAGTCTCTACTCTAGACTCATTTTCACACTGGTGCTATCATTTTACAGCCACAGACAGCTGAAGTGACAATGAACTGAGCTTTAACGGGTTCTGAATATGTATTTTCAATGTATTTAGTAGTTCAAGACCAGTGGCATTGAAAGGAGGAATATTGTTTATAGTGCTCCAGTTCATCTATCTGTGGCTGTCTGTGGGTCTGGCCTCCGTTTGTGTCCAGACCTGTTTATCTTCCTTACATATCACCATACAGTTCAACACAGTGAAAGGTGATGATAGTTCCATGCTCTGTTTTTGCAGTCAGCTATCAGCCAGTAAGCTTTACCTCCTTCAATACCAGAGAAAACAGACACTTTAACGGTTTCTAGGTCAAATAGACCATGGCGACTCTGGTATAATTGTTCCCCCAGACCTAACAAAATCCTTTTTCTACTTGATTTTCTTATACTTCTGCTCTTTCCTTGTCTCTGTGAATGAAAACTGGTCTGGTTCGGTTTCCAGCATTATCACACTCTAGGCTACCTTGGTCCCAGATCTGTCTTGCCAACTCCTATCATTGTCAATGGCCATAGGTGTTAGCACAATAGAACAAACGAATCCGGGACCAGGCAAAAAAAAAAGACTATGCAACTCACTGAGTCCAAACTAGCCTTGGCTAATTACGAGTAGCATCTGTTGCCATGTGAAATGTGAACTGTGCGGGATGACAATGGAGCCATTCATTAGAGCAGGGAGCCAGATAGACTGATCAATGGGCAGCAGCCTTCAAAAGCCAAACACTGGGGTGCTGATGTTGTCGCCAGGCCCCACCAAACAGAGTTCCATTGAACCACAACTCCAGTATGGCTATCTTTTTCTGCCCTTTGAAGCCGGGCTGCATCCTTTGGCATAGGGAACGCTTTCAAGGATAGAGGTAGTCTGTCTTTGTTTGGTCAAAGTCAGGTCAATGTAATGGGGTTTAGAATTATGCCACAATTCACAAGATCATATGCCTAGGCTATAAACAAAATACATGTATTTATTATGAATACTGTAGGTAGGCATCATTTGATATTTCTGTGAAAATCATCCCTAAATCTAAGGCCTACCTCTTAGTTGTGTTACGGTATAACACGCCCCCTCAAGCTAAGAGCATGGAAGTCTTTTTTTATCCTGGCTGCTTATTACCAGGACATTTTCAGCCATATTACCTGCTGTAACTAGCAGTAATAGGCTTATAGCCTAGTAGGTACCAAGATAAGGCTGATGTGTGAAGGTTCCACAGTGTCGTAGGACAACTGCTAGTGATTTGTGAGCACCATCTTTCTCTGTTTTTAACGAGGCAATTTTCCACTGCAGTTTTTCAGTCCCACAAAATGTTCACATCTAAATATTGTTGTTGTACTTAAATTGATCCAGGGCAATCAAGGACAGCTCACAAGTGGGTGGTCTTTGGCTAGATATGGGGCTGTAGTAGGTTACAATATTTAAAATGACTTTTAACAAATGAAAGGCAACATTTTCTGAGGGATTTTTCATATAGAAGTTGGTGGGTAGCTATACTGGTAGGCCTAGACCTATATGTCCAGGTCTGGACTGTGTGGTCCTAGACTCTCTAGCCTGCTTGTGCTTATCATATGCTGTCATTCGTGGTCATAAAATTGTAATTGTTTGATGGTATTTGTATGAGTATGGTCTGAATGCAGCCCTGGCTGCAGGTTTTTATCAGTGATTCCAGGTGCAAGTCTCTGTTTCCTGTTGTATTCCACAGTGAAAGCCTCTCTCTCTCTCTCTCTCTCTCTCTCTCTCTCTCTCTCTCTCTCTCTCTCTCTCTCTCTCCAGATAAGACCATTATGTCTCAGTTTGTAATCAAACCTGGAAAACTGAGAACAGAGTGGAAGCCTGGCTGTGTCAGTCAGATAACAGAGATATTGTGATGTCATTGTTGTGAGTAAGGTAAGGAACACCAGTTGGGAACTCTAGCTTGAGCTTCTCAATTGAGCATAGCCTTTGAAATGCACAGGGTGTCTTTTTCATTACCACAATCATAGTTTTACGCTCCTGTTATCACACAGGCATAGATACATATAAATAAATATAAATTCTTAGTTCTTTCAATGGGGTGTGAAAAGAAACAGACCACTGTTGTGAACTCCTGATGTGAGGCAAAGTTCAAAATTTGGCAGAAGGCAACACTAAGGCCATATTGCTCTGGGTACAAATCAATCTACGCTTCAACGAACAGCAAATTATTTATATATTTCTCTCAGCAGATGGTGCCTCTCTGTCCGGACTCTTTTGAGGTACTGTGGGCTAAATTGTTGTTTTGGTTCCTCATCCTCCCTGGCCTGCACCCTTAAGTAAAGTAGAGAGGAGATTCAACAACACTTGGAGGACAAATGGAATTACATTTAAAAAAAGCTTCTTTATTGCAAAAAGTAGAACAAACGTGTTTCGGCTTTTAAACATTTAAAAATGACCTCAGGGACTAATCACAAGGAATATGCCAGTAAAAACATGTGATTGGTTAAAACAGTTGTATTGGTTAAAACATTGGTTAAAAAAGACAGACTCACTCAGCCACCCAACATAGCAATAAACCACCCTCAGCGTATATAGCCGACTTAATTGATAAGAATGATTTCCTTTTTGAGATAACGTGTTATTCTGTCCCAGTCACAGTGTTTGCTCTCCTAGGTGCAGACCTGACAATAGAGGAGGCTGAGACAGAGGAGAGGAGAGCACAGGCTTCTCCGGTTACAAGAATCCCTCTGCCCTCCTGTCTTTCAAAGTCTGGACCGGGGAGAGTAGAGGGGATGGAAGGGTGTGGGGAGTGTGAGAAAACGCATGGGGAACTTGAGTGTTCTCCAGTGAATTACACAATACTCCTGCAATGGAAAGGTCTGGTTCTCTGGAGAAAATCTCTGGAGAACTAACTTCTTCCTCCTCTCTCTTTCTGCATCGCTCTTCCTTTCTCCTGGTCTCCATCTCATAAAGACTCCCCTCTAGGGCTGGGAATTGCCAGGGACCTCATGATATAGGTTCCTGATTTGATATGTATTGCGATTCTCACGGTTCTATATGTATTGTGATTGCATACTATGATTTTATTGCAATTTGATGTTCCAAACATATTTCTCACTACATGTCTGCTGCAGAGAGATGAGAGAGTGAAAAAATGAGTTTTGATCAGTAATGAAAATAAGTGCTGAAAACATTCACTATTTAAAAATAAGATGGAGAACAAGCTATATGATGAAGCTATATGATGAAAGAAATACCAGAGTTTTGGCGCAGGTACAGCCAACTAACGCTACTTAGTAAAATATACATTTTTACAAATCGATACTTGTAGTATCGATATAATATAATCAAAAATAATATTGCGATTTGTAAATGTATCAAAAAAAATTCTCCCACTTCCCCTCTCTCTTGTCTAATCTTAAAATGGATTCCCAGAGGACTAAACACCAGTGCACCAGGTATATTTGACGGAGTGCAGACATGACCTCAGTCAAGTCTACACTCGTGCTCCATCTGGCTGAGCAGCACAGAAGAGAGCACTTGGCTGGACATTATGAAAACTACTCTGTAACGGCTAAGCTATGTGGGCATCTGTCTCGGACCCTAGCTAGCTGTCCTATTCAGTGATGTAATCCACCATTGCTTGTTAAACTGTTTAATGTGCTAAACTAATTGTCATTGATAGTGTTTCATTGTAGACATTCTACTGCCAGAGGTGTGCGGTGCTGTAAGGATAGAAATGTCCTTTGTGCCTGTAGAGGACGTTCCTGGTCTTTTGATGCTGATGTAAGTGACTTGTTACAACACTGTCAGAAAAATGTTGTTCAGTTCTTTCTTTTCCTTCAAGTAGACTAACTTGTTCACGTTCTTAGCTCCTCTAGAAAAGTCTGAACCTGTTATCTATTCTAATTTTGACCTTGTCATGAGGACTCGAATCTTGCATAGGGTCTTGGTTTTATCGTTATATCCATAAGCTAAGCAAATGTGAGCAGTGAACATGTGGGAAAGCAATCGATCAACGATAACGACGATTCTATTACATGAAACCATTTACTTTTAGTGGGGGTCTGCTCAGTACTCAGCTGTTTCTCTCTTGGATCTAGATGAAATGTCAACTGATAAAAACAAAGGAATCTTTCCCATCTTAAAAGCTTCCCAGATAAAGTGAACGCCAACACAGATTGTTCGATTGCACTCGGGGTTCGCAGCGCCGACTACCAGCCTCAGAAGAGCCAGTCACAAGAGGGGCTCTGCTCAAAACAGAACCATGTGTGGGCTTGTAGTTAGCATTAATACAAAAATACCTCTTTCTTCCCTCACCCCTCCCTTTTTTCAAATTGCACAACCATTAAATAACTTTTTAACTGTAAGGAGCCTGGCAAATAATAAAGGAAATGATATCATTAGTATTTGTATCTCAGCTTTTTACCTGCAGCTCATATAGGTTAGGACCTAGGCCTATCTGTGTGTTTCCCAGCAGCTGATATAGGCTAAGACCTAGGTCTGTCAGTGAGCGTTTCCCAGCTGCTTGGCTGAAACAGAATTTGTAATCCGATTCTGATAATGAAAGGTGGGTGGGTTCTTATAAAGTGCTCCATATGTTGGTGCTCAGTTGGAATCCGTGGGTTTCGGCTTCTGCTCGAAGGTGTATGTGTATGTGCGTGCGTGTGTTTTTAGTTTGTGAGTTTTAACATCTACCCAAATTCAGACAGACTGCTTGCCTTTGGCTCTCTGCTTACCATCTTCCTATCTGAAAAGAAGGATACTTCTGTTATCATCAGTCTAGACACTGTGATAAATTACCCTATTTGTCTAATCTAAAAACATGCATTTTGCTCTATCTGGGTACTCTGACTAGGATGTAAATATACCATACAAGCTTTCACATATTCCAAAACAATCTACACAATGTTCTCAGCGGATGCAATGATAGGCGGGTCGTTCCAAGAAATGTGTGCCTTTTTGTGTTCCTTTTGATATCTTAAGTAGAAATTGTGCACAAATATTGCATTTTAAAAGCCTTTTATATTCAATGAAGTGCCCTTTAATATAGAACACATGGAAAATTCTAGAAATCAGATTTTTTTTTTATATGAATAAAGACTTGCTAAAGTGCCACAATCCCTCTGTGACATCTAGGAAGATTTTAAGCCACTTAAACCCAACATTTATCCAAGTTGTCACTGTCATTGTAAAGCCATAGTTATTTTCTTGCTTTGACAAAGTCATTTCTGAAGTTATTATTTATTTAATGTGATTAGTGATTCATTAAAAGGAAAAAAAAACCTGTTACGTGAACTGAACTCTCATTTCAATATGCTGAAACAAATCCTTTTTTGCTCCTTGGCAGCCGGGTAGCTTTGTTCTTCCTCACAAATATCATAATAGATTCGCCAGAATGTTACATCTGTATCCCATAATATTGAAGGCAGTGCTATGTTACAGCTTCTTATCTTTAGACATATAGCCAGTAGCCACCTAAACTAGGCCTATCTATCTGAATTATGAAAATGATAGCTCGGTAGCCTATTGTTCGGGCATAAAGATGAGACAGTAGTAGATTGCTTAACTGTATTTTATATGGATGATAAATGTAGGTCTACTTTGTTTTTGCAAAACTGGAGGAAATCAAACAAGTTATTTTTGGTCACCAATCTTGATTTGCGCGCCAATGCTGCTGACTGGTCGTTAGTCAACAATCAAGACGCTCAACTTTTTGATTCTGAAGCGCAGATGAGAATTTAACAACCAATAGCGGGCAATGGTTTCAGAACAACAATGGCAAAAAATATTTTTGAGGATATTATACCACAACCTGAAAAGGGCACGTGCATGTGCCCGTTTCCACACTATGAGGTTGGAATAATACAGTGAAATTATGATAATGCTCTTTTAGTGTAAGAGCTGTTTGAAAAGACAGACTGAACTTTCAGCCTGTTTTGGTGGGATGGAGTTTTAGCCTGCCTGGTGACATCACTTGGCAGAAAGAGAGTTCCAAACCTCTCTGCCAATAACAGCTAGTTTTCAGTTTTCCCGTCCCCACTCAGTCCACTCCCAGACAGTCCTAGCAAAATTATTGCTTGAGAAATTGCTCTTTGCTAAGAAACTATTTTAGAAAACAATCACAGAAAGGTACTTTATTGAAAACCAAGAAATTATTTGATATTGAGATAAAAACGGCTGTATTGGACCTTTTTTAAGATGAAGTCGTCAACCGTGTTACGGTCAACCCTGTAACTTTATTTTGCACTTAATAGGCACTTACTATGGACATTTTTGTATTTAAACCTCTTGAGATTGGAAAACATGTTTTTTATTAAGTAAAAAAAAATAAAAATACTAGATCTAAAAAGGCACACTTTATAGTATCGTCCTTTGGGTTCCACAACGGAGACGTTTTTATATATTGTTCTGTATTTCATCAAACAAACACTGCTTTTTTGGCCATAGTGTTGCTTTCTCCATCTAGCCTACAACAGTGGGCAACTGGGCATGGAGTAGAGAGAATGGGATGGCTTGTGATTGAATCAAAGAATCACAGACATCAGAGATGTTCTTTCTGCAGACAGGCATTATCAGGTTAGCTCTGTTTTGGAGCTGGGATCAGTAGGATGTGTGGGAGGGGTAAATTACATTTTAGTTTGCTTCAATGATTCATAGTCACTCTGGTTCACACTGACCGTGGCGTGTGCAGAAAGTAGCCCATCACAACTTTTTCCAACTGATCTGTCGATAGCGCCTGCTAAATTCAGGGCATCAATGTTGAGAAAAGTAGCAAAACTTTTGTAGTTGTTGATGGCTAACGTTATGTCTTTCTGTGACTAAACCAACTAGGCTCGTAATTTAACGATTGTATTTGTATTTACAGATGGAATACAAGTTTGTTATTAAGACACATACAAGTTCACATGTTCCCAATGGCATTTCTGCAATAAAACTAATTTTTATAAAAATAACAAAAAGGTGTTCAAATGCCTCTCCTGTGAAGTAGTGATGTGCTACATATGTCTAGCTTCCTGAAACAGGTCATATATATCTGTTTAAAAAAAAGTATAGACCAGTCGTGCCATGTAAAATGTAATGTGACACATTGTGACACATTGCAGTCTGTAGCCTAGCCTAAAACATTTGATCATGTTGTCTTTCTGCTGTATCAAATCAGGCCGTTCTGCCGAAGTTTTTACATTTCCCCTAAAAATAAACATCTCACGGAGATGAAATGGGTACACAGAGTTTATCTTTGTTTCCATCTTCTAATCACTGCAGTCTACTGTAGGCACAGTGCCGTCGCATTGGACATTTAATGTAGCCTTCGGCCTTTATATCCAATCATTTAGGTCAGGAAGAGGTAAACCACAGGGTTTATGATCACTGACCAACACATTTCCTGTAGAAATATTGTGGTCGGAAAGGCTACTTTTTCATTCTTCAAAGACCTTTCTGAGATCTTGGCTATAGATCTTGGTGAGGATCCTTATGTATCAGACCAGGATCTATGGATTTTATTCCACAGAATAATGTTTTTTAAACAAAATGTGCAAATGAAGTGTGTGTACAACGCACGCCTCAGATCTGTCAATGATTCACCCACCTAGAAACAAACCGTGTAGAATGAGGTCTGCTATTTTTACTCTCTCTCTCTCTCTCTCTCTCTCTCTCTCTGAAAAAGCTGGATGTGATCCCATATAAAAAAGAAGCAAGGGAGAAATAAAAGTAGTACACAACAATAAAACCCACATAAGACAGACAACCCATTTGGCATATCCACTTAAATCCAGCCAAATGTTGACTTGACTTTAACATTAATCTGAGGACTGTTATTTATCTAATCAACTAACTATGTTTAATTGTTACCCGATTTAAATGAATCCTGTAACAATTAACTCATTAGGATCTGGGGCACCACAAGAGCGGTTCTTTAAAGAGTTACCATCTCACATCTATAAAAAGTCAACTTATTAATCATAACCTCGTATCATATCATCATTCTGAACAATCGTAACCTTGCATTTGCAAAAACCCGAGCCTAACTTATGATTCAGTACTACACAAATTGGTTTAATTATTTATTTATTTTAAACGACTCTCACTTACAGTAACCATATACTTTGCACACGAACCGCTGCCCTCTTTGAGTAAGAAATTATGAATGTATTTACGTGAAATGCCTGGTTCACCATGCATCTCTCTCGGGGGACAGGACCTGTGTTGCTAGTAGACATGGAATGATAAAACCAGACACTCTTTCGTCCACAGTCTTTAGAATGAGTGAGGAGGCAGCTCAATATTCCTTATCAAGACCATTTTAGCCAGTGTGTAGATGTCAAAGCCAGCTATTCATTAGGTATGCAAATGAGACACATCAAGGCCCCACCACATGCAGCAGGAATAAAATCTCATTAGGTGGGGATTTTTCATGTAGTGAATAAATGGACCTCCCACAGCATTAATTCTAAAATACTGTCAGACGCTAATGAAATGGCTTTAGTGATGAGGAAATTGACAAATGTAGCCTAGCATTTTTTATGAAATTAATAAAATAATTTGATTACTCATCAATAACATTTCGCCAAACAGTAACCAGTTGAACATTGTTGTTATTACAGTATAATAGGCTACATTCCTTGTTAACCTTGCCTTTGAATATTAGGCTAACTTCACCAGACGTTAGGCCTACACAAGTAAACGTGTCATTGGCATCATAGATAGATAGATAGGTACTTTATTGATCCCCGAGGGGGAAATGTCTTTGTCAAGCAGCTACAACAACAAAACACAGGGCAGGTGCAAAATGTCACAACGAAAGTACACAAAAGACAGATACATGATACAGTATGAAAAAGTATAGAAATACAAGATATCTGGAATGCAAAAAAAAGCTATAAAAAGACATTGCATAGTATGGGTGGTTGGCTGAATATGTACACTACATTGGTGGATGTTGGATGGTTAACTATACTATACAGGTCGATGGCAGAGAAATACTTCAGTAGATAAAAATGCATATGATATGAGCGAGGGTAATAATAGTTTACTTAATAGACAGACTGGCTAAATTAACAGGTAAGTGAATATTTTGCATGGTTAAATTAGCTGTACAGGTAAATATACAGTTATATTTACAGATAAGTGAATACTTGCATGGTTACACAAACTGTACAGATAAATGACAGGAAGAGATACTTAAATAGATAAAATGTGTGTATGATATAATTTTGGGTAATAATAGTAATTCCCTTAAAATACAGTCCTTAGTGCGCAGGGTTTAATTACAGACAACTGCACGTATTGCACATTCAATATACTAAAAGCAATGAGAAAAGGTGCAAATGACAGGATACTAATATGCATTCCTGAGTGAATGCCTACGTAAGTTAGGTCCAAGAATTACTAGCAATATTGCACGTGATATGATATAACAACTGTACATGAGTATGTATATACAGACCTGCATGAATAAATAGGTCCTGAGTGAATGAGTGATGATGGACCAGAGTTACTCACGGATGGATGCATAATTGTTAAACTAGGTACTAACACCCCAACAGTTCACCCCGGTGAGGCATTATATAGTCTAATAGCCGCCGGCAGGAAGGACCTCCTGTAGCACTCTCTGGCACACCGTGGTGGGATCAGTCTGTGACTGAAGGTGCTCCTCTGCGTCATAACCATGGCGTGCAGAGGGTGGGTGACGTTGTCCATGATGGCCAGCAGTTTGGCCAGGATCCGTCTCTCCGCCACCTCCTCTAGAGTGTCAAGGCTCATCCCCAGGACAGAGCTAGCCTTCCTGATCAGCTTATTTACCCGAGAAGCATCACCGGCTTTAATGTTTGCTCCCCAGCACACCACTGCAAAAAAATAGCACTGGCCACCACAGACTGGTAGAAGGTATGCAGTAGTTTACTGCACACGTTGAAGGACCTGAGCCTCCTCAGAAAGTAGAGTCGGCTCTGGCCCTTTTTGTACAGGGCCCCGGTGTTACCAGCCCATTCCAGCCTGTTGTCCATATGGACTCCCAGGAACTTGTATGACCCAACCATTTCCACATCCATCCCCTGTATAGGGACTGCAGTCAGTTGTGCCTTGGTTCTCCTGAAGTCCACCACCATCTCCTTTGTTTTGCTGATGTTGAGCTGAAGGTGGTTCTGCTCACACCACACCACACCACAAAGTCACTGATTGTGCTCCAGTACTCCTCCTCCTGCCCACCCCTGATGCACCCTACAATTGCGGAGTCATCCGAGAACTTCTGTAGGTGGCATGTTTCAGAGTTATATCTGAAGTCCGAGGTGTAGAGGGTGAACAGGAAGGGGGACAGGACCGTTCCCTGGGGGGCCCCTGTGTTGCTAACCGCCCGTTCTGACACACAGCTCTGTAGTCACACAAATTGTGGCCTACCAGTCAGGTAGTCCGTGACCCAGGAGACTAAGGGTGCTTCCACTTCCATCCTCCTCATCTTCTCACCAGTAGCAGGGGCTGAATGGTATTGAAGGCACTGGAGAAGTCAAAAAACATAACCCTCACAGTGCAACCTGCGTTGTCCAGGTGAGAGTAGGCCCTCTGCAGAAGGTAGATGATTGCATAATCCACCCCGATGTTGCGCTGGTATGCAAACTGCAGGATGTCCAGTGATGTACACACCAGGGGTCTGAGGTGAGCGAGGACTAACCTTTCCAGGGTCTTCATGATGTGGGATGTTAGCGCTACAGGTCTGAAGTCATTCAGGACATTGGGGTGTGCCTTCTTGGGCACTGGGACGAGGCAGGATGTTTTCCACAGCACAGGGACCCTTTCTAGGCTCAGGCTAAGGTTGAAGGGTCACTGGAGTATTCCACACAGTTGGTCAGCACAGACCCTAAGCACCCTTGGGCTGAAGCCATCAGGGCCCGCCGCTTTCCACTGATGTAGTCTCTCCAGCTCTCTCTTCACTTGGTTGGTGGTGAAAGCCAGCCCCGGTGGGGAGGTGGGGGGAAGGGGGGTGTTGAGGATCAGTCCAGGGGGAGCAGGGGTGGAGGAGGGGTCACTGATTGTCTCAGCAGAGGTGTTGTGAGCAAAGTGGGGGTGGGACAGCCGTGAGGGTGTGTGGTCTGGGGAGCTGGAAGGGAGGTGGACAGGGCCAGTGTCAAACCTGTTAAAAAATTGGTTCAGCTCATTGGCTCTGTCCTGGGTCCCCTCTGTCTGCCCACTGTTTGACTTTTTGAAGCCAGTGATATTTCTCATACCCTTCCACACCTCTCTCACCTGGCTCTGCCTCAGCTTGTCCTCCATCTTCTCCTTATACACTTTCTTCCCCTCAGCAATCCACATCTTCAGCTCCCTCTGGACGCATTTTAATTTGTCCTTGTCCTTGTCCCTCTCCTTGAAGGCCCTCTTCTTCTCATTCAGCAGGGCCTTCAGGTCGCTGGTGACCCAGGGTTTATTGTTTGGGAAACAGCGTACCTTCCTGGTGGGTACAGTCCTGTAGGGCCTCATTCGCCTCCGGGGACCATCTCCTAATGGTCCTGGTGGTCGCAGGCTGCTGTTGGACCAAAGGCCTGTAGAGTGGAGTGAGGTGGACAAGGTTGTGATCCGATCTACCGAGGGGAGGGAGTGCAGAGGAGTTGTATGCATCCTTCACATTAGCATATAACAAGTCCAGAGTTTTATTATTCCTGGTTGGGCACTTCACGAACTGTTTGAACTTGGGCAGCGTTGAAGAGAGAGATGCATGGTTAAATTCCCCCGAAATGGTAAAGAAGGCACTGGGATGTCCTATTTTGATAAAACAGGTTATTTATTTATCAAAGGCTACCTTGAGAGCATTTGTATTTTGTATTTATTAGGGATCCCCATTAGCTGGGGTTCAAAAACATTAAGGCAATTACATCACACATAAAACAAAAGATAAAACAGTACATCATATAACATTATTATACCACTACATAAAGTGCATTCGGAAAATATTCAGACCCCTTGACTTTTTCCTCATTTTGTTACGTTACAGCCTTACTCTAACATGGATTAAATAAACATTTTCCCTCATCAATTTACACACAATACCTCATAATGACAGTTGAAGCGTCATACCCAAGAAGACTCAAGGCTGTAATCGCTGCCAAAGGTGCTTCAACAAAGTACTGAGTAAACGGTCTGAATACTTATGTAAATAAGGTATCTGGTTTTTAAATGCGAAAATTTCTAAAAACCTGTTTTTGCTTTGTCATTATGGGGTATTATGTGTAGATTGATGAGGGAAAAAAAACAATTTATTCAATTTTAGAATAAGGCTGTAACGTAACATTGAATACTGAATACTTTTTGAATGCACTATATCTACAAAACAAAGTTAGTATTACATCATATCACAATGTACGTGTGTGTAGAGTACGTGTGCTAGCAGTTGTGTGCGTATGCCTGTACCTGTGTGTGTGTGTGTGTGTGTCTCTTCATAGTACCCGCTGTTCCATAAGGTGTATTTTTATCTGTTTTTTTTTTATCTGATTCTACTGCTTGCATCAGTTACCTGATGTGGAATAGAGTTCCATGTAGTTATGTCTATGTAGTACTGTACACCTCCCATAGTATGTTCTGGACTTGTGAAAAGACCTCTGGTGGCATGTCTTGTGGGGTATGCATGGGTGTCCGAGCTGTGTGCTAGTAGTTTAAACAGATAGCTCGGTGGATTCAGCTTGTCAACACTTCTTACAAAAACAAGTAGTGATGAGCCAGGAGAGATTGACATGTGTATTATTAATGTCAGCCGTGCTACCCTATTTTTGAGCCAATTGTTATTTTCCTAAGTCCCTCTTTGTGGCACCTGACCACACGACTGAACAGTAGTCTAGGTGCGACAAAACTAGGGCCTGTAGGACCTGCTATTCTAAGGACAGTGCTGTTAAGAAAGCAGAGCTGTGCTATATTATGGACAGACTTCTCCCCATCTTAGTTACTGTTGTATCAACATGTTTTGACCATGACAGTTCCTCAACTTGCTCAACTTTCCACATTATTCATTACAATGTTTAGTTAAGGTTTAGGGTTTAGTGAATGATTTATCCCAAATACAATGCTTTCAGTTTCAGTCACTGTAGAAGCTGACGTGTATAGTGTTGTTTACTCAAAGCCAGTGGCATGTCGTTAGTAAAGATTGAAAGAAGTAAGAGGCCTAGACAACTGCCCTGGGGAATTCCTGATTCTACCTGTTCTCCATGTTGGAGAGGCTTCCGTTAAAGGAGACCCTCTGTTCTGTTAGACATTCAACTCTTTATCCAAAATATAGCAGGGGGTGTAAAGCCATAACACATATGTTTTTCCAGTAGCAGACTATGATCAATAATGTCAAAAGCCACACTGAAGTCTAACAAAACAGCCCCCACAATCTTTTTATCATCAATTTCTCTCAGCCAATAATCAGTCATTATTGGCTGTGCTTGTTGAATGTCCTTCCCTATGAGCGTGCTGAAAGTCTGTTGTCAATTTGTTTACTGTAAAATAGAATTGTATCTGGTGAAAGACAATTTTCTCAAAGTTTACTAAGGGTTAGTAAAAGGCAAACAGCAAATTATCACTAGTTTTTCACAAAATTGATTATAATGTTGCGGATACATTTTGGAATGACAATTTAATGTATACAGCTTTTAAAGGCCTGCATCACGATACAGAGAGCTTTGTCGTTTGTTAAAGGACGTATTTGGGTTCATGTTTTTTGGACACCCTGGAACTGCAAAATGAGGCTCAGGAGGTAAATCGCTGCCGTGGTAATTTTTTCCCATTCCATTATCACCGTTCCAGCCATTATTATGAGCTGTCCTCCCCTCAGCAGCCCCCACTGCAGCCAAGCATAGCTGATTGTCCTAATTGCAACAGTAAATACATTTATCCTGCATGGTTTAGTGTTCCATAACCTCCAAGTAGCCTATGACCTTCGTTACTGTACCTGTTGTAGAGACCAGTGGGCCAGATGGACCTCCAGTGTTTTCAGATGGACCTCCATCAGTATTTTTTTTTTACAGTAGTTACTCACCTCCACTGATCTTGTCCCTGAGAGCTAGGCTCAGTCATCCAGCTGGGACCCTGAGACCAAGCAGAGTAGTGCTGAATCATCTGCTTGCCTTTTGTGGTGCCTCTGAGCACGATGTCCTGTCCTCATAGGATCACTAGATCTTCCTTCCCAGCACCCATCAGCCAGCCACCCAGCTTCTTTCTCTCTCTTGTCTTATTAATGGTCACGAGGAGGAGGGAGGAGGAGTGGAGGAGTGTTACCCAGCTACTGGGGTGCAAACGCTTGGCACGCCGTGATGCCGTGTTGCAGTTAGCTAGCTAGTGTACACTCTGGAATATGCAGGCACTGGCAGTAGAGACTAATTTTCAGGAAGCCCAAGAAAAAGGAACATGTTGGCCTGATTAAGGTGCCCTATGAAAGCATTTAGCATGTTTTCCTCTTAGGTGCAGCCAGCCGCTGTCTAGATCTAACATAGTGACTGAATGGGAGCACTGAAGGAAAGCAGAGATGAGCTTTCCCAAAATAACCACAAGTTCATCTCCACAAACAAGGTTCAAATGCATCATAGCCCGTCTAGATGTCTGAGCAGCTGTGGTTATTCGGCTGGATCGCTCAGTGGTTCTTGGTAGTTTGGCCTGTATGGTGATGTGTGTGTTGAATAGTTTTTTTCTTGTAAAGTGCCTTCGGAAAGTATTCAGACCCCTTGGCTTTTTCCACATTTTGTTAGGTTACAGCCTTATTCTAAAATGGATTACATTGTTTTTTTCCTCATCATTTTACACACAATAACCCATAATGACAAAGCAAAAACTGTTTATTTTTGCTAATTTATAAAAAATACAAAACGTAAATATCACATTTACATAAGTATTCAGACCCTTTACTCAGTTCTGTTGAAGCACCTTTGGCAGCGAATACAGCCTAGAGTTTTCTTGGGTATGATGCTAGTCTTGGCACACCTGTATTTGTGGAGTTTACTCCATTCTTCTCTGCAGATCCTCTCAAGCTCTGTCAGGTTGGATGGGGAGTGTCGCTGCACAGCTATTTTCAGGTCTCAACAGAGATGTTTGATCGGGTTCAAGTCCGGGCTCTGGCTGGGCCACTCAAGAACATTCAGAGACTTGTCCCGAAGCCACTCCTGCGTTGTCTTGGCTGTGTGCTTAAGGTCGTTGTCCTGTTGGAAGGTGAACCTTTGCCCCAGTCTGAGGTCCTGAGAACTCTGGAGCAGGTTATTACCAAGGATCTCTCTGTACTTTGCTCTGTTCATCTTTCCCTCGATCCTGACTAGTCTCCCAGTCCCTGCCACTGGAAAACATCCCCACAGCATGATGCTGCCACCATCATGCTTCACCGTAGGGATGGTGCCAGGTTTCCTCTAGACGTGACGCTTGGCATTCAGGCCAAAGAGTTCAATCTAGGTTTCATCAGACCAGATAATATTGTTTCTCATGGTCTGAGAGCAGTGGCTTCCGTCTGGTCACTACCATAAAGGCCTGATTGGTGGAGTGCTGCAGAGAAGGATCTCCCATCTCCACAGAGGAGTCCCTGATCAAGGCCCTTCTCTCCCGATTGCTCAGTTTGGCCGGACGGCCAGCTCTAGGAAGAGTCTTGGTGGTTCTAAAATTATTCCATTTAAGAATGATGGAGGCCACTGTGTTCTTGGGGACCTTCAATGCTTTAGACATTTTTTGTTGCCCTTCCCCAGATCTGTGCATCGACACAATCCTGTCTCTGTGCTCAATTCCTTCGACTTTATGGCTTGGTTTTTGCTGTGACATGCACTAACAACTGTGGGACCTTATATAGACAGGTGTGTGCCTTTCCAAATCATGTCCAATCAATTGAATTTACCACAGGTGGACTCCAATCAAGTTGTAGAAACATCTCAAGGATGATCAATGGAAACAGGATGCAATTGAGCTCAATTTCGAGTCTCATAGCAAAGGTTCTGAATACGATGAAATAATGGTCTGAATACTTTCCAAAGGCACTGTATCCTTATTAAATAGATGTCAGCTGGTACTGTGGTTGTTTGATGTGCACAGAGAGCTCATACAGAGAGCAGACACATGGCAGATGATGAGTCTGGTTGTGGCTGTGCTGCTAGCGATGCCTTCTCAGGCTCTGAACACACCTTTTTTTCTAACATACTTTTCTTTCTCTAATCGTCCTCTCCTCTCAAATGAAATTGTGGACAACTCTGCATTTCTCCATCTCACCTGTCATTCTTCAGAGAGCCTGGCAGTCACCATGCCTCACATTTACCATTGGGTGGTCAACTCAGCTGTCTGATCTGCCTAGTGGTCTATCTGACAACATAAACTGAGTGTACAACACATTATGAACATCTTTCCATGACATAGACTGACTAGGTGAAACCTATAATCCCTTATTGATGTTACTTGTTAAATCCACTTTAATCAGTGGAGACAGGTTAAAGAAGGATGTTCAAGCCTTGAGACAATTGAGATATGGATTGTGTATGTGTGCCATTCAGAGGCTGAATGGACAAGACAAAAGATTGTAGTGACTTTGAATGGGGTATGGTAGAAAGGTGCCAGGCTCACTGGTTTGTGTCAAGAACTGCAAGGCTGCTGTGTTTTTCACGCTCAACGGTTTCCCGTGTGTATCAAGAATGGTCCACCACCCAAAGGACATCCAGCCAATTTGACACAACTTTGGGAAGCATTGGAGTCAACATGGGCCAGCATCCCTGTGGAATGCTTTCAACACCTTGTAGAATCCATGTCCGATGAATTGAGGCTGTTCTGAGGGCAAACTCAATATTAGAAAGGTGTTCTTAATGTTTTGTACGCTGTAGATTTTGGTTCTCAAAGATCCCTGATCTAAAATTACCCGGAAGAAGCCTCTGTTTGGGCTTTAAGCGCAATGCTAATGGAAAATTTATAGCACGTTTCAGAATATAAACTAGGCAAACTGATACATCTCTTTGGAACCTGATTTGAAGGCTTACTGTGAATTATTCAAAGTGTTGTAGCGTGGCAGATCCTGCCCCAGAAACACACACACGTCATGTGCGCACACACACAAGCACATACGCACGCACACACAGACAACACACGTCACACACGTGTATTAAACTGTGACTTGTGTAATCACAGCAGTTTTAAATTAAATCATGCATGATGCTTAAGTTATGCAAGAAGCAAATTACTTTAGAAAAAGGCCGTTTGTCAGAAATGTACACACTGCCCCAGCGAAGACATTAGCCTTTATAGCACTGCAGTGCCTGACAAAACCTACTCCAAAAAATCACTAGAATTTGTACCTGTAGGTTTGTGAGGGCTTTTGTATAATAGCTACAATTTCTTGTTGATGAGGTAGAATGGGGACATCCATCATTCCAAGGTCAAGCACCAGAATGTTTTTATTTTATTCTTTTTTTAAACTAGGCAAGTCAGTTAAGAACAAATTCTTATTTACAATGACAGCCTAGGAGCAAATTAGGGTTAAGTGCCTTGCTCAAGGACACATAGACAGGGTATTCAAACCAGCGACCTTTCGGTTACTGGCCCAACGCTTTAATCGCTAGGCTACCTGCTGCTAGTTAGTTGTTCCAACTAGAGTGCTTCAATCAGTAGCTTGTTTTGGACCCTTAAGCTAGAATGATCTGGAACATATGGTCCCCATACATGTCAGTATCATCATCCACACACAAAAGAAATAAGGCTATACACACATTGTATTATTGTACAGACAAATGGTATTATAGCACACCATCGCAGAATGTGCACTGTGAGATAGCCTAACCCATTTTTACTGCTGTGGTTTAGGCTAAAGCTGTTCCATGCTTTTTCTGGGGATTACTTTTATGTCATTGCTGTGTGCCACTTTGTGTCTGCATCCATTCACGTTACTGTGTCTGTGTTTCGTTATTCAAAATACATTTTTCCATTTTACAGCCACTTTGGCAAATGGTACTGCATTAGTTAGACTAGGCACTGTGGTGATTGTAGAAGTACACAAACACAATGTCACAGCCTATAAGTGGAATTGTAATGTTGGTTGGTGTCTTTTTGCACGTAAGCCTACTTTGAGAGGGCTGGTTTTTCAGGCGATTCATAATTGATATGGTGGATTCACGTCTTCAGCTCAACCAAAAATCTAAGTTAAAGAAGAGGAATAAATCAAATTTGATTATACTTTTTTTTTGTAGACAAACCGGAATTAAATCCAGACTAAGTCAGTGACACAGATGGAACTATCCAAGCAGAAGATACATCTCATTAAAATGTTTATATTTGGTTGTGTTGACAACCAAAGACAATTCAATGTCACTTTTGAAATACAATAACTAGCGTATTAACTTGTCGACAAGTTAACAAATTATATGTTGGATCAAAATCAACCAGAGCTTGAAACCCTAGGACTATTTAGTTGAATTCTGCGTTTAGTCTATTTATTTTATTTTATTTTATTCTGGGTTTAGTCTATTTTTTTGTTGATTTCTAGGTTGAAATGTCTTTGCAAATGCTACAAAGGCCTAAAGAGCATCATTGATGATTGATAAAGTATGGTCACATTTCATTTGCTCTGTTAAACCTGGCTACTACTACTACCAAATGGCTTTAATAGCAATAGTGAATATATTTCGTTTTTAAGTGGAGCTCTCTCAATCATTCTCACGATAGCTAAGCAGATCTGAGCTTGGTTTAAACATTGGATGGGAGACCAAAGGGTTGCTGTAGATACAGTAGGGAGAACAAGTATTTGATACACTGCCGATTTTGCAGGTTTTCCCACTTACAAAGCATGTAGAAGTCTGTAATTTTTATCATAGGTACTCTTCAACTGTGAGTGACGGAATCTAAAACAAAAATCCAGAAAATCACATTGTATGATTTTTAAGTAATTAATTTGCATTTTATTGCATGACATAAGTATTTGATACATCAGAAAAGCAGAACTTAATATTTGGTACAGAAACCTTTGTTTGCAATTACAGAGATCATATGTTTCCTGTAGTTCTTGACCAGGTTTGCACACACTGCAGCAGGGATTTTGCCCCACTCCTCCATCCAGAGCCTTCAGGTTTCGGGGCTGTCGCTGGGCAATACGGACTTTCAGCTCCCTCCAAAGATTTTCTATTGGGTTCAGGTCTGGAGACTGGCTAGGCCACTCCAGAACCTTGAGATGCTTCTTACGGAGCCACTCCTTAGTTGCCCTGGCTGTGTGTTTCGGGTCGTTGTCATGCTGGAAGACCCAGCCACGACCCATCTTCAATGCTCTTACTGAGGGAAGGAGGTTGTTTTGGCCAAGATCTCGCGATACATGGCCCCATCCATCCTCCCCTCAATACGGTGCAGTCATCCTGTCCCCTTTGCAGAAAAGCATCCCCAAAGAATGATGTTTCCACCTCCATGCTTCACGGTTGGGATGGTGTTCTTGGGGTTGTACTCATCCTTCTTCTTCCTCCAAACACGGAGAGTGGAGTTTAGACCAAAAAGCTCAATTTTTGTCTCATCAGACCACATGACCTTCTCCCATTCCTCCTCTGGATCATCCAGATGGTCATTGGCAAACTTCAGACAGGCCTGGACATGCGCTGGCTTGAGCAGGGGGACCTTGCGTGCACTGCAGGATTTTAATCCATGACGGCGTAGTGTGTTACTAATAGTTTTCTTTGAGACTGTGGTCCCAGCTCTCTTCAGGTCATTGACCAGGTCCTGCCGTGTAGATCTGGGCTGATCCCTCACCTTCCTCATGATCATTGATGCCCCACGAGATGAGATCTTGCATGGTGCCCCAGACCGAGGGAGATTGACCGTCATCTTGAACTTCTTACATTTTCTAATAATTGCGCCAACAGTTGTTGCCTTCTCACCAAGCTTCTTGCCTATTGTCCTGTAGCCCATCCCAGCCTTGTGCAGGTCTACAATTTTATCCCTGATGTCCTTACACAGCTCTCTGGTCTTGGCCATTGTGGAGAGGTTGGAGTCTGTTTGATTGAGTGTGTGGACAGGTGTCTTTTATACAGGTAACGAGTTCAAACAGGTGCAGTTAATACAGGCAATGAGTGGAGAACAGGAGGGCTTCTTAAAGAAAAAGTAACAGGTCTGTGAGAGCCGGAATTCTTACTGGTTGGTAGGTGATCAAATACTTATGTCATGCAATAAAATGCTAATTAATTATTTAAAAATCATACAATGTGATTTTCTTGATTTTTGTTTTAGCATAGTGTACCTATGATAAAAATGACAGACCTCTACATGCTTTGTAAGTAGGAAAACCTGCCAAATCGGCAGTGTATCAAATACTTGTTCTCCCCACTGTAGATCAATTATTCAGTAAGAGGTGCTGCCGAGCCTATTGTTTTTTCTGATAGTGGATATAACTTGGAAAAGGTACAAATTCAATATATTTTATACAATGTTTGTCTATGTTGAAATTTGGTTACCATGATGACATAATTCTGTGGTGTAAATTTGACCCTAAAAACAACAGTTTACATTGATTCATTTTTCGAATCTAATTTATTTTCCGTGTAGATTCCACATCCCAATATGTTGACAAATGAAACAATGAGATCTTATTTCTCTCTTTTTCTCTCTTTTCAAGAGCAGGCTATTTTCCACAGTACTCGCAATGATCATCAAATATTTCAGTGCAGTCTTAGTTCATCTTTGATATGTTGTTGTTGTTTCTTTTTCAGTAGACTGGCCTTCGTTGGATCCCACCATGTTGGAAGAGTTTCCGGAAGATGTACCAAGCTGGACTGAATCACCCTCAGCCTTATTAGTTTTACACACTGAGGTTTCTCAGCACCTAGACAACACAACAACTACAGCTCTCCTTTCACCTGGTCCCCTACCACTTGAATCTAGGTCTAGTGACCCCCTCCCCATTGGTCCAGACCCTCTGTCCACTCCCCCCTTTAGCTCTTCTGAGCCTGTGATTGGCCTTCAGCAACAACCTGAAGGCCCTGCCCGACTCTCAAGGGACATGAAGCTCTCTGGGCCTATCTCAACCATGGCAGCTACCTCTTCAACCCTTGTTACAGTACCACATCAGAAGCTTCTCAGAGCACAGTCCAACACATCCACAACACCCTTGAACTTCTCTACAGCCACCAGTGGGACTACATCTTCACAGTTCATTGTCCCAAACTCTAATGAAAGAGCTTCAGATGAACCTCCATTATTACCCCCCAGCAACCAACAAGACCCATCAAAACAGACAACTCCTGCACTTATGACATCACTTCCTGTTGGACCTCTCGACCTGACTAGACTGCCTGTGGACAATCTGGTAGAAGTAGCAGCCCTATCAGACCAAGCCAGCCCAGAGTCTAGACCTAATCCAGATGTGTCCCAGAGTTTAGTAGATCTCTCACTGGATTCCAAACTGCCCCTTGAGCCCTCCAGTAGATTAATCGATCTGGATCACCTGCACCCCAGCAGTGAGCTCATTCAGAAGGACGATGCTGCCCAAGGTATTCACATGCTCCTGAAACAATCACCTGAAATGCAGCTGGCTCCCAGCTATGTGCCTTTCCTGAGCACTCAGACCACATCCTCCTCGGCCGAGCCCACCATGATCCCTACTGAGGACTTCTTCCCCACTAACACAATGGAGGTGGACTGGGGCTCCGGAGACTACCTGGAAACCACCTCCTTTATGGGCTCGGAGGGCGACGACTTCTCCCTGGTCACCAACTTGCCCACGGACATGTACAACTTGGAGGACTCCAACGCGGAAAGCTACGACACCTCCTTCCCCTCTAGGGTCGGCGTGTCCTTCTCCTCGATGCGTCACGTGACATCTTCACTTAGTCTCACTACAACAGATTACAGCTCTGGTGTTAGAAGTGTGGCCCCCACATCTGTTCCTACCTCTATCCATCCATCTCCCAGTCACCCCATGCTAGCCTCAACACCAACACCTCAAGGTAGTCTACCAGAAGGTTCAGACGTAGACTGGACAGATACCTTCACCGTTGAACCAACAGACCTCCTCCTACCAGACATGAACAGCCTGGAGTACTACACCATCCAGCTGACCAAGGATGATTCAGAAGAACACAGAGGCACCAATGTGACCACCACCTCCAGACATTTCTCCCTGATGTCCATCAGCACCACCCACATCATGGCCACCAGCACCTTAACTGCGGACCCCAGCCACATGCTCACAGCGTCCTATGGAGTGGAGGTCCAGCCTTCTGACACTACCTGGATCGAAGAGTCCTCTGATATATCTGGCTCAGAGCCTCTTAATACGACCACAGCAGACGCCACGGAGATGACTTCTCTAAATTTCTCAGTGCCGTTCCTGGAGCCTTCAGTAGCGCCAACCCCCTCCATGGACCTCTCATCCTCCCTATGGGGTGTCACTGATCAGGTGTCCTCCGGGGAATGGACGATCCCTGTGGCCACCTCCAGTGTCGGACTGGACACCAGCTCTGTCTTAGTGTCTGTGCAGCTTAGTGCTACGTCCTCGGAGACAGACATCCAGTGGTATGTGTCCCCCACCACCACAGAGACGGCCCTCAGCACCGCTCTCGCCACTCCTGTGTTGACCACCTCTGTCGCCTTCACCCCAGTGCCTGGTCAGACAGAATTACCCCCTGATGTCACCTCAGGCCCCACAGAGCCAGCCACCAACACCACCACCTTCCCCTCGGTGTCAGTCATGGCTGACCAAGGTATTGATACGTATAGGACTACAGTTAGCACTGTAGACACCCCCTCCACAACTGATCCTGCCACCACTACTACTACTACCACCACCACCATCACCACTGAGGCCTCTACAACCAGTGCTCTGGCTACCACCACTACCACAACCCCCTTAAACACAACAACAACAACAACAACAACAAAGAGCCCACCTACAACCATTGGCCGCCAGTACCTCTGTAACGTCACCAAGCCTGTGTACTTTGTTAAAGTCGGTAAGTTGAACTACCTCTGTCATACTGATATACTTTTGTAATGACAGCAGCATTGTGTGGAATGTCAACTTTATCAATGTTACGAAGATATAATTAACAACTCTGAAGTGTTATTCTTTCACTTTTCATATGAAAATTATGGTTTGTGATTTAATGTTCTGAAATAGACAAATGTAATATTGTACACTTAATGAATCTATAACAAGAGGTTCTCAATGAGACATGATAGAGATGAGATGTGCCCCCTATGTGTGCTTCCACCCTCTGCAGGTTTTCCCCCTGGGGCCACTATTGGATATGCCAAATCCCAAATCCGAGATGTCCTGAAGACTGAATTCAATAAGTCAATTGAACTGCAGGTACGTTATGATGGCACCATGGGCACATTTTATTGGGATTTTAAACACTTCAATACTTAATGAAATGGATAGAAATAACAGTGAACTAAAAAACTGCCTTTTTCTTTAGTCTGTGCAGAGATATAGTTAAGCTAGGCTACATAAATGATCCCATAGGCTCAGTCTGACATGACAACTCAACTAGGGCTAACTTCTAAGTGCTGACACTGTTAGCTTTTCATTACATAGCTTACTCCCTAAAGAAACCTTTGAACAGCTGTTGTGCAACATGCTCTGCGTTTTAACCCTTTAGAGTCTAAGCCCTGTCTAAGCCAGATTCACAACATGGAACAACAGATAGTCCCCAAAAAAGATATATGAGAGATATAATACAGATCAGGATTATTTGTTTTGATTGACATTTATCCCCTTATTTTAGGCACTAAACTATCTCCATATATACTTCCATTCATTTTTTTAACTGGTACCGGGGACCTTCAGACGAGTCTTGTGAGGCTTGTAGGCGGAGAACACCACCGTGTTCGTGAGAGTCTCATCTTTAAAATGAGTTATTAGTTTGTAGGCCGAACTGTTCGGACGCTACATACGATTTTGTGAGAACACCAATTTTCGGTATGTCTCATGGTCTGACAAACACTGCTCTAGCTCTGCCACCTTTCACCACAGATGTGGAAGGGCGATATCGGTGTATGCGGTGGATTGAGACGCAGCCCATGCAAAAAAACATATCTCTAGCTTAAACAGACAGATTTTGATGGGGATGTTTTTATGTTAATTAGATTTCCGCAGGGGTGCAACCATTGTAGGCTAAGGGTTAATCAAGTGGTAGACTCTTAGAAAAAAAGTTGCCATCTAGAACCTTAAAGGGTACTTTTGCTGTCCCCATAGGAAACCCTTTGAATAGGGTTCTACCTGGAACCAAAAAGGGTTCTCCTATGGGGACAGCTGAAAAACCATTTTGAAACCCTTTTCTCTAAGAGTGTAGGGAGCTGTAGCAGTGGGTATGAGGCTGTTGTGTTCTATAATGACCCTGGTCATGTGTGTGGGGGTATAGGGACAACCCACTTCCTGTTAGCTTTTTTGTCTCCAGGCTCTTTGATAAACAAACGACAAGAATGACTAACTGCATACCAAACACTTCATGGCCTGGTAGGGACCTTAAAACACTGTCTCTACCGTTAACTGTTTAAATGATGTACAGTGCAAAGGAAAAGGTACTGTGTGTACAGTACCTCATAGTTAAACCAATGTCCAAAAACTCAGGAACAAACTGGATGAGTAAGATATATTCATCTGCATTTGGAGGATGGTAGAAGTTGAAATTAAGACAAAAAGACAGTTGAACTGAAATACTTCAAATACAGCTCATCTAAACGCCATTTAAATCCTGTCTAAACCGCACCAAACTCCACCATACTCCATCTAAATTCCATGTAAACTCTATCATAAAAAAATGAATAAATAACTTTTCTTCATGGCAAATAATAGTTTTAATTATGTATTTTCTGTGTCTTGGTAAAGGTTGCTAAGAGCCCTCCAGACTTTGTGTTCCGGGCAGTGTCGGGTCCCGTGGTGTACACAGCCATATCTGTCATCAACGCCCTGCGCCAGTCAGGCAGACGCCTCCAGCCCATTTCACACTACTGGAAGGTTCCAGACCACCAGTACCAAGTACACTCAGGTAAGAGCACTGTTTTGTGTGGAACTAGACAAGCCACTTCTGAAATTGAGATTCTAATAGTGCCTACCCAGTATAATGGTATGCTGGGTTTTGTTTGGGTTTTCTGCACTGTACAGTATGTGTCTGAATGTTTAGACTTAACCCTTCCCTTCTGTTTCCCTGTCCAGTGCTGCAGTTTGTGCCCAGCCACATCGACGTGCGAGTCTGCAACTTCAGCGAGCGCATTGAGAAAGGCCTGACCATGGCGTACGCTGAAGTGCGCCGACGGGCGCAGGAGTCCACGAACTTCACTGTGCACGTAAGTGGAGACCTACTGAAAACACTGTAGCACTCCAGTAACCTAAAATAGAGTAGAGCTTCTTCTAATGCTCTGTTTTCATTACCAGTCACTTACTCCTTCCTGGGTTTTCACCCCCAGAGTTCAACGACTTGGCAATGATCATCTGGAATCACCCTTAATCGCAACCCATTTATGTCAGAAGCACTTAGCTCACACATGTATTATTACTAAAGACCACTGGCCGTGTAGCTGTGCTCTCCCTGCTTGAACTCTCTAAGAGCAGCGTCTGCTGAAATAAGTCTGAAAGTAGAAATCAAAAGAAAGAAAAGCTCTCCAAGAGAGTCGGTCGCCTGAGGCAAGGAAAGTTAGAAACAAATTGGGTTACTGTGTGTGAATGCAGCAGCAGACTTGCTTTGCTTGGATTTGGGAGAGAAAGAGAAGCAGAATCTGCTCGACTTAATTGTAATTGTTGAGGCTTGGGGAGCGACAGGGAGTAATGGCTGAAATGTGTGGTTTGTGTGATTGTGTGTGCTGCAGTAATACAACCTAAGTGCTGGTCTCAGAGTCTCCAGCACACAAGTCTGTTTAAATCAGTGGTCACTCATTCAAAACTAAAATGATCAGCATATGTTTATTGATTCAGGTTCTTGCAGATTAAATAATCCACTAATTAAATAATTAAGTTGAGAAAGTGCTTATTTGGCTGTTCATGTTTGATGTTCTTGAACGTAGCAAGCCAAAAGTATATGGAGAGTGTTCAGACATATATTTCATACTCAGTCAATGAAAGGATTATACTGGGCATTAAATTCATATCTGGAAAATCCCCTTTTAATTATGGCTGTTCATTTTATTTTAAATTCTCTTTCTATTTCAATTGCGCAAATGAAATTAAATAAATGTAGCCCAAGCTCTTCTGCTGCATCACACTGCAATGTATACTCACGTGTGGTTTTATTGGGGACAGGGTTTGTTGTGCAGTCTCTTTTGACCATTTACTGAATGTTTCGGCTGGACGTTAGTTTGCAATTTCCACCTTTCGATGGTACTCTATAGCTATATATATTTGGGAGCAGTAACGGTGAGTGGACATTCCCCTAGCGGTTAGAGCGTTCAAATTGCTTTAGAAAGGGGCACAAGACCGGGATGTCCTTTCTCCCCCCTTCTGTTTGCACTGGCAATTGAACCGCTTGCAAAAATTATTAGAAAGGAAACAGTATTGGTAAACATGAATATAAACTTAACTTGTTTGCAGATCTCCTGATATACTTGACCAATATTGACAAATATTTTCAGAATACTCTAAAATCTCAGTATATAAAATTGGAAATAAATGAAATAATGGCAATAAGTCATAACTCATGATATACAGCAATGCTTAATATACAGCAAAGCAGATCTAATTAAAATGAACAATCTTCCCCTAAATCTTACAGGTAGAATAAACCTCTTCAGGATGACATGGCTCCTAAAATGTTTCTATTTATTCTCGATAATACCAGTTAACCCACTGAAGACATTCTTTAAAAAAGTATACTCGCAAATAACAGACTTTTAATGGGCAAATAAAACTCATAGAATAAAAAATAAATGTTTACATCTTCTTAAGTCTGAGGGTGGTTTTAACCTTCCAGACTTGGAATTGTATCAACTCGCCACCCAGGGCTTTTACTTGTGACATATAGTTAAATGCACTAAAGAGGAACAATGGGTACACATTGAAGATGCACATGCTCATCCCCAGAATCTTTTCATGTGAATAAAGCTAAGAACATTAACAACTTCATAGTTAAGAACACTATAACAATATGGGAGAAAATGAAACGTATTCTACAAGAACCAATATCACTCCCTAAAAACACAATGGAATAATCCTTGAATAGCTTTTCAGAATTTGCAGATTTTTAAATTGGTCCACATGGAAAACTATAGGCATAGAAACCGTAAATTACTTGGTAATAGGAAATACATGTATTTCCATCACAGAATTTAAAAGCTATTTTGGACTGACCAATGTAGGTAGATATTTTCAAATACATGCAACTTAAAAGTTTCATATCACTAAATTTGGATTTGAAATCTTTTGGACATCAAAGCAATCTTGAGGGAATCCGATTTGAGTCAGAAAAGGATATTCATATGATAGGTAAACAAAACCTTGCAGAGAGCCTATCCAACTGACAATCTCTTAGAAAGAAAGAAATCTATACTATTGAAAGTAAAATAACTGATTTTGACACAAGATAGCAGGAATGCTGGAACATACACTATATATTATATACAAAAATATGTAGACACCCCTTCAAATCATTGGCAGTAAAATGGCCCTACTGAGGAGCGCAGTGACATTCAACGTGGCACCGTCATAGGATGCCACCTTTCCAACAAGTCAGTTGGTAATATGTTTCAGCGAGGTCCATACAGAATGGTTTGTCGAAATCGGTGTGTAAGAACTTGACTGGCCTGCACACAGCCCTGACCTCAACCCCATTGAACACCTTTGGGATGAATTGGAACCACTGCGAGCCAGGCCTAATCGCCCAACATCAGTGCCCGACCTCACTAATGCTCGTGGCTGAATGGAAGCAAGTCCCCGCAACAATGTTCCAACATCTAGTGGAAAGCCTTCCCAGAAGAGTGGAGGCTGTTATAGCAGTAAAGGGGGGACCAACTCCATATTAATGCCCATGATTTTGGAATGAGATGTTCGACGAGCAGGTGTCCAAATACTTTTGGTCATGTAGTGTAACTTACGAAATTACAGTTAACAAAAATTTACGCTTAATCCAGTATAAACTAGATTGTGTGGAATTTATTATACAGGAAGCAAAGTTCGCAGAATGTCTTGGGTGTGAAACTAGCAATGACTCAATGGTCCACGCCTTCTGTTAATGCTATGGAGTCCAGGGGTTACGGGTGGAGTTGGAAAATTGGCTGTCAGAAGTATTGCAATGTAAATGTACGTTTAATCAGTCAGTCTGCATATTTCAAGACATGTCATTTGAGGGTGCAGTGAGATACCCGATGGGTTGGACAATATTTTTCCCATCAATCATCTTGAAAAAACTGTAAATCAATCAATCCTCCATCGTTAACACAATGGAAATATCAAATGCTTTATTGTCTAAATGTTGAAAGTGCTTGGGCAACGGAGAGAAACAAAATGGTGCAGTTTGAGGCCATGTGGCGGAGAGGGATGTGGGGGCTGGGGTCTGGGCAGTTGTGATGCACGTGGGTCTGGGCAGTTGTGATGCCGTTGATGTTTGTGTACGTTGTATGCTGTCGTTTGTATGTGTATGTTTTATATTGTTTGAAAATAAATATAATCTTAAAAAAGTGCTATGTTAACAATATTTTTCCATATTGAAGCTGTTCTGTTCAAAAACATATTTAGCAAATATGGGATAGACCTATTTTTTATTATTTTGTTTCTGTAGGCTATTTAGTTGATGACAACGCAATACATAATTCTGGTTGTAAAAATAGCTAAAATATTTATGACACACACCCCAACGTATAGCGCTACCGCCAGCACTTAAATTTACCATTGCGTTATGTTTGTTCAAATAGATCCCTGCATGTACGTGTATAATCTTTTCCTAGATTGTGAACATTACCATGAATCAGCCCAGGAGTCAGCAGAGGGAGCCAGTGGACGTGACCTTCGCGGTGCGCGATGCCGTCAGCTACCTTAAGGGGTCAGAGGTCAGCAACCACCTGAGGCTGCTCAACATGGTAGAGTTCAGCTACTACCTGGGCTTTCCCGTGCTGCAGATCGCCGAGCGTGAGTCCATTACCATACTGTCTAATGGATTGGGATTTTATGCTAAGCACCCCTACTGGGATGTTCTGTTGGGGGAAATACATGTATTCTAATCGATTGTATTCTACCTCTTTTATACCTCAATAGGGAGTATTTGTAGGTTGTTTGTACTTGCCTGATTTCCTTCTCTTCTTTTCCCAATAGCTTTTCACTACCCAGAGTTGAACACCACCCAGTTGCTTCGCTCATCTTGGGTTAGAACAGGTACGCTTCCCCTTGTCAACACCTCTGACTAAGTATTCCACCCAATCTAAATCTCAGCTGCAGCTAGAGGATGGATACACATTCAGGGTCTATGTTCTGGCTGTGTGATAGGCAATGTGTTGGCTCTGTATTGCCTGTCCTGTGTGATATCATAACCATCTGTTTCCTGTCCAGTGATGCTGGGTGTGCTGGACCAGGGGGTGGACAGGCGGACCTTCCAGGCCAAGATGGAGCGTCGTGTGGCCCTGCTGCTGGGAGAGGTTCTGGAGGCGGTCAGGCGTACCAAGAGGGCCACCAGCGTGGTCAACCACAGTGTTCAGGTAACCACATCAGAGACACTATACTACACTGAAAATCATCTTAAGAGTTCTCTCGTGCTGTGCTTGACTATAACTCTTAAGTACAGCAAGTTAAGCTCTCATCCTGTGGTAATAACCCCTAGGCTAGGCTACCGTAGCCACTGTGTTACTGAAGAGAGTAAGCCCGAGTTGTGTTTGATCAGACAGAAAAACAACCTGGGTTTCCTCAGCCAGCCGCTAACCCACATCCAGTCTCCAGGTTTATTAGAGTGGAATGATGAACAGTGTGTGCCCCACATGAACCACACCCCTTCACACACACACACATCTCCATATCCCACTCTCTCTGGCTGTGGACTTTCACAGGTGATGCCAGCATACTGATTCTGTCAAGTCAAACTAGGGCTTCTATGTGACAGGCTGAGAGAGGCAGCAGGGTTTTAGTGATCACAAGAAGCAGAGTAGACAGTCTCACTGTGTTATTTAGAGCCAGACACAAACACTGACGACAGTCCTTGAAATGCAAAAAGCAAGAGCCAATAGCACTCCAATATGACATTGGCTAAAAACAGAAGAGCACCATTATTACATTTCTGTGAGTGAATAATTATATGTATGGTTTTGAAAAGCCATACTGAGGGGAAAGGAAGTAGAATGCCATTTGCCGAGACCTATTAGAATTCCACTGATAGAGCCCCACAGTGGGGGGTCATAATATCCATAAAAACTAGCAGTCAAACAGGGAAATGGTTCCAATTGTTTTTCCACTATAAAAACACTTAAAATAAGGGCTGTGTTTTGTGTAGGCTTACCCTGGCGTGACGTTTTGATAACCATGTAAATCTCTCTCGGACAAGGTTACTTTGATCAATATATTCGGCTCTATTTACTCTCAGGTTCGAAAATGATAATTAGCATCAAAGTAGACATCATGCAAAACTACCAATCCCTGCAAGCTCTGGCACGTCATCTCTAGCTGACACCTTTGCTAACAGGTATTGTTTTTCTTTTTACTTGACAGTTCACAGAATTGTCAATTTAAAGAAATGTTGCAGATCTATTAATTACTACATTTAGCGAACATTAGATAGTTAATCCAGAGATTCTTACCTTTGCCTCGATTCTTCAGTCTCTTCCAGATCGTAATGGCATTTGTAGTTTATTTTTGGGGGGTAAATACAGGCAAATATATTGATAAAAGTTACATTGTCCTAGAGAGATTTACATGGCTATCAAAACGTCATGCCACGGTAAGCCTACATGAAACACAGCCCTTAAGTGTTTCTAAAATCCCCTATTGTGCAAAAACTATTGGAACCATTTCCCTGTTTGACCGCTAGGTTTTATGGGTATTATGACTCATACTATGGTACTCTATTAGACCTCTAATCATATCCCACACCTGACACCCAGGTTCATCGCAAATTCACTACTCATGAAACGTCTGTGGGTCTATCAGTGGAGATCTGGGGATCAGATCTCTGAGGGTGCTATGATATTTATCGCTAACAGCTCCCACCGGCGTGTAGAGTAGACCATCGCACCCTCTCTGCCTCCTCCACAGGCCCCGATAACATCCCTCCCCACAACTAGAGCAGATTTCTGGTTTTATAATAACTCCAGCTGCCAGGCAGAATGAGAGAGACAGAGCGAGACCCACCCCCCCACTGTTTATTATCTATGTATAGTCCCTTTACCCCTACCTACATGTACAAATAACCTCGACTAACCTGTACCCTACACATTGACTCAGTACCTGTACCCCCTGTATATAGCCTCATTACTAACCTGTACCCTACACATGGACTCTGTACCGGTACCCCCTGTATATAGCCTCATTACTAACCTGTACCCTACACATGGACTCTGTACCGGTACCCCCTGTATATAGCCTCATTACTAACCTGTACCCCCGCACATTGACTGTATATAGCCTCATTACTAACCTGTACCCCTGCACATTGACTGTATATAGCCTCATTACTAACCTGTACCCTACACATTGACTCTGTACCGGTACCCCCTGTATATAGCCTCATTACTAACCTGTACCCCCGCACATTGACTGTATATAGCCTCATTACTAACCTGTACCCTACACATTGACTCAGTACCAGTACCCCCGGTAAATAGCCTCATTACTAACCTGTACCCTACACATTGACTGTATATAGCCTTGTTTTTTGTTATGTCATTTTATTGTGTTACCTTTTATTATTTTTAACTTTAGTTTATTTAGTCAATATTTTCTTAACTCTATTTCTTGAACTGCATTGTTGGTTAAGGGCTTGTAAGTAAGCATTTCACGTTAAGGTCTACACCTGTTGTATTCAGCGCATGTGACAAATAACATTTGATTTGATTTGAAAGGAAGAAAGAAAGAGTCTTGGTGGTTGTAACTTTGAGTGGCTGGCCTGTGATGAATAGGTGGTGTTGCCATGGATACCCTGGCCTATTCTGTCCCCTAAATGTTGTTGTGGGGAGAGGGGAGTAGAGCAGGTGCTCTGGAGAACCACAAACGGTAGAGCTTGATTAGTAAAGCAGTGTGACTATGGGTAGAAAAGACTACAAGCCTTCTATAATGAATCTCACTGTTCCGATTCACGGAGAGCTCGCCACGGGGAATAATATACTCAGTAAAGAAGGAAGCTTTTACCAGTTGATGTGACTCACTGTACTAGTCCAACTCTTGTTTGCAGCCACATCTACCAATACCCCTTCTACAGACTACTGCTACATTATTGGGTTGGCTATATATAGGTATTGGTTGGAGCTCAATGTTAAATCTAATATGACACCAATCTCGATGAAAATTTGCAAATCAACTTGATTGATTTGGTACACAACACACTCCATGCCTCTCGTCACGAGCCGTCCGGCCGCTACGGAGAACCACATAACAGTTTTTTAACAGGGTCGTTAGTAATTGGTTGAGTATTTCTCGCGCCGACCTAGTTCAAATTCTTAAGTATAGCGTCCATAAAGTGACCATTGAATTGACTAAGTTTGTCTGTGCAACATTTTTTATTTTATTTAGAATGTATCGTTCTCGTGGTCATTTCTGTCTGTTAAGAACCAACAATGTGCTACCTTTTTGTAGCATTTCTGACAATGCTAACATAGTTTTTAGCCGAAACTTAGTTTTAACACCGGGTTGGTTGCTAGGCAACAACACATTTAGGTGACTTAACCTGACGTTAATCAATAAATCCAAACAGATATTTTGATTAGCTAGGTAGCTAACATTACGTAGCTAATGCTAGCTTGCTTGTACAAAGTCCAGCAGCTAGCCTCTGTAGCTAGCTAACACCAGTCAGCTGAAGGCTAGCTAGTTAACGAACAGGCAAATAAAGGCAGCTAGAATGTTTGTTTTGATTAGCAGTCAGCTGAGAGTAAACTGCTGATCTGGACACTTGCGTGTAATTTGATTCACAAACAAATATGCACAAATAAACTTGCAAATGGCCTTGGCTGCTATGACAGCAAATTAAATTTAGCTAGCTAAGTAACCTTACCCAACATAAGATTGTACGTGTATGGCCAGTTCATGAACCACAATAGATCATACTTTATTACACAAGACATAACTAGTTAGTTACATTAAGTTTAAAACCACCAAACTTTGGGGAACTGCCACGATACTCACGTTCATTTGCATTGCACAGACCAAGCTACGGTAAAATGAGGTAGCCAGATTTCAGACAGGACAAAAACTGCAGTGTTTGAGGTCAAACACTACATTTCCTTAAAAAATAAACCACACAAAGCATAGCCGAGAACCATTGCCGAGAAACAAATGGTTTTGTTAAGAAAGCTAGTTTTGAACCATATATAGGAAATGGTTGAACCCCAAACGCATATGTAAACAGAACCTCAGTTGTGCATGCTAGCATCAATTTACCAGACTCGACTGACAGCATCACTGTTTCAAACGTGTAGAATAGCGTGTAGTCTTTTTCCTGCTGTCTTGTCATTTTTATAATCCATATTTGTGTTGACTGATCAACACAGTGTCAAGTTACTTTTCAGTGTGTTTACAGAAAATCTGAAGTTGCCATGCACAAGTAAAAAGTAGTCAGGAGGCTGCACCATGGTAAAACAACATCAAAATCACTGCATGCGCAGCATGCTGTGTTGTATGTAGCCTGTTCTCATAGACTAGAAGTAACATAGTGAATGTAAATCTGGGACACTGAAATTAGTATGATATGTTACGCTTGGTATGGTTACATAAGACAGACCGTTTCTTAAGGAAAAAACTAGGGTAGTTAGTCAGGGTGGAAGGATGGGCGTATAACACGAATGTCTAGCAACCCAAAGGTTGAGTGTTCCAATCTCATCATAGACAACTTTAGCAATGTAGCTAATTAACAACTTTTCATTTACTTACTACTTTTTAGATACTTTTTAACTACTTAACATGTTAGCTAACCCTTCCCCTTAACCCTTTAATTTAACACCTAACACTAACCTTAACCCCTAGCCTAGCTAGCATTAGCCACCTAGCTAACATTAACGTTAGTCACCTAGCTAACGTTAGCAACAACAAATTGGAATTGGTAACATATCATACAGCATATACTGTACATATAATTTGGCTATATGTATTTTTAGATATAGGCCTATTGTAAATGTGCATTATTGTTGCAACAAGAAATACAAGTACAAACATAACTTTAAGTTATATATTATTTTGACAGAGGTAATGAACTGTCCATTGATCAGCACAGCAATTGATTAAACAGGACCATGTTTGAAACACAAGTGGTTCTGAGCTTAATTCCATATTACGCAGGTAAACCAACAGTTACAGAAATCAGGAATGCAGACAGGCTCTATCTATCTTAGACAGCTTCTGTGTCCAACACACCACCACCTGTTGTTATGTTGGGAACCTACTGTGTTTTATTACATGTTTTGCTAAAATTAAGGAAATACAGGCATGCATCGGATTACTACAAGACAAAAAGCTCAATCGAGCATGATGGTCTTGTAAGTATAAAAGCAAACCTTGCATTCATTTAATAAAAAAAGCCTGAAAAGGTAGCGAAATGAGATTATTATTTTAACCTTCATTTAACTAGGCAAGTCAGTTAAGAACAAATTCTTATTTACAATGACAGCCTACTGGGGAACAGTGGGTTAACTGCCTTGTTCAGGGGCAGAACAATAGATTACTTTTTACCTTGTCAGCTCAGGGATTCGATCCAGCAACCTTCCAGTTACTGGCCCAACGCCCTAACCGCTGGGCTACCTGCCGCCCCAAATGTCTTACTGTGGTGTGTGAAGAATCCAATACTTTACCTTGTATGCGGTACAAATCACATTATTGTGGATGTACCTCCTCTAAGAGTATTAATTAGGCTGTTTGAGAAGGTTTGAATCCTAAGCAACCTGCCTACACATAGTTTGAAGTACAATACCAACATATCTACTGTAGTAGGTCAACGCTGTGTGTTGGAAACCCTTGGTAGAGCATGGGTGGAATAGGCATCGTGGTGTTCGTGTGAATTTCCTTCTTTCTTTTTTTTCAATGCCTATTCTCACTTAAAAAATGTTTTTTTGTTTAAAATAGTTATTGGCTAACGGTGAAATAAAAACACCAGGCATTGTCGCAGCAAGCTTTCTAGTCTATAACTGCTGATGTTAACAGTAACAGACATCTCCCTCCAGATTGTGAGTATGACCAGGCTGGTGGGACCGGACCACCCTCTGGAGATGGTGTACTTTGTGGATGGTCCTAGCGGACAGCGGCTGCCTGCCATCACCACAGCCAACATGCTGAACAGACTGGATGTGCAAAGGGCAGCCATCGTACTGGGCTACAGAGTACAGGGCATCCTGGCTACACGTAAGTAGAGCCTTAGCCTGGTTAGAGATGGCAAGACAGCACAAACAGAAATTGGGAACAGGGTAAGTCTGCCTGCCTACACTACCCTTACTGGAGTTGAAATGAGCTGAGCTCAGTTGAGTTGGAATATGTATGAAGGACCCCTGTTGTAGTATACACAGCAATCAGCTTTGGTGTATGGAGCACCTCTTCCATATATACAGTTGAAGTCAGCAGTTTACATACACTTAGGTTGAAGTCATTAAAACTCATTTTTCAACCACTACACATATTTCATGTTAACCGACTTGCCAAAACTATAGTTTGTTAGGACATCTACTTTGTGCAAGACACAAGTAATTCTTCCAACAATTGTTTACAGACAGATTATTTCACTTATAATTCACTATATCACAATTCCAGTGGGTCAGAAGTTTACATAAACTAACTATTATTCTAACATTTCACATTCTTAAAATAAAGTGGTTATCCTAACTGACCTAAGATGGGGAATTTTTACTATGATTAAATGTCAGGAATTGTGAAAAACTGAGTTTAAATGTATTTGTCTAAGGTGTATGTAAACTTCCGACTTCAACTGTACAGCCATGCATCAGTCCATTCATTGGCACAGAATAGTTTTCGTTAAGCCTTTGGAGCTTCTGATCATAGGACAGGAAATCTGCACAATAAAAATAATGCTGACTAATTTTCTCAGTATATGTTGGTGTTTATTTGAACGAATTACCTCATCCTATACACTGGGCCAATTGCCTCGCCTTCTCATTATATGTCCATGTTCGACATGTAAGCCTAACCAACACACAGTCAGAGTCAAAGCACCTCAAGGGACTTCTGTCCCTGCTTTAAGGCTGCTCTTATGGCAGGTGAGGGTTTTCCCAAGGGATACGACAAGCCTTAGTTAAGCCTAATGAAGTCCCGTAATTGCAGAGTAACAGTAGAAGAACAGACAGCCGTAAGATGGTGTGTGTGTGTGTGTGTGTGTGTGTGTGTGTGTGTGTGTGTGTGTGTGTGTGTGTGTGTAATACCGTGTGTAGCATGCAGTGTAACTACTGTAGCTGTTAATGAATTAACTCTGTGTGTAATTCTGATGGGGATGTATAAACACATAGACACAGACGGATGTATACACACGCGCAAGCATGCGCACACACAGACAGAAAGACATACAGACAGACACAGGCATGTAGTTACACATACATGATTGTACACACACTCCATAATGTTGTATGTCATGTTATATGTTATTGATTTATCTATGGCCATCTTCCTCTGTACTGTAGCTGTGGAGAAGGTGGCAGGGTACCCTACCCCGGACACAGAGAACACCAGCATGTGGATCATCATAGGCGTGGTGGTGCCGCTAGGCGTGGTCATCCTCATCATCTCCATCCTCTACTGGAAGCTGTGTCGCACCGACAAGCTGGATTTCCAGCCCGACGCCATGGCCACCGTCCAGCAGAGACAGAAGGTGAGGGAGGAGAGGAGGAGAGACGACGATGGGCCAAGAGCATGGTCCTAGAGTCCCCTTTTTCTCTATTCACCTCTTTAACTTGCTGTCATCATATTTTCATCTCTGGATGTGTTGGGTCTTACATGTTATGCTGCCTGTCTCTTTGTCCATAACCACAGTTTTATATCTCCCTACTCTACACAGACTATGGGTTGTTGGATGACTGACTTTTCTGTTCTGAACATTTTCTAACTCTATGTACAGTGGGGAGAACAAGTATTTGATACACTGCCGATTTTGCAGGTTTTCCTACTTACAAAGCATGTAGAGGTCTGTAATTTTTATCATAGGTACACTTCAACTGTGAGAGACGGAATCTAAAACAAAAATCCAGAAAATCACATTGTATGATTTTTAAGTAATTCATTTGCATTTTATTGCATGACATAAGTATTTGATACATCAGAAAAGCAGAACTTAATATTTGGTACAATTAATATTTGGTGCAATTACAGAGATCATACGTTTCCTGTAGTTCTATACCAGGTTTGCACACACTAAAGCAGGGATTTTGGCCCACTCCTCCATACAGATCCTTCAGGTTTCGGGGCTGGCGCTGGGCAATACGGATTTTCAGCTCCCTACAAAGATTTTCTATTGGGTTCAGGTCTGGAGACTGGCTAGGCCACTCCAGGACCTTGAGATGCTTCTTACGGAGCCACTCCTTAGTTGCCCTGGCTGTGTGTTTCGGGTCGTTGTCATGCTGGAAGACCCAGCCACGACCCATCTTCAATGCTCTTACTGAGGGAAGGAGGTTGTTGGCCAAGATCTCGCAATACATGGCCCCATCCATCCTCCCCTCAATGCGGTGCAGTCGTCCTGTCCCCTTTGCAGAAAAGCATCCCCAAAGAATGATGTTTCCACCTCCATGCTTCACGGTTGGGATGGTGTTCTTGGGGTTGTACTCATCCTTCTTCTTCCTCCAAACACGGTGAGTGGAGTTTAGACCAAAAAGCTCTATTTTTGTCTCATCAGACCACATGACCTTCTCCCATTCCTCCTCTGGATCATCCAGATAGTCATTGGCAAACTTCAGACGGGCCTGGACATGCGCTGGCTTGAGCAGGGGGACCTTGCGTGCGCTGCAGGATTTTAATCCATGACGGCATAGTGTGTTACTAATGGTTTTCTTTGAGACTGTGGTCCCAGCTCTCTTCAGGTCATTGACCAGGTCCTGCCGTGTAGTTCTGGGCTGATCCCTCACCTTTCTCATGATCATTGATGCCCCACGAGGTGAGATCTTGCATGGTGCCCTAGACCGAGGGAGATTGACCGTCGTCTTGAACTTCTTCCATTTTCTAATAATTGCGCCAACAGCTGTTGCCTTCTCACCAAGCTGCTTGCCTATTGTCCTGTAGCCCATCCCAGCCTTGTGCAGGTCTACAATTTTATCCCTGATGTCCTTACACAGCTCTCTGGTCTTGGCCATTGTGGAGAGGTTGGAGTCTGTTTGATTGAGTGTGTGGACAGGTGTCTTTTATACAGGTAACGAGTTCAAATAGGTGCAGTTAATACAGGTAATGAGTGTAGAACAGGAGGGCTTCTTAATGAAAAACTAACAGGTCTGTGAGAGCCGGAATTCTTACTGGTTGGTAGGTGATCAAATACTTTTGTCATGCAATAAAATGCAAATTAATTATTTAAAAATCATACAATGTGATTTTTGTTTTAGATTCCGTCTCTCACAGTTGAAGTGTACCTATGATAATAATTACAGACCTCTACATGCTTTGTAAGTAGGAAAACCTGCAAAATCGGCAGTGTATCAAATACTTGTTCTCCCCACTGTATCCTTCTCTGGCCTATCAACTGCACCTCTGTATGTGGTATACTGTACTGTTAGTTATCTCTCACACTGACAGCTATTTTTCCTCCTCTACCTTCACACACAGCATGGAGAGATATGTGTTATCAGCCAGTCGGCTCCTCTGTGTCTCTCCACTGTTTGTGTTATACAGTTATCTCCCCTCTTAAGAACATATCTGGATCCAGGCCTCTATATCTCCCTGGCAGTGCATTCCTCACTTGTTTTTCTTCATGTCTATGAGGAACCCCGTTCTTGTTATTATTGGAGGGCTGTAGTTCTCACACTACCTTGTAGTCATGGCAGATAATATTCACATTTTTGGTGACTTTAACATTCACATGGAAAAGTCCACAGATCCACTACAAAAGGCTTTCGGTGCCATCATCGACTCAGTGGGTTTTGACCAACATGTCTCCGGACCTACTCATTGCCACAGTCATAATCCTGGACTATCGGACCACCATTTTATTTTTAGTTGCAATCAGACTCCCTCCACCTATCCAAGGATGTCGGAGTACAAAAATCAGTTAACGATCAAACTGAGGAGCTGAATTTAACCTTGCGTAATACCCTAGATGTATTCGCACCCCTAAAAACAAAAAATATTTGCCAAAAGAAACTAGCTCCCTGGTACACAGAAAATACCCAAGCTTTGAAGCAAGCTTCCAGAAAACTGGATCGGAAATGGCGCTACACCAAACTGGAAGTCTTCCTACTAGCTTTGAAAGAAAGTACAGTTTAATATCGAAGAGTCCTCACTGCTGCTCGATCATCCTATTTTTCCAACCTAATTGAGGAGAATAAGAATAAACCTACATTTCTATTTGTTACTGTTGCAAAGCTAACAAAAAAGCGGGATTCCACAAGAGAGGATGCCTTTCACTTCAGCAGTGATGAATTCATTAACTTCTTCAACGAAAATATCATTATCATTAGAAAGCAAATTACGGACTCCTCTTTGAATCTGCGTATTTCCCCAAAGCTCAGCTGTCCTGAGTCTGCACAGAACTGCCAGGACCTATGATCAATGGAGACACACGTTTTTTTATCCTAATATCTTTTGACACATTCATGAAAATTGTCATGGCCTCTAAACCTTCAACCTGCGTACTGGACCCTATTCCAACTAAACTACTGAAAGAGCTACTTCCTGTGCTTGGCCCTCCTATGCTGAACATAATAAATGGCTCCCTATCCACCGGATGTGTACCAAACTCTCTAAAAGTGGCAGTAATAAAGCCTCTCTTGAAAAAGCCAAGCCTTGACCCAGAAAATGTAAAGAACTATCGGCCTATATCGAATCTCCCATTTCTCTCAAAAAACGTACTGCCTTCCTGAAGACAAATAATGTATACGAAACACTTCAGTCTGGTTTTAGACCCTATCATAGCACTGAGACTGCACTCGTGAAAGTGGTAAATGACCTTTTAATGGTGTCAGACCAAGGCTCTGCATCTGTCCTTGTGCTCTTAGATCTTAGTGCTGCTTTTGACACCATCGACCACCATATTCTTTTGGAGAGATTGGAAACCTTAATTGGTCTACACGGACAAGTTCTTGCCTGGTTTAGATCTTATCTGTCAGAGAGATATCAGTTTGTCTCCGTGGATGGGTAGTCCTCTGACAAATCAATTGCAAGTTTCGGTGTTCCTCAAGGTTCCGTTTTAGGGCCACTATTGTTTTCACTATATATTTTACCTCTTGGTGATGTCATTCGGAAACATTATGTTAACTTCCATTGCTATGTAGACGACACACAGCTGTACATTTCGATGAAATTCAACATTTTACTTTTAAACCCAAAAAACTGTGAAGGACCTCAGCGTTACTCTGGACCCTGATCTATCTTTTAACGAACATATCAAGAATATTTCAAGGACAGCTTTTTTTCCATCTTCGTTACATTGCAAAAATCAGAACTTTTTTGTCCAAAAATGATGCAGAAAAACCTTCTACACTGGCTTCCTGTTAAGGGTAGGGCTGACTTCAAGGTTTTACTGCTAACCTACAAAGCATTACATGGGCTTGCTCCTACTTACCTCTCAGATTTGGTCCTGCCGTACATACCTACACGTACGCTCCGGTCACAAGACACAGGCCTCCTTATTGTCCCTAGAATTTCTAAGCAAACAGCTGGAGGCAGGGCTTTCTCCTATAGAGCTCCATTTTTATGGAATGGTCTGCCTACCTACAGTGGGGAGAACAAGTATTTGATACACTGCTGATTTTGCAGGTTTTCCTACTTACAAAGCATGTAGAGGTCTGTAATTTTTATCATAGGACTTCAACTGTGAGAGACGGAATCTAAAACAAAAATCCAGAAAATCACATTGTATGATTTTTAAATAATTAATTTGCATTTTATTGCATGACATAAGTATTTGATCACCTACCAACCAGTAAGAATTCCGGCTCTCACAGACCTGTTAGTTTTTCTTTAAGAAGCCCTCCTGTTCTCCACTCATTACCTGTATTAACTGCACCTGTTTGAACTCGTTACCTGTATAAAAGACACCTGTCCACACACTCAATCAAACAGACTCCAACCTCTCCACAATGGCCAAGACCAGAGAGCTGTGTAAGGACATCAGGGATAAAATTGTAGACCTGCACAAGACTGGGATGGGCTACAGGACAATAGGCAAGCAGCGTGGTGAGAAGGCAACAACTGTTGCCGCAATTATTAGAAAATGTAAGAAGTTCAATATGACGGTCAATCTCCCTCGGCCTGGGGCACCATGCAAGATCTCACCTCGTGGGGCATCAATGATCATGAGGAAGGTGAGGGATCAGCCCAGAACTACACGGCAGGACCTGGTCAATGACCTGAAGAGAGCTGGGACCACAGTCTCAAAGAAAACCATTAGTAACACACTACGCCATCATGGATTACAAATCCTGCAGCGCACGCAAGGTCCCCCTGCTCAAGCCAGCGAATGTCCAGGCCCGTCTGAAGTTTGCCAATGACTATCTGGATGATCCAGAGGAGGAATGGGAGAAGGTCATGTGGTCTGATGAGACAAAAATAGAGCTTTTTGGTCTAAACTCCGCTCACCGTGTTTGGAGGAAGAAGAAGGATGAGTACAACCCCAAGAACACCATCCCAACCGTGAAGCATGGAGGTGGAAACATCATTCTTTGGGGATGCTTTTCTGCAAAGGGGACAGGACGACTGCACCGTATTGAGGGGAGGATGGATGGGGCCATGTATCGCGAGATCTTGGCCAACAACCTCCTTCCCTCAGTAAGAGCATTGAAGATGGGTCGTGGCTGGGTCTTCCAGCATGACAACGACCCGAAACACACAGCCAGGGCAACTAAGGAGTGGCTCTGTAAGAAGCATCTCATGGGCTGGAGTGGCCTAGCCAGTCTCCAGACCTGAACCCAATAGAAAATCTTTGGAGGGAGCTGAAAGTCTGTATTGCCCAGCGACAGCCCCGAAACCTGAAGGATCTGGATGGAGGAGTGGGCCAAAATCCCTGCTGCAGTGTGTGCAAACCTGGTCAAGAACTACAGGAAACATATGATCTCTGTAATTGCAAACAAAGGTTTCTGTACCAAATATTAAGTTCTGCTTTTCTGACGTATCAAATACTTATGTCATGCAATAAAATGCAAATTAATTACTTACTTTTCTGAATTTTTGTTTTAGATTCCGTCACTCACAGTTGAAGAGTACCTATGATAAAAATTACAGACTTCTACATGCTTTGTAAGTGGGAAAACCTGCAAAATCGGCAGTGTATCAAATACTTGTTCTCCCCACTGTATGTGAGAGACGTAGACTCGGTCTCGACCTTTAAGTCTTTACTGAAGACGTATCTCTTCAGTAGGTCCTATGATTGTGTGTAGTCTGGCCCAGGGGTGCAAGGGTGAACGGCAAGGCACTGGAGCGACGAACCACCCTTGCTGTCTCTGCCTGGCCGTTTCCCGTCTCTCCATTGGGATTCTCTGCCTCTGACCCTATTACGGGGGCTTAGTCACTGGCTTACTGGTGCTTTCCATGCCATCCCTAGGAGGGGTGCGTCACTTCCTGTCCGGTTTGTCGCCCCCTCAGGCTTGTGCAGTGGAGGGGATCTTTTGTGGGCTATACTCAGCCTTGTCTCAGAGTAGTAAGTTGGTGGTTGTTGATATCCCTCTATTGGTGTGGGGGCTGTGCTTTGGCAGAGTGGGTGGGGTTATATCCTTCCTGTTTGGCCCTGTCCGGGGGTATTGTTGGAGGGGGCCACAGTGTCTCCTGACCCCCCCTGTCTCAGACTCCAGTATCTATGCTGCAATAGTCTATGTGCCGGGGGGCTAGGGTCAGTCTGTTAAATCTGATGTTATTATCCGGTGTCATAGTTAGTTAGTTAGTTAGTTAGTTAGTTAGTTAGTTAGTTAGTTAGTTAGTTAGTTAGTTAGTTAGTTAGTTAGTTAGTTTATTGATCTGTGAGGGGAAATTTCTTTGTCAAGCAGCTATGAAAAAAAACACAGGGCAGGTGCAAAATGCCAGAACGAAAACACACAAAAGACAGATACATGATACATAGAGCGGCAGTATAAAAATACAAGAAGTCTGGAGTGCAAAAAAGCTATAAAAAGACATTGCATAGTATGGGTGGATGGCTGAATATGTACACTATACATTGGTGGATGGTTAACTATACTATACAGGTCGATGGCAGAGAAATACTTAAATAGCTAAAAGTACGTATGATATAAGTGAGGGTAATAATAGTTTACTTAATATACAGACTGGTTAAATGAGCAGGTAAGTGAATATTTTGCATGGTTAAATGAACTGTACTGGTAAATATACAGTTAAATTTACAGGTAAGTGAATATTTGCATGGTTACATTAACTGTACAGGTAAATGACAGGAAGAGATACTTAAATAGATAAATGTGTGTATGATATAATTTAGGGCAATAATAGTAATTCCCTTAAAATACAGTCCTTAGTGCGCAGGGTTTAATTATAGATAAATGCACGTATTGCACATTCGATATACTAAAAACAATGAAAAAAGATACTAATATGCATTCCTGAGTGAATGACTACATAAGTTAAGTCCAAGAATGACTTACAGTATTGCATGTGATATGATATAACAACTGTACATGAATATGTACAGACCTGAATGAATAAATAAGTCCTGAGTGAATGAGTGATTACAGACCAGAGTTACTCACGGATGGATGCATAATTGTTAAACTAGGTCCTAACACCCCAACAGTTCCAGGTCTATGTTGACAACGGCACGGCACCCCGGTGAGGCATTCCTGATGTATTTACCTGTTGCAACCTCTACAACCACTATGATTATTATTTGACCCTGCTGGTCATCTATGAACGTTTGAACATCTTGGAGAAAGAACTGGCCTTATTGGCCATGAATTGTTATAATCTCCACCCAACACAGCCAGAAGAGGACTGGCCACCCCTCAGAGCCTGGTTCCTCTCTTGGTTTCTTCCTAGGTTTTTGCCTTTCTAGGGAGTTTTTCCAAGCCATCATGCTTCTACATCTTCATTGCTTGCTGTTTGGGGTTTTAGGCTGGGTTTCTGTATAGCACTTTGTGACATCGGCTGATGTAAAAAGGGCTTTATAAATACATTTGATTTGTTTTGGTGGTCTCAGGTTTGATCTCTGTGGGGCGAAGCCTAACTTCATCTTCAGTTGAATGTTCACTTAGTCATTCATTGATGTCAATGGGAGACCAAGTGAAAATGTGACTTTTCACTTTGCCCCTGTGCTGATAGGCTATACTGTAGTAGAGTGCTATCTCCCCCCCCTGCTGCCAGTGATCCAGCCTCATGCTGGAGAGGATCACAGGCCCCCTATGTGGCAGCAGCCCATGCTGGAGAGAGGATCACAGGCTCGCTATGTGGCAGGCAGCCCAACAGTAATTGGCTCTCAGTGCAGTAAGGCACAGCAGCTGTGTTCTTGCCCTGTGCTGCCCCCACTGTACTGCAGCTCCACACATCTCTGCAAGATCCCCCTGGCTGACAGTAACACACACACACACACACACACACACACAGACACAGACACCCTGCATAATACACACTCGTTGCTATCCAGCCAGCCAGGATTTGCTCTCACTACTGCTGCTGCTTCTGGGGGCTTTTTAATGTCTATCCTCCTGGTATCACACATACACACACGCTGACCCTCATGTACAGTTATGCCCTGCTTTTTTCAGACTGTCTGGTCTGTCTGTGTTGTTGTTATGGGTTATCCTGTCTCTCTGATTGATCTGTCTGTCCAACTGGAGTAAGGCAGCCGCAAACTGATGTGTAGAAACATCTAACATCTACCATCCATCCATCACGTAACACCTCTCCTCTTTCAATTTCTATCTCTTTTCCTCTTTCTATTTCTGTTCAGTCCGCTCAATCGTTCAGAGAATCATCGTTCAGGGAATCATCGTTCAGGGAATCAAGGTCTCCTCTTCCAATCAAGAGGCAAATAATGATTAGTGAGAGTGAGGAGGATGAGGAAGAAGAGGAGGAGGAAGAGGAGGAAGACTATATAAAGGGGAAGGTACAGAGTAGAAGCTAGTAGTTTGTAGAAGACCCTGACGAGAATGGGTTGTGTAGTGTGTAGTGGATTTGAATAGTGAATGGAAGACCCAAGGACCTGGTCAACTCATCACATGCATCAATCCCCATCTAATCCGCTCAGGGACCAAACCTTCCTCCTCCCAAGCCAAAGCCCAAGCAGAAAAGTGAGAGCTATGAGGAGGAAGAGGAGGAGGAGGAAGAAGAAGAAGAAGAAGAAGAAGAAGAAGAAGAAGAAGAAGAAGAAGAAGAAGAAGAAGAGGAGGAAGACGAGAGAAAGGGGAAGGTACAGAGTAGAAGCTAGTAGTTTGTAGAAAACCCTGACGAGAATGGGTTGTGTAGTGGATTTGAATTTTGTTGTTGTGAGTAGAGAATGATAGCAAATTGTCCATGTAGTCAATCCCCATCTCACCCACTGCATCCACTCAGGGACCAAACCTTTCTCCTCCCAAGCCAAAGCCCAAGCAGAAAAGTGAGAGCTATGAGGAAGAAGAAGAGGAGGAGGAGGAAGAAGAGGAGGAAGAAGAGGAAGAAGAAGAAGAAGAGAAAAATAAAACAGTGTTGAAAGGGAAGCAGAAGGTACAATGTAGTTTAGAAAGTTGTAGTCTTCTCCATATTAGACGTGTTGGCCTGTCTCCAGGCATTAGAGAGCGGCCGGTCAGACATTGTGAGATGTCAGCTTGTCTGGCCTAATACTCATGTTCATGTATTATAGAAAAACTGAGGATTTGTTGTGCCCTTGTCTTCAATGTTTTAGATGCTTATGATCATTGCATTTTTAGAAGTCTCAATCCAAATAGGCCATATATTGTATCATACTACCATATTATAATGTACAGTATCAGTATAGTAGTTCCTCGTCAGACTAGGCCACGGTTTTGATAAATGTTTTTCTCTTTTGTCGTCCCGTCCCCCCCCCCCCCCCCCAACTTAGTGAAAAGTGTGTGAGTAGAATCAGTAGCCTAGATCTGTGTGTTGTTTTTATCTAGCTGTTCAGTTTGTTGTAGACAGTAACACCAGTTGGTGCTTACTGCTTACCATCCCCAGTGTATCATATTGGAGAGCTTTCCCTCTCAAAGACAAGGCTTATTTACATGCAGAGTGAGAGAGTGAGTGAGTGCTTCCCAGAGGACCCAGTGGATTAGCAGTTTCACACAGAAAAGCCTCTCATAATGCCGTCCCATGTTTGTGAGGGATCCACCAGAATAATCAATTCCCATATGTCAACTTAATGTAGTAGTTTGAGAGCCATAGTGTGGTACGGTGGCAGTGTGAACCATCACATGCTTCGTAAACAACCGGTGTAGGCTAACAAAAACGAAATGCTTACTTTCTTTTCAATAAGCAATCCCTGTAACCCCACATTGCTTTCTCTCTGCATCACTCAGTCAGCCTAGTCACTCCCTAATCACTACCCCATCTTTCTGTCGCAACGCTCACTTCTCTCACTCGCCTGCCTGGCCTACTTCTGTCTGTCCTCCCTCTGGCTGCAGTCGTATACCTGTCTGATGAAACCTTCCCTCAACCTTCCCTCAATGCAGCTGGCAAATCAATGTCTCTCCCGCCCACCCCCTCTCTCAATCTCTCTGTTCTTATTATACAGTTGAAGTCGGAAGTTTACATACACTTAGGTTGAAGTCATTAAAACTCATTTTTCAACCACTCCACAGATTTCATGTTAACAAACTATAGTTTTGGCAAGTCGTTTAGGACATCTACTTTGTGCATGACACAAGAAGTAATTCTTCCAACAATTGTTTACAGACAGATTATTTCACTTATAATTCACTATATCACAATTCCAGTGGGTCAGAAGTTTACATACACTAAGTTGACTGTGCCTTTAAACAGCTTGGAAAATTCCAGAAAATTATGTAATGGAAGAAGCTTCTGATAGGCTAATTTACATAATTTGAGTCAATTGGAGGTGTACCTGTGGATGTATTTCAAGGCCTACCTTCAAACTCAGTGCCTCTTTGCTCGACATCATGGTAAAATAAAAATAAATCCCGCCAAGACCTCAGAAAAATAAATTGTAGACCTCCACAAGTCTGGTTCATCCTTGTGAGCAATTTCCAAACACCTGAATGTACCACGATCATCTGTACAAACAATAGTATGCAAGTATAAACACCATGGGACCACGCAGCCATCATACCGCTCAGGAAGGAGACACGTTCTGTCTCCTAGAGATGAATGTACTTTGGTGCGAAAAGTGTAAATCAATCCCAGAACAACAGCAAAGGACCTTGTGAAGATGCTGAAGGAAACAGGTACAAAAGTATCTATTTCCACAATAAAACGAGTCCTATATCGACATAACCTGAAAGGCCGCTCAGCAAGGAAGAAGCCACTGCTCCAAAACCGCCATAAAAAAGTCAGACTACGGTTTGCAACTGCACATGAGGACAAAGATCGTACTTTTTGGAGAAATGTCCTCTGGTCTGATGAAACAGAAATAGAACTGTTTGGCCATAATGACCATCGTTATGTTTGGAGGAAAAAGGGGGAGGCTGGCAAGCCGAAGAACACCATCCCAACCGTGAAACACGGGGTTGCAGCATCATGTTGTGGGGGTGCATTGCTGCAGGAGGGACTGGTGCACTTCACAAAATAGATGGCATTGTGAGGAAGGAAAATTATGTGGATATATTGAAGAAACATCTCAAGACTTCCAAATGGACAATGACCCCAAGCATACTTCCAAAGTTGTGGCAAAATGGCTTAAGGACAACAAAGTCAAGGTATTGGAGTGGCCATCACAATGCCCTGACCTCAATCCTATAGAAAATGAGTGGACAGAAATGAAAAAGCGTGTGCGAGCAAGCAGGCCTACAAACCTGACTCAGTTACACCAGTTCTGTCAGGAGGAATGGGCCAAAATTCACCCCACTTATTGTGGGAAGCTTGTGGAAGGCTACCCGAAATGTTTGACCCTAGTTAAACAATTTAAAGGCAATGCTACCAAATACTAATTGAGTGTATGGTAACTTCTGATGAAAGAAAGAAAAGCTGAAATAAATAATTCTCTCTACTATTATTCTGACATTTAACATTCTTAAAATAAAGTGGTGATCCTAACTGACCTAAGACAGGGAATTTTTACTAGGATTAAATGTCAGGAATTGTGAAAAACTGAGTTTAAATGTATTTGGCTAAGGTGTATGTAAACTTCCGACTTCAACTGTATATTCTCCTGCTCCTGTTCCTTTCTCTCTCTGTGTCTCTCTCTGTCTCTCTCTCTCTCTGTCTCTCTCTCTGTCTCTCTCTCTCTCGCTCTCACTCTCTCCTCTGTGTATCCTCTATCCTCAGCTCCAGGCTCCCAGTGTGAAGGGCTTTGACTTTGCCAAGCTGCACCTGGGCCAGAACAGTAAGGATGACATCATGGTAATCCAGGAGCCTGGTGCCCCTGGCCCTCCCCCACCCAATTCCAACACCAAGGAGTCTGCTGCCACCTCGAAGAACGTTGAGGTCCCCACCCCCAGATCAAAAGGGACCTCCGTCTCCTCCACCAAGGCGTCCCGCAGTGCACGCAGACGAGGAAGGTCAGTAGCCCCCCACAGTGTGTGACTGTACGTGCTAATTGGCTTTGTAGCTGTGCCTCATTCACCTCAGCAGGGAGATTCCTGTAGACAAATGCTTTGAAAGATGTTCCATTCACAACAGCTCATCTTAATCAATTATTCATACAATACAGTACATTAGGTATTTGATGTCTTTTGTTAGGGGGGTTCCTTCTGTAGCAATGCCATGTAAGCCAGGTAGAAAATATAAAAGCAGTAACATATACTTCCTACTGTCGGCCGCTCAGTTAATTTTCGGAGTAACCTACCGCTGGCCTCTTCATAGTTACACCATTACAGCTAAATCAAATGTGTCAATACGATGTGGTCTATTCTCGTGAGACAGAGAATGGTTGCTCTGACTAAAAGACCATTTCTCCTCACTAATTGCTTTAGCTAATAACAGATCAATTAGGCTTGAATGCTGGAGTGGCAGTTTGCACTCTCAATCCGGTGATGAGTGTGATGGGTTGCTGTCACATTGTCACTAATGTAGCATATTAAAAGAGAGGATTGATATCGACATGTCCTCCACTCTGGACAGCTGTTCTATAAGTGTTGGATAGGAATTTAATTATACTGTCAATGGGAATAATGCTGGTGATTGAATACGACAAAAAGTGTATTAGAGGAAAAGCCATTAGTGTTTTGTTCAGTTTACCTATTTTTAAAAAGCACTGTAAGTATGTATGCGTGGCACGTATCGTATGTGTTCTTACATGTGTGCACTTACACACGTGCCATGGAAGCAAATATGTGTGTGTTTCCAGGGACATGATCTCTCCATCGGACGCGGACTCCATGGTGAGCGCTGGGTCCAGTGATCGTGAGAGGGAGTTAGCAGAGGAGAACCTGAGAGTCTTCGCCACGCCCAATGACAACAAGCAGGCCCGCAAGATCCCCATCAATGTTTTAAATGGCAAGTGTCCATGGCAACACTGGCTCACATCCAGGCTCTCAAGTACACAGAGAGAAGAGGGGGAGGAGAGGAGAGGAGAGGAGAGAGCGACAAAGAGAAAGAGCAACTCATGTTGAGAGGATAAACAGGGGAATAGAGAGACTTTGAGGAAGAGAAACTAGCAACTGATAGACAGACCAGGAGCGAAGGAGAGACAGAGCGAGACAGAAGGATAGACTGCGTTAGTGTGAAAGGGAGGTAGTTAGTGTCTCTGACAGCCTGTTGAAAGGATCAGGCCTGTGTAGTGCCCCTCTGGCCTGGTTGCTGGGTGTGTACACTGTGCAGACGGAGACAGAGCCAACGCCAGCCAGGCACAGACTGAACCTGACTCACCACAGAGGAATGGCTCCAGCAGTATGACTTCACATCCCTTCCTCCTGCTCACACACACTCACATTGTGTCTTAACAACACACACGCACACACACACTACATCTCACACACACACTACCTCTCAGGGCTGCTCCTCAGCATGCCAAACACAACCTGTGTCGGCTGCTTCCCTTTTCCCCTCAGTCTAAATAGGCTTAACTGAGGCCAGGAGACCAAATGTTATCAGCACTGGAATGTCTTCTTCTACGTGAGTTGCTCTTCCCTCTGCCTTGCCAGTCTTCTGCTATTGATGTCCAGTACCTGACATAGCACTCAGAATAGTGTATACAAATGGGCCAAGACCTGACAGCACTCAGAGTAGTGTATACAAATGGGCCAAGACCTGACATAGCACTCAGAGTAGTGTATACAAATGGGCCAAGACCTGACAGCACTCAGAGTAGTGTATACAAATGGGCCAAGACCTGACAGCACTCAGAGTAGTGTATACAAATGGGCCAAGACCTGACATAGCACTCAGAGTAGTGTATACAAATGGGCCAAGACCTGACAGCACTCAGAGTAGTGTATACAAATGGGCCAAGACCTGACAGCACTCAGAGTAGTGTATACAAATGGGCCAAGACCTGACATAGCACTCAGAGTAGTGTATACAAATGGGCCAAGACCTGACAGCACTCAGAGTAGTGTATACAAATGGGCCAAGACCTGACAGCACTCAGAGTAGTGTATACAAATGGGCCAAGACCTGACAGCACTCAGAGTAGTGTATACAAATGGGCCAAGACCTGACAGCACTCAGAGTAGTGTATACAAATGGGCCAAGACCTGACAGCACTCAGAGTAGTGTATACAAATGGGCCAAGACCTGACAGCACTCAGAGTAGTGTATACAAATGGGCCAAGACCTGACAGCACTCAGAGTAGTGTACACGCAACTATGATGATGTAGTGCAGAGCTATGCAAAGACTTCAAGTTTTTTTTTTTGTCTGGGACTCTCTCTGACCTAGGTCTATTGAAATGTAAGGACAAACTGTAGACTATGTCAATATATTTTTCAAACAGGATTACATTCTTTTTAACTTTTTATCTTTCTTTCTGTCTGCTGTTTTCCCTTAACTTGTATCTTTCTTTTCTGTTGTGGCTTGCAGGAAAGAATAGAATTGGTAAGAGTTATTCTTCTGTCTGTCGGTGTTGTAGACATGAGACTTTGTGACTTGTAGCCACTGTCTGTGTGACCGTGAGGTGATGTCCATTGTGTTGCGATTGCTTTGTGTTGTGCATCTCATCAATCACCACTATTGAGATGTCAGATGTTTTGTCCCAGAGATGGGGAACAAGAAATATTGAACAACAAGCTTAGACCTTTTTCTTGTAGTTCCTTGTAGGCTACCAAACATCTGAATTAGTGTCTTACATTGGTATACATCAAATATGTCATCAATACAAATCCTCTTGATAAGGGTCAAATGATTCATCCAATTCAATGCAGATAAGAATCATCTGTGCACAGTTTCCCTTGCTGAATAAAGGATGTAATGGTGATGGGGGCCTCCCGAGTGGCGCAGCGGTCTATGTCACTGCAAGCTGCGTTACTACAGATCCTGGTTCGATACCCGGCTGTATCCCAGCCGGCCGCGAACGGGAGACTCATGAGGCGATGCACAATTAGCCCAGCTGTCAGCCGGGATGTCTTTGTCCCATCACGCTGTAGCGACTCCTGTGGCGGGCCAGGCCCATGCACGCTGACACGGTCGCCAGGTGTACAGTGTTTCTTCTGACACATTGGTTCGGCTGGCTTCTGGGTTAAGCATGCATTGTGTCAAGAAGCGGTGCATCTTGGCGGGGTTGTGTTTCGGAGGATAAGCTCTCGACCTTAGCCTCTCCCGAGTCCGTACGGGAGTTGCAGTGATGGGACAAGACTGTAACTACCAATTGGATATGACAAAATAGTCTCCCTGGTCTCCCTCAGGTCCTCCTCCCATGAACGGCCATGACGAGCATCTCTCCTCGGCCTCCATCTTTGAGCATGTGGACCGCATGTCGCGCTTGGCCGACGGCACCCGACGCCTGTCCAATAAGATTCAGCTGATCGCCATGCAGCCCATGGCTGTCCCGCCCAAGCACCACAGCCCCAATGTCAACGGTATTAACGGCAGAGGGTCAGAGACACACAAGGAGGTGAGACACTGACACGCCCACACACTAACACCCTTACTCAGACACTAACACCCTTAATGTCATTCATTACCTTACATGGAGCATGTATGAACAGTAAACGTCTCTGATCATTACCTTAAATGGAGCATGTATGAACAGTAGACGTCTCTGATCATTACCTTACATGGAACATGTATGAACATGTATGAACAGTGGATGGATGGATACATACATACACACACACATATACATACATACATACATACATACATACATACATACATACATACATACATACATACATACATACATACATACATACATACATACATACATACATACATACATACATACATACATACATACATACAGTGGGGCAAAAAAGTATTTAGTCTGCCACCAATTCTGCAAGTTCTCCCACTTAAAAAGATGAGAGAGGCCTGTAATTGTCATCATAGGTACACTTCAACTATGAGAGACAAAATGAGAAAAGAAAATCCAGACAATCACATTGTAGGATTTTTAATGAATTTATTTGCAAATTATGGTGGAAAATAAGTATTTGGTCACCTCCAAACAAGCAAGATTTCTGGCTCTCACAGACCTGTAACTTCTTCTTTAAGAGGCTCCTCTGTCCTCCACTCGTTACCTGTATTAATGGCACCTGTTTGAACTTGTTATCAGTATAAAAGACACCTGTCCACAACCTCAAACAGTCACACTCCAAACTCCACTATGGCCAAGACCAAAGAGCTGTCAAAGGACACCAGAAACAAAATTGTAGACCTGCACCAGGCTGGGAAGACTGAATCTGCAATAGGTAAGCAGCTTGGTGTGAAGAAATCAACTGTGGGAGCAATTATTAGGAAATGGAAGACATACAAGACCACTGATAATCTGCCTCGATCTGGGGCTCCACGCAAGATCTCACCCCGTGGGGTCAAAATGATCACAAGAACGGTGAGCAAAAATCCTAGAACCACACGGGGGGACCTAGTGAATGACCTGCAGAGAGCTGGGACCAAAGTAACAAAGGCTACCATCAGTAACACACTACGCCGCCAGGGACTCAAATCCTGCAGTGCCAGACGTGTCCCCCTGCTTAAGCCAGTACATGTCCAGGCCCGTCTGAAGTTTGCTAGAGAGCATTTGGATGATCCAGAAGAGGATTGGGAGAATGTCATATGGTCCTCTTCTTCTCATTCAGCAGGGGCTTCAGGTCGCTGGTGACCCAGGGTTTATTGTTTGAAAAACAGCATACCTTCCAGGTGGGTACAGTGTTGTCTACACAAAAATTGATATAGTTCGTTATGCAGTCAGTAAGTCCATCAACGTCCTCCCCATGAGCCTCACAGAGCACATCCCAGTCTGTTGTTTCAAAGCAGTCCTGTAGGGCCTCCGGGGACCATCTCCTAATAGTCCTAGTGGTCGCAAGCTGCTGTTGGACCATAGGCCTGTAGAGTGGGGTGAGGTGGACAAGGTTGTGATCCGATCTACCGAGGGGAGGGAGTGCAGTGGAGTTGTATGCATCCTTCACATTAGCATATAACAAGTCCAGAGTTTTATTATTCCTGGTTGGGCACTTCACAAACTATTTGAACGTGGGCAGCGTTGAAGAGAGCGATGCATGGTTAAAATCCCCCAAAATGGCAAAGAAAACACTGGGAACCTCACGATAACAGAGTGGATGACGTCACACGCTGTGTTTGCGTCAGCGGAGGGCGGGATGTAAACAATAACAGCAATGGCCACCGTGAATTCCCTCGGCAAATAGTAGGGTCTCAGGCTAACGGCTAACAGCTCAATGTCCGGGCTACAAAACTGTTCCTTAACAGTAATATGTTTCGGATTACACCATCTGTTGTTAACTAATAAAGCCAGCCCCCCTCCCTTGCGCTTACCGGACGAAACGCTATCCCTGTCTGCTCTGATGGTCTGGAATCCGCCGATAGTTACGTTCTCCATGGGGATGTTATCATTCAGCCATGTTTCAGTAAAGCACAATAGGCTAGCTTCCCGGTATTCTCTTTGTCCATGGACAAGACCCTCAAGCTCGTCCATCTTGTTATGCAGCAATCTCACGTTGCCCATAATGATAGACGGTATAGCCAGCTTGTATTTCCTAAGCTTTGCTTTACACTTCAATCCCGCCCTGCGTCTACGGCGTCGCCTTTTCAACTCGTCCAGAATATCGAACTTTTCCCTGGGCTGCAATAGCGCTTTAGTATGTAAATAAATAATTGAGGACTCTAAAACTGAGTGCCTCAGTGATAAAAAGGACCGCTAAAACCTTCGTAAAACAGTAGCACTACATAATCCTGAACTATTATAGTTCAACTGTGGAAAAAAACATACTAAAACATACTAAAACAACAATTAACGCACAAACAATGGGAGCTGCTTAACAGGCGACCACACAGGAAGGATGTATGAACAGTAGATGTATGAACATGTATGAACAGTAGATGTATGAACATGTATGAACAGTAGATGTATGAACAGTAGACGTCTCTGATCCTCGCTATTCTCCCTCCTGTCTGGACATCAATGAGAATAACCTACAGGTAGACTGACCAGCTGAAAGCTATGATCCCTTATTGATGTCACATGTTAAATCCACTTCAATCAGTGTAGTTGAAGGGGAGGAGACAGGTTAAAGAATGATTTTTAAGCCTTGAGACAATAGAGACATGGATTGTGTATATGTGTCATTCATAGGGTGAATGGGCAAGACAAAAGATTGAAGTGCCTTTGATCGGGGTATGGTAGTAGGTGCCAGGCGCACCGGTTTGTGTCAAGAACTGCAACGCTGCTGGGTTTTTCCTGTGTGTCAAGAATGGTCCACCACCAAAAGGACATCCAGACAGCTTGACACAACTGTAGGAAGCATTGGAGTCAACATGGGTCAGCATCCCTGTGGAACGCTTTTGACACCTTGTAGACTCCATGCCACTCAGTTATTATAAATCATGGTTCAATGAAATTTACATTATGTATAGTAAAGCTGCGTCTGGCCAAGTGTTTCTCACTGCAGTCATGTCTATTCAGATCCAGGTGGCGTTGAGACATAAGTCTGAGATCGAGCACCACCGTAACAAGATCCGTCTGCGGGCCAAGAGGAAGGGTCACTATGACTTCCCTGCCATGGACGACCTTGTGGACAATGGTCTGACCACTGACCCCAAGGACCAGGACTGCATCTACCACAAGGCCCAAATGCAGATTGATAAGATCCTGGACCCTGACATCCACACGCCCTCGCTGTTCATGGAGCCTAAAAAGAGGTCAGGGGTTATTTGGGTCGGGGAAGGGTAGGTAGGATGCGTGTACAGTAGGCTAAATGTGCAAAAAGTGAAATATAAGCAAGTCTAAATATCCTATATTGAGTGATAATTCACTTTAAAATGGGGTTTAAATATCTAGTTAAAATATCTAACATATTTTTTCAAGATATATATATTTTACCTTAATCGTCTTAAGGTAAAATATATTTTTTATAAGATAAGTTACTTGTATACTTGTTTTTTAGTCTAAAATCTGCTAAATGAAGTGCCAATGATGTTAGATAATTTAGGTAGATAATACATTTTAAGTTAATTATCACTCTATGATATCAGTATGTATCTGTATGTTTCTCATTATTATTTTTTCAAATGACTGACAGAGACATTTTTGGAGCTGTATGCCATCCAGAAAAGACAAATTAGTTTTTTTGTGATAACTTTGAACTCTGAAGAAACTTTCAGGGTCTTTCGGATTGTTCCGCATTGCATGCTTTTAGCAGTCACAATGAGAAGAAATCTACCGATATGAAAGATGTTTTAACAATGGAAATGTATAACATGTTCTTAAAATGCATTTTAAGAATTTTAAGGAAACAGAAAAAGCTATCTATTAAATAATAAACCCTGAACAGTAACTTTTGATGTCTCAAATTGATAGTAGATACGATTCCTGGCCTAAAAGTTTTGATTCTGTGTCTGTGGTTGCATCTGAAATAGGGCTCTATTCCCTATATAGCACACTACTTTTGAGGGCACTACTTTTGTGTGTACTTCTTGTGAGTGCACTATATAGGTAAAAAGTAGTGCACTATAGGGAATAGGGTGCCATTTTAGTGTGTTTGTTGATGTGTTTTCCCTTAATTGATGTGAGGGAAGCAACTGTATGTAAAGGTGGGCTCTTACTCTGTATTGACATGTGTGTCTCTCTCTCTCAGTGGCAGGGTGAGGCGTTCTCCCAAGCAGAGGAAGAAGCACCAGCTGAACGGCATCCTGACGGACGCAGACAAGGACCGCCTCATCTCCAACGACAGTGACGGCACCTACAGGAAATACCCCGGGGTGAACAACGTGGCCTATGTGGTGGGTATACCTGTGGAACATATTGTATACACCAGTGGAGGCTGGTGGGAGGAGCTTTAAGGGCGGGCTCATTGTAATAGCTGGCATGAGAAATGGAACCGTATCGAACATCAAACATATGGAAGCCACTTTTGAGTCTGTTCCATTTATTCCATTCTATATTAATTCTATAGCTCTTCCCGCCAGCCTCCACTGGTACACGCACACAAACACTCACACGGACCAACACTCACACGGACCAACACTCACACGGACCAACACTCACACGGACCAACACTCACACGGACCAACACTCACGCACACAAAGTCAATACCATAATGTTATCGGACAGAAATGTCTTCTTGGTCCGGGTCCAGATGTAACATACTGTACATAAAATATGAATGTTATTTTTTCCCCTCCCCTCTTCTCTCTTTACATTAGTAATACGTCTCTTATTGTCAGAGTTAGTACGGTCAGGAAAATCCTGTCATGGAATTTTAAAATGGTGTTTTCCAGGCCTGGAAAAGTTTTGGAAATGTATTTAATAATTTATGTAAATGTAATTTATTTTATCAATCAAGTAAAGCTCTACATATCATCTAGGATCGGAATGACACTTCGTAAGTCTGTGTTTGCAAGACGAGTGGGCCGTTGGACATTGCAGCAGCGGGTAGACCTAGCCTATAAAATATGATAGAGAACAGACTAACTAGGTAGCCAATAGTTAACTGTTTAGTGATTGATAGCATGTATTATTGTTTTTGTTATCTCTCCAAAAACGTTCCACTGACACTTGCGTATAAGGCCCTACAAAGTTGATTAACTTTTTGGAACGATTCATATGTTTCGTTTCGGTTCAATCGTGGTGACTCGATTCATTTGAATCAAAATAATATGTTTTATATTATGTGGCTTCAAAACTTGTTTTGTTGATTCCTCCAGTTGATTTGGGCATCCAATGCATGGGACAATGCAACTCAATAAAACATTTGTTTAAATGTCATGGAGAAGTCATGGAAAAGTCATGAAATTCACTCTGTCAAAATGTGTATGAACCCTGTATTGTTCCCAGTCGGACCCTGACCAGGCCCCAGAGTCCGGGACCCCCTCCCCCAACGACGACGTGTTCCTGGGCCCCATCTCGCCCCCTCCGGGGCACACCCCTCCCCCGCCCCCCTACATGCCTCCCCAGCCCTCCATCGAGGAGGCCAGGCAGCAGATGCACTCCCTGCTGGACGATGCGTTTGCCCTGGTCTCCCCCACCTCCCAGGGCAGCACGGCCGGGATCACCCTGCCCGGGGTCAACTCCAACCTCCCCAGCTCCAGCCCCCCACCTCGCGGTGGAGCCCACCCCTGGGGTACTACCTACCCTGCCCTCAGCCCCTTCTCCTCAGTAAGTACTAGGCCTTTCAATAGACCTATTGATTATCTAACATGTCTGTACTGTAAATTAGCCTTAAGCCTGCTCTGGAATACTCTACATATATGTTCCCATTAAAGTAACTCTGATTATATTAGGAAGATTTACAATATGATATACACTGAGTATACCAAACATTAGGAACATCTTGCTAATATTGAGTTTCACCCCCCCCCCCCCCCCATTTCCCCTTGAGAACAACCTCAATTTGTCAAGGCATGGAGTCTACAAGGTGTCAAGCGTTCCACAGGGATGCTGGCCCATGTTTACTCCAATGCTTCCTACAGTTCTGTCAAGTTGGTTGGATGTCCTTTGGGTGGTGAACCATTTTTGATACACACAGGAAACATTCGAGCATGAAAAATCCATCAGCTTTGCAGTTCTTGACACAAACCGGTGCGCCTCGCACCTACTACCATAACCCGTTCAACTCTTTCCAATTCATCCTCTGAATGGCACACATACACAATCCATGTCTCAATTGTCTCAAGGCTTAACAATCCTTCATCTACACTGATTGAAGTGACATCAATAAGGGATAATAGATTCATAGATTCACCTGGATTCACCTGGTCAGTCTATCTGTAGGTTATTCTCATTGATGTCCAGACAGAAGGGAGAATAGCGAGGATCAGAGACGTCTACTGTTCATACATGTTCATACATCTACTGTTCATACATCTACTGTTCATACATGTTCATACATCTCCTGTTCATACATCTACTGTTCATACATGTTCATACATCTACTGTTCATACATCTACTGTTCATACATGTTCATACATCTACTGTTCATACATGTTCATACATCTACTGTTCATACATCTACTGTTCATACATGTTCATACATCTACTGTTCATACATGTTCATACATATACTGTTACATCAATAAGGGATCATAGCTTTCACGTGGATTCACCTGGTCAGTCTGTCATGGAAAGAGCAGGTGTCTTTAATGTTTTGTATACTCAGATGAAGGAGCAGTATATAATAAATGATATATATGAATCAGGAAGTTTCCAGTCTAGATGTAACCTCTTCAAACAAATGCCCACACTATATTTATAGTGCAATAATAGTGGATATGCCAGCGCTTTGAATTTACACTGCATTCCTTTCTTAAATAGAACACTGTCTGCTGTTCAAAGTTCATTTTAGGGCATTTGAAGCAAGACCAGAACAAATATGTTACAGAAGATAGGAAATTTGATAAGAGGAAATATAGTCTATTCAGCTGCTCTAAATAAATATTTTCTTTGACCTTTACTGTTTTCTTTTATAAAGTTCACCCCCAGTCATTTTTAATTCATACAGACATCTTAGGAGAGTAAGAGCTCTCTGTTGTATAAAACCAGTTAGCTACCTCAGGTATAGAGGGAGCTGGGAATTCCCCGTTATCATACAAGCCATTTCCGGTGCTTGTTCTGGTTCAGTGCGTTAACATGCTCTGAAAGGTCACTTTTAGAGAAGGAAAATAACATCCAACAGAAACCAGAAAAGGCCATAGGCTATTTAAAAAATATTTCCTGCAAAACACCAGTTAGTGTGCTGTACGATTCTAGACTCTCAGACAAAATGTATCAAGGGGTAATGTGAAATTCGATCAATAGAAATATCCATATTATGATCCAGCTTTATCTTGATATATTCTGTGTTATTGGGTGATATATGTTTTGATTGTACGTGATCTGCAAGCTTCAGTGAAGTCCCTGGATTCTTGAGTTCATCCCAGTGTCTGTCTTTGTCCTGAAAATATGCCTGTCTCTCATCAGAGATACGCTGAGTTAGGAATGTCCCCTCCTTCAGTCCAAGGCTTACTACAGAGGTGAGTAGCTTACCACGGAGATACAATATCATGTATATGCGGCATAATATTTGATTTGAATGTAATACTGTGTGTAGCTAACTAACTCTGAGAGAATAGGAGGAGGATGTATTTATTGTTTTTCCTCAGATGACTCTAGGCTACATTGATCCATGCATTACATCCATACATTATCTATGGTCTCATAGCCCCAGTTCTTAAGTGGGGGGATGCTGTCCCTTGCAAGGTGTTCATGCGGAGGCTATGGAATTGGACCTCATACATTATTTATTCTGGATCATCTTTATTTTAGTACCTAAATGGATCCAGTCTGTTTGATGGTCTCCTAACTGCCCAATAAAAGACAGCCATGGTGGCAATTTCTTTGGCCAATCTTCTTTTGTATAAGTGATTGGTTTACACACTCGCACAAATACTTATGTGGACACGCGTGTACACGTCACACACACGTCACACACACCACACACACATTGAAACAATGACCGACACTTCTGTACAATTTATGGCCGATACAATAGAAGCTATGATACTGTGCTGTAGCATGAGTGTGTGTGTGTGTGTGTATTGCAGAGAGGGCCTGGGCTCCAGCTACCCACCAGGTGACCCAGGACATGTTGACCAGCTCCCCCCAGAGAGCCACTACTCCACCAGAGGCATGTACACTGAAGACCTGCCCTCCTCTTCCAGGCCACGGCCAGTAGGGGGCACCACAGGTACACACACTCATGCACGCACACACAAAAACACACCCAGCTCAACATTCACTGGATGTATGCCATTGTGTCTAACCCAGACCACTCACCTCCCTCCCATAAACCTGCCAGCCCCAAACTGCCTTGTCTCTATTGAATTATTAAAGAGTCTGGTGTTGGCGTGCTGTGAGAGTTACACTAATATAAATGGACTGCGTTATGGAGTGCTGCTCCTGCACAGTGTGCACTTCAACTGAAGGATTTGCATCAAAGCATATTAGAGGCTACGGAGGATATGGCTGAGGGTTGATGGTTTTTTGCGTGTGTGTATGCGTCTGTTTGTAGGTGCCCAGCTCCATCACCTGAACCAGGTGGATCTTGGGAGCCGAATCAAGGGGGGGTACCCGGCGGGAGGCAGGGCACCTCCAGGTCAGACTGGAGGCTCAGGGTGGGGACCCTACTCTGACGATGACTTCAGACCCACCAGAGACCCTGTGAGTCCTGCTCTGGCTTCACACAGCCTTATAGACTTACTGTACCTCACACAGCCTTATAGACTTGCTGTACCTCACACAGCCTTATAGACTTACTCTACCTCACACAGCCTTATAGACTTACTCTACCTCACACAGCCTTATAGACTTACTGTACCTCACACAGCCTTATAGACTTACTGTACCTAACACAGCCTTATAGACTTACTGTACCTTATATTACTGTACCTAACACAGCCTTATAGACTTACTGTACCTAACACAGCCTTATATAATTACTGTACCTAACACCGCCTTATAGACTTACTGTACCTAACACAGCCTTATAGACTTGCTGTACCTAACACAGCCTTATAGACTTACTGTACCTAACACAGCCTTATAGACTTGCTGTACCTAACACAGCCTTATAGACGTACTGTACCTAACACAGCCTTATAGACTTACTGTACCTAACACAGCCTTATAGACTTACTGTACCTAACACAGCCTTATAGACTTACTGTACCTAACACAGCCTTATAGACTTACTGTACCTAACACAGCCTTATAGACTTACTGTACCTAACACAGCCTTATAGGCTTACTGTATCTAACACAGCCTTATAGACTTACTCTACCTCCGCTTTTCATCCTTTCCTCTTCAAGCTATCCTCTCTAAATCTCTAAATATACGGTACAATGGCATGTTGTTCTATGCTCTATTGTTGCTGCATATCTGTTTGACTGCTGTAGTTCTGGATGTTGGTTCACTTCTTCTACCGCCCAGCTGTCAATCTGTACATGAACTATCCCTTGATATATCAATTTCTGTAGTGAAATAGACAATCTGTACATGAACTATCCCTTGATATATCGATATATGTAGTGAAATAGACAATCTGTACATGAACTATCCCTTGATATATCGATATCTGTAGTGAAATAGACAATCTAAAAATACACTTTCCTATTTTCTCCTTAAAACTTTCTCCTCTCTTTTTCCTCTTCTTCCATGTGCTTCAGGTTCTTCTGGGCTACCCTGAGTCCTCCCCCTCTATGTTCCAGATGCCTAGTAGGAGTGCACTAAGGGAGCCCTCTGCCCACCTGGACATCTACAACCCCGGGTTCAGCTACCCCCCCGAGGAATCCTCCTCTCCCCCCAACCACTCCTCGGCCTCCCTCATCAAGGCCATCAGGGAGGAGCTAATGCGCCTCTCCCAGAAACAGCAAGCCGTGCCCAGCTACCACAGCTGAGACAGACGTCCTCCTCTGGTCCTCACTGAACCTTAACCTCTACTGCTACATCCACCAGTCATACCACTGCCCCTGTCTGCCTGCCTGCTCCAACCTAGCAATGCTTCCCATGGAAGTTCCTTTGTACAGGAGAGAGACAGTACTGCTGGGCTGGGTCAAGGTGGCTATTGGCAAACCAGACCAAACTGAAATAACTGAATGAGGAGATGGGCTGGGTCTTTATATGAATGAACTGTTCTCTAGGCTCTGGATCTCTGACCCAGACCCCGTTGGAACCCAGACTGTCCTATAGCATACAGTGTACTACAGTATAAGTGATCCTAACGGTTTGAGGGAGAAGGTGTGAACTGAATGGTCCCCTGCTCTCCAGCTCTGGCCATGACCGCTGATCCCTGCCCAGTGGTGTTTTTAATTTGAGGTGTTGTTGCTTTCGTTCTTTTTAAACAGCAGTCTAGACTCTCTGTGTGATGATGATGATGATAATAATAATAAGCAATGTGGTTTGATATTCTCTCTCATGCTGCCTTGACATCCTAACAACATTTTACAATACAGTGGTATTTCTTTACTAGTAGGACATCTGTCATTTAGGCTCAAAACATTGCTACCATGTTACCTTTAACAATGACGCTTCTTACCATTACCATACAGGTATTGTTTTGTTTTTGAAGAGCCTCTTCTCCTCCATTTTCTTCTGGTGCTTCTTTGTACGCTTTGTGTTTACCGCCCTGATATTGCGGGGTAATATTCGCACTTCGTGAAACCATTTGTCCCAGGTGCTGGAGGAATTTGTTCTACATTGTTTTCTGCCATGAGCCACACAATGCCTTGTGTTGTGACAGAGTGAGTCAGGTCAACTGTCTCAATCTACTGTACAGCTAAGTTCAGAGGGGACAACACTAGACACAGAGACGAGAGCCCTGCAATAATCATACTACAGCAACTCCCATACATTACTTTACCAATGCAGCTACATTGATTTTGTTGACAACATCTTCAGCACAATGTCCATGTTTGACTTTATATATCCAGGTTGCTGAGGATGATACCTTATTAAGACATATGGTGAACCTATACAACAACAGTATTTCTATAGATATTACACTAAGGTTATGTATAATAGTTAATTTAATAATTCATTTGTGGCATTCTAGAAAGTTTTCTGACCAGCAGACATAAATAAATATGATTGACAGTACTGTACAAGCGGATTGCAGTGCCTATTCTATTTTATGAAGCTAATAGATCCAGTCACGCAATGTGATCTATTTAATGCACTGTATGCAGACTACTGGGTTGCACTTGGCTTTTCTCAGTGAATATCCTTCAGGCCACACCAACTAAATGTAATTGAAAGATTCATAGGTCATCGAATGAAAGATTCATAGGTCAAGTCAATTACACATTGCATTGCTGAAGGAAATGCAGTATTTTCTCTGCTGAGAAACAGGGTCAGTGCTCACACACTTTCATTATCTGGGGTATTCTTATTTAATTTCCTTATTTTTTCATGGAGTATTGAAATGTTTCATTTTCCACAGCATTTTTCAGCATTTGAAAGAAATACATGTACTGTATTTTAATTGTTCGCAGTTTACTGTTCAGTCAACCTGTCAACTTAAGATGTTTTGTGCATTTTATGTTATTTTTCTTCTTGAATGGACTATTCCTCCTCAATGTGTCTTTGTTCAATATCTTTTTAAACATTTTGTTCAGTAACATTTTCAACAGAAACTCCACACAGATTGCTATGCTGTGGGCATTGAAGTGATATTTTATTTCAATCAAATAAAAGATAAAATATTGATTTTAGTTGCAGGGTTTAAAAAACTAAATGTATTCACTGACTTGGATGAAGTAATACTATACCAGTGTTGATCATTGTCCCAAATATTGTATATCCCAAAGGTTTACTCCAGAACACACAAACTAGACCGATCAGACGCTCTTATCCAAAGCGACTTACAGGAGCAATTAGGGTTAAGTGCCTTGCTCAAGGGAACATCGACTGATTTTTCACCTAGTCGGCTCAGGGATTCGAAGTGCGACCTTTTGGTTACTGGCCCAACACTCTTAACCACTATGCTACAGTACTGTACACCAGACACACACTACTATGGCTCCTCGTGTTCAACATATACCTTATGGATCCACCCTGCCTTTGGTGCTCTCACGCTAATGTCCACCATCTGTCTGTCTGTTAGAGAGAGTCTTAACCAGGCTCTGTTCACTCCAACAAACACTGACTGTATGGCGTCATAGTACAGTACTGTACAGCAATTTGTAATTGCTGTTTTCTCAAGATTAAGTTAAAAGGATTTTCTCTCAACAAGGGTTCTATAGGTCTCTGCAGTTAATGCTACAGTGTGTAGTGTAGCACCATCTAATTATAAGCCCAGTGTTTATTCAACAGTGCATCTGGATGTAGTCTAAGATTTGCACCCATGCAGATTGTAAACTGAGTTACCTGTAGTAATTTCACTCTTAGTTGATCTAATTGGCTTCATTCACACTGTGCTGTACCATGCTGTACTGGCTAACAGTGTGTGCCTCCACCTGCTGGTTCTGCAACTCCACTGCACGTCTCAGATTTAATTGTGTGTTTTCCCTTTGTTTTTGAGTGTTGTGTCTTGTTTTATTGAGAAGATCATACTTTGTGTTGGCTGGCCCAACCATGTTTTATGTGTTTTATTTGTTGAGTTGCATGTTTCATTCATGTAAGGCTGTGTGTGGTTTGTGTTTTTTTTATTTTTTTTTTTTCATTTTTGTTGTGCATGCTGTTCCAAAAGAAACACTTTTAAAAACCAATGAAACCCAAGTTGCATGTGTCCTAAGTTATTTATACTGTAGTATTATATCACCATGAGTATAACATGCAACTGATTAAGAAGCAAAACATATTTCATTCTCAAATAACATCTTCTTATCATTGTAATTCTCCCCTAGTAGTTTGTAAAAAAAAAAAAAAGTATTTTGTAAAATTATAATTATGTATCTTGCAGAGCACACAATTTCTCTGTGTATGCAGTTTATTTCTTAATACAGTTATCTTTGCAGTGCTGTTTCCTCCAGGGAGGTCCATTTGGTTTCCATAGGCAACTACAGCCGTGGTCAAATGTTTTGAGAATGACACAAGTATTGTTCTCTTCAAAGTTTGCTGCCTCCGTGTTGATGATGGCAATTTGCATATACTCCAGAATGCCATGAAGAGTGATCAGATGAATTGCAATTAATTGCAAAGTCCCTTTGCCATGAAAATTAACTTAATCCCCCAAAAACATTTCCACTGCATTTCAGCCCTGCCGCAAAAGGACCAGCTGCCATCATGTCAGTGATTGTCTCGTTAACACAGGTGAAAGTGTTGATGAGGACAAGGCTGGAGATCACTCTGTCATGCTGATTGAGTCAGAATAACAGACTGTAAGCTTTAAAAGGACGGTGATGCTTGAAATCATTGTTCTTCCTCTGTCAACCATGGTTACCTGCAAGGAAACACGTGCCGTCATCATTGCTTTGCACAAAAAGGGCTTCACAGGCAAAAATATTGCTGCTAGTAAGATTGCACCTAAATCAACCATTTATCGTATCATCAAGAACTTCAAGGAGAGAGGTTCAATTGTTGTTAAGAAGGCGTCAGGGCGCCCAAGTCCAGCAAGCGCCAGGACCGTCTCCTAAAGTTTATTCAGCTGCGGGATCGGGGCACCACCAGTGCAGAGCTTGCTCAGGAATGATAGCAGGTGTGAGTGCATCTGCAAACACTGAGGCGAAGACTTTTGCAGGATGGCCTGGTGTCAAGAAGGGCAGCAAAGAAGCCACTTCACTCCAGGAAAAACATCAAGGACAAACTGATATTCTGCAAAAGGTACAGGGATTGGACTGCTGAGGACTGGGGTAGAGTTATTTTCTCTGATGAATCCCCTTTCCGATTGTTTGTGCCACCCGGAAAACACCTTGTCCGGAGAAGACAAGGTGAGCGCTACCATCAGTCCTGTGTCATGCCAACAGTAAAGCATCCTGAGACCATTCATGTGTGGGGTTGCTTCTCAGCCAAGGGAGTGGGCTCACTCACAATTTTCCCTTAGAGCACAGCCATGAATAAAGAATGGTACCAACACATCCACCGAGAGCAACTTCTCCCAACCATCCAAGAACAGTTTGGTCACAACCAATGCCTTTTCCAGCATGATGGAGCACTTTGCCATAAGGCAAAAGTGATAACTAAGTGGCTCGGGGAACAAAACATCGACATTTTGGGTCCATGGCCAGGAAACTCCCCAGACCTTAATCCCATTGAGAACTTGTGGTCAATCCTCAAGAGACGGGTGGACAAACAAAAACCCACAACTTCTGACAAACTCCAAGCATTGATTATGCAAGAATGGCCTGCCATCAGTCAGGATGTGGCCCAGAAGTTAATTGACAGCATACCAGGGCGGATTGCAGAGGTCTTTAAAAAGAAGGGTCAACACTGCAAATATTGAATGTAATTGTCAATGAAAGCCTTTGACACTTATGGAATACTTGTAATTATACTTCAGTGTACCATAGTAACTACTGACATAAAGATCTAAGAACACTGAAGCAGCAAACTTTGTGGAGACCAATGCTGGTGTCATTCTCAAAACTTTTGACCACGACTGTACAGTAATGCAGTGATGTCTGAAGACGAGACGTACCAGATGCAACCATAGGGTGGTGCCATCTCATAACAAAATACCACTTGGTGAGCTTCGTTCACTTCTAAACGAAGAGAACGCTCCTCTGTTGCAGGTGAGGTCATCGCTCTTGCAAGACAGGTTTGCGCGTGTGTGTGTGTGTTTAAGTAAATGTGTAGTTGTGTGTGTGTGGCATCATTTAGCCTACCACAGATACTTGAGAGTGTACACAATGTTCTCCCTTTTAAACATTTTAGACCCTGGCAACAATCAGGAAGTGATGAGAATGTGTTGTTTATGAATGGATTAATGAGCATAGCTGTAGCCTCCAGGAATCAACGTAATTTGCAACAATAAGTGATAAACAGTGTAGGTGCAAAACTGAGTTGAATTGCACTTAATATGTCATAAGAGACATGGAATCAGCAAAGGTGTCAACATAAAACTATGCATTGTTACCCATTACACTCACTACTAAGTCAACCCAAGCCTATCATTAATTACAGTTGAAGTCTGAAGTTTACATACACCTTAGCCAAATACATTTAGACTCTGTTTTTCACAATTACTGACATTTAATCCTAGTAAAAATTCCCTGTCTTAGGTCAGTTAGGATCACCACTTTATTTTAAGAATGTGAAATGTCAGAATAATAGTAGAGAGAATGATTTATTTCAGCGTTTATTTCGTTAATCACATTCCCAGTGGGTCAGAAGTTTACATACACTCAATTAGTATTTGGTAGCATTGCCTTTAAATTGTTTAATTTGGGTCAAACGTTTCGAGTAGCCTTCCACAAGCTTCCCACAATACGTTGGGTGAATTTTGGCCCATTCCTCCTAACTGGTGTAACTGAATCAGGATTGTAGCCTCCTTGCTCAGACACGCTTTTTCACAAAGTTTCTATAGGATTGAGGTCAGGGCTTTGTGAAGGTGAGGGCTATTTTGCCACAACTTTGGAAGTATGTTTGGGGTCATTGTCCATTTGGAAGACCCATTTGCGACCAAGCTTTAACTTCCTGACTGATGTCTTGAGATGCTGCTTCAATATATCCACATAATTTTCCTTCCTCATGATGCCATCTATTTTGTGAAGTGCACCAGTCCCTCCTGCAGCAAAGCACCACCACAACATGATGCTGCCACCCCCGTGCTTCACGGTTGGGATGGTGTTCTTCGGCTTGCAAGCCTCCCCCTTTTTCCTCCAAACATAACGATGGTCATTATAGCTAACAGTTCTATTTTTGTTTCATCAGACCAGAGGACATTTCTCCAAAAAGTACGATCTTTGTCCCCATGTGCAGTTGCAAACCGTTGTCTGGCTTTTTTATGGCGGTTTTGGAGCAGTGGCTTCTTCCTTGCTGAGCAGCCTTTCAGGTTATATCGATATAGGACTCGTTTTACTGTGGATATAGATACTCTTCTACCTGTTTCCTCCAGCATCTTCACAAGGTCCTTTGCTGTTGTTCTGGGATTGATTTGCACTTTTCGCACCAAAATACGTTAATCTCTAGGAGACAGAACGCATCTCCTTCCTGAGCGGTATGACGGCTGCGTGGTCCCATGGTGTTTATACTTGTGTACTATTGTTTGTACAGATGAACGTGGTATCTTCAGGCGTTTGGAAATGGCTCCCAAGGATGAACCAGACTTGTGGAGGTCTACAATTCTTTTTCTGAGGCCTTGGCAGATTTATTTGGATTTTCCCATGATGTCGAGCAAAGAGGCACTGAGTTTGAAGGTAGGCCTTGAAATACATCCACAAGTACACCTCCAATTGACTCAAATTATGTCAATTAGCCTATCAGAAGCTTCTAAAGCCATGACATCATTTTCTGGAATTTTCCAAGCTGTTTAAAGTCACAGTCAACTTAGTGTATGTAAACTTCTGACACACTGGAGTTGTGATATAGTGAATTATAAGTGAAATAATCTGTCTGTAAACATTTGTTGGAAGAATTACTTGTGTCATGCACAAAGTAGATGTCCTAACAGACTTGCCAAAACTATAGTTTGTTAACATGAAATCTGTGGAGTGGTTGAAAAACGAGTTTTAATTACTTTAACCTAAGTGTATGTAAACTTCCAACTTCAACTGTAGGCTGCTTTTGGTTTACAGTACCTTTCCATTGTTTCCCTTTTGATGAGTGGTTGCTAGGAGACAGACCCCTTAGAGAACCCAGCCTCTCACTGTGTTTACCATGTCATTCACAGGGTTGGTAGCATTGGCAGTAGCTAATCTGCTCTTATGTTGCAGCCTGCATCTACAACACAGTCAGCTTAGGTGCTTTAGCATGGTAGGAGGGAGGGGAGAATGGGGATTGATGGGTGATTTGGATGACAAATAGAACATTCCCCCGCGACCTGTACGCTCTCGTTGGCTGGCCCTCACTACATATTCGTCGCCAAACCCACTGGCTCCAGGTCATCTATAAGTCTTTGCTAGGTAAATCCCCGCCTTATCTCAGCTCGCTGGTCACCATAGCAACACCCACACGTAGCATGCACTCCAGCAGGTATATTTCACTGGTCACCCCCAAAGCCAACACCTCCTTTGGCCGCCATTCCTTCCAGTTCTCTACTGCCAGTGACTGGAACGAATTGCAAAAATCATTGAAGCTGGAGACTACCATCTCCCTCAATAACTTTAAGCATCAGCTGTCAGAGCAGCTTACCGATCACTGCACCTGTATACAGCCCATCTGTAAATAGCCCAACCTACTACCTCATCCCCATATTGTTATTTTTGCTAATTTGCACCCCAGTATCTCTATTTGCACATCATCATCTGCACATCTATCAGTCCAGTGTTAATGCTAATTTGTAATTATTTCACCACTATGGCCTATTTATTGCCCTACCTTCCTAATCTTACTACATTTGCACACACTGTGCATATATTTTCTATTGTGTTATTGACTGTATGTTTGTTTATCCCATGTATAACTCTGTGTTGTTGTTTTTGTCGCACTGCTTTGCTTTGTCTTGGCCAGGTCGCAGTTGTAAATGAGAACTTGTTCTCAACTGGCCTACCTGGTTAAATAAAGGTTAAATAATTTTTTTAAATAAATTGAGGGAATCCAATAGCAAAGAAGTGTAAGATACATGTTTTAAAATTGCAGTTTGAATGTAGTGTGCTACAGTACTGTAAATTACAGTACACTGTTTTCACATTAGGCAGTACACTTGACCTACCCATAAAAATTTACTGAATATCACATTTCCATAATTTCTATCCCATGTGTGATTAAAGGTGTGAACAATGAAGACATCTTTCACAATGTAATTTAATTAAATAAATGAAAGAAACTAGTTTGCATCAAGCCTGTCTTGAGCATTTGGGCATAGGTTCTCATCAACCTCGCAGTAAATATCCTAATTTTTTATGCATCTGGGGAAAAATCTTTTGGCATGGCAAATCCAAGCCTGACTTACATAAAACATTAAGAACACCTTCCTAATATTGAGTTGCAAACCCCTCCCTTCTTCCCTCGGAACATCCTCAATTCGTTGGGGCATGGACTCCACAAGGTGTCGAAAGCGTTCCACATGGATGCTGGGATGTTGACTCCAATGCTTCCCATAGTTGTGTCAAATTGTCTGGATGTCCTTTGGGTGGTGGACTGTTCTTGATACAAACTGTTGAGTGTAAAAAACCCAGCAGCCTTGCAGTTCTTGACACAAACCAGTGAGCCTGGCACCTACTACCATACCCTATTCAAAGGCACTTCAATCTTTTGTTTTGCCCATTCACCATCTGAATGGCACACACACAATCCATGTCTCAAGGCTTAAAATCCTTCTTTAACCTGTCTCCTCCCCTTCATCTACACTGATTGAAGTGGACTTAACAAGTGACATCAATAAGAGATCATAGCTTTCACGTGGTCAGTCTATGTCATTGAAAGAGCAGGTGTTCATAATATTTTGTACACTTAATGTAGGTATGAATTGAAATCATTGCATGCTTCATCCATGGCCTGAAGGAGGGTGGTACGCTCATAGGGATAGCAATCATACATCTTCTACCTGTTCATAAGAGCATGGCACTAGCGCCACCAGAGATTTGGGTTCGATTCCCACTGGGGTCACCTATCAAAATGTGTCAACTGTTGTCACTTTGTATATGTGTCTGCTATGTAAATTGCATACTGTATATTACAGTACTGTATTTTCCAATTACATTTTAGTAAAGCAGTGTGGAACCCAACCCCTCCCCCCTCATCAAAAAAACATCATTTTGGATACATGTTTCTGTATAGGGGATGCATCTGGATTATTTGCGTATTAGTATTGTATTGACATTGTATTACTGCACTGTAGGAACTAAAAACACAAGCATTTCACTGCACCTGCTGTAACATCTTCTAATCTGTGTACGCGACCAATAAACTTTGATTTTGATTTGTTACATACAGTACATCTCTGATGTTGTCAAAAACTTAGTAAAATCATAATAGTCATCATCATATCAGTACACCCTCCTCAGCCCAGCCCAGCCCTGTCCTCGTGCTGCTCCTGCTCTGGTTCCTGGAGGGGCCTGGACCCCTGTAGTAATACTGTCTGGCTGTCCTGGAGTGGCATGGCCCCTGTACTAATCCTCTCTGTTTGTCCTGGAGGGACCTGAACCCCTGTAGTAATCCTGTCTCTTTGTCCTGGAGGGGCTTGGACCCCTGTAGTAATCCTGTCTCTTTGTCCTGGAGGGGCCTGGACCCCAGTAGTAATCCTGTCTCTTTGTCCTGGAGGGGCCTGGACCCCAGTAGTAATCCTGTCTGTCTGTCTATCCTGGATTGGCATGAACCCCTGTAGCAATCCTGTCTGCCTGTCTGTCTGTCTGTCTGTCTGTCTGTCTGTCTGTCTGTCTGTCTGTCTGTCTGTCTGTCTGTCTGTCTGTCTGTCTGTCTGTCTGTCTGTGTGTCTGTCTGTCTGTCTGTCTGTCTGTTTGTTGGTCGTGGCAGACACGAGAAGAGGAGGAGAGCGGGCTGGGTTAATCTGGCTCATGATGGGCTAATTACTGCCATAGTGCTGGGTGGCGATGGGGGAAGTAAAGGAGGGTAGAGCTCGCTAGAGTCAGCAGCGTTATTGACTGCTCTGTTGTGGAAGGAGCCACCCCTCAGCTTGATCGATCTTTCCCCTGACCTCGGAGAAAGCAGAGAGAGAGAGAGAGAGAGAGAGCAGAGGCATCAGCATGCTGTCACAGCTCCAGTAGCACTACAGATATCTCTGTGTGATGCTGTTCTTCCTACAGGAGGAGGTGGAGGAGTGTGAGTGAGGGACGTGTCTGGCAGCCATCCCAGTCACACAGTAATACAGAGGAAAGAGAGAGCTAGCAGTCTTCACTGAGCCACAGCACAGGATCCAGCAATGTAAGTCTGTGTCATTCCTCTCTTACTGCCATTTAGGTGTGTTGTGTAGCTGGTTGTGTGTTACTGTGTAGTAGAGTGTGCTGCTGCATGTTGTCATGCTCTGAAGGAGAGCAGATATTAATGGATGTGACAGAGACGACAGTTGCTTAACAGAGACTGGGTGGGTGTCTTAATGCGCCATGCTTTTGTAACCCTGGTGTGTGTGTGTGTGTGTGTGTGTGTGTGTGTGTGTGTGTGTGTGTGTGTGTGTGTGTGTGTGTGTGTGTGTGTGTGTGTGTGTGTGTGTGTGTGTGTGTGTGTGTGTGAGCATGCATGCGTGCGTGCTTGTGTGTGTGGGTGGGAGGGTGTGTGAGTCTGCCTCTGTGTGTGTGCTTGTTGTGCGTAGTTATGACTGTGTGTTGTTCTTGATGTGGCAAATGGTTTTGAAACAGAGTCATTGTTGTGGAATAACACTAATGAATAAGTGCGGCGTAGTGATCACAATCTCTGGAATATATTGTTTTATGTAATGACATGTCGGTCCAGTCTGCAGCAGAGAAACACCCTTGTTGTTATTGTACTGTAGGACATGCTCCTTGCCCGCTCTGTTTACCAGTATGCTCTGCTATTATACAGCAGTCAGAGTACTGTACTTTTATACACAGACATATCTCTTTCACCGTAACTGACATATAACTAATATGTCAGCTTGGTTGACATATTTCAATGGTTAAATGTTGCTATTTTGACATATCCAGACCATGTTGATATGCTGTATCATCAAAGTTGATACAGTTGCCTGCTTAATATACTGTAAATCAATGTGAGCAGCTAGTGAGACCCACCACAGTGAGACCCACCACAGTGAGACACACCACAGTGAGACCCACCACAGTGAGACACACCACAGTGAGACACACCACAGTGAGACCCACCACAGTGAGACCCACCACAGCAGCAGCACCAGCAACAGCATTCTTCCAATGCAGTATCTAACCATTACTTTCACTAGCAATACCCTGCTTCCACCACTTAGTTTCATTCACAGCCCCAGTACTGTTTATGATTTGAATACCACCATTTTACTAAATATCAGAGATGTAGAACTGACTGGGTAGAGCATGACAGGGCGCTCCGCACATCAAATACCTCTGCGGTTGCTGTTTACCCAAACACTAGATTCAGTCCTCTGATGCCACAGCTATTCAGTTTAGAGGCCTCCCGTCTCCTCTTCTCCTCATCCCTTCATCTCTTCTCCTCTGCCCTCAGAGCTCTCCTCATCCCTTCATCTCTTCTCCACTGCCCTCAGACCTCTCCTAATCCTGCAGTGATATTGTCAGAGCTGCATATGATAATGCATCCTTCCCCTTCTTCACTCCCTCCACCTAACCCTGGACCTCTGCGCAGGTTATCTCTACTCTGTTATTGGATCATATTTCTCATTTTTCTGGCCGACGTGATGTGCATTCTGGGAACGTTCAGGATTGCCGTGGGTGGAGGCATTATGAAAGGCTGTGTTTGGAGCTGAGTGAGCTGAGCTGAGTGGTAATGCTACAGCCCCACAAGACTCTACAGTACACTACGCACTGCAGAACAGAATCACACACACACACACTGCAGGGATGGGTGGAAAATAGATCTTACCCCCAGAGAGAGAGAAAGAGTGGTGAGAGAGAGAGAGAGAGAGAGAGCGAGAGAGAGAGAGGCGAGAGAGAGAGAGGTGAGAGAGCGAGAGAGAGAGAGGGGGGGGGTGGATGGAGGCAAAGCATGGACCCTCACCACTGACTATGTTTGCATAACATGATGTTTGGTCTGACACTAAAAAGGGTAAATACATTTCTCTGGTGTTCTTCCCCAAGGCTAGTGTTGTACAGCAAGGAGAGAACACGGCACTGCTGCTGCATTCCTATGGACAATGTTCTGTACCAGATGCGTAATACATAACCCAATATCAGCCCTCGTGCCATGTTTATACCTATGTCATAGGCCTTTAACTGAATGTAGTGTCATTTCTCTCAATTTTAATTGACTCCCTGCTAACAAAAGAACCATCCTATCTGGCCCTGTGATCTTTCTGAATCGTGGCATTGAACGCTTTAGCAGGATTCTTTCTCTTCACAACTGGCTACGTGTAACACGACTCAGGATAAGACCCAGACACAGATGCAGGAGGCCGACAGTTCTAATCTCAGATGTTTATTACAAAAAAGGGGGCATGCCAACGGCAGGTCGAGGGCAGGCAGAGGTCAGTAGTCCGAGGCAGCGTGAATAAGGGACAGAACGGCAGGCAGGCTCAGGGTCAGGGCAGGCAGAATGGTCAGAACCGGGAGGACTAGAGAACAGAAACTAGAGTTACGGGAAAGCACGTTGGTAAGACTTGGCAAGACAAGACGAACTGGCAACAGACAAACAGAAAACACAGGTATGATTACACAGGGGACAATGGGGAAAATGGGAGACAGCTGGTGAGGGGTGGAGACAAGCCCAAGACAGGTTAAACAGATCAGGGTGTGACAACGTGATTATTGAAGCTCAATGGGTGTAACTTTTGTTGACAATTTCGATACCTTTTGGAAACAAAACACATTTTATAAGGAGGATGGGATCCATCCAAATCATTTGGAAGAGGTGAAAAAATTATTGTTGTTTATCAACAATGACAAACCACCGGGGTCTGACAACTTGGATGGAAAATGACTGAGGATAATAGCGGACTATATTGCCACTCATATTTGCCATATTTAGAATTTAAGCCTACTAGATAGTGTGTGCCGCCAGGCTTGGAGGGAAGCAAAAGTAATTCCGCTACCTAAGAATAGTAAAGCCCCCTTTACTGGCTCAAATAGCCGACCAATCAGCCTGTTACCAACCCTTAGTAAAATGGTGTTAGACCAGATACAATGCTATTTTACAGTAAACAAATTGACAACAAACTTTCAGCATGCTTATAGGGAAGGACATTCAACAAGCACAGCACTTACACAAATGACTGATGATTGGCTGAGAGAAATTGATGATAAAAAGATTGTGGGGGCTGTTTTGTTAGACTTTACACCCCCTGCTATATTGTGGATAAAGAGTTACCTGTCTAACAGAACACAGAGGGTGTTCTTTAATGGAAGCCTCGCTAACATAATACAGGAATTCCCCAGGGCAGCTGTCTAGGCCCCTTAACTTTTTCAATTTACTAATGACATGCCACTGGCTTTGAGTAAAGCCAGTATGTCTATGTATGCGGATGACTCAACACTATGCATGTCAGCTACTACAGCAACTGAAATGACTGCAACACTTAACAAAGAGCTGCAGTTAGTTTCAGAGTGGGTGGCAAGGAATAAGTTAGTCCTAAATATTTCTGAAACTAAAAGCATTGTATTTAGGACAAATCATTCACTAAACCCTTAATCGCAACTAAATATTGTAATACATCATGTGGAAATTATGACTAAACTGCTTGGAGTAACCCTGGATTGTAAACTGTCATAATCAAAACATGTTGATACAACAGTAGCTAAGATGTGGAGAAGTCTGTCTATAATAAAGTGCTGCTCTACCTTCTTAACAGCACTGTCAACAAGGCAGGTCCTACAGGCCCTAGTTTTGTCGCACCTAGACTAATGTTCAGTCGTGTGGTCAGGTGGCACAAAAAGGGACTTAGGAAAATTGCAATTGGCTCAGAACAGGGTAGCACGGCTGGCCCTTGCATGTACACAGAGAGCTAATATTAATAATATGCATGTCAATCTCTCCTGGCTCAAAGGGGAGGAGAGCTTGACTTCATTACTCCTTGTATTTATGAGAGGTATTGACATGTTGAATGCACTAAGCTGTCTGTTTGAACTACTGGTGCACAGCTCGGACACCCATGCATACCCCACAAGACATGCCACAAGAGGTCTCTTCACAGTCCCCCAGAACAAACTATGGCCTGTGCACAGTACCCCATCCTTTCTCTCTCTCTATTGACCAGTACTGTATCAGTGGGGCACAGTGTGATATTGTGCAGCTCTGTGACCGTGCTGAGTGGGAGGCAGTTCTCAGCAGTGCTCACCTCATGTGATGAGAAATGGGGACGACGTGAGTGAATAGCTGTCATTCATAAGATCCAAGGGCCGTTTGTCCGATGGGCAGCTGCCCCTTACTTCAGATACTGATCCTGGACGTCAGCTGTGAGGAAACAACCCAGGCCAAATGTTTCTTCCCAGGCCAGAGTTGATGATTTAACTCTGCACACTCATAAATATAGACTAGCTCTGACAGATTGCTTTGAATATTACATCTGCTGATGTTCACATACTTGATTTGTATGATGATCCAATCACACTGTTAGGAAACGGAATACTGAAACATTGCTGATGTTGGCATTCTTGATATATCCAGCTAATGTGGATAATATGTTCATATTCATATTAGATTTGTGATTATCCAATTGGACTCTTAGGAAACGGAATATGTATATTGTTGTACTATTGTCAGGCTCTGGCCATAGAGAAGCAATAGGCTTCTCTATGTAGCTATGGTCAGAGTCTGACAGTGTCGTTCTTTTCTGTTTCTTTGTGGGTTTTGGGTGGATCTCTAATTAGAGGCAGCTGCTACCCGTTGTCTCTAATTAGGGATCCAATATATGTCGAGTCTGTCCCTCACGCGGGTGTGGGTCGTTATCGTTATATGGTATATGTAATTCGCAGTCACGGGTGAAGTAAGTGTGTTTCTTTTCGTCCGTTCATTTGGTGTGTGTTGTGAACGTGACGTTAGTCTGTTCGTTAAGTCTTTTTGTTTTTCGTTAGTTCGTCATTTGGATTTGTTTTTACATAGTATAGCAGTGTTTTTATTCTATACATAGTAAAAATAAAATCATGTCGAACAACTATCCCTGCGCTGCGTCTTGGTCTCTCCAAACCCCATTTCGTGACAACTATTGACTGGATATCCCATCCAAGCCTGTTGTTAAGAGGAGGAGCAGTGTTTAACAACATTATAAAACTACAGCCCTACCTGTAATAATCTGCCTTTGCTTGTTGACAGGCTGGTTGAGTTTTGAGGATGTGAATTAACTGTCTGTGCCAGCATGGACTTTATTTATAGCCTACATTCATTTCTATGAACATAATCTTTTGTCAGTCAAGGCCACTGCGTATCTGTAACCTTCCATTACTCTGTGCTGGTTGTGTGTGTGGACAGGCTCCAACCAAAGACTATTAATACTTTCAAAACTACCATTTTGACTAAATAACAGGAACACACTGAAACCCAGAGAGCATGCCCTACACTATTTTGGGTTTTTGAGTCTAGCCTCTCTTTAATGTTCTTTCTTTCTTTCTTTTTTCTTTCTTTTTTTCATTATTTTTTTCTTTCTTTATTTCTTTTTATTTTCATTTTATCCAGTTGCATTGCCCTTGAGAAAGAAAAACATAAAACTGGGTATTTAGAGTACAATATAGGTAGCAACATTGAACAGAACAAGGCTATGTCAATAACTCAACATTGAACAGAACAAGGCTATGTCAATAACTCAATTCTGACAAAAATTCTGATAGTATCTTATAGTCTCCAGCCCTCAAATGTTGTCATGTGCGTGATCAACAGCAGTATGTGATATCATTGAGTAGTTGATGTGCTGTGCTGTTGTTAGCGTGCAGGTTGGTTCCCTGCAGAAAGAGCAGATCAGGATTTCTTTCAGATCACTGTCTTTCTACCTGATGTCCTCTGGATTAATCCCTGCTACAGACTGAGCGCCAACATAGAGCGATTACAGAGGTATTACTGTTGATGTTGCACCGTTGATCACACACTGACCACTCTACACAGACACACACACACACACACACACACACACACACACACACACACACACACACACACACACACACACACACACACACACACATTCTTGTTTTTGTCACTTTTGGACACCACAAGTTTTTTGCCCACTTGTGAGGCCCTATATGTATTCCTATTTCCAGATGTCGTATACCTCCAAAAAAAATTGAGCAAGATCAAAAATAATTTTTAAACACAATCATTTCTGAAAATTACCAATATAAAGACATTTTGTTCCAGACCTGTTTTATCATCACTTGTTGGTACCAGTTTCAGGTTTTCATCAGTCGTAAAGCCCACATTTACACACTTCTTGAGTCATCACTTGTTGGTACCAGTTTCAGGTTTTCATCAGTCGTAAAGCCCACATTTACACACTTCTTGAGTCATCACTTGTTGGTACCAGTTTCAGGTTTTCATCAGTCGTAAAGCCCACATTTACACACTTCTTGAGTCATCACTTGTTGGTACCAGTTTCAGGTTTTCATCAGTCGTAAAGCCCACATTTACACACTTCTTGAGTCATCACTTGTTGGTACCAGTTTCAGGTTTTCATCAGTCGTAAAGCCCACATTTACACACTTCTTGAGTCATCACTTGTTGGTACCAGTTTCAGGTTTTCATCAGTCGTAAAGCCCACATTTACACACTTCTTATTTCATCACTTGTTGGTACCAGTTTCCATCAGTCCTAAAGCCCACCTTTAAACACTTCTTATTTTTATCCCTTAGACGAGACTGACAACGTAAGTCACATAAAAATGAATGCATTAACAGTTTATTAGCAATACCCCTCAATTTAAGACCAACAATGTCATTCTGATTCATCAGGACAAATCAAACAAGATTTGTCAAAAAGAACAACTCCCTCCGAACACTTTGTTCTTTGGCTCAATATGCGGTTAGTCATGCTGCAACCACTGCCAACAGCAGCCACCTATGGTTTTACATCTCAAATATTGACAGGCAAAGAAGAACAGAAGAGGCCATCCATATGTTGAACACCTACACAAAGAGTCTGTTGTTATTGTAATGTATTTGTATGAATATCTACCCTGATATGTGACCCAACACTCCATACTGTACTATACATTATGCAATACGTTATTGGGTCACACATGGGAAAAATTAAAAATAACAATGCAGAGTTAAGCTAGGCACTGAAAAAAAGATGTAGATTTTTTTGGCATTCCTAATTAAACAGGTAGAAGGGCATTGTTTTGTTAATGCCTCAATTAGCATGAATTAATGTTAGGTAGTTGTTTTTCTGGGTAATTTAAAGATAAAAAATTAACATGAGACAAAAAAAGTAATTTTAAGTTGTCTGAAAATCAACAGGTAGAATGGCACTTTTGGTTAATGCTAATTGAGGCATTTGGTAAACAGATGTGTAAAAGGGAACATACTTGCCATCAAATACATGAACTACATAATTCTCCAACTACATTTCCTACACCTAGCCCAATATGTGACCCAACACTCGGTACTATACATTATGTACTACGTTACTGGGTCACACATGGATTCACATCTTGTGAGTGAGGAAGATCACTTTTTTACCTACTTCTTGATGTTAAACTGAGCTTTAAAGTTATACCCATGGCCAGTGTTGATGTCATTAGCGCTTTTGTAAAAAACAAATTCAAAACCTTTCATGTCTGTTTTGAAAAGTGTATATATATATATATATATATATATATATATATATATATATATATATATATATATATATATATATATATATATATATATATATATATACACATACATACATACATACACATATATATACATACATACACACACATACATACATACGTGGACCTCACAAGATGTGGATGCATGTGACCCAATATCGTAGTATGCACCCTATACTGCTTAGTACATGACGTCCTAGTCCTCTGAGACCTGAGTCTACATACCCGTCTCCCCTTACACACCAGTCTAGTCCTCTGAGACCTGAGTCTACATACCAATCTCCCCCTACACAACAGTCTAGTCCTCTGAGACCTGAGTCTACATACCAATCTCCCCCTACACACCAGTCTAGTCCTCTGAGACCTGAGTCTACATACCAATCTCCCCCTACACACCTGTCTAGTCCTCTGAGACCTGAGTCTACATACCAATCTCCCCCTACACACCTGTCTAGTCCTCTGAGACCTGAGTCTACATACCAATCTCCCCCTACACACCTGTCTAGTCCTCTGAGACCTGAGTCTACATACCAATCTCCCCCTACACACCTGTCTAGTCCTCTGAGACCTGAGTCTACATACCAATCTCCCCCTACACACCTGTCTAGTCCTCTGAGACCTGAGTCTACATACCAATCTCCCCCTACACACCTGTCTAGTCCTCTGAGACCTGAGTCTACATACCAATCTCCCCCTACACACCTGTCTAGTCCTCTGAGACCTGAGTCTACATACCAATCTCCCCCTACACACCTGTCTAGTCCTCTGAGACCTGAGTCTACATACCAGTCTCCCCCTACACACCTGTCTAGTCCTCTGAGACCTGAGTCTACATACCAATCTCCCCCTACACACCTGTCTAGTCCTCTGAGACCTGAGTCTACATACCAATCTCCCCCTACACACCTGTCTAGTCCTCTGAGACCTGAGTCTACATACCAGTCTCCCCCTACACACCTGTCTAGTCCTCTGAGACCTGAGTCTACATACCAGTCTCCCCCTACACACCTGTCTAGTCCTCCGAGACCTGAGTGCAGAATTCGACACCATTGATCTCGACATTCTACTAGATCGTCTCAGTGTCCTCAGTGGTTTCGAACCTATATTACATGCAGAAAACTATTTGAAAGTGTCAGTACTACAGTAGTGGTAATACTGTACAGTACAACAGTGGTGGTAATACTGTACAGTACGACGCAGAGTGTTGGGTCACATGTGGGGCTAGCCAATATCCAGCCATAACAAGTGTTAAGTAGTGTTATAGAGGTCAAACTACACATTTTTCTTAAGCGCTGTAATGCGATTCTTCAAGTAGAACTTTATAGCTCGCCAATCTCTGTTTTTCAAGGCTTCAGGCTCCAATTTTAAGCAGCGGTCACAGTCGCTTTTCCCCGGAACTTGACATGTTAAAATTAAGTTCTTCATATGTTTCTCCACAGCGTCTATCTCCTCCTTTTGCCAGGGACGTCGCTGAAATGGTTTGCGACCTAAATGGACATAAAATACAGTTGAAGTACTAAAACATGGAACGTTAAACCAAAACTCACATCTATATTATCCTTTCAACATTTGACAGTTCAACTGTTCCCACCTTGTGTTGACTCTATATTGGTGAATATGAACAAATCACTCCTAAAACTTGAAAAGAAAGCCAATACTAATCTGACTACTTTAAAACAGCTTAAATACATAGTACTTTCTACAATAAAGTTGCTTTGGAAAAGCATAAGTTGAGGAGGGTGTTGTTTGTGGAGAATAAAACGTTAGGGTTGTCACTATTGCTGGAGTCTAAATGTTTGAGGTGTACCTGGAGTGAGCAGCCTTAAACCCAGAACGCTTTTTCAGCAGCAGTTTTTTTTATTGTTCGCACCGTTTGACATTCGGGATGTCAAGAATTTAAAAAAAGTTTTAAAATAAATCAACTAAGGAAAAAAGCGTCAGACGTAGTTGTAGATTTTTAAAAATATATATTTTTAGACCGGGCAAACTTTTCAGTTGGTGCAAGTAATATTAAACTTTGGTGAGTTCTTACACGCCGAAAGGTTAACCAATGGCAGATGATTCTATGGTGGCTTTGCAGCAGTAAAAAAAACTGCTTTTTGCAGACTTCAACAAAAAGACAGTTAAAAACAAAATTGCATTGCATAATGCTTTTTACAGCCAGCAAAAATGGCCACTTGTGATCAGGGCCTTAAGGACCTCTTGGTAGACACACATTCGATAGCTCAGAGTTATCATTGCACAGTTGAAAATAATCCGACAGCCACCTCGTACAATCTGACGCTATATGTCTGTTTGTAGTTACTGTTATGCGTACCTCAATGAGGGAGTGTTTAATCTACTCCCCTGTGATAAATTGAGGGCTTGGCATTATTTAGGCAAGAATAAAAAAATATCAACAAAGTTTGAGCATATCTGTCGCAAAACTAAGTCTTTAGAAAACTTGTGGAATTAAGCCTCCGCTTCAATATAGGGAATCGCTACATAATACTGACATTATTGTTAGTAAGTTGCTATTTAGAATACCAGTCAACAATAATGATTGCGTGACCTCACCTGTCTTTTGTGGATTTACATCTGACAAGACCTCACATGGCTTGTCACTGTTCCCACCTTGTGTTGACTTTGGTGTCATTGGTGTATTTACATCTATGAAAAATACATGTTATTACCAACCTCAGTATTCCAAAACAGTGACAATAGCTGATTGTGTATACACATTTCCCATTCTTTATAAACAATCTATCCTTCTGTGCACAATAAGTCATACAACTTTATTACACTTCAACCCAGTTCATGTCAAATTGTTTAAGTCGTTCTTTGGGAACATATACATAAAATATCAAATATTCTGAACTTGTAGGCTTTGTCAATGTGACAGACATGTCGCATATCAAATCGAGACGGTTTCGATTCAACAAAAGGTTCCTGACCTCTGCTGGTTTAAACAGAGCCCTGGATGTGCATGGATTTTTACCACTGTAAACATTAACGTCTATTGATAGCACTTAACAATACTTTGTTACAGCACTTAAGTAGTTTTGGGGAGTATCTGTACTTTACTTGAGTTTTTTTTCTTTCGACTTTCACTTCACTACTTCTAAAAAAATATGTACTTTTACTCCGCTACAATAACAATGGACTCGTCGTTACCCGCTACAATAACAATGGACTCGTCGTTACCCGCTACAAAAAAAATCTTTATATAATTATCTTCATGAATGTAGATTGAATGCACCGTACTAACAATTGGCGCTCTCAAGACAAGTTGAGGCACATCTCCGACATACCCACACCAGCACAACCGCGTTTGAAAACATAATTTTGGAAATACCTGCTGTGCTGTCCTTGTTGCCACACTCATCCTCAGACTCTTCATTCTCCTCGGGCTCTTCGTCCACTTCAATTTCTTCTACAAAAAGGGTAATACAACAGTTTGAATGAATTAGGAAACTCCTAACCACTCAAAATCACCCATCCCCACAAGATCAAAGTAGACAAGTCAATCTAGAGTATTTGCAAAACAGAAAGGATGACCACTTAAGACACATTTATTTGGCATCGTATAGGAAATGGGAAAAATATGACTATTGATGCCAGGCTAACTACGTACCATTTGGGTCAATGTGAATGTCGTCGAGGCTCTTCCCTTTAAATTCACCCAGACGTCCCTGCTCGAGAGCCATCAATATTTTGCTCATTTTGGCCAGCTGGAGGGTGCCCTCTGGCAGACGGTAGTATTGACGGTGGACTCTGACGTCATGTCCGAGGAAATCTGCTAACTGGTCTAGCTCTGTATCCTTCAGATTTAGTACTTTGGACAGGGTTGCCACATGCTTTCTGAGTTTTGTAGATGTAAGAGACATTGGGTTTTTGATGTTACAATCTTTAACAAACTGCCGCAGGCAATCAGAACCCCTGTAATTAAACATTGAACCAGGTACTGCAAACAGGTAGGTGTTCTCTTTGAGAACCCCGCACTCCTCTCTCTTCTCAACTAGAAGCTCTATAGATTCCTTCATAGCTGGGGTAAGTAGAAGTGGAACTTTCCTTCCTCGCTTCCCTCGGATTTCAATTCGATTGAAATGTCTGCAGAGCTTCTGTTCGAGTGTAGATAGGGCCAGGTTGACATCTTGATGTGGGTCTGAAGTGTCTCTTAAGACAAAGGCAGATAATGGCATTCTTGACACTTCACCTTCTCTCCGACGGTTGAATAATATGATTTGTGCCAGTGTCACCTTTGTCAGGTCTCTCCATGTCAAGGATGACAATTGTTTTTTCATGCTATTAATAAGTTGTTCCTGTTTTTCGTCTAAATAGCAATGCAGAGTTTTGACATCTTCAGTGAATGGCAAGATGTGAGGAGAGTTCCATTTTGCTTGCTCAAGTTGTGACAACGCTCGGCTTGTGATATCATCAGTCCATCTTTGTTTATATAACTCAGAGAATTCATGGGCCTCTACTGCAGTTTCTTTCTGTCCTTTCATCTGCGCTTCAGATTTAAGCCACAACGACATACTGTGCAAGCTGTGGCCGAGTTTGCGGGCCAGAGATGGACAACCATATTGGCCTGCTTCACGGTTGAATCCAGCTGTGTGTTTAACTGCAGTGACTGCATGAATGTAGTTTGTGGGTTTGAAGAGCTCTTCAGTAGTCTTTAGGGGTGTGACATCTTTCAGCTTAAGAGCCAGTCTGCCAAGCTCTCTCAACGCTTGCCGGATATATTCATGGTGGTTGACCTGATGTCCTTTAGACTCAAACAGTCTTTGTCCATATGCCAAGATGCAACCGTCTTTCCTTATAGCATCTGATATTGGGTCATGGTTCATTTTGTTAAGTAGCTTCCAATACCCGTCCGAAAACCCAGAAGGAGGTTGAGTATATGCACATAGAGTTTGAACTCTACTTTTCCCGGGTTTGGAGTTCATGTTTTCTGGCTTGAATTTGCACACACAAACATGACGCCAGAGTATTCTCCGCAAGAATAAACCCTGGCAGTACAAACAATGCATGAAATCCTGTCCTTTCTTTTCTACTTGAGGTTGCTTGCATGGCACAAGCTTTCCTTTGCCACTTTCCAACACTTCCACATTGTGTGCAAAGTTACCTCTTTTCCGGAGAGAGTCCAATAGTATTCGCCTTTCCTTCGAGTTCTTTGGTAAAAGACGCAATTTTGCAACAGGGCTCTCTTCACTGTGTTTTCTCTCCAGATGTCTCGCCATTTTCTGAGTACCTAACTTGCAGTATATGCAGTATTGCATTTTGTTGTATCGTCTCAACCCATTTGCCTTCTTAGAGACTGGGCAAACAGAAACACTTCCTCGTTGAGACACTGTTGTACTCTCTTCTAAGTTTTGATACCCTGTGTCATCTTCTCCCTGAAGATGAGTTGTGGTGTCCAGTTGATTTTGTGGAGAACTTTGGCTGTGAATCCTTTTCTGAGGTAGGTAGCTATTCCTCTCACAGAGAGATCTTTTTTTTTTACTGCTCTTCTGTAGAGGTACTTCTAAGCTCATGCAACTATCTGAGCTTTCCCCACTAGATTTTGGAATATATTCCTCTTCACTATCTGGACTCGAATTCTCATCTTGATCTGATCCTACAGGCATCATCACATTGACCTATAAAAGTAAATTCAATTCAGAGAAGTGTTCAGATACTCAATGCCATCTCAAGTCCAACAAAAACACACCAACATTATGTTCATACAAAAAACTATGTAAAACAAGCAAACATAACTGGACAACCAATTAAGAAATCAAATCTACCGTAATATATCCTTGTCCAAATGAAAGTGGGCTTACCGGGAGACTGTTGGTTCTCCGCAGCCTTTGACCCACTGTATAATGTGGAAGATTCCCAGGATTGTCACTGGTACTTGTAACTTGCTCATCTCCACTTGAATCGTAAAGCTCATCCGAGTCTACAGGAATCCGTTGCATTATCTTTTTCCAACAAACATCATGTTCCTAAGGAAGCCAATTATAATGTTAAGTGGCTGATTATTTGAAATAATGTTGCATTTAGGATAATATAATTTAACAAACTTTGCACAATTAGAAAAGACTAAAAGTAAAACAAAATGTGCCACATATTTATTTGTTTGGCTGAGTGGTTGCCTGTTAAGCAGCTCCCGTTGTTCTGCATAAATTGTTGTTTTAGTTCGTTTTCTTTCGTCTCTTTTCTTTAGTTTTATTTTTTATTTTGCTACAGTTGAACTATAATAGTTCAGGATAGTTCAGGATTATGGATTTTATCGCAACTGAACGTCGACAGGAGTCGTCAACTGTTATTGTTTACAACAGAGCCCAGCTCCTGGATTTAGCCCACGCAGCGCTGCTGCTCCCCAGGGAAAAGTTTGATATTCCGGACGAATTGAAAAGACGACGCCGTGGACGCAGGGCGGGATTGAAATGTAAGGCAAAGCGGAGGAGGTTCAAGTACAAGCCGGCTATACCATCTATTATTATGGGCAATGTGAGGTGTCTACATAACAAGATGGATGAGTTGGAGGGACTTGTTCGTGGACAAAGGATTTATCGGGAAGCGAGCCTAATGCTTTTTACTGAGACTTGGCTGAACGATAACATCCCCATGCAGAACGTCACTATCGACGGTTTCCAGACAATCAGAGCGGACAGGGATCGCGTCTCTTCCGGTAAGAGTAAGGGTGGTGGGCTGGCTTTATTAGTTAACAGATGGTGTCATCCGAAACATATTACTCTTAAGGAAGAGTTTTGTAGCCCGGACATTGAGCTGTTAGTCGTTAGCCTGAGACCCTACTATTTACTGAGGGAATTCACGGCGGCCATTGCTGTTATTGTTTACATCCCGCCCTCTGCTGACGCAAACGCAGCGTGTGACGTCATCCACTCTGTTATCGCGAGGTTACAGACAGCGCATCCCAGTGCTTTCTTTGCCATTTCGGGGGATTTTAACCATGCATCTCTCTCTTCAACGCTGCCCACATTCAAACAGTTCGTGAAGTGCCCAACCAGGAATAATAAAACTCTGGACTTGTTATATGGTAATGTGAAGGACGCATACAACTCCACTGCACTCCCTCCCCTCGGTAGATCGGATCACAACCTTGTACACCTCACCCCACTCTACAGGCCTTTGGTCCAACAGCAGCCTGCAACCACCAGGACTATTAGGAGATGGTCCCCGGAGGCGAATGAGGCCCTACAGGACTGTTTTGAAACAACAGACTGGGATGTGCTCTGTGAGGCTCATGGGGAGGACATCGATGGACTGCATAACAGACTATATTAATTTTTGTGTAGACAACACTGTACCCACCAGGAAGGTACGCTGTTTCCCAAACAATAAACCCTGGGTCACCAGCGACCTGAAGGCCCTGCTGAATGAGAAGAAGAGGGCCTTCAAGGAGAGGGACAAGGACAAGGACAAATTGAAATGCGTCCAGAGGGAGCTGAAGTTGCGGATTGCTGAGGGGAAGAGAGTGTATAAGGAGAAGATGGAGGACAAGCTGAGGCAGAGCCAGGTGAGAGAGGTGTGGAAGGGTATGAGAAATATCACTGGCTTCAAAAAGTCAAACAGTGGGCAGACGGAGGGGACCCAGGACAGAGCCAATGAGCTGAACCAATTTTTTAACAGGTTTGATACTGGCCATGTCCACCTCCCCAGCTCACACACCCTCACGGATGTCCCACCCCCACTTTGCTCACAGCACCTCTGCTGAGACAATCAGTGACCCCACCTCCGCCCCTGCTCCCCCTGGACTGATCCTCAACACCCCCCTTCCCCCCACCTCCCCACCTGGGCTGGCTTTCACCACCAACCAAGTGAAGAGAGAGCTGGAGAGACTACACCAGTGGAAAGCGGCGGGCCCTGATGGCATCAGCCCAAGGGTGCTGAGGGTCTGTGCTGACCAACTGTGTGGAATACTCCAGCGTCTTTTCAACCTTAGCCTGAGCCTAGAAAGGGTCCCTGTGCTGTGGAAAACATCCTGCCTCGTCCCAGTGCCCAAGAAGGCACACCCCACTGTCCTGAATGACTTCAGACCTGTAGCGCTAACATCCCACATCATGAAGACCCTGGAAAGGTTAGTCCTCGCTCACCTCAGACCCCTGGTGTGTACATCAATGGACCCTCTGCAGTTTGCATACCAGCGCAACATCGGGGTGGATGATGCAATCATCTACCTTCTGCAGAGGGCCTACTCTCACCTGGACAACGCAGGTTGCACTGTGAGGGTTATGTTTTTTGACTTCTCCAGTGCCTTCAATACCATTCAGCCCCTGCTACTGGGTGAGAAGATGAGGAGGATGAAAGTGGAAGCACCCTTAGTCTCCTGGGTCACGGACTACCTGACCGGTAGGCCACAATTTGTGCGACTACAGAGCTGTGTGTCAGAACGGGCAGTTAGCAACACAGGGGCCCCCCAGGGTACGGTCCTGTCCCCCTTCCTGTTCACCCTCTACACCTCAGACTTCAGATATAACTCTGAAACATACCACCTACAGAAGTTCTCGGATGACTCTGCTATTGTAGGGTGCATCAGAGGTGGGCAGGAGGAGGAGTACAGGAGCACAATCAGTGACTTTGTGTTGTGGTGTGTGCAGAACCACCTTCAGCTCAACATCAGCAAAACAAAGGAGATGGTGGTGGACTTCAGGAGAACCAAGGCACAACTGACTGCAGTCCCTATACAGGGGATGGATGTGGAAATGGTTGGGTCATACAAGTTCCTGGGAGTCCATATGGACAACAGGCTGGAATGGGCCAGTAACACCGGGGCCCTGTACAAAAAGGGCCAGAGCCGACTCTACTTTCTGAGGAGGCTCAGGTCCTTCAACGTGTGCAGTAAACTACTGCATACCTTCTACCAGTCTGTGGTGGCCAGTGCCATCTTTTTTGCAGTGGTGTGCTGGGGAGCAAACATCAAAGCCGGTGATGCTTCTCGGGTAAATAAGCTGATCAGGAAGGCTAGCTCTGTCCTGGGGATGAGCCTTGACACTCTAGAGGTGGCGGCGGAGAGACGGATCCTGGCCAAACTGCTGGCCATCATGGACAACGTCACCCACCCTCTGCACGCTATGGTTATGACGCAGAGGAGCACTTTCAGTCATAGACTGATACCACCACGGTGTGCCAGAGAGCGCTACAGGAGGTCCTTCCTGCCGGCGGCTATTAGACTATATAATGCCTCACCGGGGTGCCGTGCCGTCGGCAACATAGATCTGGAACTGTTGGGGTGCTAGGACCTAGTTTAACAATTATGCATCCATCCGTGAGTAACTCTGGTCCGTAATCACTCATTCACTCAGGACCTATTTATTCATACAGGTCTGTATATACATACTCATGTACAGTTGTTATATTATATCACATGCAATATTGTAAGTAATTATTGGACTTAACTTACGTAGGCATTCACTCAGGAATGCATATTAGTATCCTGTCAGTTGCACCTTTTCTCATTGCTTTTAGTATATCTAATGTGCAATACGTGCAGTTGTCTGTAATTAAACCCTGCGCACTAAGGACTGTATTTTAAGGGAATTACTATTATTACCCCAAATGATATCATACACACATTTAGCTATTAAAGTATCTCTTCCTGTCATTTACCTGTACAGTTTGTGTAAACATGCAAGTATTCACTTATCTGTAAATATAACTGTATACCTAACTGTACAGCTAATTTAACCATGCAAAATTTTCACTTACCTGTTCATTTACCCAGTCTGTCTATTAAGTAAACTATTATTACCCTCGCTCATATCATACGCATTTTTAGCTACTGAAGTATTTCTCTGCCATCGACCTGTATAGTATAGTTAACCATCCAACATCCACCAATGTATAGTGTACATATTCAGCCAACCACTCATACTATGCAATGTCTTTTTATAGCTTTTTTTGGCACTCCAGATATCTTGTATTTCTATACCTTTTCATACTGCCGCTCTATGTATCATGTACCGTGTATCTGTCTTTTGTGTACTTTCGTTGTGGCATTTTGCACCTGCCCTGTGTTTTGTTGTAGCTGCTTGACAATGAAATTTCCCCCCCGGGGGATCAATAAAGTACCTATCTATCTATCTATAGAGGTTCATGTAAAAGTGAGTCAGTGAAAGAAAGCTTTACCAGGATGCTTTTGGTCCTCCTCAGCACAACCAGATGTGCTTGTGCTTTCATACTGTCGGAGTCCTCAGATTGATCAGTGTCAGAGTAGGTGACAAGAGCCTGTATGAAACATTAAATACAGCAAAAGAAAAGGTTTGTGATAAAAACATTTGAGTTGAAATTGAATAAACAACTTTTTCCAGATTTGAAATGATGATAGTCTACAAGGAATGTGTGTTAACTACACCATATGTTAGTGAGGAGACTTCGGTCCACACAAATGACCAACCTGGAATAGGTGCCGGACCCCGCAAATAACTTACTGGGAATGTGTGTTTCTAGATCTTGCAATAAAATGAATTTCTGAATAAAAGACCAGTTAAGAACAATTACCTGTGTGCTTGGAGATGGAACTCCAATGAGAACACCTGGCGTGCAGTTTGAAGACTGTCCTAGACCAACTATTTCCACTGCTGTGGCAGGATGTGGTTTGTCTATAGCCTACAATATGGATCAACATGAACATTCAGTGGTTTAATTGATGACTGTATGCAATCATTGGGAGAAACGTCTATGATCACAAACAAGGCATTAGGCTGGCATCATGAATTAGAATATAGCATTTCCTTAGAGAACTGTGAATATCAACAACTAGCTCTTTAAAAAAATACATCAACAGAAGCTGTGCATGATAAACACATGCGAGTTGAATAACTATAATAACGGGCTACTTTATAGTTCAGATTTGAAGCCCACATGATAGACTATGTTTATTTGATTTCATTGTTACTAAAAACCCGTACGGGGACCCCATAAAGCACTGACAAGGAATGTGTGTTAACTAAACTTAATGTCCATGTTAGTGAGGAGACTTCTGTCCACACAAATGACCAACCTGGAATGGGTGCTAGGACCCACAAATAACTTACTGGGAATGTGTGTTTCTAGATCTGGCAATAAAATGAATTTCTGAATAAAAGACCAGTTAAGAACAATTACCTGTGTGCTTGGAGATGGAACTCCAATGAGAACACCTGGCGTGCAGTTTGAAGACTGTCCTAGACCAACTATTTCCACTGCTGTGGCAGGATGTGGTTTGTCTATAGTCTACAATATGGATCAACATGAACATTCAATGGTCTTATGGATAACTGTAGGCAGTCATTGTAAGACATTTCTATGATCATAAACAAGGCATTTAAATTGGAATATAGCATTTCCTTGGACAACTCTGAATATCACCAAGTAGCTCTTTAAAATACATCATCAAAAGTGGCCATGATAAACACATGCGAGTTGAATAACTATAATAACAAGCTACTTTATAGTTCAGATTTGAAACCCACATGATAGTCCATGTTCATTTTATTTAATTGTTACTCAACCCTATACGGGGACCCCATAAAGCACTGACAAGGAATGTGTGTTAACTACACCATATGTTAGTGAGGAGACTTCGGTCCACACAAATGACCAACCTGGAATAGGTGCCGGACCCCGCAAATAACTTACTGGGAATGTGTGTTTCTAGATCTTGCAATAAAATGAATTTCTGAATAAAAGACCAGTTAAGAACAATTACCTGTGTGCTTGGAGATGGAACTCCAATGAGAACACCTGGCGTGCAGTTTGAAGACTGTCCTAGACCAACTATTTCCACTGCTGTGGCAGGATGTGGTTTGTCTATAGCCTACAATATGGATCAACATGAACATTCAGTGGTTTAATTGATGACTGTATGCAATCATTGGGAGAAACGTCTATGATCACAAACAAGGCATTAGGCTGGCATCATGAATTAGAATATAGCATTTCCTTAGAGAACTGTGAATATCAACAACTAGCTCTTTAAAAAAATACATCAACAGAAGCTGTGCATGATAAACACATGCGAGTTGAATAACTATAATAACGGGCTACTTTATAGTTCAGATTTGAAGCCCACATGATAGACTATGTTTATTTGATTTCATTGTTACTAAAAACCCGTACGGGGACCCCATAAAGCACTGACAAGGAATGTGTGTTAACTAAACTTAATGTCCATGTTAGTGAGGAGACTTCTGTCCACACAAATGACCAACCTGGAATGGGTGCTAGGACCCACAAATAACTTACTGGGAATGTGTGTTTCTAGATCTGGCAATAAAATGAATTTCTGAATAAAAGACCAGTTAAGAACAATTACCTGTGTGCTTGGAGATGGAACTCCAATGAGAACACCTGGCGTGCAGTTTGAAGACTGTCCTAGACCAACTATTTCCACTGCTGTGGCAGGATGTGGTTTGTCTATAGTCTACAATATGGATCAACATGAACATTCAATGGTCTTATGGATAACTGTAGGCAGTCATTGTAAGACATTTCTATGATCATAAACAAGGCATTTAAATTGGAATATAGCATTTCCTTGGACAACTCTGAATATCACCAAGTAGCTCTTTAAAATACATCATCAAAAGTGGGCATGATAAACACATGCGAGTTGAATAACTATAATAACAAGCTACTTTATAGTTCAGATTTGAAACCCACATGATAGTCCATGTTCATTTTATTTAATTGTTACTCAACCCTATACGGGGACCCCATAAAGCACTGACAAGGAATGTGTGTTAACTACACCATATGTTAGTGAGGAGACTTCGGTCCACACAAATGACCAACCTGGAATAGGTGCCGGACCCCGCAAATAACTTACTGGGAATGTGTGTTTCTAGATCTTGCAATAAAATGAATTTCTGAATAAAAGACCAGTTAAGAACAATTACCTGTGTGCTTGGAGATGGAACTCCAATGAGAACACCTGGTGTGCAGTTTGAAGACTGTCCTAGACCAACTATTTCCACTGCTGTGGCAGGATGTGGTTTGTCTATAGCCTACAATATGGATCAACATGAACATTCAGTGGTTTAATTGATGACTGTATGCAATCATTGGGAGAAACGTCTATGATCACAAACAAGGCATTAGGCTGGCATCATGAATTAGAATATAGCATTTCCTTAGAGAACTGTGAATATCAACAACTAGCTCTTTAAAAAAATACATCAACAGAAGCTGTGCATGATAAACACATGCGAGTTGAATAACTATAATAACGGGCTACTTTATAGTTCAGATTTGAAGCCCACATGATAGACTATGTTTATTTGATTTCATTGTTACTAAAAACCCGTACGGGGACCCCATAAAGCACTGACAAGGAATGTGTGTTAACTAAACTTAATGTCCATGTTAGTGAGGAGACTTCTGTCCACACAAATGACCAACCTGGAATGGGTGCTAGGACCCACAAATAACTTACTGGGAATGTGTTTCTAGATCTGGCAATAAAATGAATTTCTGAATAAAAGACCAGTTAAGAACAATTACCTGTGTGCTTGGAGATGGAACTCCAATGAGAACACCTGGCGTGCAGTTTGAAGACTGTCCTAGACCAACTATTTCCACTGCTGTGGCAGGATGTGGTTTGTCTATAGTCTACAATATGGATCAACATGAACATTCAATGGTCTTATGGATAACTGTAGGCAGTCATTGTAAGACATTTCTATGATCATAAACAAGGCATTTAAATTGGAATATAGCATTTCCTTGGACAACTCTGAATATCACCAAGTAGCTCTTTAAAATACATCATCAAAAGTGGGCATGATAAACACATGCGAGTTGAATAACTATAATAACAAGCTACTTTATAGTTCAGATTTGAAACCCACATGATAGTCCATGTTCATTTTATTTAATTGTTACTCAACCCTATACGGGGACCCCATAAAGCACTGACAAGGAATGTGTGTTAACTACACCATATGTTAGTGAGGAGACTTCGGTCCACACAAATGACCAACCTGGAATAGGTGCCGGACCCCGCAAATAACTTACTGGGAATGTGTGTTTCTAGATCTTGCAATAAAATGAATTTCTGAATAAAAGACCAGTTAAGAACAATTACCTGTGTGCTTGGAGATGGAACTCCAATGAGAACACCTGGCGTGCAGTTTGAAGACTGTCCTAGACCAACTATTTCCACTGCTGTGGCAGGATGTGGTTTGTCTATAGCCTACAATATGGATCAACATGAACATTCAGTGGTTTAATTGATGACTGTATGCAATCATTGGGAGAAACGTCTATGATCACAAACAAGGCATTAGGCTGGCATCATGAATTAGAATATAGCATTTCCTTAGAGAACTGTGAATATCAACAACTAGCTCTTTAAAAAAATACATCAACAGAAGCTGTGCATGATAAACACATGCGAGTTGAATAACTATAATAACGGGCTACTTTATAGTTCAGATTTGAAGCCCACATGATAGACTATGTTTATTTGATTTCATTGTTACTAAAAACCCGTACGGGGACCCCATAAAGCACTGACAAGGAATGTGTGTTAACTAAACTTAATGTCCATGTTAGTGAGGAGACTTCTGTCCACACAAATGACCAACCTGGAATGGGTGCTAGGACCCACAAATAACTTACTGGGAATGTGTGTTTCTAGATCTGGCAATAAAATGAATTTCTGAATAAAAGACCAGTTAAGAACAATTACCTGTGTGCTTGGAGATGGAACTCCAATGAGAACACCTGGCGTGCAGTTTGAAGACTGTCCTAGACCAACTATTTCCACTGCTGTGGCAGGATGTGGTTTGTCTATAGTCTACAATATGGATCAACATGAACATTCAATGGTCTTATGGATAACTGTAGGCAGTCATTGTAAGACATTTCTATGATCATAAACAAGGCATTTAAATTGGAATATAGCATTTCCTTGGACAACTCTGAATATCACCAAGTAGCTCTTTAAAATACATCATCAAAAGTGGGCATGATAAACACATGCGAGTTGAATAACTATAATAACAAGCTACTTTATAGTTCAGATTTGAAACCCACATGATAGTCCATGTTCATTTTATTTAATTGTTACTCAACCCTATACGGGGACCCCATAAAGCACTGACAAGGAATGTGTGTTAACTACACCATATGTTAGTGAGGAGACTTCGGTCCACACAAATGACCAACCTGGAATAGGTGCCGGACCCCGCAAATAACTTACTGGGAATGTGTGTTTCTAGATCTTGCAATAAAATGAATTTCTGAATAAAAGACCAGTTAAGAACAATTACCTGTGTGCTTGGAGATGGAACTCCAATGAGAACACCTGGCGTGCAGTTTGAAGACTGTCCTAGACCAACTATTTCCACTGCTGTGGCAGGATGTGGTTTGTCTATAGCCTACAATATGGATCAACATGAACATTCAGTGGTTTAATTGATGACTGTATGCAATCATTGGGAGAAACGTCTATGATCACAAACAAGGCATTAGGCTGGCATCATGAATTAGAATATAGCATTTCCTTAGAGAACTGTGAATATCAACAACTAGCTCTTTAAAAAAATACATCAACAGAAGCTGTGCATGATAAACACATGCGAGTTGAATAACTATAATAACGGGCTACTTTATAGTTCAGATTTGAAGCCCACATGATAGACTATGTTTATTTGATTTCATTGTTACTAAAAACCCGTACGGGGACCCCATAAAGCACTGACAAGGAATGTGTGTTAACTAAACTTAATGTCCATGTTAGTGAGGAGACTTCTGTCCACACAAATGACCAACCTGGAATGGGTGCTAGGACCCACAAATAACTTACTGGGAATGTGTGTTTCTAGATCTGGCAATAAAATGAATTTCTGAATAAAAGACCAGTTAAGAACAATTACCTGTGTGCTTGGAGATGGAACTCCAATGAGAACACCTGGCGTGCAGTTTGAAGACTGTCCTAGACCAACTATTTCCACTGCTGTGGCAGGATGTGGTTTGTCTATAGTCTACAATATGGATCAACATGAACATTCAATGGTCTTATGGATAACTGTAGGCAGTCATTGTAAGACATTTCTATGATCATAAACAAGGCATTTAAATTGGAATATAGCATTTCCTTGGACAACTCTGAATATCACCAAGTAGCTCTTTAAAATACATCATCAAAAGTGGGCATGATAAACACATGCGAGTTGAATAACTATAATAACAAGCTACTTTATAGTTCAGATTTGAAACCCACATGATAGTCCATGTTCATTTTATTTAATTGTTACTCAACCCTATACGGGGACCCCATAAAGCACTGACAAGGAATGTGTGTTAACTACACCATATGTTAGTGAGGAGACTTCGGTCCACACAAATGACCAACCTGGAATAGGTGCCGGACCCCGCAAATAACTTACTGGGAATGTGTGTTTCTAGATCTTGCAATAAAATGAATTTCTGAATAAAAGACCAGTTAAGAACAATTACCTGTGTGCTTGGAGATGGAACTCCAATGAGAACACCTGGTGTGCAGTTTGAAGACTGTCCTAGACCAACTATTTCCACTGCTGTGGCAGGATGTGGTTTGTCTATAGCCTACAATATGGATCAACATGAACATTCAGTGGTTTAATTGATGACTGTATGCAATCATTGGGAGAAACGTCTATGATCACAAACAAGGCATTAGGCTGGAATCATGAAACACATGCAAGTTGAATAAAACAGGCTACTTTCTACTTCAGATTTGAAACCCACATGATAGTCCATGTTTATTTGATTTCATTGTTACTCAACCCCATACGGGGACCCCATAAAGCACTGACAAGGAATGTGTGTTAACTACACTGTTAGTGAGGAGACTTCTGTCCCCACAAATGACCAACCTGGAATGGGTGCTAGGACCCACAAATAACTCACTGGGAATGTGTGTTTCTAGATCTTCAGAGCACCTAGCATGCAGTTTGAAGACTGTCCCAGACCAATTATCTCTACTGATAACTGTTATTGTGAGAAACGTCTATGATCATAAACAAGGAATTCTAGCACATCCTTAGAGACATCTCAATATCACTTATTAGTTCTTAAAGGCTTCTATAACTTTGCAGTCGCAATATGGCGACTATGTACAGCAGTAGGACATTGAGGACGTGACTGATAGTCCATGCTTATAGTCCATGCAATAGTTTCTTAGATCTGATAACAATAGACCTACTCACCAATTCACGCCATGGCCAGTTTGAGTCACCATAGTTGTATGTGATTTCTGAACCTGCTTCTATGTCGTCAATGGCAAACAAGCACAAATGAGGTTTTTCTTGGACCAGGATTCTTTTAATTTTACAATTTGGTGATCTGTGGTGATCGTTAACTAATCTTCCAAGTGACCCATCTTCTTTAGATGCATCAACACTAAATGTGGTACAGAAGAAAACAATTACAATTAGTTAGGGATTTTGGAAAACTGCTTTTTGATCCAGACAGCACACTGACTGGAGATGGATCCAGTTAGGTAGCCTTATTCCACCTTAGGCTAAGCACTTGTCTGTAACTAAAGATCTGCCGGGAAAGCACATTAATTCATAGACCTGGAAATCGTTTGACTGCTCTCTTCTGATTCAGGGCAGCAAAACAAAATATTTTTTTCCTAAATCCCGAACAATCCATTTAAACATTGTTATTTCCACTAAAAGATACCTACATGTGACAGGATGGACACATTAAACATTCTTAAACTGCTCAACAGTCGTCAATCTTGAATTTTGCCATCATTTTTTAGCTTTATAGTTAAATATTTCTAGATTTTTCTTAATACTTACCACCAATGTCTGTCCGATATGAAGTCGAACAAAAAAGTGTTCTCTGAGTCAGAGTATCTCTTCTGTCTCAAAGTGCTCTCTTCTTTAGTGATGAGCTCACCTCGATACTCCAAGACAAAAGCACCTCTATCAACGTGCTCTATGGCAAACACCCCTCTTCCTATATCGATAAACACAATGTATAGTGACAGTATGATAAATAGTTAATAACCAATAAACATGGAACTGTCTACAATTGCAGAAGTCAATGGGATTCATAGGCGCTACCAGAGTGCTCATATAGTCATCGGGGTAATCTAGAAAATACGCCATTGAAAAAATTCATCATTGTGATTGAGCAGAACAAACAATAGATCTCAGACTATACATTCTGACCACAGAGCAATATAACAATAATTCATAAATCAATTCACTGTCAACACACAACAATCCAGCAAACAGCTATATGCATAAAACAGAAACATTCTTAATTGGGAACAACGCAATTAACAGTTTGACCAGATGTACATAAAAGTAGACAACTACAGGAACATTTTAAGAATTCAAAATGTAAAATAAAACAAATATAACCAACCTTTGTAGGTATTAATAAACTTTTCCTGAAAGCATGGTTTGTCCCTGGAGGATAGGATGTAGGACCTGGCATCGTCCAGTGGACTTAGCCTGGCTCTCCTTCTTGACATGAGTGCTGAAGTTCAGTAGCTGGTCAATTAACAATTTCTGGAAAGAAGTATAAAATGATTGAAAGTTTGTTTATTTGCCAGGTTTACCCAGAATACAAATCGTTTTTCTGTGTCACGGTAAATAAATAATTGTGACTAATCGTTTCCGTTATCATTAGAGTTATTGTTTTAGTTGTGGTGTTGATTATGGTTGAATTAGTTGAGTAGTTGAATTAAATGTCTGTAAAAATCAATGATTATTTTGATGTTCAGGTGAACTTCTGCACGAATATATGAATTATTATATATACAGTGGGGAGAACAAGTATTTGATACACTGCCAATGTTGCAGGTTTTCCTACTTACAAAGCATGTAGAGGTCTGTAATTTTTATCATAGGTACTCTTCAACTGTGAGAGACGGAATCTAAAACAAAAATCCAGAAAATCACATTGTATGATTTTTAAATAATTAATTTGCATTTTATTGCATGACATAAGTATTTGATCACCTACCAACCAGTAAGAATTCCGGCTCTCACAGACCTGTTAGTTTTTCTTTAAGAAGCCCTCATGTTCTCCACTCATTACCTGTATTAACTGCACCTGTTTGAACTCGTTACCTGTATAAAAGACACCTGTCCACACACTCAATCAAACAGACTCCAACCTCTCCACAATGGCCAAGACCAGAGAGCTGTGTAAGGACATCAGGGATAAAATTGTAGACCTGCACAAGGCTGGGATGGGAGACAGGACAATAGGCAAGCAGCTTGGTGAGAAGGCAACAACTGTTGGCGCAATTATTAGAAAATGGAAGAAGTTCAAGATGACGGTCAATCTCCCTCGGTCTGGGGCACCATGCAAGATCTCACCTCATGGGGCATCAATGATCATGAGGAAGGTGAGGGATCAGCCCAGAACTACACGGCAGGACCTGGTCAATGACCTGAAGAGAGCTGGGACCACAGTCTCAACGAAAACCATTAGTAACACACTACGCCGTCATGGATTAAAATGCTCAAGCCAGCGCATGTCCAGGCCTGTGTGAAGTTTGCCAATGACCATCTGGATGATCCAGAGGAGGAATGGGAGAAGGTCATGTGGTCTGATGAGACAAAAATAGAGCTTTTTGGTCTAAACTCCACTCGCTGTGTTTGGAGGAAGAAGAAGGATGAGTACAACCACAAGAACACCATCCCAACTGTGAAGCATGGAGGTGGAAACATCATTCTTTGGGGATGCTTTTCTGCAAAGGGGACAGGACGACTGCACTGTATTGAGGGGAGGATGGATGGGGCCATGTATCGCGAGATCTTGGCCAACAACCTCCTTCCCTCAGTAAGAGCATTGAAGATGGGTCGTGGCTGGGTCTTCCAGCATGACAACGACCCGAAACACACAGCCAGGGCAACTAAGGAGTGGCTCCGTAAGAAGCATCTCAAGGTCCTGGAGTGGCCTAGCCAGTCTCCAGACCTGAACCCAATAGAAAATCTTTGGAGGGAGCTGAAAGTCCGTATTGCCCAGCGACAGCCCCGAAACCTGAAGGATCTGTATGGAGGAGTGGGCCAAAATCCCTGATGCAGTGTGTGCAAACCTGGTCAAGAACTACAGGAAACCTATGATCTCTGTAATTGCAAACAAAGGTTTCTGTACCAAATATTAAGTTCTGCTTTTCTGATGTATCAAATACTTATGTCATGCAATAAAATGCAAATTAATTACTTAAAAATCATACAATGTGATTTTCTGGATTTTTGTTTTAGATTCCATCACTGATAAAAATTACAGACTTCTACATGCTTTGTAAGTGGGAAAACCTGCAAAATCGGCAGTGTATCAAATACTTGTTCTCCCCACTGTAGCTATAATCATATCCTATGTACAAAATGGCATGTAAAGGTAGCTAGTCTAGTTCAGAACGACTGAGCTAGAATAGCTAGCTAAAAAGCCATATTTACCTTCAGATGAAGCAGTGGCACCCTCACGTCCTTACTTATCTCCTGCTAGTGCTTCTACTTCTACAGGAGATACCTTGTCTTCCTTTTTCTTTTTGAAATATTATCGTATATCCACAACCACCAGAATCAGATGCCAACGTGCAGTTGTCTGTAATTAAACCCTGCGCACTAAGGACTGTATTTTAAGGGAATTACTATTATTACCCCAAATGATATCATACACACATTTAGCTATTAAAGTATCTCTTCCTGTCATTTACCTGTACAGTTAATGTAACCATGCAAGTATTCACTTATCTGTAAATATAACTGTATACCTAACTGTACAGCTAATTTAACCATGCAAATTTTTCACTTACCTGTTCATTTACCCAGTCTGTCTATTAAGTAAACTATTATTACCCTCGCTCATATCATACGCATTTTTAGCTACTGAAGTATTTCTCTGCCATCGACCTGTATAGTATAGTTAACCATACAACATCCACCAATGTATAGTGTACATATTCAGCCAACCACCCATACTATGCAATGTCTTTTTATAGCTTTTCTGCACTCCAGATATCTTGTATTTCTATACTTTTTCATACTGCCGCTCTATGTATCATGTACCGTGTATCTGTCTTTTGTGTACTTTCGTTGTGGCATTTTGCACCTGCCCTTCTATCTATCTATCTATCTATCTATCAATAAGTCCTGTAACCGCTGAGTGCTCGCTCTCTCAGCGGCTCACACAAGATGCGCACAAATAGTGTGAAGTAGATCTGCTGCTACTTGCATTCTTTAATCAATGATATCTTATTCTTTTTTAGGTTTAATTGCACGACTGAAATGGCAGATAGTATTTTATTACTATTATTATTGTGGGATCATTTTAATTTATTTATTATCGATGTGAGATCCGGGGCTATTCATAAAAGGCCTGTAGCATCTTGCATGAAACTGGCAAACCATTATCAAGAGATTTATAGGGAAATTCAACTCACCTCAGTTTGGTCGACTGGCTTCCAATAGTTCTCAATGTAAAACACATTCTACAAGAAAAGAAAACGTATGCTGTTAAGAGTAATGCTGTTTATATGCATTACTGTGACAAAAACTAAAACAAACTTCTGGCATAACCTTAAGTATGCCGTAAACAAATAACGTACTAACGCTGTTAGGATGTACTGTATGTTTGTTAATGACCTTCACTAGCAACACGAACAACCGTTAGCGAAAGATTAATTAGTCAATAGTTAACAATTTACATCGATTGTTATTCCTATTACAACAAAGTAAATATCATACGATAACATTTGCCTTATCCCATGCTTTTCCACTTAAGTAGCTGAGTTCCGGAAAGCCCTATTCGTCAATGTCCGCTTAACATATTATGTGATATATCGAATGTATTATGTAATTACTAAAAACGTTTTCAATAATGAATTTAGATGAATAAATAAATCCACTCTTTAATCTAGACGAGGACCTAGCATAATGCTAACCCAGAGCTAGTTTAGGCACATCATGGTTATGCTATGTTATGCTAGCCGTCCCTGTCATCTGTCAAGTGTATTTAAAAATGTCATCTAAAACTACACTAACAAACATAAAAAGGTTTGCTACCGTTTGAGTAATTGTATTTGTCAAAGTTATCATAGTTTATACTATACGTTTAGAAAAAGACATAAACCTACTCTAACACATGGTTAACTACCACTTTATAGCCATCATAGCTGAAGTTAGCTACCACTTATTAGTTAAATAGCTAACACTACCACAACATTGGTCCTAACAAGCAATCTAGTTTACACCCATTCTAAAATATAGAGAAATAGAAAGTAGTAAAAATCAAGCATTCGCCTATAATAAAGAAAACGGTTTATAATACAAATATAAATGTTTAAAACTCACTTGTTGCTTCTTGATGGTAATGACCATGACCATGTCCGTGTGGCGGGTAAATCAGCAGTCTTGAGCGCGTGAGTCCCGCCAAATATCTTTATTCTCAAATTCTTGACCAATCAAAATGTAAATTGAGACCATGTGACAAACAAGTCGATGTTTCATTGGTTAATGGTGTGTGTTCGAACACACAGTTTGCAATTCCAATTTCAGCCAGTAGGGGAAAAGTGAGCGCCCAAGAGAAAAACCTTAAGCACACCTTAAGCACAGTATTCCTTATTTTTATCACTTGTGGGGAAATTGAGAGAGAGCCACCAGGCATATCAAAAGAGTCTCCTGAACTGAATTTAAATGGTTTCCTTAGTGGGGACCAGCATTTTGGTCCCCACACTGTTCCCGGACCCCACTACATCACTGGACTCCAGGTCTTGGGACCCCATTATGATAGGACTACAAGAGCACACACACACACACACACACACACACACTATACTGACTGTTTATCTTGCTTTCAAGGTTGCTGGCTTGGACTCCAGTGTTAGACAAGCAGACAGGAAGAGTGAATGTTATGAGGAGACAGGAGGAGTGAATGTTATGAGGAGACAGGAGGAGTGAATGTTATGAGGAGACAGGAGGAGTGAATGTCATGAGGAGACAGGAGGAGTGAATGTTATGAGGAGACAGGAGGAGTGAATGTTATGAGGAGACAGGAGGAGTGAATGTTATGAGGAGACAGGAGGAGTGAATGTCATGAGGAGACAGGAGTAGTGAATGTTATGAGGAGACAGGATGAGTGAATGTCATGAGGAGACAGGAGTAGTGAAGGTCATGAGGAGACAGGAGGAGTGAATGTTATGAGATGGGGAGTGAATGTTATGAGGAGACAGGAAGAGTGAATGTTATGAGATGGGGAGTGAATTTTATAAGGAGACAGGATGAGTGAATGTTATGAGGAGACAGGAGTGAATGTTATGAGGAGACAGGAAGAGTGAATGTCATGAGGAGACAGGAGTGAATGTTATGAGGAGACAGGAAGAGTGAATGTTATGAGATGGGGAGTGAATGTTATGAGGAGACAGGAGGAGTGAATGTTATGAGGAGACAGGATGAGTGAATGTTATGAGGAGACAGGAAGAGTGAATGTTATGAGGAGACAGGATGAGTGAATGTTATGAGGAGACAGGATGAGTGAATGTTATGAGGAGGCAGGATGAGTGAATGTTATGAGGAGACAGGATGAGTGAATGTTATGAGGAGACAGGAAGAGTGAATGTTATGAGGAGACAGGAGGAGTGAATGGCATGAACATGTGTGGTATTCCCAGTGAATCTACACCAGTTACACCAGTTTGTTGAGGTACTGTATATGGCCATCATCATTATTTTTCATGACATATTGTACGTCTGACACTTTATGTTGAGCTGTTGAAAAATGTGTTCGCTGTTCTGTTCAGCGTGTTAGAAGCTGAGGAAACTGTCAAGGTGTTGAGGGGTTGCCCTTTACTAATGAAATGTTCTCACCTTTTTTCATGAGCTATAGGCTTGTTATTCTGAGACCAAATGGAGACCATATGACTATCTGATTACTGCATTGACTGTTGAATGTTATATGGCCTATCTGGTTTCTGTTAAACAATACAGTCATCATTTACGGGCTGATGCTTTGACGGGATAGCTAGATCCATGACACACATGCACACACACACACACACACACACACACACACACACACACACACACACACACACATACAACCCATACCATAAATGATGACTCACTGCATATTCATACAAATGTCCACAACCCTTTTGTGTTGACTAAAGTCTCTATCAAGGTTGTGGCTGGAGGACAAAGTGCCATATGTAGTTCTTGTTATGAGTTATTATTATTATTATTATTATTAGCATGACCAGGATGGCATTTAGCATGACCAGGATGGCATTTAGCATGACCAGGATAGCATTTAGCATGACCAGGATAGCTTTTAGCATGACCAGGATAGCTTTTAGCATGACCAGGATAGCTTTTAGCATGACCAGGATGGCTTTCAGCATTATTTGTCATGGAAAAGTCTGAAAATGTTCCACTGTATTTACCTGTGGAGTAGTCAATCAGTTGTCTTATTTTATTACATTTTTTACCTTTTTCATATGGAGGAGGTCATGCATCACAGGGAAGGGGAACCATGGAATAAGGCTTTAGTGAAGTTTAAGGATAGATTGTGTGTGTGCGCGCTTCAAGACAAGAGGTTAGGGGGAGGGGAGAAGGTGGTAAGGGCAAAAACAGATGCCAGTGGATTGAGTTGGGGTGCACTGTGACTAGAGTGTAGCGGGTCCAGTTGTCTTCATCACTCTGTCTGACAGAGGGGGTGTTAGTTACACAGCCTCCTCCAGTAGAGTAAAGGAGAGTTGCCCCACCAGACTCCTCACGTGTTCCTCACAAACACACTCTAGGAGTTAGCCTGGTCCCAGATCTGTTTGTTCTGTATCAGCCAACTACTGTAATGAACATAAGAGTTGGCAAGATGGCACAAACAGATCTGGGACCAGCCTAACTATGAATATTCCATCATAAACATAAAGGTAGTGCCAGAGAGTGTGTGAGCAACAATTACGCTATTACATAAAAGCCTGTGTGACTGAGTTCACTGACTGACACACACGACACTGTCTGGGCACTGAACATGTTCTGGTGGGGAGGCTTTTGTCTTCTCATGCTAATGTCTACTACTCAACCACCACAGGGAGGACTCTGTAGGGCTGGATGATGGCAGGACCAGCCAGTCTACAGAGAGACACCCTATTTCCTATAGTGCTCTACTTATAAACCAGGGTCGTGGTCAAAAGTAGGGGACTATAAAGGGAATAGGGTGCCATTTGGGATGCAACCAGAGAGAGAGAGGACACCCAGGACTCTGGTTTTATTAAGGGGATTAGCATAGAGGAGACTGGGAAAGGGGATTACAGCTGATTACTCATGCAGGTAAACCACAGGAGGGGTGAATTGGCTCAAACTAGGCAGGGTGGGAAATATTGAAGCATATACTGTATGAAAGATTATCATTCATTTATTTAGCCTTTATTTGCCCATGCAGACATATCGAGATGAGAAATAAAGTACTTTTCAAGGGTGACCTGGTGCATATGTCCTTTGCTGAGCTCCCCCTGGAGCTTGTTAGGGTGGAGTTTGGGCATGGCTTTGGCAGAGAACTGTTCCCTCCCTCAGCAGGAGACATTGGGTTCAGCTCAGGCCTCCCTCCTGAAAAGAGACACACTGCTTTGAAGCCTCTAGTTATCAAGAATAGGCTAGTTTGTGTTGAAGGTGAAAAATTGGCTCAGCCCCATAGAGTGACAGACAGCCACATACCCTGCACTGTTATGATTAGATGGATTGATGGATTTACATTGACAGAAGAACAGTTCTCCTAGGAGCTTACACAAACAGCCTCTTCCCTCTCTCTGAATCTGCACTCCATGATAAGGACTCTGGTGAAAAAGAGACAGAGAGAACAAAAGCAATGTGGTCAGAGTTCAGGAGTGATGTCATGTTCAGAGCACGAGCCAAACATGATTCATTGACACAGAGGGAGAGAGATCATAAATCTACTCCTTAGGCAAGAACAGCCTGCCTCACACGGCCTGCCTCACACGGCCTGCCTCACACGGCAGGCTTCACACACACATTTACATTTTAGTAATTTAGCAGACGCTCTTATCCACAGCGACTTACAATTAGTGCATTTATCTTAAGGTAGCTAAGAGAGAAAACTGCATATCACAGAAAATAAAGTCAGCAAAGACAGTGCCCGTAAGAAAACACGAGAGAGTGTTAGTTCAAGAAAGGCAAGGCGCGCACGCACACACACACAAACACAGCACTCATCACCAGCCTTAACACTACCTGCTATTTACAGACTCAATATACAGCCTCTCATGACTCAACATGGAAACAAATAATCTAAACAAAGATTTAAATGAATAGCATTCATTGGTAATCGCTGGTAGGCTTGAATGTCTCGGTAATGTCTCACTGCATTGACTAAGTAAAACCAGAGAAACCTCTAAATAAAGTAAAACATACTTGTCTTTTTCTGGGCTGTAACAAGCTGAGAATTTTCATCAGAAGGCATCTAATACAGTCCATTGTGTCAGCTTTCAGTGTGTCACGGATCCCCCCGGTACTGCTGCTCATTCCGTGCACCAGCTCCAGAGGTCTACGTCACCGGCTTTCTAGGAGTTACTGAATTGGATCATTACCACCAACCCCGGACTGTCTTGTCCCCTGATTAGTATGTGTATATACGTGCCCTCTGTTCCCATTGTCCTTGTCGATCATTGTTCCATGTCCGTTAGTCTTGTGAGTACCTGTGCTCTGTTGTAGCGGCTTTCGTGCTGCGTGTTATTGGGGCACTTGTTATTACGGGTCTCGTCCCGTGATTTATGTAGAGGTTTACACCTCGCTCTTTTGTTTGAGTTTCAACCCTGTGTTTATATATACAGGATATGTATGCTTTGTTTTTGGGTGGGAAATAAACCTTACTTATTCCTGCACCTGTCTCCTATCATTTCTACAACATGACACAGTGACAGTTTCTGCTTGATCTTATTGGACGGTTTGCAAGGGAAGCATTTTCCTGATAAATTGACAATCATCTGTCCAGCAAACCAATAATCTGTCAAACTCTGGATCCACTGTATGGACAGACGATATTGGTGGAACTGACGTACAGGGGTGCTCTGTAACATAGTTGACACTAATGTAGTTGTCAATAACATAGTTGACTGGGGACAGTGAGGAGCTGGTGGCTAATTAGCTTCACATCTCCCTCTGCAGTGCAGGATCATATCTTCAGGACCGTCAGTAGAAACAGGTTTGTTAGTGAGAACTTTACCGAGCTATGGTCGTATTTGTATCCTGGCCCATTGGAACAATTACAAGTGTGAGAGGCCCCTCACATCAAAGCATGATCCTGATATTATTTCATACCATCTTAAAGTAGAAGTATAGGCTGTGGAATGTCAACGAGCTGTGAAAAATGACGCGCAAGGCCTCCTCAGTGTTAAATCATACCCTAATTTGGGATTATCTGAATATTTGGACAATTACATAATTTCTGTTCTCAGTACTGAAGTGGGTGTGGGTGTGTTCTGTACCAATCTGCTTCTCATTGTACAATTAGATCCATTTAGCTGTAATGATGTTCACGCTAAAGCTTGTTTGCTTGCATAACTTTGGGGATACGTAAGGGGTTCAATCATTCTAGTCATTCTATTTCTATGAGTAGTGGATCCAATGCGTCATAAATCATGATCTTACATAAAGATGTCAGAAACCCATGCAGCAATTAGAACAGGGAGGCATCTTGGGACTAACTGCCTCCATGTCACTCACAACTCAAGAGTTCTCAATAACAATTTCACACTTGTTTCTCCCTTTGACTTAATTAATGCAGAATGCTGTGCGCTCCACCCTGATTCCTGTACTGTATGATCCAGTGAAGTGCTTAAAGAGGTGTCAGGAGAGCTTAGCGTAGCGAGAGGCCTTTCCTCTACACCAGTGGTTCTCAATCCTGGTCCTGGGGACCCAAAGAGGTGCACTTGATGCAAATAACACTACACACCTGATGCAAATAATCAAAGCCTGATGATGAGTTGATGATTTGAATCAGGTGTGTAGTGTTAGGGCAAAAACTAAAAAGTGCACCCCTTAGGGTCCCGGGGACCAGGATTGAGAACCACTGATCTACACGCTTCAGATCCATGGTGGTGATATAGACTACACACACACACCCACATGCATACACTCACACGTTTTCACACACACAAACACAGAGACCAGTTTAGAGCTCCTGTCAGATTTGTAGCAATTAGCAAGGAGATTAATTAAACTCTCTTTACTCAGTTAAAAATGTCTTGTAAGACTGGACATCTGTTAACAAAAGCAGCTCTGTTCAACTGTAAGATAATTAATACAATGGCTTTATCCCCTGTTATTTTTCTGTCTAAACCACCACTTGATGCAATGCTTATTCAACACACAGTTTATGTGGATAATCCCTCTCCTCTGATTCTGTGATACGGCTGTTAATTTTTCTGGCCCGTGGGAAGTCTGAGTGGCAGTCAAAGTTTGTGTGTGTGTGTGCATGCCTCTCCAACACAATGCAGTCCATTTGTGAACAGTGGTCCAGAGGTGGGGATAGCTAGCCAGGCCTGTCAGATGTTCTCTCATCCTTGGTCTTCCAGTCCCGTTGAAAAGCTCCCTTTGTGCCAAGCCCAGATCACGTCACAATATTTGAACAGCTGCAGCCGATCGTTGGTTGTGTGTGTTTGCAGTACTCCATCAGCACGGGAGGGAGGGCAGAGACTGTGAGGAGCAGGATGGTGGTAGTGGGGGATGACTGTGGGAATTCATACCTGATCCTAGCTGTTTTCTTCAGTCATTCTCACGTTACTCAACACTGTCCTCACTCAAGTTCAGCATCTATAGGTATTCATGCTTAGCCTGGTTCCAGGTATGTTGTGCACACTGCACAAACTTCTATGGTCATTGTCACACCAAATTAGCAAGACAATACAAACAGATCTGGAAGTCATGCTAAGCTGTCAAATGATAGAGATTGCTGCTGCATCAAACACATCCCCACCAATCATTGAATAAGTCAGTCAGGGCCATTAAAGATTTATCTGTTATGGTACAGTATAGTAACTTGGCTAATGCGACTCACGAAGGAGAGCTGTGACACACTGGTCTGGACAGGAGTCCATTTGTTGGTGCAATATTCACTCAGAAATTGGTGTGAGCTCCAGACTTTATCACAACTGGCCGTGATTGGGAGTCCCATAGGGCGGCGCACAATTGGCCCAGCGTCATCCGAGTTTGGCCGGTGTAGGCCGTCATTGTAAATAAGAATTTGTTCTTAACTGACTTGCCTAGTTAAATAAAGGTTAAATAGAACATTTAATTTGATTCAAACTCAAACTAGTTTTTTTTTCCTGGGAGGTTGAGACCTCTCATTTGGATTTGAAAATTGGAAGGGGGTGGCGCTCAGGGGCTGTGTGTGGTTGTCCATGTGGGTGTTTGAGTGAGAAAGACAGAGAGGAGAACCAATCAGTAAAAAAACACATCCCCTTCATTACCGATGTGTCGTGCCGACATCATCAAAATAGCCTTTCCAGAGTCTGAAGTCCGGAGGACTTAGAGTTTGGTGTCAGCCATACTAACACTAGATCACCAGTCATAGATCATAGATCACCAGTCAGACCATAAATCACCAGTCAGACCATAGAGCACCAGTCAGACCATAGATCACCAGTCAGACCATAGAGCACCAGTCAAAGATCATAGATCACCAGTCAGACCATAAATCACCAGTCACCACAGAGCACCAGTCATAGACCATGTCTTAAAACCTGTTTATAAAACACAGTGACAGCTCTATTGTTGTCAGTTTGTTCTAACCTCATTAAAGTCAACCTGTCAATATTTGTATTGGCTTCAGCATTATCCTATATGTGTATTATCCTACCCAACTTCAGCATTATCCTATCTGTGTATTATCCTACCAGACTTCAGCATTATCCTATATGTGTATTATCATACCCAACTTCAGCATTATCCTATCTGTGTAATATCCTACCCAACTTCAAAGTACAAAGTAAACAGGCTTGTGTTTAGTCTGATTCTAATATAAAAGGAAATATAATCTGTGAATATCCCTGATAACAAGATGTCTGCTGAGATGAAAGTCAAGATCTAGCAAAGGTCAACATCTGATCATACAACTCTGATTATACAACATAATTTTTTATACAAAGAAAGGTATGGCTCCTTAGAACGTACAATACATCAAAGTGCTCTCCCTGACTTCCAGGCCAATATCTTGAATTGGAATTGTTCCAGGCTACTTTCTGTGATGTCCATTAAGGTCATTGTGTAACCTTTAACCACAAAGCTCTGAATGGTCTGTGAGAGAGTTTTAATTAAAGCCTCTGTCCAGGGCTGTGCTGTCAGTGCTGCCTATGTTACGTACAGTATGTTAACACAGGCTGGCAGGGAATGGCTGACCATGCTTACATAAGACCTCCGCTCTCTCTCTCCCAGTCACTCTCCAGGAAATAGAGACAGAGAGGGAGAGGGAGAGAGGGGTAGAGAAAGGAGGTGGAGAAAAAGGGAGAGGGGGAGAGAGAGATAGAGAGGGATAAAGAGAGAGGAGTTGGCAGTGATCAAGAATGCAATTAATATTCTGGTCAAGGACAGACACAGGGAATAAAGTCCCACTGGGTAGAGTGGGTAGTTTGTGTGAATGTTTGTGTGAGAGCAGTGGATTACTCTCTCTCTCTGTGTCATCACATGCAAGATTGGCTGGCTACACTGATATCGCCTGAGAGTAGACGACTAAAAACATGCATCACAAATTAGTCATAGTGTTTTATCAATAAACAACATAAACACATACAGATGTGGGATCTTAATTTGACCTATATTATAACAGCAAAAGAATCCTCCAGCAACACGATTTGAACGTTTAGTCCATAATGTTGCTTGATCTGTGGTTAGGCTATTAGCTGGCAAAAGGTAGGCTACATGAAAGGTACTACTGTTAATATAATCGGGTGTTAATGTGGGTTTTCAGTGAATTCCTGCTCTGCAGGAAAATTCTCAGCAACAAAATAGTGATCAAATTAAGATCCTAAATCTGCACAGGTCAAAGTGTTTCCAATATGTCATCAACCTCATGACATCGCCTTCCATAAAGATAAGAAAATTGGTTGGGTTTGGTCTTAACACACCCATATTTCCAAGCAATGTGAAGTACATCATTCCACTGTCAGACGAAAAAATTCTAGACCACTGGAATTATGTACTTGTACGAATTGCTTGTAAATTCCTGTCAATAGTGTTGAAGTGAAGATTACATATCCATCTGTCCAAATATATATATAAAAAAAGAACTTTCCAGGGGGTGTACTTACTTTTTGACATGACTGTATATGAATATGGGCCCAGGTTGGCTATGTCTCCATTCTAGAACTATCATTCCAGTAAGCTTCTTCCTCATCAAAGTATTGTCCTGAGTAGATATTAGCATCAATGTTTATTGATGCGGTTCACCTGTAATTAATTTAGGAGAATGAGACAAGACAATGACACAGTGACTCAGCTTCAGTCATTAGGTTGGATTAGACAGAGCACAACCCTGTTATCAATCCCCTGTCTGTCTCTGTCACTGTACTCACGCCATCTGTAAATAAACCTACGTGGAATCTCTCCTCAGTCTATTTTGACTCATTGTTAGTCAGACATGCACCGATAGCTTTGTGTGCACAATGTGTGCTGTACTAGGAAAAGCAGAGACAGGCACTGTCTGTGTGTTAGTGTGCATGCTTGTGTCAGTCTGTCTGTGTGTACAGTATGTGTGTATGTGTCCGCATTCTCCCGCTATGTTTCTCTGTGTTCCCAGTGGAGTGATGTCACCAACAGTGTCTCAGCCAACAGGGCTGTGGATCCTCACGCAGGCCGCGGAGGGAAGATCTGGTTGCCGTGGTGACTGATTAAAGCCTTGTTTGCCAGTCGCCGGGGTAGTGCTTTGAGTTGCAGCAAACGGTCAGCCTGTGATTGGTCGGCTGAGAGAGGCACAAAGACATAATGCTTTGGCATAATACACATAGAACACACAAACAAATACACACATATGCACATACATACATATAGTATACATACAGTATATGTACAGTGCACATACTACCATGCAAACCACCCCCACTCACAAACAAGCACACAGGACAGGATATATAGCCTGCCAAAATAAATGCTTGCTTCAATTGTATCCGGCGATTTATTTAGAATTATTGATATTGAATAAGGGTCTCTTAACTGCACCGTATACCTGTAGTTATTGGATAGTAAGAACCTGGACCCCCGTACTCCTGATCAAACCATGGTGATTAGTATTCTATCTACTGCTTGTTTGTAGAGTGAGACAGCAAGAGCATCAATAAATCCTACTAAGACCACTCTGCTCCTGTCCCAACTTTGCTCTGCCACTGCCCTTTCCTCAACATGACATGAGTGGAGGAGGAATACCAATATGAACCGAGCAGCTGCTCCTTTTTCAATAAGTGTCCTGCCACCTGTCTTTGCTTCTGCTGCTGGTTGAGTTAGACTAATGCATCCGGATCAATACCCTGTAATGGGCCCTGCACGTTGGGAACAGCTTGTGCTCTGAGTCTCTCTCTGTGCCTGACCATAAGACTTGTGAGAACCAGAGGGTTCAATTCATTCGGGTACACCATAGCAAAATGGTTCTTATTGAACAAATACAAGTTCAGGTACTCCCTCCCTAAGTCTACATTTGGTGCTTAATAATACAAACCAGGATACAAAATGTGGGTAGAAGACACTCTCCATAGAAAAACATTTAACTATGAGATAAATATTTAGAATACGTTGATGTTTTGGTCACAATTACCTTCATATGACACCATGAGAACCATACAAGCTTCCTCAGTTACCCTGAACTCTTTGACACCTGACTACTGACCACTACTGACTACTGAAGGCCTCAGTTACATGAACTCCTCGACACCCTCAGTAATTTTGTACAGGATTTATATTTAGGTATGGTCCGTCCAACATGGAAAGGTTACTAGGGGTCATCCAAGTCAGAACCACTTACCACAACCTTTGACCCCTCTGTCTTGAATAGGGTATATCTATATTCCATCAGGCCAGATGTACCAATACCAGAGACCCATTAATGGGCCTAGGCCATGTGAGGACTGTGCCCAGTAAAGCCTTTCCCAGACCTTTATTGCTGTCTCAGCCCTGCCCTGTCACAGCCCTCGTCTGAGGTCTACTTAACAGAGCCCTTAGACTGACTGAGACTGACTCTCTCCTCTCCACTCTCTTCCCCTCTCTTTCTCTCTTTTTCTGTCTTGTCTGTCTCTGTCTATATCAATCTGTCTGTCTGTCTCTCTCTCTCTTTCGCTCTTTCTTTCTCTTTCTCTCTCTGGGCTCCTCAGACAGACTGGAGTTTATTAAAGTGTGTTGTCTCAGGTTTAGTCTGGATAGCACAGGAGGAAATTAAATGTTCACGTTACAGGTCAGCCTGGATACATGTTGCTTAATGTATTGATGGGATTCTGTGAACGAGTTACAATTTCAGAGAAACTGCACCTATTATATCATAATTCTAAAACCCCAGTGTACATACATATATGATTCTAAAACCCCAGTGTACATACGTATCTGATTCTAAAACCCCAGTGTACATGCATATCTGATTGATGACTTAAATGACATAAGAACTGATGGAATATTTTAAAATTTGAATAGATGATCTACTAAAACACATTAATATTTGTTTAATTGCTGACTACCAGGAATTCTATAATTCATATTTGGAGTACTTAAACACTAGTCGTCATAGGAGTATTTGTTGAGCTTTATTGATACCTTCTGTCCATAATGCTCCCATTAAGGATGATACGTCTATGGGCCATACCAGAGAACCAAACCTGTCAGCCCACATTGGTTTGGAGACTGGAGAAAAACAGCAGGTTGCAGGAGGGAAGGCTCACCTTGCATCATGTACTAATCCCTATGTTCCGCTCTATTGCTCCCTCTTAGTCTAATGAGCATTAAGAGGTCACGGCCAGGATGACCCCAAACCCCTTGTCTCTGATTCAGACTGTTTGGCCATTACATCTACATCTGCTCTTTCACATCTTTGTTTTTCAGTGTGTGTGCACCGCCTGCAGCAGTGCCCTGGCTCTCCTCTCCGCAGTGAACAGTCCCAGCAGCAGGACTGTGCAGTGTGCTCTCCATGCTCAGTGGCCCGTGACAGAGCTCCTGATGACTTGCCCATGATGAGCATGCCCATTAGTATCACTGCTGTTATCATCACACCGGCCCTTTATGATGCTCCAGCCTGGTCGCCCAGAGAGGGGCGTGGCCATGTACATCAGACATGACAGACAGGGAGTGCAGCCATTAACAGGCTCAGCCAGGCGAATCAGTTTATTTGTCCCGTGTGCCGAATACAACAGGTGTAGACCTTACAGTGAAATGCTTACTTACAAGCCCTAACCAACAGTGCAGTTTAAGTAGAAAATAAGTATTATGTAAACAAGAGGGGTAAAGAAATAAAAACAGTAAAGTGACAGTAACAAAAATATATATACAGGTGGTATATACAGATGGTATCGGTACAGAGAGTGTCTCCCTATAGTCCCTATGTGGCCTGCAAGCCCCCCACAGAATACAACACTCTGGAGGCCCATTGTAACACAGGTTCTGGGGTAACGCAGGGTCTCAAAGCAGATTGTCACACCATAACATTCCAGATCTGTCAGAGAGCTGGCTTTATGTATTAGCCAGACCTCTGTAAATACATAGTAGTGAGGATAGCCTGGTTGTGTTGCCCTTAGGCAAGGCTACATGGGATCATGCTGTGTGAGGGCGTCAATGGTGGTTGTGCGTGCTGTGTGTGTGTTTGTGTGCGTGTGTGTGTTCTGTACCTATCTGCTTTTCATTGTACAATTAGATCCATTTGGCTGTAATGATGTTCACACTAAAGCTGGTTTGCTTGCATAATTTTGGGGATACGTAAGGGGTTCAACCATGATGTGTTGTTTATATAGCACTAGTTGTTTTAAACAAGATACAGTACTAAACTCCTGCCATTGATGAGTTGCACTGTTGTGCTGCCAAATATAGATTTCATTGACCACTCTTTTCCTAAGATGTTTGGCTTATCAATCATTTACTGTAAACAAACATACTTCTCTTTCCTCAGTTCTTTAAATAGAGCAGTAGAGGCATGAAAATATAATTTGTTGAATAACGTAATACAGATCTTTATTTGTACAATTCCTGTTTTACTTCCTGTTCGCCAGTCATTGATTTGAATGGGGATTCCCGTTCTAGTCATTCTATTTCTATGAGTAGTGGATCCAATGCGTCATAAATCATGATCTTACATAAAGATGTCAGAAACCCATGCAGCAATTAGAACAGGGAGGCATCTTGGGACTAACTGCCTCCATGTCACTCACAACTCAAGAGTTCTCAATAACAATTTCACACTTGTTTCTCCCTTTGACTTAATTAATGCAGAATGCTGTGCGCTCCACCCTGATTCCTGTACTGTATGATCCAGTGAAGTGCTTAAAGAGGTGTCAGGAGAGCTTAGCGTAGCGAGAGGCCTTTCCTCTACACCAGTGGTTCTCAATCCTGGTCCTGGGGACCCAAAGAGGTGCACTTGATGCAAATAACACTACACACCTGATGCAAATAATCAAAGCCTGATGATGAGTTGATGATTTGAATCAGGTGTGTAGTGTTAGGGCAAAAACTAAAAAGTGCACCCCTTAGGGTCCCGAGGACCAGGATTGAGAACCACTGATCTACACGCTTCAGATCCATGGTGGTGATATAGACTACACACACACACGGCCGCACGCAAGCACTCACACACACACATTCACATGCATACACTCACACGTTTACACACACACACACGTTTTCACACACACAAACACAGAGACCAGCGTAGAGCTCCTGTCAGATTTGTAGCAATTAGCAAGGAGATTAATTAAACTCTCTTTACTCAGTTAAAAATGTCTTGTAAGACCGGACACCGGACATCTGTTAACAAAAGCAGCTCTGTTCAACTGTAAGATAATTAATACAATGGCTTTATCCCCTGTTATTTTTCTGTCTAAACCACCACTTGATAAAATGCTTATTCAACACACAGTTTATGTGGATAATCCCTCTCCTCTGATTCTGTGATACGGCTGTTTGTTTTTCTGGCCCGTGGGAAGTCTGAGTGGCAGTCAAAGTTTGTGTGTGTGTGTGCGTGTGTGTGTGTATGTGTGTGTGACACACACCATTAGGGCAGAAGGGAGTTGTAACAGAGATCCACACACACCGACCTTTCCTTGAGAGTCTGTGTGGAATATGAGCCCACCAGCGCCCACTTACACTGTCACGTTCGGGTGTGTAGAGAGACCAAGGCGCAGCGTATCGATAGTTCGACATCTTTATTTAATGAACTAGATGACGAACCATACAAAATAACAAATAATGAAAAGGAACACACGTAGCACGACACGAGACAATATACAACAATGAACCACGCCATAGCAATGGACATGGACAATTAAGTAGGATCCCTAATTAGAGGTAATGCATGGCAGCTGCCTCTAATTAGGGATCCCACACACAACACCACATAGACGTAGAAATCATAGATCTGCCAGACTCTGACCATAGAACTATAGAGAAGCAAAGCTTCTCTATGGCCAGAGCCTGACAGTACCCCCCCCCAAAGGCGCGGACTCCCGGCCGCAAGAAAAACAAACACAAAACCATGAGGGAAGGGTCAGGGAGGGAAAAACATCACACCATCGCAGGTGGCGGTTCCGGCCCCGGCGAAGTGGATAGCTTCCTCCCCATTTCTACTGGGCCCGGACTGGACCCCGGTGTGGCTGGCGACTCAGGCCATTTAAAGGGGCAACCCACCGGTCCTAGAAACAACAATGGTGGGGAAATAAGTTCAGGCCATGGAGCGGGGCAAATAACCGGGCCAGGACTGAGCACCGGTGTGGCAGGCGACTCCGGCCATATAATCGTCACGGGAGGCTCCGGCTGTCGATCGTCACGGAAGGTTCCGGGCTGTCGATCGTCAGGGAAGGTTCCGGGCTGTGGATCGTCACGGAAGGTTCCGGGCTGTCGATCGTCACGGAAGGTTCCGGGCTGTCGATCGTCACGGAAGGTTCCGGGCTGTCGATCGTCACGGAAGGTTCCGGGCTGTCGATCGTCACGGAAGGTTCCGGGCTGTCGAGCGTCACGGGAGGCTCCGGGCTGTCGAGCGTCACGGGAGGCTCCGGGCTGTCGAGCGTCACGGGAGGCTCCGGGCTGTCGAGCGTCACGGGAGGCTCCGGGCTGTCGAGCGTCACGGGAGGCTCCGGGCTGTCGAGCGTCACGGGAGGCTCCGGGCTGTCGACCATCACGAGAGGCTCCGGGCTGTCGACCATCACGGGAGGCTCCGGGCTGTCGACCATCACGGGAGGCTCCGGGCTGTCGACCATCACGGGAGGCTTCGGGTTGTCGACCATTACGGGAGGCTCCGGGCTGTCGACCATCACGGGAGTCTCCGGGCTGTCGACTATCACGGGAGTCTCCGGGCTGATGAGGCGCACCGACGGTCTGGTGCGTGTAGCCGGCACTGGAGGTACCTGGCTGGGCACACGCACTGGAGGTCGAGTGCGGGGAGTCGGCACGGGACGTACCAGACTGGAGAGGCGCACTGGAGGCTTGGTGCGTGGAGCCGGTACTGGAGGAACCTGGCTGGGCACACGCACTGGAGGTCGAGTGCGGGGAGTCGGCACGGGACGTACCGGACTGGAGAAGCGCACTGGAGGCCTGGTGCGTGGAGCCGGCACTGGAGGAACCTGGCTGGGCACACACACTGGAGGTCGAGTGCGGGGAGTCGGCACGGGACGTACCAGACTGGAGAGGCGCACTGGAGGCCTGGTGCGTGGAGCTGGCACTGGAGGTACCTGGCTGGGCACACGCACTGGAGGTCGAGTGCGGGGAGTCGGCACGGGACGTACCGGACTGGGGAGGCGCACTGGAGGCCTGGTGCGTGAAGCCGGAACTGGAGGAACCTGGCTATGCACACGCACTGGAGGTCGAGTCGGGGAGTCGGCACGGGACGTACCGGACTGGGGAGGCGCACTGGAAGCCTGGTGCGTGAAGTCGGCACTGGTGGCACATGACTAATAACACGCACTTCAGGGCGAGTGCGGGGAGCAGGCACAGGACGTACCTGACTGGGAAGGTGCACTGGAAGCCTGGTGCGTGAAGTCGGCACATGTGGCACAGGACTAATAACACGCACCTCAGGGCTAGTGCGGGGAGCAGGCACATGACGTACCGAACTGGAGAGGCGCACTGGAGGCCTGGTGCGTGGAGTCGGCACTGATGGCGCCGGACTGGTGACACGCACCTCAGGGCGAGTGCGAGGAGCAGGCACATGACGTACCGGACTGGAGAGGCTCACTGGAGTGTAGCAGACGGCCGGACCCAGACTGGGCACCGGTGGAGCGGACTGCTCTGGCACTGGAGTAGAGCAGACGGCCGGACCCCGACTGGGTACCGGTAAAGCGGACTGCTCTTTCACGGGAGTGGAGTAGGCGACTGGGCACGGATTATTCCACTCCGACATTTCCCGTTCAACTTCCTCCGCTATCTCCCACATCTCCTCCAAAACGTCTCCAAAATTTCTCTCCAAATAATCCTCCTCCTCTTCACTTTGCGCCCCCCATTTATATGTCGGGCACAGTGCATCCCACATGGAAAGTGGTACTGGTGCGTCCTCTTCGTTACCAGACCACCCCCATAGCCCCCCCCCGAAATTTTCCTGGGGTTGACTACCGGCTCCGTTTCCACGATTACGCCGCTGTTTACCTTTCTTCTCCTTTGCTCCTTCCTTACGCTGCTTGGTCGGGTGGTGGTTCATTCTGTCACGTTCGGGTGTGTAGAGAGACCAAGGCGCAGCGTATCGATAGTTCGACATCTTTATTTAATGAACTAGATGACGAACCATACAAAATAACAAATAATGAAAAGGAACACACGTAGCACGACACGAGACAATATACAACAATGAACCACGCCATAGCAATGGACATGGACAATTAAGTAGGATCCCTAATTAGAGGTAATGCATGGCAGCTGCCTCTAATTAGGGATCCCACACACAACACCACATAGACGTAGAAATCATAGATCTGCCAGACTCTGACCATAGAACTATAGAGAAGCAAAGCTTCTCTATGGCCAGAGCCTGACATACACGTTATAGAGGCCATCAAAGCCCTACCGACTCCCAATATGTAAAGTAATATGGCTAAGGAGGCAGGCCTGGCATTAAGGCTGGTTATATCAAGGCTGGATTTATCAACATACAGTATATAAAAAGGATTCTAGGTTCTCTGATAGCCAGATACAACCAAATGCCTTGCAGAACTCTGGTACTCATAACATGATATGGTTCAAATATAAACAACAAAACCAATGGACTTGGAGAAAACTGATACTGTACACTGTAACCCACCACCATATAAATAAACAGCCTCAGTTCATCGGGGCATGAACTACAAGGTGTCAAAAGCGTTCCACAGGGATGCTGGCCCATGTTGACTCCAATGCTTCCTACAGTTGTGTCAAGTTGGTTGGATGTTGGGTGGTGGACCATTTTTGATACACACGAGAAACTGTTGAGCGTGAAAAACCTAGCAGTGTTGCAGTTCTTGATACAAACCGGTGTGCCTGGCACCTACTACCATATCCCGTTTAAATGCACTTAAATCTTTTGTCTTGCCCATTCAGCCTCTGAATGGCACACATACACAATCCATGTCTCAATTGTCTCAAGGCTTGAAATTCCTTCTTTAACCTGTTTCCTCCCCTTCAAGTGATATCAATAATGTTCATGTTTTGTATACTCAGTGTATACCTACCATTGACTTTAATATTGTGATCAAGAGAGGCATTCATTAACAGTTTATTAATAAAAATAATTATTATATCGACTTCATCACAACCATAGAAGGTACAGTACAGTACATATCTGATCTTGGGAGGGAAGGAAACCAGCAGTCACCATCTGTACTGTACAGTTTTCTGTTCTACACTCCCTATGTTGATGATCTAAGCTCTTCTCTCTCTCTTTGGAAAAGTCAACATACAATACCAGTCAAAGGTTTGGACACACCTACTCATTCATGTTTTGGAATCATGAGTGTTAAACAAATCAAAATATATTTTACATTCTTCAATGTAGCCACCCTTTGCCTTGATGACAATTTTGCACACTCTTGGCATTCTCTCAACCAGCTTCACCTGGAATGCTTTTCCAACAGTCTTGAAGGAGTTCCCACGTATGCTGAGCACTTGTTGGTTGCTTTTCCTACACTCTGTGGTCCAACTCATCCCAAACCATCTTAATTGGGTTGTCTGGTGATTGTGGAGGCCATGTCATATGATGCAGCACTCCATCACTCTCATTCTTGGTCAAATAGCCCATACACAGCCTGGGGGTGTGTTGGGTCATTGGCCTGTTGAAAAACAAATGATAGTCCCACTAAGCGCAAACCAGATGGGATGGAGTATCGTTGCAGAATGTTGTAAATGAGTATCGCAGTTGTAAATTCTCAACTGGCCTACCTGGGTAAATAAAGGTGAAATAAAAAAATTAAAAAATGTTCTTGTGTTTCATGGCCCAAGCAAGTCTCTTATTCTTATTGGTGTCCTTAAATAGTGTTGTCTTTGCATCAATTCGACCATGAAGGCCTGATTCACGCAGTCTCCTCTGAACAGTTGATGTTGAGATTTGGCTGTTACTTGAACTCTGTAAAACATTTATTTGGTCTGCAATTTCTGAGGCTGGTAACTCTAATGAACTTTTCCTCTGCAGCAGAGGTAACTCTGGGTCTTCCTTTCCTGTGGCGGTCCTCATGAGAGACAGTTTCATTATAGTGCTTGATGGTTTTTGTGACTGCACTTGAAGAAACTTTCAAAGTCCTTGACATTTTCCGGGTTGACTGACCTTCATGTTTTAAAGTAATGGACTGTCATAAAATATATTTAGATTTGTTTTTAACACTTTTTTGGTTACTACATGATGTGTATTTCATAGTTTTGATGTCTTCACTATTATTCTACAATGTTAGAACATAGTAAAAAATTTAGAAAAAGCCTTGAATGAGTAGATGTGTCCAAACTTTTGACTGGTACTGTAGATATCAATAATACACATCTCATATTTGTCTTATCTTTAAATAGAAATTGAGAAAATATAACATCATCCAGAAAAACAAAGAGTGCAAAACAAAAGGAAAGGCCCTCCACATAGCTGCAAAAACAACAACAGATGGTTGATTGAGTTAGAATAATATTTTTACTCTTTCTGACAGTTGTATTCAATACTTTCATTGAGAAACAAATGCAGGACGTCCAAAAGCCTCACTTCACACCAGAAAAAAAAGATGCAGGCCCAACCCATGCCCTCCCTTCTCCATGTTAAGCCAATATGAGACGATGTGTTAACTTTGACTTCCAGCGTGAACTGAGGTTGAGTAGGTGTGTCCAAACTTTTGATTAGTACTGTAAGTGGGAAATTAGTGGAAAGATCATGCATATGTCGGAGGGCAGGGATGAAGGTAACCTTAACTACTGGACTGATTTGCGTGTGTGTGTCTGTGTTCGACTGCTGAGCCAATTGTCTAGTGTGGGATGATCTGTACAGACTAGTCCACTAAGTTCTAACATTACCACTCTCTGTGACAACAAACTTTAAAAGAACCTAACACAAAGACCTTTAATCTAAATGCAAAACAAGCATTTATTTAGTGTGACGAATGCTAAAAAAAATCACATTGTAGAATATACCTTAATATACAATTCAGTTAGGATCACCACTTTATTTTAAGAATGTGAAATGTCAGAATAATAGTAGAGAGAATGAATTTATTTAAGCTTTTATTTCTTTCATCACATTCCCAGTGGGTCAGAAGTTTACATACACTCAATTAGTATTTGGTAGCATTGCCTTTAAATTGTTTACCGTGGGTCAAACTTTTCGGGTAGCCTTTGGAAGTATGTTTGGGGTCATTGTCCATTTGGAAGACCCATTTGCGACCAAGCTTTAACTTCCTGACTGATGTCATGAGATGTTGCTTCAATATATCCACATAATTTTCCTTCCTCACAATGCCATCTATTTTGTGAAGTGCACCAGTCCCTCCCGCAGCAAAGAACCCCCACAACATGATGCTGCCACCCTGTGTTTCACGGTTGGGATGGTGTTCTTCGGCTTGCAAGCTTCCCCCTTTTTCCTCCAAACATAACGATGGTCATTATAGCTAACAGGGTCCTTACAGCTCTATTTTTGTTTCATCAGACCAGAGGACATTTCTCCTAAAAGTACGATCTTTGTCCCCATGTGCAGTTGCAAAACGTAGTCTGGCCTTTTCTATGGCGGTTTTGGAATAGTGGCTTCTTCCTGGCTGAGCGTCCTTTCAGGTTATGTAAGTGTGTTCCTGGCAAAGACAACACAATGACCTTACCGATATGTCCTAGAAACCCTTCACGTCTTGTCCCTGGTTTGGCAGACTGGACCAATAACAGACCATTATCTTTGCATCAGTGTCTGTGGTCTGGTTGAATCAGGGTGCACCCGGGACTGCGATAACAGTTCACATATTTCAACATCTGGAGGGATAGTGAAATAGACAGAGAGCCCCTCTTTCCCAGATGGAGTGTAAAATACTCTTAACCCTCTTTCCAAATTATTTTGTTCCTGCCATGAACAGTGGAATGAATGTTCTTTCCCAGCTTCCCAGCCACCAGCTAACTGCACTCCAATTGCTAGCTGCACTTGGTCCAAGCCTCAAGACCAGTTTTCTTGCCTGTAAAATGTCTGAAAATGTACAGCAGGTTGTTATCATTATGTAATTATGGCACTTATGCTGTTCAGCAGCCTGCCCTACGATGGTCCCTTGGGTTTATTGCTGGTATCACTCTTAAACTGCGGCTCTGACAAGTTTATTATTATGATAAAAGTATGTGTGCGATAATCTGTTCTTTCAGGAGATTCATCTGCACCACGTATTGTTAGATATGGTTTATCAGCAAATCCAAGGACAATCAATGCTATTTTACCCTACTGCAAACAGAGGTCTTGGTCTGTGCTATAGAGTGTATAGAGAATTAATGAGTTCTGTAATAGGTGAGATAATCTGACATTGTTTTCTGTTCAATGCCTCTGTCAAAGGAATATTATAATATGCATTGTCAGGGTGTGTATGTGTTTGAGCATGTGATCTATTGTTTACCATTCACAGACAACAATCTAATGTGTATTATTCAAGTGTTTGCATTTGTACGCAGAGTAGAATATCACACATAGCTTTGAATGAAACAACAGCAGTGCATCTGTCTGGTTTCTCTGGCAATATATATACTATAGCCTCTCTCCCAGTAAGCCTGTGTAAGGCCGGCGGGTCAAGCTGCCATATATGGGACCCGTGGTATGTCTTATTGAATAGTTATTTCTGTACCCTGCCAGCTTGGAGCACTGGGGGTACATTTTGTGCCCACACCATTACAAAGCCCAGACCAGTGAGTAGTAGATAGACAGACAGACAGACAGACACCTCCCAGATCAGTCAGTCAAGTCCTCCCTGTTGCCTTAGTGCATTAGCTCCAGTTACCCCACCCCTCCTTAACACTTCCCATTGTGTGTTTCTTTAAAGGCGGCCCGGGAGCCCTCCCTTTGTGAGCCAGTGGGAGTGTGACGTCACCGCTGAGAGGAGGGGCCCCCTTTCCCCTGTCTGACCAATCCTCAACTCGACGACTAGGTCACGTAAGAATCCCCCCTTTCAGGTTGCCATGACAACGTGCACTGGACCAGGCAGCATCTTGCTGTGGTGAGAAGGGAAGACGCGGCAGGGGAGATAGAGGGATGGAGAGCGCGAGAACAAAACACAAACAGAGGAAACACCTTAGCTCTTCAGCTGCTGCGCCTCTTCCCTCTGTAAGTACTGTCACCACTCTCTCCTACACATCCAGCACACTGAATTCATATTTGCTGCATGAATGACATTGTGAGTTTTTCATTAGTAATGTCATACCTGGTAGATGCCTTTAAAGATTGCAGGGGTGACATTGTGCATGTTTCCTTTGTTACATGTGGAATGTGTGCAGAGCTGTCTACCTTAGGTAAGAGTCCTTTGTTTGCAGGAGTCAGTGAGATCTCACAGTTGTTCTGTGTCTGTAATTTACGGATCTTCAGTGGAAAATAGATGTCATACAACAAAACAAAAGAGGTGTGGTTTGGTTAGAGCATAATTAGAGACCGTTAAATAATGTCACCTGCAGAGATCTTGGTGGATCCCTCTCTGATCTTTCTTAATGACTGTTATCTTCACAGTAGGTTGTGAAACTCTTCTTTTCTATTAGCTCTCTTTATTAGCTCCTCACCCAGCAAGGGCAAGGTTTTCCCCTCTCAGTCTCAAGTCAATTGGAGTCAGTCGACATCCTCAGGCCCCCTGTGGTTAGTTTAATTAGCAAACCCCTGCAAATACAACTAGGGCAACCTGTTCCGACAGGAGGCCCCATATGTGGAATGTCCTTGGAGGGAGGATGGGGACAATTATGTTATCCTTCACTATGGGAAGCACTACAGGTTTCTTCAAAGTCAAGCTGTTGTTGTCCTGACTGAATGTAGGTTTGGTCCTATGGAGTGACCTTGTCCTGTGCTGTGACATGTGACAGGTGTGGTGTGGTAATTATGTAATCAGTATTTAACCTAAGATATGTGAGAGCAGCAATTTGAAATGTTATCAAGCCTAGCCAATGAATATGCTGTTCTAGGGTTGTTTCATAACGCAACATTATTGTCATAAAAAAAGTATTATTGTGTTATTATGCGGCGAACATGCAATCTACGCATATTAGAGAACTACGGTACAGTAATTTCATTTATTGGACAGCAGGATTTTTCATAGAAGATGGTTACTCCCCTAATTGGGTAACTATCATAGCTCGGCAAATGGAAAATAATGTAATGGGGAAGATCTGAAGGTTCTGTTTACTTGACTTTATTTAATGGAACCGTTACACTGGACAGCGATTCACTGTGTGGTAAAGGGGGAAGTTAAAACAGTAATGGTTTAACCACCACATAAAGAAAACTACTGAACTGGCTACTGTTTGGCTGGACTAGGAGTCTGCGTGTGAGTTTTTGTAGCCCAATGAGCCCATGTACCTGCCATTGTACTGTAGGCCTACCTAAACCTCTTTTAGACCATCTGCATGATATTCACATAGGTAGCAATGTGTGTGATCGGGGCTCTAAAGTGCAACGAAATATTTAGCTGTGCGACCACACGTTTTATTTTGAGAGCACCGTGCGACTAGCAAAACATCTTCCAGATAATGGTGTAACGATAAGGCTTCACGCTGTACGGTTGTTTCAGATTGCTCTCGAGAAAGAAACGAGTTCAGATTCGATAATGTCATGGTTCTACCCCAACCAGGTCAAAATATCTGGATCTGACTCATATTACAGGCGCAACATGTTTATGTTACTATAGCACAGCGGATCGCGGGGACCGCATTTAAATAAACCATATCGTATTTTATTTTTATGTAGCCTTTATTTAACTAGGCAAGTCAGTTAAGAACAAATGGTTATTTACAATGACGGCCTACACCGGCCAAATTCGCACGACGCTGGGCCAATTTTGCGCCGCCCTATGGGACTCCCAATCCCGTCCGGTTGTGATACAGTCTGGATTCGAGCCAGTTTGTCTGTAGTGACGTCTCTAGCACTGAACTGCGCCACTTGGGAGCTAACTAACAACCTGTTAACTTTACCAGCATATCCAAACATCTGAAGGCACACAAAGAAAGGAAAGGGGATCGCCTTTTCACGAGATAAATTATCATAGCAATGAATGAATAACATATCTCTTGCATATCGTCATCGCAAACCCGTTTTTAAAGACAGTGTACAATTTCAATGTAATGCAACCCAAGATAAGGGTGTATTTGCCGACCGCAATTAGGGACCTTTTCTGATATAGGCGTTTCTTGATATCAAGTTACACCCATTGATGCTCGTCATTGGTCGTGTCTGTTTTTTTCGCATCGGGGACAACAGCTGTACTGTAGCTAAACCTAACCCTCATAGGCAATTTATGCTTGATCTGAAAAATGTAGTCGGAGGCTCAATATGGATGGTGTCACGCAATTGCGGAGGCACGCAGAGGCCAAATTGAGTTATTTACCACGCCTCTCAAATGTTGTAACAATGCGGAGGGCTCGGTATAGCTCCACATTGACATGATTGGTTGACGGTAGGGCGGGAGGTCCTGTATAAATACAAACTCACACCCTTGACAACTTCCTTCACAACAGCTCTGAGGTGCTCAACAGGCTCTGAAAGGCGCTGCATGGTCAATCTGTGTCTTCAGAAGTCAGGGCATTCATACTTCTTGCGCTTTGCTGAGCAGCTCAGTAGGAAATTGGTGCTTTTACACAATGTAGAAACCTAATATTCCATAAATAAACATTCTAACTTTTATATTAAACTTTTTAAACTCTTTATGGTGTTACATATTAGTTTACAGGGCTCAACATGTGCTTCAAAAGAACCTAGAATTCATATAGGCCCAATATAGGCTGTATCTCTATCAATTTTAAAAATTGTATTTTCTGATGCTCCTAAATGTCATGTGGTGTTCCTAACTTTTTGAAGTTGGGAGCACCAGTGCTACCATTTAAACTTTTAAATTTAGAGCCCTGTGTGTGATTCATTTTGTTTTTGTAAGAGTCATTTTTCTTCATGCTTTTTCCAGTGGCTTTCAAATCCTTTGACCCTGAAATGTTTTCTATTTTTATCACTTACTTGTGAGGTGACAGTTTTATCCCTTTGGGTGGTGGTTGTCAGATACCGTAGGCCTTTAGGGTATTATAGCATAGTTACCTGCTTATATATCTCTTCTCTATTACTTTATGTTATCAGAATTTCTGCGTAACACATATTTCTTACATGAGCGGTCCACTAGTATAACAGATAGCAATTTCAATACCATAAAAAAGCCACCAGGTTGGTGGCAAGGTAATTACAGATTAGCCTCACACACACACACACGCCACGTAGTGTCGAGTCAACATTTCAAGCTGATGTTCATGCTGTATCAATTTCAGTGGCAGAGATAGAGAATTTTTATCTATCTGTTCTGTACATTGATGCCAGCTTGGCTGTCCACACTGCATCCAATGATAGGAGGTGACAGGAGAGTGTCTGCCTTTCTGGGACCTAGAGAGATAGCAGCCAAGTCTCTAATGTGCAGAAAGCTGATAGTGAGTGTGTGTGTGTGTGTGTGTGTGTGTGTGCACGTGTGCGTTTGCGCACGTGCGTATTCGTGTGTATGTTACAGGGTCGCCTCCCGCCAGCATAACAATACACTAGTTTGTAGGGGGCTCACAGCTGCACACAATCCCCCTGAACTCATGTTAGAACAGATGAGGGCCTATGCTTGACATTTATCTGGGCTTTATCTCAACAAGTCACATTTTGGAGCTTTTGCTGTGTTCTAATCCCCCCTCTCCTTTGTGAAAATTAAAGTCACTGATACAGAAGTGTTTCTTATTAAGGGGCAGCCAGCATGAAGATTTATTTTTATTGGTGATTTTCTGCATAAGTCCCATCAGGTAGTCTTAATTCATATCAAATCAAATTTTATTGGTCACCTACACATATTTAGCCATTACGATCGGAAGGAGTGGCAGACCAAGACACAGCGCTGAAGTAGTTCGACATAACTTTTATTTAAGCAAACTTGAAACACAGGAAAACAACAGAGAAATAACACGAACATGACTAAACTGTGTGCTCACAGGCACAAACACAAAACAATGAACCTCCAAGCACAGGTGGAAAACATGAACATAAATTTGGCCCCCAATTAGAGACAATGACAAGCAGCTGCCTCTAATTGGGGACCAACACAAAACCAAACATAGAATCACATATAATAGACCTGTCAGGCTCTGACCATAGAAAACTAGAGGGAGCCAAAGGCTTCCCTATGATCAGAGCCTGACATTAGCAGATGTTATCAAAGATTTGTATAACTAACCCAATAGGCCACAGCCTGTCGTTTCCAATGGGAGCAAATGAATCATAGTGGGCAGAAAAAGCAAGGAGGTGGGCAGAGATAAGCTGGCAAGATCCTATTGGCGTGTTCTAGCATGTATTTGCATGTTTAGGTTAGGGAATGGCTCATGATGGGTAAAAGCAAAGATGTTATCAGTACAGGAGGCAATGTAAGTTTATGGTGGTTGCATGGACGCCTATTGGCCTGATGATCTTTAAGGTAATTAACCTCTGATGTGTTTGTTCTGGCAGGGCAAGGTAGGATCCTTGACAACATATTTCATTTGCTGGATGCTTGAGGCAGAATGTAACTGTGAAAACGTTTACTTTTGTCTGTAAAGTGTCTCTCTGTTCTGGGCCTTTTCATGTCTTGCCATACTGTATGAAAATGATCAAGTGGGAAACCTATAATGTTCTCACAATGTAATCTGGGTTTGATGAAAGGCATTACATTCGCTCAGCTTTTTCTCTTCTACAGTTTAAAGTTAAAACAGAAACCATTGTAGTTATATGTGCTTCACAGCTTGACAAGCTCTCCATGCCCGCATCATTTACACTCTAGATTAGGTTACAATAATAATTAGTTGGAGCACCTATGAACACACACAATTTTACCAAATTAAAATGTCTCATTATTACTAGACATCTTAATTGCAGTAGCATAGTAGGGCTATGTCGCAGGTAACGCTGTCTCGACGTACCTTATATCACACAGACAGGAAAAAAAATAAAATGACACAAGACTGCTGCCTCTACCGATGATTTCAGTCTATTAACTGCCTCAAACTCCAGCGTGACGTCACGTTCGAAGAAGCCAATCGTATTAAACTGAGTTAAAGCATGTCTCACTTTGAACAGTTGAGGGGGTTTTCCTCATTGCAGTTCTCTGAACATTCAGAGTTGTATCGCAACATGTGAACCATTTTCTTTGATTAGAGTAATCTAGTTTGATATAAAGTGGTTTAATGTATGTAATTGGCATATTTGCGCAAATATGTTGTCTTCGAAAATCACTTCATTCTTCGAAGGTTTATGTCCCCCCTCTACAACATCGTTATGCGCTCTCCCTCTCCCTCTGTCTGTTTTCAAGTTGCGCCTTCTCGCAGTTTAGCTGAATGTGCCAAACAAGCTATAGATTAAACACACGTACATTACCAGACGGAGTATAGAAAATGTCAATAATAATCGAAATTGGATGTATCTTTCGGATATACGGCAGGATTATATAAACATATGGACCAAAGCTAAGAAGAGGTGAATTCGCGGATCGTTTGTAACAGTGTCCATTTTCTAAGATTCTAGTTAGGTAAGTGGTCTACTCCTGCAAGTTTCAGAATGTCACGCTTTGGTGATTTTTTTTTTATAAACTCGTTCACATACGTTACCTTTTTTTCGAAATGCTTCTCCGCTATCTTGACGTGCATTCGGCTACAACATATAATTTTCACTCGTTGTTTACATTGGCAGTTGACAATGCGTGTTGGTTTGCAACATTGTAACACATGACTGAGTTGAATTGTATAATTGTTTTGCCATTATGCTTGCATATTGACGTTTCACAGACTGGAAGTGGTTGACATTTTTCCCAGCTTGTTACATAGTCTAATTTTGCATGAAATATTCTCTGTTACAGAAGAGGTTGGATGACCCTTTCATTACATTGTGTATGAGAATTATTGGTCCTGAAACTACTGTAGGTGAATATTTTTAGTACAGTCTCATGTTTTCTCATATTGTTAACTGGTAGACAACATAAGGTGTAGACTAAGATATTTCTGTTATAAGTGGGCTAAAAAGTTGACAACGACATACTACATGTCCTCCAGTAGCAGTGCGTGTGAAAATCACTGGGATAGCCAAACCCAAATAAAAGCCACATTACAACCTATGTGTTGGAATAATTGCGTTGTTTGCTATATAACCTCTTAGTTCATATGCCTTGAGACTGATATATATAGGCCTAAGGCCGAGACAAAGAGAAGACACAGTTGCAGAATAAATTCAACCACTCATTTGTTTCATTACATGACCTACAGCATGGTCAAGCAAGATAATGTTTCAGACATTTTCGGACCACTAAACAGCTATTGATTTAGAACCATGGAGAGTTACTGCAAGTCGCAAAGAAAAAAGGAGCTGCCTCGTGATGTGATTGGTCTGAAGCCAAATCCAAACTGGCTTCCCTTGACACTTTAAAACAAATATATTTTATTTATTTTTTTATTTTGGTGCGTCAGGACCATTCAAAGCTAAGCTCACTCAGTTTAGCTCAATGCTGATTGGCTACTATTTTATACTTTTTTTTTAATCAAGGGAGACCAAATGCTCACAGGCTTCCCTTGCATTCAATGCTACGGGCAGCAACAATGTCATACTCTTTCTGACCAGACAGCTAGATACGCTACACATACTGAGACAGCAGTGCACTATTTCTTTCGCTCGGATGCTTTCTCCAGTGAGATACAGTACATTCAGCCTCTTGCGAATTGAAGGACATTGAATACATGTCACAGCTGTCCTCATAACCCCCAGTCCAGGCTGTTGGGTATGTCTCCGTTTTCTATTTAAGACCACAGCATGGTAAGGAGAGGTGTATGCGGCTGGCTTATGCAACTTGTACTTGTTTTCTTGCTCAAAGCTAGGAATCTCTAATTTACTTATGCCGGTCAACAACAGGGTTACTCTGAAACACTGGAAGATGTTATTATTCAGGACAGGAGGGAAACTGACTGCAAAGTCCCTAGGCACAATGAATGGGAAATCTTGCACAATGACAGCAGAACAACCTCATTCAATGTTTGACAATTCTGTCACAATGTACTATATCAATCAACTGCTTTTGTTGCATATGTGCCCTTGTTAAACTACTGATGCCAGCAACACTAGCCTAATGTACTTCACATGACTCCATTTGACAATCCATTAGATAGCCGAGTGGTTTGAGTGTTGGGCCCGTAACCGAAAGGTTGCTGGATCGAATCCCTGAGCTGACAAGGTAAAAAAATCTGTTGTTCTGCCCCTGAACAAGGCAGTTAACCCACTGTTCCTAGGCCGTCATTGTAAATACGAATTTGTTCTTAACTGACTTGCTTAGTTAAATAAAGGTTGAATAAAAATTCGAACAAATCCATTAGCACATACACAAAAGTCAGTCTGTCGCTAAATGATAAGTTCTCAACCTGACAGACATGTCCTCTGTGGACAAATGGGCTCTTACTCCCTCTTAGCGTAGTAATCCAGTGTATTTAGCGTACATCATTGATTTTGATTATGGATTCCATTTCTTGCATTTTTACAGGCCCTCTGTGTACTGTATGCTCTGGTGATCCTAGACATGAGCTAAGGTCTGGGCTGTGTGCATAGTAATGTGGATTTTGCTTTAATGCAAGCAGTGGTGTCTGGGTTAATGCAGCTAACCCAGGCCCCTCTGATATGTGCTACTGTAGATCTGCATTCCCTTTACCTAAAGATTGTGATTAGGTTTGGGCGCTTTCCAGATTTTCATATCGCCATACCATCATTCTCTCACCAGGGATTTACTGTATTACCAGTTTAGTACACAAGGGGGTGCCAAAAACACAAACAAGCCCATTGGGCGTGTAGCCACTTACTTAGCAAGTTTAACTAGGGGTCGTGTTAATGCATAATTCTGTGTTTTTACACAGGGAAAAAAAGATAAAACGCATAAGAAATATCTTGTTGCGTTTTGTAAACTAAGATCTAAAATGCTTCTTATTGTAATTTCTGCTCAGCATCAGACTAATTTTCTGCTTCAGTTGCACTTCTAAACCCGGATGAGAATTCATGAACGGGCATTCTATCAGCAGATAGCTCTCTGACTGATGTGTAGCTACTTTTCTCTAGTAGGCTATTTTTCTCGGTGTAGCCAGTTTATTTTTCTCCAGTAAAATGCTAGATTAACTTTAAGCAAAACATTAGGAAATGTAGCGGGCTACATATTTTTTTTCTATGATAGGCCTACACATTAGAAATATGATGGCCAAACATTGTTTTTGCAAAAGTAGACCTTGCTTTTCATTGTAGGCTCATTTACTTGTGTGGCTGCCAGCCAAATAGCGTTGCACTTCTGTTGTCATCTGATGAAAATTAAGTTATTTTATGCCGAATGTGTTGCACTAATGTATTCTCTGTGAAGGAAAACTATAGTTGCACGTCCCTGATCACTCTCTTGAAGCAAAAAAAAAAAAAAACACAGAGTTGACATTCAATTTAAAACGTGACCCTTGTCAATACACAGCTGGACTAACCTGCTCCCACTTTCTCCTGTTGTGCTATTTACAAACATACGCCTGACTGGCTCAACTCTGCTGGGGAACTAAGTAAGCTTCATAATGTAAAATAATGTGACCGGTGAAATAAGAACGCAATCTTCTTAATCTCCTAACGCATTGCACAAGTTGACTGCAGGTATTTCTTTAAAATAAATACAAATATTAAAATGTATTGAAAGACTTCAAATAAATAGTTTAAACGGTATTGACAGTATTGAAAAACCATCCCGTGGCTATTCCCACGGGATGGTATACGGTATACCGCCCAAGCTTAACCATGATACAGTCAGAGGAGGAAGGACAGGAGGAAGTCTGCAGGCTGACTCAGAATCACCTCTCTCTATCTCAGCTCTCACCATGCCACTTCACACAGGGGTCATGTTCATTAATGAGCAAATGGAATTGAGTGGACTGAAACACAATTGTTTCTATTGCAAAACATTTTGCTACAGTGCACACTAATGAATTCTCTGAACTCACTCTGTGGCCACAGAAAGTGACTGCGTGGGATACGTAAGTAAACACCAGGGAGATGTAAAGACGTGTTTTTAAAGTCATCTCCTGCAGTGGAGGAAGTGAACAGCTGGAAGTGACTGTCAGATTTTCCCTAAAAAGCATGGTGACTTGACTCATCAGAATTACCCTCCCTGTAGCCTACTGACAGTTTCAAACCCACTCTCTAACCGACACAATGGACTTCACATGGAAACTTGGTCTTGTGTGTTTGGTTTGCCTTAAAAGGAGATCTCTTCTTAAGTCTGATGCTCATGTCTGTGCCGGTAACTGTTATGGTTGATGTTATGTTTTGGAATAGCTACCTCAGGAATTTATTGAGCAAGCGGCCATCTTTCATTTTTAAATCGGTCCAGTGTTCCAAATGAGGTCACTCGACTGGGTTTCTAGGAGTGTTGAGTCAAGTCTCCTTTTGACTCATGGAAAAGGACACACCTTGTTAAAGCAGCCTACCATGGAGTTAATGCGGCAGTTGGAGTAATAACTGATAACGTCAGTACCAGACTAGTATCAATGAAATATATAATCTTTACATATTTCTTTTGGAATGAAAATTTGTGCTTTTCCCCTTGAGAGAAATATACAGTATTTGTCAGTTTTTCTGGAAATTGGTGATTTCGTGGGAAAGTCATCCTGAGCATGCCAAAAAAGGTTGTGATTTCCAAATGAAACCACGTTCATAATTATCCTTAAGGTCTTTACTGTGTGCCTTTCCAAATTATGTCCAATCAATTGAATTTACCACAGGTGGACTCTAATCAAGTTGTAGAAACATCTCAAGGATGATCAATGGAAACAGGATGCACCTCAGCTCAATTTCGAGTCTCATAGCAAAGGGACTGAATACTTATGGAGAAAAAAAAACAGTTTTCGCTTTGTCATTATGGGGTATTGTGTGTAGATTGAGGAAACCCATTTTATAATAAGGCTGTAACGTAACAACGAGGAAAAGGGGAAGGGATCTGAAAACTTTCCAAATGCACTGTAGGTCTATAGTTATTTGGGTCTAAAGATTGTCCGTCCACCTTTATGAATATGGGTCACTCGGGCACATTTCCATACAAAACATATTTTATTTCACCAGTCGTTAAAGAGATATTGAATAGATCAGTTTGTAACCCTGGATTTTTAACTCAGTTCCTTAACTCAGTTCTTTTTAACTTTGTGTTCTTCTGAAGGGCATTGTTGTCCTATGAGGGAAACTTTATCAAAATAGAACAGACATATGGGACATTTAACAATAAAGCGGTTATGCTCCTACCTTCCTGCCAACAGCCAAATATCTAAGTATGCCATCAAAGATTATTGAGCTGGAATTAGAAACGTGATTTAAATCAAGAATGTGGTGAAAGCGTTGCCAGTAAAGGCATTATTGATTGTCTGATTTAAAACATGAAATCTAATGGTCGATTGCTAACCCTTAGGACATAATACAGTGGTTGCTTGTTTAAAAGTTGCAGCATAATGCAGCATGGTATGGAACAGCATAATATTTTACTGTCTGCCATTTTTGCCGTTAATTCTCATTGAAACCACCAGAGGGCATCTTTGAAGGCGTCTTTATGAAACTTGTTGGAGCTTGCTTTCTTTCCCAAATAATCCTACAATACAGATGTCCATGCAGGCCAGACGTTTTGATTGCTATACACTATCTGAAAGAGAATAACAAGTTAATTAATTTTGTTGACATTAAGCAAATAAAAGTTAAATAAAACCATAGCCTCAGCTACTATAGCACATATAAATACATCTTAAAACATGCTTTTCTGTTACTTTGAATTTATTTTTTTATGACCTTCCTAATCAAAATATTTATGTTTGTGATTGTGTGTATTAAATTGATTTATTATACTAGCGGCTATTAGTAGGCTACTCATTGAGTGCCGGATATTCTACTCTTAATATGCATGCCGCAAATCAGACCTTCATGGCACAGCCGATAGCGCACTGGGCTTTGGGCCGAACGGTTGAGGGTTCGAAACCTGCTCCCTGCCTGCTTCTTTACAATATTTATCTTAATGTTTTAAAACTGTTTGAAAATGTATATGTTTATTAAGCTTATGGTCACGGCAGGTTTTCAAAATGCCTCCAGCTGTCCATCACTACTTTAAATAAAAACAGTGGTACAATTATATTTTTAAATAAAATGCTCATTTACATTTAAGTAATTTAGCAGGCGCCCTTATCCAGAGCGACTTACAGTAGTGAGTGCCATGTCTACAGGTTTTTCTGGACTTTGTCAGTGTGACAAGCATTCCATAGTCAGATTTACATTTAGCCAGTTACTTTTTACAGCCTTCTTCAGTGTGTAGGTACAATTTTATTTTAATTCAAAACAGCATTTGTAGGTAGCAACCAATGAGCAGCAGGTGCTTCTAATCAATGTTGCCACTCATCTGCCAATCAGGGATGTGGCTTTTCTGGTATACCTGAATACAAGTTAGTCACAAAGAAATGCATAATTGTAGTGTATGGGAGCAGGCACAAAGGGCAATTCATTAATAAATTGCCTTAGGTGTCCGCTCACTTGGATACGTTATCAATTCATGAGAGGGCTTACCACAAAGGACGTCAGGCTCAGTCGTTCATAAATATGTTGGGCTAACTCATAAACTATATGCAATATCTGATATGGACAGTGTTCTTGTACACCACTCTAAATTTGGCCTATAGGAAGGAGGTGAAATCTAATTCTTCGTTTAAACCATGTGGAGATACAGAATTCAATGTATACAGTTTATCCACATGGCTTCTCTTTGGAGTAATTTGTTGTCGTAATCTCCTCTGCGTGGTGAATTAACTTTTTTGATCCCGACACCACAATTCATTAATAGAATAATTTTGTTCTATAAACTGGCGAGTTGATTTTTCTTGTTATTTTTTTTACCCCTTTTTCTCCCCAATTTCTTCATATCCAATTGGTAGTTAGTCTTGTCCCATCGCTGCAACTCCCGTACGGTTTCGGGAGAGGCGAAGGTAGAGAGCCGTGTGTCCTCCGAAACACAACCCCGCCAAGCCAAACTGCTTCTTGACACAATGCACACTTGACCCTGAAGCCAGCCGCACCAATGTGTCGGAGGAAACACCGTACACCTGGCAACCGTGTCAGCGTGCATGGGCCTGGCCTGCCCTGCCACAGGAGTCGCTACAGCGTGATGGGACAAGGACATCCCGGCTGGCCAAACCCTCCCCTAACCCGGACGACGCTGGGCCAATTGTGCATCGCTTCATGGGTCTCACACAGATGGGGCTCGTACTAGCATCTGTAGCAACGCAGCTTGCACTGCGATGCAGTGCCTTAGACCACTGCACCACTCGGGAGGCCCGGCGAGGTGATATCTTGACGTCTAATAGTGGATTTATGTTCTCCAAGGCGTACTTTCAAGACTCAGGAGCTTTTTTCCAATATACATTTTATTGCAAGCTTGAAACTTCCCCCTGCTGGAATGCAAGGTACATGTCAGTGAAAGGATTCTGCAGGAGTGGACTTACCTGTGCTGGCAGGTGGAGTGACTCCTGAAATGACCTCTGTTATGACTGTCATTAGTCAATGCTATGCTGCTGAGATGTATGTGTGCTTTTCTGAAATCTAAACGACAAATCATGAAGACTACATTATTAATATACCAGGGAGCAATGACACCCCAGGGTTTATGAAATTTCCCCCCCGGGGGATCAATAAAGTATCTATCTATCTATCTATCTATCTATCTATCTATCTATCTATCTATCTATCTATCTATCTATCTATCTATCTATCTATCTATCTATCTATCTATCTATCTATCTATCTATCTATCTATCTATCTATCTATCTATCTATCTATCTATCTATCTATCTATCTATCTATCTATCTATCTATCTATCTCGACGCTACCTTTCAGGTTGCATGCATCCAACACTTTTTCAGTTAACTTTATTTAATAATGTGCCCATTTGTTTGATTTTTCAATCAGGCTGTACTGCAAACAGCTGCAACTTTTGCTCCCACCACACCCCTCCCCAACTCCAGCCCCTCTTCTCTAGTAAACCTTTCACCTCTTGAGACCACATCATATTTCACATTCCCTATCTCTCCTTTACCTTATTATCTGGAGAGAAGAAAAGAATGGAACACATTAACAGAACTTTCCCTGCTTGTCAGACTTTCCCTCCATGTCCATGGTGGCCCATCCCTCTTTCCCTCAGGCTTGTGTGTCCTGTCTCAGAGAGAACATTTTCCCAGCACCACTCTACCGCCACCCTGCCCCCCCCATTGCCGCCCACTGCTCATCAAAGCACACGGTCACTTCCTTTCACTTACCACCTCATCCTGTTCCTCACTTCCTTAGCGACTGTAGTCGGGCATGCCAGGCGAGGGGGCAGGCAGAGAGAGATGGTAATAGGAGTGTGACTCCACAGATGGATTAGGATAGAGGTTTTGTAGGTTGAATATTTACCCAATATTTTGTTCAAGATCACTTTTTATTTCCCCCATATGAGGATTATTTTCTCCATATGCAAAACTGCATGTGCTGACTTCCTGACCACTGGGACAGCTGTCAAGACCACAAGGCCTTTGCCTATGTTTCTTCACCTCATAAGGTGATGTGAAAGCCATTGTGTGGTTACGTTTGATATAGGACTCTTTCTCTACTGGAGGATCACTTGCTCAAGTCAAAATTATGTTACCATATTCAGTTCAGTCACTTGAAATCAATTTAGTGCAGATGTACAAAAACACTCAAAACTCTTTGAGTTACATTAACGACAGAGAACGTAAAGACCCACTTGTTTCCTGCAGGCTTCTTCACACCACGTTTGGCCAAGCATTAATTTAACTAGTGCCTGCAGCCTGTAAAATCAGTTTGGGATTAAAGTGTAATTCAGTAAGAATCTGTTTTCATGATTTCAGGCAAAGCTATCAGCGTGCTTCATGGCTCTGCACGTTGCGGTGGTTTGGTTACCTTCCCATTGAATTAATCGACAGCAGCGGTGCTCCATTCGCACAGGAAAGCCTCTCTTCCTATGGCTCAGGCTGTGTGGTGCTGGCAGCAAGTCTCTTACTCTTAAGTTTATTAATGGAAGCCAGGAAAGCCATTCACAAGTAAAACCAGTCCTTTCCCACTTCTCTTGGCCAAGTTGGCCTGGCCTGTTGTTGGCTTGAAGCCTTCTAATGAGAGGTGGCCAAACACTCCACTGCTGCTTAGGTAAAGTGGTAAGGGGAGATTATTTTGCAGGTTTTTCCCATTGATTGATGAGAAGGGGATGTAGCCTAGCGTTGACTTCTGTGTCTACTCTTTGTGTTAAGCCAACTCCTTAGTGACATGTCAAGAACTGATCCCAACAATTTAGTTTGCTAAGACTGAGATTCTGTGAGCTTAAACATTAGCTGGAATCTGGCTATTCCTGGCTTTATGAAGCCTGGCCCAACCATTCTCTCTTACTCCAATAATAACAGTGAACTTGGGCCTGGCTCTCTCAAATAGTCTGAGAGGAGACTTCTCCAGTGCTGCCTGGAGGCCTGCTGGGGCGACAGCTGTTTTACTGCCTGTCTGTCCATATGACCTGAGATCACAGGTCATGGTGGGGTCCAACAGGTCAAAGCTGCCCTGGTCACAGATCCAGGGCCCTGGGGGCAGAGGTCTGGTGGGGCCCCCCTCTCTCGGTCTCTCTGGTCCTTCCATGATGGACCATAGGTCCACTGGTTTTCTACCCTCTCTACAGCGGGATTAAAGCTTGTGTGTGTGTGTGTGTGTGTGTGTGTGTACTGTAGGCTGCAGGATTATGACTCTGCTGTGCTCTGGGACTGTGTGTGTCGGAGGCCTAAGCAGTAAAATGCTAGTCACTACACTACTTATCATGACCTTGTTGTCATGGAATTACCATTGTTGAAATGAATAATTTCTTACAGCATAAGTTGGCGCAATATATCACTTTTGAATGAGAATAACATTGTCAGATTGATAGCCCCAATAGACATTGTTCTTTTGTCATTGAACTTTTCATGGCTCATTGTAACATTGCTGTGAGTTGACTGCATTTATTTATTTATTCTCCAATGATTTGGCAACCAAGAGGTATTTCATCAACCGCTGCTTTTTAAGATCTCTCACTTAGAATGGCAGGAGACAACACATTTGGCTCTGGACGGTCATAAACACAAATTATGCAAAGATTTTGACATCCCAAAATCTTGCAGTTCACCCCAAAAATGCATGAAACGTCACAGTTCACTCCTCATTCTTAAGACTGTATGATTTACTGCACCATTTGTGGTTATCTTTAGCGCCCGGGCCAAGCGGCCTGGAATTCCGTCTATTTGCTGTGGCTCTCCAAAGTTTAAACAGTGGCATTGTAATTAATATGAAGAACAATAATGGAGCAGAGAGCTGCTTGACCACTACGAAAGCCAATGGAGTTTAGACTAGCTGCTCTGTGTTAATGCAGGTATGTCATGATACTGTGGGATATAGCCTAGCTACTGTTCATGTGTGGAGCTCCAACTTATCAATCATACGTCTTAGCCTAAGTGGCGAGAGGGAGGTAAAGCCTCCAGGGATCCTTTTTAAAGTCTGTGTTTGTTTTGTATCATGAACATGGTCACGGAAAACTTGAAACATCTCTGAACGGCAAGTGAGATATTTCACGATTGAAACCAACAGAAAGAGAGTCTGTCGTAAAATTCTTGCTATTGGTAAGGTGTATTATGGCTCAGGCCACATAATAAGTGACTCTTTCACAAACAAAAGGATTACAGATGATGAAAAGCAAACATGTTCCTGGCCTCCTCCTCTCCGGCTCCACCATTCTACAGTTGACATGACTAAGCCTTGGAAACTACTCGCTGTATGGCTCTGTTTGCTCCCAGGTTTCAGATTGGTCTTCCAAGGGATCTAATCTAATGAGTAACTGGAGATAAACCACCACACACAGTAAAGTATGCAAATGCTTTTGAAAGTCAAATATCCCTGGAACCATGTAACCAAATGAATTTAGGACATACTCACAATCTACTACCAATCAGACATACAGTGGGGAGAACAAGTATTTGATACACTGCCGATTTTGCAGGTTTTCCCACTTACAAAGCATGTAGAAGTCTATAATTTTTATCATAGGTACTCTTCAACTGTGAGTGACGGAATCTAAAACAAAAATCCAGAAAATCACTGCATGATTTTTAAGTAATTAATTTTATTGCATGACATAAGTATTTGATACATCAGAAAAGCAGAACTTAATATTTGGTACAGAAACCTTTGTTTGCAATTAGAGATCATACGTTTCCTGTAGTTCTTGACCATGTTTGCACACACTGCAGCAGGGATTTTGGCCCACTCCTCCATACAGATCCTTCAGGTTTCGGGGCTGTCGCTGGGCAATACGGACTTTCAGCTCCCTCCAAAGACATGATACTGCTGTCATAATGAATTTGTTTTGAACCAGTTTGACCTGCGGTCCCCATAACCAATTGTCAAAATGTATTTTAATTAGTGTGGAGCCCTACAGCTGCTGCAGTCACGCATTCTCTACGCAAATTCTCCAGAGCGTATCACACCTTTATCTTGTCCTTATCGTCTGGCTCGCTGACTGGAGGTTGGTGGTGGTTTTCCACTGGAATGTGTAGTACTGCTTTTCTCAGAATGGTCTTAAATCTAGCCATACTGTAACTAACTGTATAATGTTTATGGTCATGTAACTATATGCACAATTTCATAACTACTTTCCTAGAGAAAAGGACAGTCATAGGCCTAATGTGAGCAAGAATTAAACATGTTTTGTGCCCTGACTGTCCTGATTTAACCCTTCTTTCTCCAGTACCCAGTCCCTCAGCCTTCAATCTTGGACTCTAGAACTACATTTCGCATGCGCTGACTATCTGTTTGTCTGTCACTGAGACTACTCTACCTTAAACATATCCTCATCCCAGGTGCACCAAGAGAAGGTCAGCAGAGATGATTGTGTGATGACACACCACTGTGATTACCCTGGATGAGGAGTTCACCAGGAGAATGCTTATTTCTAGAACGAAGAAGAGTCAGAAGGACAAAGGGAAGCAGAATCTGGAAAAGGGAAAGTAGAGAAAGCAGGAGGGCGAAATTGGATGAAGGCTTTTATCATCTGCTGTGGAGAATGAGCATCTAGTCTTAGGTTGAAGTCCGGACACTTTATCTGTTTATTGTGTCTGGGACCCCAGACCATCTCTCCAACATCCTCTCTGACCCGACAGAAAATATGTCATGAATGAATGTCTTCAGTCCACTCCATGTCAAACAACCAATGGACAGCGAATGTCCATTCAAACATGTAATCTGCAAAAAAAAATTGTCGCGAGTGATGTAATCCAACCTCAACGCTACAAAAGCAAACCATATGGATGTGTTCATTTGCTTGTTTGTGTGTATCTGTGAGTGTTTGCACGTGTGTGTGTGTGTGTACTATTTGTGCTTGTGAAAGCCTGCCATATGTCCAGATGCCACAAAATATTTGCTTTGTGAGGCAGAGAATTATGCAAAGCACGTTTTGCTGGTTCTTGGTCTTTCATTTGTTTCTTACCCATAGAAACCTTGTGTTTGATTTAAGGACACCTGAACAGGCCTACACAATAAACATCTTGATTTACAGGCGTAATCTTTGGAAAAGCTTTAATTGTTTGCATTGAGTAGCCCATTCCTCTCTCTCCCATCCCACCCGTTATCACTCTAGAAGTCACTTAGCTATTTCTATAATGTCCATGATTTGTTAACGTCAATGTCCTTCTCCCATTTGTAAACGGTGCCATGAAGGTAAAAGTTCCTGCAACTGAAATGTGATAGGCTAGTTCTTAATGTGCTGAGTTTTATTTATACCTACTGTATGTAACAGAGATGCATGCACAGCATTTCCTGTGGTGTGGATAATTTGAGTATCCACATTGCTCTAGCCCATCTAATTATAGTATTCTCTGGAAGCACACTGTAGTATACTGCACACACCGGTGACATGGCACATCCTGTGTTGACTGTCTGGCTTGAATCGCCCAGCCAATCCCCCCCCCCCCCCAAATTTGAGTTTTGTTTCTGGGTTGTAGTGAGGTGAAGTGTGCCATGGGGCTGTGATTCTGGTGGAGTGCTCCTTGCTCCTCTGATGATCTCGCATGATGATGTGTCCTCCTCTCCAGACTAGGGTTTTCAGGACCTTGAGTAAATCCTTCAGTCCCTGTGAGCAGTGAGTCAGTGTGGGAATTACCACAAAGAGAGCTTCTAAAGTTAACTTTCAGGCTTGGCTCAATTCCTGCCAGTCTCAACAGGGTGATATTGTCCTGCCAGAGCAAACAAGGAGACCAAGATACTCTGTCCACATGGAGTCTGGGAAATGTTTACCCTTCTTTTCTGGTTCTTCTTGGCCTCAGTGTTTCAGTAGTGGTACTGTTCTCCTCTCCCCTCTCCTGTGCTGTTTAAAGTCTTATTCTGACCTCCTGTTCTCAGCCAAGAATCTCCCGTAGAGGGCAGTCAGGGCACATAGACATTTATTTTTGGAACTTGAGGACTAACTTCAGAGGTGTTTTGAAGTTCCACTACTTTCAGTTTGAGGAAACCTACACCTGAACAGAGAACAGAGAATCCCAGCAATAGATACTTCCTGGTTCATAGTTATACTATATAGTTCTAGTCTGCTGCTGGTATATTTCAGAGGTTATCCAAGTTACAGGGAGTAACTGAACCAGTCCACCTATGCAGGTGGCAAGTGTACATCAGCAGGTGAACCCACACAGACTGAACCCACAGGTGCAGAATGCCTTCTCAAGGAGCCCTTTGAGGTATTTAGGGAGAGTACAAGCATGAAGGTGGTGTCGAGGAAAGGGATATGGGGGCCAATGTGGAGAGGCCACCTCTGCTGGCGCTGGACTTCCAGAGCCGAGAGGGCAAGCCAAATCCAGAGCCTAGTTGTTTTGACAGCGGTGAGGAGTTGTCAGGGTGTGAAACAGCGATTAGAAGGCCCCTGTACCTGCCTCACACTCTTGTCTTTCATCTGCTGGATTCAGGGACCGCATTTTCATGAGCTGGTTTTCAACAGCAGACGTGAGACCTTCAGAAGCCACATTATCAAATCGAAGTTTATTGGTTGTGTACAGAGATTTGCAGATGTTATTGTAGGTTAGAGATGAAACGGTATGAACATTTCATATCACGATTATAGTGACAAATTATCACGGTTATCAGTATTATCGCAGTATTTTTAAAATGTGCTGGAAATGTTCAAAAAGTACTGGTACACACAGTGAAATCATTTCACCAAGTTTTATATTGAAAACCAACAAACAACAAATAAAATTAGCAGCACTATGCACTTGTTGTTTGCATAAACATTAAAATAATAACATTAACATTAAAGATGGCACCATGTGGCCATAAGAGGTAAAAGTTTCCCTAGTGCAGGTTTTCTTAAGTAAGCAAATCAAATGTGCATATAAAAGTAAAACAACAGCACTGATTGTATGTCCGTTCTCTCCTTCATAAAGAAATATGGTGATGCTGGCCTAACATCCTGTATGTATGCATCTTTGTTCACTTGAGATTGAAATGTAAAAATGTCCGCATATTTACCTTGTCCGGTTTAAGTAATGATCTGCGAGGGGTGTTTTATTATTATCATCACACACACACACACACACACACACCGAGAGAGCGAGAGTCTATATTTTGTGTTGCATTTGAGTATATGCTATGACCACATGCACATTTTACATAAATACAAATAAGTCTTAAGAAGACAGGGATAGTAATTGCAATGAGCTCAACAATTGACATAAATACAGTAGTCTTGTATAGGAATCTATAGTGTTTCAAGCCGGCGACTGCCGGATTTTAAATGAACAAAATATGTTGGTTGGGGACTAAACTACATAACGTGTTATCGTGTGCAATGGGCGAATAGAGTCTGCAGACACACGACGCATACAGCAGCAGAACAACGTGTAGTATTTTTACAAGAGTAGGTAACACTGAAAGCTTCAGTTCACATTATTGACAAGCTATTAGCAAGTTAGACAGACAAACCATGACATTGTCCCCCATTCCGAAGTCCCCACATCATGCATTGAGCTAAAAGTTAACTTACCTTCGCTATAAAGTAGTGGGTGGTGGTCACAAAGATTATTTTTTTGCTTGTTCTGCAGACCGTGACCATCTTCGATTTAAGTTTCCCTCAGCACTCTTGTAAAACCCAAAATACGGACACACTTCAGATTTGGTCCTCTTAGAAGGCTGAAAAATCTGCCTTCCGCCATGTTTTCACACAAAACAAAACCCACGTTGCACACACCTGTCTATATAAAGGTTGCACAGTTGACAGTGCATGTCAGAGCAAAACCCAAAACATGAGGTTGAAGGAATTGTCCGTAGAGCTCAGAGACAGGATTGTGTCAAGGCACAGATCTGGGGAAGGGTACCAAAACATTTCTACAGCATTGAAGGTGGGGATGTTTTTCAGCGGCAGGTACTGGGAGACTAGTCTGGATCAAGGGAAAGATGAACGGAGCGAAGTACAGAGAGATACTTGATGAAAACCTGCTCCTTTCCGAATGCACTGTATTCAGTACCAGTCAAAAGTTTGGACACACCTACTAATTCTAGGGTTTTCTTTGTTTTTACTATTTTCTACATTATAGAATAATAGTGAAAACACATATGGAATCATGTAGTAACCAAAAAAGTGTTAAACAAATGTAAATATATTTTATATTTGAGATTCTTCAAAGTAGGCACTTTGATGACAGATTTGCACACTCTTGGCATTCTCTCAACCAGCTTCATGAGGTAGTCACCTGGAATGCATTTCAATTAGCAGGTGTGCCTTAACTTCTTAATGCATTTGAGCCAATCAGTTGTGTTGTGACAAGGTAGGGGTGGTATACAGAAGATAGACCTATAGTCCATATTATGGCAAGAACAGCTCAAATAAGCAAAGAGAAACAACAGTCCATTACTTTAAGACATGAAGGTCAGTCAACCCGGAAAATGTCAAGAACTTTGAAAGTTTCTTCAAGTGCAGTCACAAAAACCATCAAGCGCTATAATGAAACTGGCTCTCATGTGGACCGCCACAGGAAAGGATGACCCAGAGTTACCTCTGCTGCAGAGGATAAATTCATTAGTTACCAGCCTCAGAAATTGCAGCCCAAATATGCTTTACAGAGTTCAAGTAACAGACTCCTCTCAACATCAACTGTGTGAATCAGGCCTTCATGGTCGAATTGCTGCAAAAACACCACTACTTAAGGACACCAATAATTTTTTATTTATTTTTAACCTTTATTTTACTAGGCAAGTCAGTTAAGAACAAATTCTTATTTACAATGACGGCCTAGGAACAGTGGGTTAACTGCCTTGTTCAGGGGCAGAACGACAGATTTTTACCTTGTCAGCTCGGGGATTTGATCCTGCAATCTTTCAGTTACAGGTCCAACACTCTAACCACTAGGCTACCTGCCGCCCCAATAATAAGAAGAGACTTGCTTGGGCCAAGAAACACGAGCAAGTGACATTAGACCGGTGGAAATATGTCCTTTGGTCTGATGATATATACAGTATATGTGTGTGTGTGTGTAATACATTATATGAATAGAAAAGGTGTGTACAGCAGTAGTTATAAAGGATGAGATTACTGGAATACTGTACATATAAAGTGGTAAAAACTGTATGTAAACATTATTGGGACAGTGAAGCATTTCTTTCTTTTGGCTCTATTCTTCAAAATGTTGGATTTGAACTCAAACATAAAGTGGGTAAAACAGTATGTAAACATTAATTTAATAACCAGTGTTCAATGACTCTGTGTACATAGGGCAGCAGTCTCTAAGGTTCAGGGCGGGGGCCGGCTAGTACTGACTGTTTAACAGTTTAATTGCTTGGAGATGGAAACTGTTTATCAGACTCTCGGTCCCAGCTTGATGCACCTGTACTGTCTCCGCCTTCTAGATGGTAGCGGAGTGAACAGGCCGTGGATCAGGTGGCTGATTGCCGCACCAGGTGGTGACACAGCCGACAGAATGCTTTTGATGGTGCGTCTGTGGAAGTTTGAGGATCTTAGTGGCCGAGACACATTTCTTTAGCCTCCTGAGGTGGAAGAGGCGCTTTTTCATCATCTTCACCATGCTGTCGGTGAAGAGGGACCATTTCAGGCTGTTCATTATAGGCTGTACTGTTTTTAAGTGTGCCCACTGCCAGTGTGTGTATAGGCATGTGATTCAAGAAATGTTAAGTTAAAGTATAGTCTAATAATCTACTAGCAGTCTAGTATCAGTAGCCATGACTTCACACCTTCAGTAAAGCTCAGACCAATCAAATCAAATGTTATTTGTCACATAAGCTTAATACAACAAGTGTAGACCTTACAGTGAAATGCTTACTTACAAGCCCTTAACCAACAATGCAGTATTAAGAAAAATAAGTGTTTAAGTAAAATATATGTTAAATAATTAACAATGGCAGTTCATATTGTTGGTGAAATGGTTTAGATTCTGGAATTCTATGGACTAGCTAATTCTGGTGAATTTGTCCTATCCATCCCCTCACTGGGACGTTTGACACTGACAGGTCCTAGGTCACCAGTGTTTCCCCTTGTATTCATTTAGCTGTGACACACCGCCGCTGCTAAATTGTTGCCACCACTAGGGCTGTGATGGTCATGGAATTTTGGATGACTAATTGGCCAGCCAAATGACAGCAGCCACTATAATAACCGTTTTGAATAGTAACATGTACGCTCCTTATTGCATGTGGTGCCATAGAAATAGAATGATTAGATACTGGGATACTCTGAAGAGGTAGGGTTTCGGAAGTTTTCGGAAGATGGGCGGGAACTCTGCTGTCCTAGCAAACTTGGCAGGATCATATCAGGATTATTTGCATTAATCCAGTGAGAGTTTGTTTTGCAAACTCCATCACATTTCATAGATGTTTCCCAGACCTCAAAAGTGGTCTCCTGATGTTTTTAGCATTGTTGTATAGCCTACTTAGAACATCCAATTGTGTTGTTTTTCTATGAAAAGAAAGTGTGATTCTGTGAAAGTGAAAACCTGAAAAAACGGGGAAATCCGAAAGCTGGACACCACCAACTCACCAATTGCTCTGAAAAATGGTTCGATCAAACTCAGTGTATCAAACTTTCATTCACTGCTGACCTGTTTGCATTGCTCATGCTTTCTCTTTTTTTAGCATATCTGTGCACTGCATTGAACTAGTAAAATATGGCTTATGGCTGTTTTTAAAGGGCACAGTCTGTACTTTAATCCAGTCTTGAAGAGAGTAGACAGAGGCATTCCAGACCTGACATCTGATTTTATAGACACCAAAGTGTGTGAGGGAACTCACCCCTGAGGCAAAAGGGCTGGAACAAGAACATTTAAACCCACACTGCATGTTTTAGCAGGTGAACACAACAGAACAGGGCAAAGTGAACATTCATAAACAAGAGACATTGCCTTGGTGCCTACTGTTGATGCCATTAAACCACCACAACCTGAATTAATGGGATTTTATTTTTGAATTAATGTTTTTTGGGATGAAAGAAGGAAAGACTTCAGTCTGAGTCTGAATTCCTGTTCCACTGAGAGCGGCGTGCCGTGCTCACTGGTGCCCCTGTTGCTTTTCCTGTTTGGCCTGTGTGTTCAGTGGACTTCCTGTCTTCGGTGGCCTCATTACTAGATAACAGGGTTAAGGTCCTTCGGCCACAGAAATCCTAGCCAGTCAGCAAACACAGTCAGCTAAAAACAGTCAGCAAACACTGGCACTGCAACAAGCGTCTAAGACCTAAGGTAATCACTCTTTGGTTGGCTGGCTAGGTAGGCTACCTGCATTTACATTGCATTTATGTCAAAGAGGCTGTCTTGTAGTTGGTCACATAGGGATTTCACCAACATAATGGCTAGCAGTCACAACTGAGGCTTGTGATGAGAGGAGAGGAAAGGAAGGGTCAGTAATCATTGTGCTTGTCGTCTCTCTTTAACTCAGTAATCATTGTGCTTGTCGTCTCTCTTTAACTCAGTAATCATTGTGCTTGTCGTCTCTCTTTAACTCAGTAATCATTGTGCTTGTCGTCTCTCTTTAACTCAGTAATCATTGTGCTTGTCGTCTCTCTCCCTGAAAGAACGAAGATGCTTGAGGCAGGGCGCTAAAGACCGGAGCGGAGTGCGTTCTAGAGCCAGGGGCTGGGGCCTGACCAGAGGCCCTTGAGAGTGGTGCAGGTCCATGGGGACCATGGGGGATCCTGGAGGCTTCACCACGACAGGGGAGAGGGTGAACCCGGCCCACGTAATGTTCGACCGCTTCACCCAGGCCTCCACCTGTAAGGGTACACTCAAGGCCTTCCAGGAGCTCTGTGACCATCTGGATCTCAAGCCCTGTGAGTACCGGGTCTTCTACCACAAGCTCAAGTCCAAGCTCAACTACTGGAAGGCCAAGGCGCTCTGGGCTAAGCTAGACAAGCGGGCCGGCCAGAAGGAGTACAAGAAGGGACGAGCATGTGCCAACTCTAAGGTATGTGATGTGACTGACTTTTTTTTCAAGTTCCCTCAGAGTGAATTGTTCTGTATATAATAGGATTGGGCCGATATCCACATTGTAATATTGTCTATTTGGCCTTGTTGAATATTGCAATAAAAAGAATATTGCGATAAATTATGTACTGTATATGGCAATAAATTATATATCGTTATAAACTATATTTCGCGATAATCGATATATCGCCAATATTCAATATCTTAATATCAGCCAATACTAGTATATGATCATTTTTTCCCTGTCCTCAGTGTCTGATCATCGGGGCGGGACCATGTGGCCTGCGGACGGCCATCGAGCTGGGCTTCCTGGGGGCCAAGGTGGTGCTGCTGGAGAAGAGAGATGCCTTCTCCAGGAACAACGTGCTCCACCTGTGGCCCTTCACCATCCAGGACCTCAGGGGCCTCGGGGCAAAGAAATTCCACGGAAAGTTCTGCGCCGGGGCTATCGACCATATCAGTGAGACTAAGACTGTCCTACTCCCATTTCCTACTGCCTTTTTATAAAAGGGTTTAAATTATGTAATGTTTTACTGTGTACTGCATTATCTATTAGGAGAAGACTTCTGGTGCTTTCCAGGACCATAGATCAGCTGTAACATTGCAGTCTTTTCGGTTGTTGAAGTTAATAAATGTTCTCCTCTAATCTGTCTGACTCTCTGTGCAGGTATCCGTCAGCTCCAGCTTATGCTGCTGAAGGTGGCCCTGCTCCTGGGCATCGAGATCCACGTCAACGTGGAGTTCAAGGGTCTCATCGAGCCCCCCGAGGACCAGGAGAACGAGAGTAAGTAAAGTGACTGCTTTATAGACCCCTGTCACGTGACTGCATTAAGACTCCTGTCATAAAACATGACTGCTCTACAGCCAGGAAGGGCCATATGTTACTGTATGCCACAGTGCTAACAGTGAGCTCTCCCTCATCCCCCATGGTTGTCAGTGAAGGGAAAAAGTCAAATCATATCATGTAATAATACAGTGTTACATGTCTTCTCTTACTTATTTTTTCCATGGTGTGTTTCTGCAGGGATAGGTTGGAGGGCTGAGGTCCACCCCAGGACACACCCAGTCAACGAGTTGGAGTTTGACGTCATCATTGGGGCAGACGGAAGAAGAAACACACTGGCAGGTAAAAAGCAACACATGGTTCAAAATTTGTTGTGTTAAACACCATGAGAACTGAAGCCCTCAAAAACACACCCGTGGTTGGTTTTATCTATATTGTTTTTATTTAACCTTTATTTAACTAGCTAAATATGTTAAAAACAAATTCTTATTTACAATGACAGCCTACATACAGGGTAAGCCCCTGGAGCAAATTGGGGTTAAGTGCCTTGCTCAACGACACATCGACAGGTTTTTTTCAGCTTGTCGGTATTCGAACCAGAGACCTTTCGGTTACTGGCCCAACACTCTAACCGCTAGGCTACCTGCCACCCTCTTTTCCTACCTCATGTTGTGCATGTGTGATGTGAGTCTCCCCGGCCCTCCCTCACTCCATCCGTCTTCAGAGAGCACTCCTCCGTGGCCTCTCACTGGAGCGGAGGAGGAACCTGTGAATTGGCTGTCTGTTTCCTGTATAAGCTAACATCCCTCCTCTGCTGCTGCTGGTGCCTGCTGAAACCACTTTAGAGATTCACCTTAGAGGGGGGGAAGCAGTTTCCCTCAGGGCTAGACAGTAGTCATTGCATACAGTGTCCGTACTCAGCCTGCAATCTTACATGAGATGATTAAAAAGTCTTGCAGTTACATTGATAGTCAGTCAATAACCGTGTGTATCAAAGCCTAACAAGCACCACCTTTCCCCCCCCGGTCCTTTTCTCTTTTACAAACATGTGAGTAGTGTGTAATACTACTCAATCAATAAAGTACATATCTAAATCTATCTACAAGGCACTGTTCTCTTCATTTCTGAACCTAACAAAGAATGCTGACATTCACTGTCTACATAAGGACCCTGACCCCGGTCTAACGTTTTCATCCTGTCTCCTTCCTCCTCCAAACAGGGTTCAGGAGGAAGGAGTTCCGGGGCAAGCTGGCCATTGCCATCACGGCCAACTTTATCAACAGGAACACCACGGCCGAGGCCAAGGTGGAGGAGATCAGCGGAGTGGCCTTCATCTTCAACCAGAAGTTCTTCCAGGACCTCCGGGAAGCCACGGGTCAGTCATTTCTCCGTAGGGAGAGATAACATGTAATAACCCTTTTATAAGATGTTATTAAGGTTCATAGGTGCTTATAATAACTTAGAAAGCATTATAACTCTAGGCTTTAAGTAAAGTTGTACAGATTGTTAGATTTAGAACCTGTGGATTAGTTGATACACTAAACATGTTAATAGCTGATGAGCAAATACAGTGAAAATTGATTCATTGATTAAAACATGTTTTTAGAAATGTTTGCTAATTTATTGAAAATCTCCAGCACCACCCCCAACATCAACATATGTGAAAATTGCGCATTTCTATGTTTTGTAGTAAAATAAATATGTTTCCAATGACATCATCAGTGTGCATCATGTGATTTTTTTTTTTTTAAACTTTTTTTTAACCAATTATGAGTAGGCATTGCCTACACTTATCTTCCTCTATCTTTTTTTTACTACAAAACATAGAAACGCGCCATTTTCACATGCTGATGTTGGGGTGGTGCTGGAGATGATAAATATGAAGTTGAACAATTTAGAAATGTCCCTTTTAAGAACACCTTCCTAATATTGAGTTGGACTCTACAAGGTGTCGAAAGCATTCCACAGGGATACTGGCCCATGTTTACTCCAATGCTTCCCACAGTTGGGTCAAATTGGCTGGATGTCCTTTGGTTGGTGGACCATTCTTGATACACACAGTAAACTGTTGAGCGTGAAAAACCCAGCAGCCTTGCAATTCTTCACACACTCCAACCAGTGCGCATGGCACCTACTTTCATACACCGTCCAAAGGCACTTAATTATTTTGTCTTGACCATTCACCCTCACAATCCATGTCTCAAGGCTTAAAAATCATTCTTTAACCTGTCTCCTCCCATTCATCTACACTGATTTAAGTGGATTTAAATTATCATCGCTTTCACGAGGATTCACCTGTTCAGTCTGTCATGGAAAGAGCATTCATAATGTTTTGTATACTCAGTGCATGTTTGGCCTTGTTTTAGATTAATGTCCTGCTCAAAGGTAAATTAATCTCATAGTGTCTGGTGGAAAGCAGCCTGAACCAGGTTTTCCTCTAGGAATTTGACTGTGCTTAGCTCCGTTCTGTTTATTTTTTATCCTGACAAGCTTCCCATTCCTTAATGATTACAAGAATACCCACTATACCACCACTATGCTTGAAAATATGGAGAGTGGTACTCAGTAATGTGTTGTATTGGAAATGCCAACACTTAGTATTCAGGACAAAAAGTGAATTGCTTTGCCACATTTTTTGCAGTATTATTTTAGTGCCTTGTTGCAAACAGGATGCATGTTTATTCTGTACAGACTACCTTCTTTTCACTCTTTCAATTAGGTTAGTATTGTGGAGTAACTACAATGTTGTTGATCCATCCTCAGTTTTCTCCTGTCACAGCCATTAAACTCTGTAACTGTTTTAAAGTCACCATTAGCCTTTTTGAGCGGTTTCCTTCCTCTCCGGCAACTGAGTTAGAAAAAGTCAAGGGGTGTGAATACTTTCTGAAGGCACTGTAGATAAACGTATAGGCAAGCAGTGTATCCCTTAAGAACAGACAGTTTTTTGCTGCGATGAATTTTATGTATAGCTGTCAGTCTCTGTCTATCTATGGTTTATCTATGGATAAAAAAAAAAAAAGGTAAACAAACAAAGAGGCACTGATTGGGAGCTGAAATCTGTTCACATTTCTCAATTAAACATGTTCATCCCATGCCATGAGAGCTCTGTGCTGAGCTGGCACCGTCTATATGGGCCATTTAGTTTTGTCTTCTGGGTCGTGTAATCGCTGATGTTGTCCTCATTCCTCCAACAACAAGAGAGACTGTCAATAGAGGTGCCATATGAGCAGCTATAGCCATAGAAAAAACGTTGGTTTACCAAAAGTAAATAACAAAACTCAATCTCTCTCTCTCTCTATTGATTCCATAGGAATTGACCTGGAAAACATTGTCTACTACAAGGATGACACGCACTACTTTGTCATGACTGCCAAGAAACAGAGCCTGCTGGAGAAGGGAGTCATTCTGCATGTGAGTGATCAAAGGGGCAATCACAGAGGGGGAGAGAGACATCTGGAGCACACACACTTTTTCCCTCTGTGTGCCTGCTCCCTGCCTAAGGACCAAGCCAAAACTGTGCCAGGAACAAACCACCAGCTCAACCACACTTAATGAGTTTGTGTCCCACTCCCAACACTTCACTTCAGAACACTGCTGTTTCCTTTGACTAGACTGGGCACTTTCCACAGGAAATCAGTCACAAGCTTTTAGGACATTAGGACCTCTTTTAGAAGCTTAAGCTTTCATGTTCCAATAAAAGTTGGCACTGCATTTCTATCTCACTTTGACATGAAAGCAAATCCACGTTACTAAGGCATTCAAGTAATTGGGAAGTGTTACCCTTTTGATAATTGGATTGGATTTTTTAATTCGCACCGAATGTGAGTTTTCGTCAGCAGTCAAAATCAGGCCAATACAGTGGGAGGTTGAAGGCCTGAACAGGGCCCTGTAGTCATTAGCCACCAAAGGGACGAAAATTGACTGAAACAGGGAGGGTTTTAATTTCATTTGCAAAAGTTTTGCTACAAGTGTGAATATGACCCCGATGAGTTGGGCCAGGCTGTAGGCTGAGGGGGGATGTGAGAGTGGACACACTGTGTCCTGTGTTTTAGACTTCACTGTTTTCACGCGGGGTCGCACGTCGCAATCACGGCCGGAATGTGATACAGCCTGGATTCGAACCAGGGTCTGTAGTGACGCCTCTAGCACTGAGATGCAGTGCCTTAGACCGCTGCGCCACTCGGGTGGGTGGGTACGTGAGTGCGCGGCGAAGGGACAGACGCCTGCTGCTCTAACTCTCCAGACAGGCCTCCCCTAGTTGCCCCTATACAGTGATTTACTGGTACAGTAACAGACCAGTGTGTTTGAGTGAGCTAGGAGAGACAGACACGGGCAGGGCATGCTGTACACAAAGGGACGGTGCTCAGACTAACTCTTCTTCAGGGTATTTTTCCATCCAAAATCAAGACCCATTACTGAGCTGATTACAGTACTTGCACACCTATAAACCTTTGGTGTTTTTTTCTACAACATTACTTACTTCCAAGCTAGGTCCTTTTATAGCAATGGAAATCACTCACTAGTCCCTTTTTTAATGCTTCATCCTGCCCCTGGTAAAGGGGAGGGTGACAGACAGGCAGGCAGACAGGCAGGCAGGAAGGCAGGCAGGGGAGTGCTGGTCTGGTCCACACTGTTCCAACCAGCACCATGAATCAGAGAACAACACCCTCTAAGATCCTCTGTCTGTTTCAACCTCCACCTCCCCTCCAACTTCCCACCCATCCAGCTCACCAGTCAGTCAGTCTGGCACTGCCGTCCCCCAGCCTAGCCAGGGAAAGTCAAGGGAAAATAATGTGCCTCTCACCGCCCTCTTTCAGAACACAGTCATTTAAAGCATACCTTTATTTGATGCTACATACCGGAGCCTTGCTACACACAGCACCAGAGAGTTAGGTACAATAGACTATGGTGGTGTTTAGATTGTTATAGTAGGAATGAAAGACATTTAAATGGGCCTATATTTATTAAATGTACTATTACTTCAGAAGGACATTGGCTTGATTTGGAATTAAAGTACTGCTTTGGTGTGAGTGACAGGCCATGTTCCATGCAGTGTCTTATCATCAGTGTATCTCAGTTGTCCAGTTATCTGAGCAATCTAACCTCTTCTTCTCTCTCCTGGTCTCCCCCAGGATTATGCAGACACAGAGATGCTGCTGTCCAGGGCTAACGTGGACCAGGAGGCTCTTCTTTCCTACGCCCGCGAGGCCGCAGACTTCTCCACCAACCACCAGCTGCCCACTCTGGACTTTGCCATCAACCACTACGGACAGCCCGACGTGGCCATGTTCGACTTCACCTGCATGTACGCCTCAGAAAATGCGGCGCTGGTGCGCCAACGCAATGGACGGCAGCTACTGGTGTCGCTGGTGGGGGACAGTCTACTGGAGGTGAGGGAGGCTACTAGGCCGAGGGTGTTTGTCTCACTTAGAAGATCTACTCTGACAGTCACTCTGGATAAGGTAGTCTGACTGTCTGACTGTCTCGTGTATAGAAATAAAAAGCAGAGTGAGCCAGCGTGTGGGAGAAACTGGAGTGAATTGAGAGGATTTTTTTGTATTTTATTTTTTATTAACCCCTTGTATGCTTACTTGGAGTTCATCATATTACTGCATTTGTGCCTTTCTCCAGCCCTTCTGGCCCATGGGCACTGGTATAGCCCGGGGTTTCATGGCAGCCATGGACTCAGGCTGGATGGTGAAGAGCTGGGCCCAGGGAAACACCCCTCTGGATGTGCTGGCTGAGAGGTGAGGGAGTAGATGTGTCATAACACACTAATTATACTTGCAGGTCAATACTTGCATGTGCACACACACACACACACACACACACACTTTTTCTGACACACATACTCTTTATCCCTCTCTCTCTCTCTCATACACACACATACACACACCCTCGACACACTGTTATCTCTGAGTGCTCCAGTGTCAGCCCCAGACCCTCCTCTAGTACTGTAGTTGTAATGGAATAAGAGCCTCTGGAACTCTGAATGGAATATGCTGAATCCTCTGCTCTGCTGCCTTCTAGAATTCAGTAACCATGGTCTCCTCTTATTTAGGGAGAGCATATATCGTCTGCTGCCTCAGACAACGCCAGAGAACATCAGTAAGAATTTCAGTCACTACAGTGTGGATCCCACCACACGCTACCCTAACATCAGCCTCCACTTCCTCAGGCCCAACCAGGTAGTGTATACACTGAGATCATATGACTGTATGATTGTAGCATGATGAACTACAGTACCCATAATTCTCTGTGTATGATATCACGTTTGAGTAGGGCCAGGACTTTGTCCTGACTAACTAACCATCTTGAGAATGACAACCCAGTGTCATTAGAGACACACAGACTAGAGACACACAGACGCACACACAATGCAATATACTTTATTGTCCATTTCATTTTGTGAGACAGCATACAAATACACAAACACAACACAATATATTACATGCCGTACGGAAAACTGGAAAGTTAGTACACAAGTCACACATTTACATTTTCACATTCAAAGTCTCTGCGGCCTACTGTCTGACCGTGTGTTGGGCCTGCATCTGTTTTATGTCCCACTGTTCAACAGCTTGATGGCTGATAGAATGAAACTTGCCTTGTTCGTGTTCTTACTGAACAGTGGGACCCTTAATCTCCTTCTGGAGGGGATGTGAGGGGACTGAATCCTCTGCTCTGCTGCCAGTAACCATTGCAGCAGCTCAAAACACAACCAAGAAACAGTTGTTTTTTTTCTCTGTCCAGATGCATGGTCAGGAAAAACTTCTGACAATAGCTATAACCTATGGATGTCCTATGTGAATTCCCACCCCACTCTGTTGTTGTCAGGTACGCCACCTCATTGACACAGGGGATTCAAGCAGTGAAATGCGTATCGAAATGGAGAATGTGGCCAACTCATCAACACCCAAGCTCAACAGAAATGGTGAGTAGTGTTTAGAATGAGCTATACCATTTTTCATAGCAAATGGTATTTAGTGAAGTTCATATTATTTAATTGTCATTCATGTCTGTTTTTCTAAGTCTCTTGTTTTTGGGACCTGGACGTTATTACAATCACTGAAATGTAACCATGAATTGCTTTCATCCTAGACCATTACCTGCTTGAGAATCATTTCCAAGGTAATATCGTTAATGACTGAGGTCCAAATGCATGACCATCTGAGGATTCCTTCATAATGGTCCTTAACTGTAGAAACAAGCAACTGCCATGACATCATGTGACTTGGTGGATATAGATGGATGGACTGATTTTTATTTTATTTATTTTGTGTTCACTAACCTGGTCATTAATGGGATGGTGAAATGGCACTTGCTTTGTCCGAAAGGGTAAAAAGGTCACTTTTTTTACTATTTTAAATGTTTCTAAAAGAGTGTGACATTCCCCAACCTCTCATAGGCATTTCCTTCACCTTTATGTCATGACAATAAAATGCATTGTGGCTCTTTCACATAGGGTGGTCTTACAGTGACAATGGGACTAACATGGATGGCAAATCAAAGTTTATTGGTTGCATACACAGATTTGCAGATGTTATCGCAGGTGCAGTGACATGCTTGTCTTTCTAGCTCCAACAGTGCAGTAATACCTAGCAATAATACAATAAATACACACAATTACGAAATATCAGAACGAGTAATGTAAGCGACCGGATGCTCCTTCAAGACGGTTGGAAAAACATCAAGGCGAAGGGTGGCTACTTTGAAGAATCTCAAATATAAAGTGTGTGTGTGTGTGTGTGTATATATATATATATATATATATATATATATATATATATATATATATATATATATATATATATATATATATATATATACACAAACAAACAAACAAACATTTACACACACACACACGTGTGTGTGTGTATATGAATAGAAAAGGTGTGTACAGCAGTAGTTATATAGGATGAGCCATGACTAGAATACAGTATAGTATATACTGTACATATAACGTGGTTAAAACAGTATGTAAACATTATTGAAGTGACCAGTGTTCAATGACCGTATGAACACTCCAAAGAGCAAAACTTCTGACTGTTTGGTCTTAAACACCTTCAGCCCTGGGCCAAAAAATGTAATAATCCACTAGTCTCTGACTGTGCTTTCCTTTCCCAGAGTCCATCGCTCGCTCCAGCAAGCTGCTGAACTGGTGTCAGAGACAGACTGAGGGCTACAGAAAAGTCAGTGTGACCGACCTCACCATGTCCTGGAAGAGTGGCATGGCCCTGTGTGCCCTCATCCACCGCTACAGACCTGACCTCATGTGAGTCATATATATAGTATACAGTGCATTCGGAAAGTTTTCCACATTTTGTTACGTTACAGCCTTATTCTACAAGCTTGGCACACCTGTATTTGGGGAGTTTTCCAATTCTTCTCTGCAGATCCTCTCAAGCTCTGTTAGGTTGAATGGGGAGCGTCGCTGCACAGCTATTTTCAGGTCTCTCCAGAGATGTTTGATCAGGCTCTGGCTGGGCCACTCAAGGACATTGAGACTTGTCCCGAAGCCACTCCTGCGTTGTCTTGACTGTGTGCTTAAGGTTGATTCCCTGTTGGAAGGTGAACCTTCGCCCCCAGTCTGAGGTCCTGAGTGCTCTGGAGCAGGGTTTCATCAAGGATCTCTCTCTTTATTTTGCTCCGTTCATCTTTCCCTCAATCCTGACTAGTCTCCGTGTCCCTGCCACTGAAAAACATCCCCACAGCATAATGCTGCCACCACCATGCTTCACCGTAGGGATGGTGCCAGGTTTCCTCCAGACTTGATGCTTGGCATTCAGGCCAAAGAGTTTAATCTTGATTTCATCACCATTGTTTCTCATGGTCTGAGAGTGCTTTAGGTGCCTTTTGTTCAACTCCAAGCGGGCTGTCATGTGCCTTTTACTGAGGAGTGGCTTCCGTCTGTCCGCTCTAACATAAAGGTCTGATTTGGTGGAGTGTTGCCGAGATGGTTGTCCATCTGGAAGGTTCGACCATCTCCACAGAGGAATTCTGGAGCTCTGTCAGAGTGACCATCAGGTTCTCGGTCACCTCCCTGACCAAGGCCCTTTTCCCCAGAATGCTCAGTTTGGCCGGGCGGCCAGGTCTAGAAGGAGTGTTGGTGGTTCCAAACTTCTTCCATTTTTGAATGATGGAGGCCACTGTGTTCTTGGGGACCTTCAACGCTGCAGAAATGTTTTTATTCCCTTCCCCAGATCAGTGCCTCAACACAATCCTGTCTCTGAGCTCTACGGACAATTCTTTCGACCTCATGGCTTGGTTTTTGCTCTGACATGCACTGTCAACTGTGCAACCTTTATATAGACAGGTGTGTGCCTTTCCAAATCATGTCCAATCAATTGAATTTAACACAGGTGGACTACCACAAGTTGTAGAAACATCTCAAGGATGATCAATGGAAACAGAATGCAACTGAGCTCAATTTCGAGTCTCATGGCAAAGGGTCTGAATACGTTTTAAAATTTGCACAAAAAAACCCAACCTGTTTTCGCTTTGGTGTTATCGGGTATTGTGTGTAGATTGAGGATTTGTATTTATTTAATCCATAAAGAATAAAGCTGTAATGTAACAAAATGTGGAAAAAGACAAGGGTTCTGAATGCGTCCTGAATGCACTGTGTGTATATATACAGAAAAAGTTAAAAGGTTCTAAATCTTGCTGAAGATTATTTCTAACTGTAATAAAGCCCTTTTGTGGAGAAAACTCATTCTGATTGGCTGGGACTGGCTCCTCAGTGGATGGGCCTATGCCCTCCAAGGCCCACCCATGGCTGCACCCCTGCCCAGTCATGTGAGATCCATAGATTAGGGCTTCATTCATTTATTTCAATTGACTGATTTACTTATATGAACAGTAACTTAGATTGCATTTGCATTTAGATTTTTGTTCAGTGTATATATCTATATTTCTCTTGTAGAAATGCTTAAAGATGAGGTTTACTGTCATAAGTGACTTTGGGTCCTTGTAAAGCAACTTTCGGGTCCTTGAAAAGCGCTATATAAGTCCCATTTATTATTATTGTTATTATTATTATTATAAGCATAGGAATGAAGTAGGACCTGCACACATGATTGCTTTATTACTTAATTAAGCCAATAGATATTCATCAGGCTAGTCAATATGCCCATTGAAAATGATGTATTGTTCCCCTACCACACACACACACACACACACACACAGTAGAGACAAACACATTGCCTATCGAGGGAAGAGATTGGCTCCTTACCATCTGCTGGCTACACAGCGATTAGCATTATAACCCTGACCTTTACCAAGTCGTTCTGTTCTGCCCTGCTGCCTTTCATAGGCCAGATTATTGGGTCAAGGGTGTGCGAAAAGGCTGCATGGATGGGTGCAGTGCACAGACGGCACTAATTAGTTCACTGACTTCCCGCACTGCTAATAGCATGGTGCTAATGCTGTAACACTAACCATACAAGGAAGGGGGGTGGCGTGCTAATGTCAACTTCCGCATCCACTGCTTTAGAACCTGCTTAGTGTGCTTGTCATGTTTATTTGGAAAATCAAATGATTGTTGTTTTTACCCCAATTGTGACTCACAGCCATTCTGTCTCTCTCCTGCCCTACAGTGACTTTGACTGCATGGACGAACGGGACCAAGAGAAGAACAACCAGCTGGGCTTCGACTTAGCCGAGAGGGAGTTTGGCATCTCGCCCTGCATGACGGGCAAGGAGATGTCCCAGGTGTCAGAACCCGACAAGCTCTCCATGGTCATGTACCTCAGCCAGTTCTACGAGATGTTCAAGGACACAGTGCCCCCTGGGGCCGGAGGTGAGTATTGCTCATCTTTGGTTAGTTTCACAAATTTTGTTTTTATTTGGGGGTGAGGGAATGGTGAAGCTTGATTGAAATGTTGTACACACTGAGTAATCGGTCACATACATTATGCACCAAACAGACCAGAAACAGGGAGGGACTACCTCAACTCATCCAATGTGAAATGCTTGTAATTTTCCATTGCAAAACCTTAGTGGATACGACACTGGTGTAACGCCTTACATTTTCTATATTTTCTATTTCCAGATAACCAGAACATGAGCCCTGAGGAGAAGGCTGCGTTGATCAACAGCACCAAGTCTCCCATCTCCTTCCTTAGCAAGCTGGGCCAGAGCATCGCCATATCCCGCAAACGCAACCCCAAGGTCAGGACCTCCAATACATCATTGTCAGCTCAGCAGTCCCATTCCCTTTAGCACTGTGTTTTACTGTGTTACTACAGTGTTTAATGTCATATTATAATGCTACTGTATGAGTCAATAGCTGTCTGCCCGAAATAACCAATGACGTCATGTGATCAACAGGACAAACAGGAGAAGGATGTAGATGGTTTGGGGAAGAGGAGGAAGACTAGCCAGGCTGGCCGTTCTGAAGACGTGAGTAAAACTTTCAGGGTTAAAATATAATTCAGACGTTGAACTCTGCTTTGCAGAAGGATCGAAACGGTCTCTCAGGTCAAACTCATTCTCTGGTCTCGTACTGTCCATGTGTTTGTAACAGGAGGAGGTTTCGGGGGGTAACCGTGATGACAGGCCGTCCAACAGTACTGCTCTAACGGAGAGGAAGATGAATGTAGAGACAGCGGCTGTAGGGAACCATAACAAAGTCAAGTCCATGGCCACCCAGCTCCTCGCCAAGTTTGAGGAGAATGCTCCTGCAGAGTCCAAGGGCCTCAAACGACAGGTAAGGAGAGACTCAGGGTAGTGTAACAATGGGAGAAGGAGTTGTCTTGCTTGCCCGGATGTGGGAAGAGACTAGAGACTGAGTAAACTGTTTTAAACATGAGAACTGTTGTTTGGGATTTAGCTTTCCTGGATGATAATGACATGATGACAGTTTGTTTGTTTGCACACAGTGTTTTGTTTGTCTAGACAGACAGAGTAAATATGCAGACGTTAGATGTAGATCTATTTCATGTCATTGCGTCTAACATGACTCCTAGTCTCGTGATGCTGAGTGTGTAGCAGCACTGTACTACTGTATTAATGTGTTGAACCCCAGGGCCTGTATTCATAAAGCTTCAGAGTAGGAGTGCTGTTCTAGGATCAGTTTTCCCTTTCTGGTCATACTGAATATGATTATATGAATAAATAAAATACATCATTAAAACTCCATTAAGCAGACGCTTTTATCCAACGCTAGATTTTTTTAAGTATAGGTGGTCCCAGGAATCGAACCCACTATCCTTGCATTGCAAGACCCATGCTGTACCAACTGAGCTACAGAGGACATGATCCTAGATCAGCACTCCTACTCTGAGACGTTTGTGAATACGGGCCCAGAATGCTAATATTGATGTGGCCCGGGCCTGATGGCATACTGTTCTGTGGTTCAGTAGGTGGTTTTGTTAGTGGTGACTGGCTGGCTCCTCCAGGACTAGGGGGTGAAATGGGTTTACAGACCCAGCCCAAGACCTGATCCTGGGACAGTCACACTGAGAGCCAGTACTGCAGGCCTGGAGCAGTGGGAGGGCTCTGTGGGCTGGTGTAACACAAGCCACAATTGTTGACATAGAAAGACCACTCACAGGCAGTGTTCCCAAGTGGTGCCATTCTAAAATTCCTTCTCGAGCTGTGTGTGTTGCTATTGTTACTGTCTGATACCATCTTTGATACACAAAAGACTTCATGTAAATTGCATTGATGAAACATTAGATGTGAATAGCCTGCCTCCGGTCAAGTGCTGTGCTGAGTGAACAAGCTTTGTGCAGAACACTAGAAGCGTTTCTCTCTTGTTCACAGATTCTTTCTCTTGGTCACATTTGTACAATCCGAAATATGATTGGTAAAAAAATGTTTCCTGATGGTGTTATAATCCGCTACAAATGTACAAATGGCCCATCAAAGAGGATGTACAGTACACGTTGGTTTATAGGCGCTAAGCCCCCCAACTAATGTTGAGTCCCACTGGTGGTAATATTCAATTTGATTCTGCTGCTGCTGTGTTGAATTGGGACTGTGTGTCGCACCAGAATAGCGGAAAGTGGAGTGTGACTGTGTGTCGCACCAGAATGGCGGAAAGTGGAGTGTGACTGTGTATCGCACCAGAATGGCGGAAAGTGGAGTGTGACTGTGTATCGCACCAGAATGGCGGAAAGTGGAGTGTGACTGTGTATCGCACCAGAATGGCAGAAAGTGGATGTGTCTGTGTGCGTGTTTCCAACCAGGGCCTTCACCTTTTCATCCCTTCTTTGTCCCTTCTGCTCTCTGCATGAAATGCTGATAATATCTTTGCCACAGTGTCCATATTAAGTCTATAGTCAATTACAAGCCTAAGATAGTTTCAGTTGGTGCAATAATAATCCTGCTTTGCAGAACATGCAAACACAGCATACTATTCTTATGACACACACAATTTCCTTTTGGTTTTTGCTCCAAGTTTTTCTTTCTTCTCATGATTCACTTCCCTCTCTATTTTTCTCTCTTCTTCCTCTCCTCCCATCATGGATCATGACCTTGACTCATGGTTGGTTGCACTCACTGTGTCCTGGTCTCTTATTGGACACTTTGACTGTCACTCATCTTCCACTGGTCAAAGGGGGATTCTCTGCCCAATCTGGATCTCCTTGTGGCGCTGTCCCCTCCCCTGCCCCATGCCCCCCTGGACCCCCCCAGGGAGCCTGTCCGCCTAGGTCTGGTCCCTGTATGGAGACAGGTAAATAGTGGACACCTCACCTCCCTCCCCTAGACCCTAGTCTAACCCCTGGATGTCCCTAACCAACCGTCTCTCTACAGTAGTATACATGGGGAAAGCTAACCAACCGTCTCTACAGTAGTATACATGGGGAAAGCTAGCCAACCGTCTCTCTACAGTAGTATACATGGGGAAAGCTAACCAACAGTCTCTCTACAGTAGTATACATGGGGAAAGCCTTAACCAACCATCTCTCTACGGTAGTATACATGGGGAAAGCTAACCCAACCATCTCTCTACAGTAGTATACATGGGGAAAGCTAACCAACCGTCTCTCTACAGTAGTATACATGGGGAAAGCCTTAACCAACCGTCTCTCTACGGTAGTATACATGGGGAAAGCTAGCCAACCGTCTCTCTACAATAGTATACATGGGGAAAGCTGCTGTGTCCAGATTGTAGCTGATTAACTGTTAATGATCCTAGAACTAGCATGTCTTATTTTCTGTGGAGTGATGAAATCAGTAGTTCCGATTTTAAAGGTCTGAATATACTTTTCTAAAACGTGTTCTAAAACCTCTGGATCAGATCATTGTTGTGTGTGTGTGTGGTGCTGTTCGTCCCAGACAGTGAGTGACGTGATGTAATGTTTTCTCTTGACTTGTGTGGCGTATCCCTCTCCCTCTACCTCTCCCACCCCTGCCATGTTGTCTCAGAAACAAACCCAACAGCAGGAGCAGCTCAGCTTTGGCTATAAGAAGTTTGGCTACAAGTGTCAGACCCTACCCAACAGAAGGGAGCAGGTACGGCTGGGCTGGCTGACACTGTAGTTGTCCCTGCCTGCAAGGCTGTCTCCCCTCTCCAGCTAACCAGTTAACCATGCTGTCAGAGCTAGCTACTAGCTAGCTAATATCCCCTGGTTTGATAGACTAACAGGCTATCGCTTCAGATTAGCTCAGTTAGCTTCATTGTGCTAATCATAAAAGTTTTATCTTCGCTTAGTTTGCTTAAGTGCGCTAATCATCAAAGCTTCTTTGTTGTTGTTTTTTTTAAATTAAAGATGCTAAATCTAACAGTTTGAGCCACTATGTGAAATGGCTAGTTCAGAGCTGTGCTTTATTGACCTCTGAAAGCTAATCCGCAGTTGAGCTAATTGGTTGGGAAAAAATTATTGTTCAGTGGAAATATTAGCTAACACACCGTTAAGCCATTAACATCTAGACCAGGGCTCTTCAGCCCTGTTCCTGGAGAGCCACCCTCCTGTAGGTTTTAACACCAGCCCTGTTCCTGGAGAGCTACCATCAGGTTAGCTCTCCAGCAACAGGGTTGGAGAGCCCTGATCTAGACTGAGTGCACAGTGAGAATTCTCCATTACCACTTTTCCATCTCACACACTAATTTTCACTTATTAGTGTGAATGTTTTAGTAGCAATTCAGACTCAGAGGTAGGTTTGCAACATTTGGGGGAACCTTCAATCAATTCCCTGTTTGTTTTTTTCTCAGGAAATCCCGGTTTGGAGGATTCCTGGGATTTCTGGAAAACCAGGGAATTTATTGAAAGTTTCCATAATTTTGCAACCCTACACATAAGTATACTCTCGCTCACCACAGTATTTCATGCTATTGCTCATCCTTTCTTCTCATCCACACACAAGAGCGTCCCAAAAGGTTTTTGTGGCTGTTGAAAAATATATATAAATAATTCTCTCATGCTTGTTAACTGTAAACTAACTAGAGTTGGGAAATGTGAAGAAATGTTGTTTATTTGTCTTAATTTTCTAAATAGGTCCAGTGTGTGTGTGTGTGTGTGTGTGTGTGTGATGTAACAGTGTTGGCTTGAGTGTGTAATGTAGTAGAATGCCAGCGGTAGTTACAGTGGGTGACAGTACCAGACCAGACCAGTCTGTACTAGACCAGACCAGACCAGACACTCCCCTATCCTCTTCCTTGTTAATCCTTTAGCTAACCTCTATTCTCTCAGTTCTTGACTCTTGTCTTACCTTACGTACAAGTTCTCCAATTGTGCCGTCAAAGTAGACTCTCCACATATTAATGTCTTAAAGGACTTCCAACCTAACTAAAATAAACAGTATCTAGTCTGTTTCCATTCTTCTTGTGAGTGGTTTGCTTTTTGTTAACTTTGAGAGGGTTTGCTTGTATTGTGGCTGACCAGTGTGTGTAGCTGGGGGCCTTGTTGCCATACTTTCTGCAGTGAAAGATCTGATGCTGTATATGGCATGCTGTGGTTTGTTTATGAAGGCCCAGAGCGGAGAAACATGGTCCTAGCTGTCAGTGGTCAGTATTGAAGTGTCGTCTGTGTCTGTATTTGTGTGTGTGTTTGTGTACATCCTTCAGCATTGTGATAGAGGAGGTGTGGAGGAGGACGACACCACACAGGACCAGACCCCTCTGACACACAGGGTAACCATAGTTGCATGGGCCTGTGATCAGTGCTAACCCTCGGGGTACTAACAACCAGGGCCGGCCCTAGCTATTTTTGGGCCCTAAGCAAGATTTAGTTTTTTCGAGCCCCCCACCTCGCGGGTAAAACTTTTGGTGGCCCCCCTCTTGATGGTAGAGAGAATTTTGTTTGTACATTTCCTGTAATTCTTTCCATTTTGACATGAGGCATAGAGAAAATGTTGTGATTTATAAAGCAAATTCGGGGGGGGGGTTGGGGGCCTGCTAGCAGCTGGGGGCCCCAATAGTCCCCTTATATCGATTATGCCCAGGGCCGGCCCTGCTAACAACACAAGCAGAATTTGTGTTGGATTGTGTGGAATAGAAGGAATGGTTGTGGTCAGAATATCATGATTGGAACAATCAACAAAGTGTTAGCAGATGATGACTTACAGTATGTCATTTCAAGGCTAGTTTTTATATGTTTACTTTGGGCACCATTGTTAGTTCTTTATCACCATAGCAGTCCTTGCATGCTGACTCATATACAGTATTATATGATATGTGTGCAATTTGTAAATATTAATAATAATTTGGTGGGTGCTTATATTTGTCCTATTTCAATTCAGTTTTTTTTTGCATATCCCAACTCTCCCTGAAAGAGTGGGTTGTCAATAGAGGTCTGTTATTCCATAGCCTGTCATACATTCTCAGGTCAACCGTACCAGATAACGGCATCAAACCAGTATTATCATGTTTTGGGACAAACAGACAATCCTTACCTTGGTTTAATCTACAGAAATGGAAACCTGTGCAGCTTGAGGAGCCAGAGCCTATTCACATCCTTAGTATTCAGGAGAGGTCTGCGAGATTAGTCGCCAAGTTTAAGGGTAAACCTGAGAAAACAAAGGTGAACACCATGGCATGGCATGTTGTGTCAAAAAAAGAGCCGTATATAATCAGTCAATTAATTATCTGTAAGTGATAGGCCTTAGTGGATTTATTTCATTTTTTAATAGTTTGAGTGTCTTTTGTGTTGGTTTACTACTGTACTCTAGATAAGAGCTAATTCTGATAATTCTCAGTCCTGTTGCCTTTTCTGAACTGTCGTATTTATCAGTCCTCTCTCTTCTCCCTGGAGCCTAAGAAAAAGCCATCACGTTTCTTTATAGAACACCTGTCTCGCAGCCAAAGCCCAGAGAGCCCCCTCTCCTCCCCTGAAACGCTCAGACAGGTAGCCCGTCCTCTCTGGGGACAACTACTCTAACACATTACCTCATCTCTGCTTCCTGGTAACCTCCCAAGATTGATTTTGATAGATTGGCTCGATTTAAATTATATAAGATATACCTACTGCCGTCAAGGACAGCTGCATTATAACATTTCTCCATTATAACTGCTTTATTTTAGTCATTTAGCAGATGCTCTTATCCAAAGCGACTTACAGGAGCAATTAAGTTTAAGTGCCTTGCTCAAGGGAACATCAACAGATTTTTCACCTAGTCGGTTCAGGGATTCGAACCAGAAACCTTTTGGTTACTGGCCCAATGCTCTTAACCGCTAAGCTACCAGTAACCGCCCTGCTAGCCAGTAACCTAGTGCATGGCTAAATTTTGCCTTACCAGTCCTATTCTGTTCTTTGTAATCTAATAATGCCTTCTTCTGCAGGAGCTAGAGCCTCTGCGCTCTGATGACCAAATGTGGTTACATGTCCTTAGTATACAGGAGAGGGCTGAGCAGCTAGACTCGCAGTTTCAAAGCAAGCAGACAAAGCCACAGGTGATACACACCACTCGATAGCCTTGGCCTGTGTTCCAAGTCTTGGACTTTACCGAAAGAACTGACCTGATCTCTGATCTCCTTAGTTACTTTACAAGATTGCATTAATGTCAGATCAAGTAATAAAACACCACTGCGATTAGTCCTGTTGTTTACTCAGTATCTGTCATTTGTGTTCTGTAGAATTAGAATATGACCCCGCTAAGGGATTTCCATATCAACTTCTCTTGCATATTTGCCTACTCTCTCTGTTCTCATGCCAAGTCCTCCTGCTTTAACTGTTCTCTCATTTCTCTCTTCCCCCTGGGGCCTAAGATAAAGCCCTCACGTTTCTTTATAGAACAGTGGCACCTGTCACGCAGTCATAGCCCGGAGAGCCCCCTCTCCTCCCCTGAAACTCTCCGACAGGTAGCCTCTCCCTCCTGAGGAGATTTGCAGTGTGGCTGACTCTAACACACTACCTTACCCAGTGCCTCTGGGAGATGGGCCAAATAACTCACTGGATGGCCTCTGATATGTGATTGAACTGATTATCTAATGTGTGTCCTAACAAGCATGTGGACAATGCATACAGGAATGGTTCATCTCTATTGGTGAAAACGCAACTGAAAGGTCGCTGGTTCGAATACCCGAGCCGTCAAGGTGAAAAACCTGTCTGTGTCCTTGAGCAAGGCACTTAACCCTAATTTGCTCCAGGGTCTGACCTTGTAGGTAGGCCACCATTGTAAATAAGAATTTGTTCTTAACTGACTTACCTAGTTAAATGATGGTTAAACAAATAATAATAATTATTATTATTAGCAGTCCCTTAGGTGAGGCCTACATCATTGCAGTTGTGTGGTCGCTGTGCTTAGGGGAGTCCCTGCCAGGTGTTTTTCCCTCAGGACAGCCTAATTTGGTCTTCATGTTGACAACAAATCATTTTCTGTTCCAACTGTGTTGGTGTAATCATGGCTCAGAGATGATATGTTATAATACAGCATGGTGTATTTACATTTAAATCTCATCAATACTTTAAAATATGTAAATGTCATACTCTTACACTGTGCAAACTCTGACCTAAATTCTGTCTCTCTGCAGGATAAATGCTATTTTGGCATTTTTGTCCATCTAATCTTACAGTTAAAGCATGTTGCCGATATTACAATGAATCACTGATCTTTTGAATGTACGTAGTTGATCCTAACATCCTGTGTCCATGGTGACCAATTGTTTCTTGTTTTATTAGCCAGAGGGTTGCGCAGGGAAAAGTAACACCATAAAAATGTGTGTGTGCGTGTGCTCTCTCACATTTGTGCGTGTGCATCGCGGGGCCAGTCAACAGCTGTTGCTCCTCATTAAAGTACTGGTGTGTAGACATCACTGGTGTTGTAATGGTTCAACTCCCAGTACCCTTTCTGTCAGACACTGCATGTGGTGGTGTGGCTCATGGCTTTATTAGTTTAAATGTGTGTTCAAGAGTACTATGCAGTGGGTTTGCACATATTTGAAAACACTAATTCAAAGCAGTTCATTGGGTTGGTGGGCTGATACATCTACACACTTGATCAACCAAACATGGCTTAATTTCCCTCTCATGATATCAGTTGATGATTATTTTCCAGTGCTCTTTAGTGCCTTACATAGTGTACATACCGGACCTCCTATCATAGTTTACCCCTCTTACTTATAATACTGCTCTGTCGTTCCGTTCTCTCACATCCATGTCTCTGTCTCTCTCATCCTACTGTCCTTTCTTTGTCTCTCTGCCTTCAATAGAGATATTTAAAGATGTACACAGGGGGAGTAAGCTTATTGGCTGATCAGATAGCCAATCAGCTTCAACCTCAGGAGGAACCTAAGCCCTTACTTGACAGGAGGGAATTGGTGGAATTGGTAAGAGCCCATGGTGTCGTAGGGCACTAGGCATGTTGTAGGCCAAAGAGTGACGTGACTCCAGCTTGCGAATGCAGCTGTTGTGTTTGGTGATAATGAGTGTGACTTCCTGCTAGTTCTAGAGCACGATTGTAATTGTGTGTTTCTTAGGAACTAACTCTGTGACCAGTGTTCTGTGTGTGGAACATTTGACCTTGCGTTTGTTGTGTTATCCAAAATGTGCTATAATCTCCAGTGTTTCTGACCATGCAAAGTTCTTCTCTTTTAGAGGCCCATTTTATGGCCTACTAGGTTGTGAATGGTTTGATATCAATGGAACAGTTGATTCCATAATTCTCTATCAGTTAGATTTTCCCACTAGGTTGTGAAGCTGGGGCTTCAGGAAAATAGCTACCCTCACTCCATTGCTCTGCACCTCTCCCCTGTCCCTGATATAATTTCCTCTCCCCTCTTCCTCTACAGGGTTCCCTGAGGAAGGAATTTCCCCAGAACATCGGGGGCAGCGATGTGTGCTTCTTCTGCCGGAAGCGTGTGTACGTGATGGAGCGGCTGAGTGCTGAGGGCAAGTTCTTCCACCGCAGCTGCTTCAAGTGTGACTACTGCGGAACAACGCTTAGACTGTCATCCTACGCCTTCGATGTGGAGGATGGTACGTACGCCCAAGATGCTTCATTAGACCACTCCATGATCATAATGTAGTATGCTTTTCAGTCAATACAAATGTAAGCTGGTCCCAGATCTGTTTGTTACATGTGAACAGATCTAGCTTGCATACGCTGTTGATATGTTAACAAAAACACCCCACTGAATGACAGTCACTTTGTTTTGTCTTGACAAAATTCAAACAGGGCACAGACATTACTGACACGCAATCATATCAGTTGAGAGTAGCTCAAATGACTTTGTTACATGATCATGATACTGTAGAATGTGCTGACTGACATGCTGGCCTTCTCATAGGCATAGTACATACATGTACTGTTAGCATGGTCAATTATACCAAGCCTTGTCCTTGTGGTTACAGTAGGAGTCCAGTCTTGTGATTTCATTTTTTTTTCTCTATGGGTGTCATAAGGAACCTGTTGTGCTCAAGGAAGAAGTAACAGATTGTTAGCGATGCCAGAGTGGCTTTTTCTCCCTGTTTAGTAGAGAGGCTGCAACAGCCAGATGAGGGGAATGCAGGCTGGAAAAGTGTTTTGTTTTGCGCTGATTTTATATTTCTCTGTGTTTGTCTCCGTCTCCTCTCCTACAGGAAAGTTTTACTGCAAGCCCCACTACTGTTACCGCTCATCTGGTCAAGCTCAGAGGAAGAGGCCGGCACCAACCCCTGCTCTGCTCAATACAAAGGTACTACTGACCCATCCTCTCTCCACACACACACACTGGATGAGTTATGTCGGACAATCAGGAAGTGTAGGATGTGTGTTGACCCTCTCCTCCCCTCCACCTCTGTTGCGTCTTCAGGACAACCAGGCGTCCTTGCCCGCCGTGGTCACTGTGGACTCCCCCTCTCCCGCCGAGCGGCGGACCTCAGGTACCCCCACTAGCCCGCTTTCCTTACCTCTAGCTGTGGTACCACTGCCCCGCCTGGCCCCGCTGGCCCAGGCCCGAGGGGTGGGGACTTTGTCCTGGACCTACCACCAGGTGGAGCTAAACCCCCTCGACTTGCCCATCCTGTATACCTACTTGCCCTTCTGCATCTACCTCTTCTGCTGTTTCACCCTCAATGCCTTGCTCAATCTCCTAGCATGACCTGTAGCATGATGTACTACAGTACCCATAGAACATACTGTATCACCCTGTCCTTATATGACCTCTGTGGCTTTACTTCACAAACTAATGACTCTGAGTGAATGTAAGCTAGCATCCTCTATTCCTCTTTTGTATAGCTAGCTGTCCTATTGATGTGAATCTTGTGATTCAGCGTGTGTGGTGTGTTGTTTATTTCTTGAAGATGTAGCATTCCCTCCCCTTCGCATTGAATTTTGTCCAGTAAAGTAGCCCCACTGGTAGCTACATTTTAAACGAATGGTGCGTCTTCTTCGATCTCTGTCGGCTGGGAAATTAAAATAACAGTCAGGCAAAATGATGAGCCTTCGCTGTTCGCTTCTGTGGGTTTTTAAGACTTCATTATACTGTAGTTACTTACCTTTTCTCACTGTTATAAAACATTTTATGAGTCAAGTAATTTAAAAGTAACCTGTTGAATAGATTAATAGTTATACATTAAATGTAATATTTATAATAATTTTATTATAATATTAAACATATTATATTACTCAACAAAGACGTTGAGTATGCTCTTTTGTCTGCCTGTGCTTTAATCGAATGTCCAACTCTATTGTGATTGTATCCTGTAGTGGTCTGTGACTTTCTTAGCTTTACCTTGTCCTATTTGACCTACTCACTAGAGCGTGCCTGTAACAGTGCTTGTGATTGGTCCCTTGTGTGGTCCACCCTCCCTCTCCTCTCTGACCTTACCGTCAGTGGCTGTCCTGTCTGTCTGTCCTCCTGCATCCCTCTACCTTCCTACCCCTCTCTTTGCATTCGAACACCTCCACTGCTTTTGCTAAATGCTGCATTTCTCTTGCATATACAGTAGTCTCAGAGATGCTACAGATGAAACGTGTAGGTTGATGTATCTAATGTACAGCTAATTATCTAAAGTGTGAAGTTTGTAGCTTAGATTACTTTATTAAGTAATCTGTAGGCCTACTAGGCCAGTATTATATTTAAGGTAAGTATAAGGCATTCATCCCGCTACTACTAGAACATTTATACTGGGTAAGAAGAGATGGATGGATGGATGGATGGATGGATAGGTACTTTATTGATCCCCGAGGGGGAAATTTCTTTGTAAAGCAGCTACAACAAAACACAGGGCAGGTGCAAAATGCCACAACGAAGGTACACAAAAGATACACGGTACATGATACATAGAGCGGCAGTATGAAAAAGTATAGAAATACAAGATATCTGGAGTGCAAAAAAAAGCTATAAAAAGACATTGCATAGTATGAGTGGTTGGCTGAATATGTACACTATACATTGGTGGATGTTGGATGGTTAACTATACTATACGGTCGATGGCAGAGAAATACTTCAGTAGCTAAAAATGCGTATGATATGAGCGAGGGTAATAATAGTTTACTTAATAGACAGACTGGCCAAATGAACAGGTAAGTGAATATGTTGCATGGTTAAATTAGCTGTACAGGTAAATATACAGTTATATTTACAGATAAGTGAATACTTGCATGGTTACATAAACTGTACAGGTAAGTGACAGGAAGAGATACTTTAATAGCTAAATGTGTGTATGATATAATTTGGGGTAATAATAGTAATTCCCCTAAAATACAGTCTTTAGTGCAGGGTTTAATTACAGACAACTGCACGTATTGCACATTCAATATACTAAAAGCAATGAGAAAAGGTGCAACTGACAGGATACTAATATGCATTCCTGAGTGAATGACTACGTAAGTTAGGTCCAAGAATTACTTGCAGTATTGCACGTGATATGATATCACAACTGTACATGAGTATGTGTGTGTATATATATACAGACAGACAGACAGACAGACAGACAGACAGACAGACAGACAGACAGACAGACAGACAGACAGACAGACAGACAGACAGACAGACAGACAGACAGACAGACAGACAGACAGACAGACAGACAGACAGACAGACAGACAGACAGACAGACAGACAGACAGACAGACAGACAGACAGACAGACAGACAGACAGACAGACAGACAGACAGACAGACAGACAGACAGACAGACAGACAGACAGACAGACAGACAGACAGACAGACAGACAGACAGACAGACAGACCTGCATGAATAAATAGGTCCTGAGTGATTACGGACCAGGGTTACTCACGGATGGATGCATAATTGTTAAACTAGGGCCTAGCACCCCAACAGTTCCAGATCTATGTTGCCGACGGCACGGCACCCCAGTGAGGCATTATATAGTCTAATAGCCGCCGGCAGGAAGGACCTGCTGTAGCGCTCTCTGGCACACCGTGGTGGGATCAGTCTGTGACTGAAGGTCATAAGATAAGATAGAAGCATGCCACATACATTACATATACACTACAGATGTGACACTACAGACGCTCGTCGAACATTTCATTCCAAAATCATGGCCATTAATATGGAGTTGGTCCCCCTGTTACTGCTATAACAGCCTACATTCTTCTGGGAAGGCTTTCCACTAGATGTAGGAACATTGCTGAGGGAACTTGCTTCCATTCAGCCTCAAGCATTACTGATGTTGGGCACTGATTTTGGGCGATTAGGCCTGGCTCACAGTCAGTGTGAGCCAGGCCTAGGCCAAACCATGAAAAACAGCCCCATACCATTATTCCTCCTCTTCCAAATTTTGCAGTTGGCACTATGTATTCAGGCAGGTAGCGTTCTCCTGGCATTCGCCAAACACAGACTCCTTCCGTCGGACTGACAGATGGTGAAGCGTGATTCATCAGTCCAGAGAACGCGTTTCCGCTGCTCCAGAATCCAATGTTTTTGTCTGTTTGTCCTAGAATCTAAAGAAATTTGTATACAAACATAAAATTGTCTCAAACATGACACACATCAGAAAAATGAGTGACAACAGATCAGTGCTCAACTATAGTCATGGAAGAAACACAGATGGAAACGTGATTATGGAGAAGATCAGGTTGCTAGAATGTTATACAGTAGATGCAGGATACTGGTCCGATGGTATAGTGTAAACCTTGAGAGAAGTTGCAGAGGAGCATAGCCCCCGTTTGAATGATACCCGAGCCTGCCTAGTGTCTACAGCCTTGCATCATTCTTGCACTGATGTATCCCTCCAGCTCCTCTCCTCAATCATGCAACCAATCTGATTCTTAGAAAGCCTGTCTGTATTCTCTCCCCCACACCCCTCCACCCTTGCCCATCCCATGGTCCACCCCAGTCCCAGAGGTCAATGGGCTGCAGGAGCCCAGCCTGCCTAAGCGTCTGCGGGGCACGCCGGAGCGCATCGAGCTGGAGAACTACCGTCTCTCTCTGCAACGGGAGGAGGATCTGGAGGAGGTGCCCGAGGAGACGCTGGCTGAACACAACCTGAGCAGCGTGCTGGACAAGGACAAACACGCAGAGCTGGGCTCCAGGTAAGACCGAGGGACGGTCAACTCCGCGAGGGGTGGCTAGTGGCAGCAACTGTTGAATCTCACCAATTTAGACCGATGTATCGTAATGGACACAAACAGTGGCAGATGCTTAAATTATAATTTAATATTGCGTGCTCGTATGTGATGGTTATGGTCAGTCCTTGTCTAGTATTGGATACATACAGTGCCAGTAAGTGTTGGTGTGTGTATATCCTCTCCTTCTCTGCCTGCTTTAACATGCACTCCTACAGCAGCTCTGAGTCTGACATGGAGGAGGAGGACCAGGAGAATGAGGAGGACGATGATGAGGCGCAGCAGGAGCCCCCCAGCCCCTCAGACCTGGGAGGGGTACCCTGGAAAGAGGCTGTGGAGCTCCATGCTAAGCTAAAGACTGACAGCGACCCAGGGGCCGAGGGAGAGGATGGGGCTCAGGCTCACATTGTTAGAGACTTAGAGGAAGAGGAGGAGGAGGAAGATGATGATGATGATGATTATGATGAAGAGGAGGACGATGAGGAGGAATCGAGTGATGGTAAAATCTTTTTTTTTCTTTGCATAATGTAACAGTTTAAAGTTTACAAAGTGTGTCTACTGTATGTAGTTTATGTACAGGTTAAGTTTTCAGATGTCCTGTTGGAGTGCTGATATTCTGTCATGATAAAATGTCCTTTTTTTTTATGAGGTGTGATTTGGAATGTAGCAGACCTGTCTAGTCACTCAGTCAGTGGGTTCTACAGTGTTTTCCTATGATGCCATCCCTATGATGTCATCCTCATCTCTCCTCCTCATTTGTATGTGAACATTCTGTCTTCATCTCAACTCTGACTATCGGACCTCTAATTATCTCGGAACATACTAAATCTGCTTTTTAGAGAAAAGTGTACCTCTATCTAGCTCTCTCTCTCTCTCTATCTCTCTGTGTGTGGATGATGATGATTATGATGATGATGATGGCCATGTCTCCCCCTACTGGCAGAGGGGGAGTACTGCCCATGGGAGAGGGAGCTCCAGTCAGGCGAATGGCTGGAGAACCTCAAAGCTGAAGAGGCTACAGGTACATTTAAAGGAAGCACGACTGCCTGCAGATGCGGTTTGCACACTTAACGACGAGTGAAGGAACCTCATTAATTAACTATTTTGTTGGGTTTGTTTCTTTTTAGCAGGCTTTCTCCTGAAGTGTTGTGTTGGCATCTTTGTGTGCTTGTGTTTTGGTTATTTTGGAATTTTAATTGAGAAGGACACGTTATTTTTTATTATCTGTTTTACATTCTCAGGCTGAAATATTACTACACGTTTTATTCTACCGCTTAATATTCTTCCTATTAACATTTTTCTTGCTACTTTGTTTTTGTACTAATCCACTTATACTAAGAAAATGTGTCCCTTTTTACCATGGTACAGACTTTGTCTTTCTGATTTACAATATTTTACTCTAAAGCTGCTACTGTTGCATGCAGCCTCCATCTCCTTCCTGTGGTATATCACATTTCAACGATACTGTCTCCTACTGGTCTAAAATCACCTCTCTGCCTTTTCTCTCTTTTCCCGTCTCTTTTCTCTCTTTTCCCATTCTGTCCTGTCTGTTTCCCTTTATGTTCCTACCCCCCTTCCTCAACGACTCTCTCACACTTCATACAACATGCAACTCAAACCACACACACCATCATCACACACCAACCATATACGGTCCACCCCCTATACCTTCATACAGCCAGATACCTGCAGATCCAGCAAGTGCTGCAGCCTGAGGATCCTACAGGCATTAAGGATATCAAAGGAATCTCCATGCTGTCGGAGGGGCCTCCTGCCTCAGCCTCCCAGCCCTCCACCACGCTCACCCAGCCCTCCTCCACAGGTAACCCAGCCCAGAGGAGCTGATCCCTGGGTACACTTCCCAGGCCGGCCCCTTGGCTCCCTGGCTGTGGGTCTCCCAGTTGGGGGAGGGGACCAGTGTGTCATCAGACAGGCTACTGCTGTGTGTGTCTGGGCCAGGAGGACCAACCCTCTCTCCCACACTAACAAACCTCTTGTCTATAATCGTCTGTGATTTTGATCATCTTGCTTCCTTTTGTGTCTCAGAATTTTTGTTGAGCATTTATGTTGTGTCTCAATGTTGTCGCGAAGGGGTCTGGGGTTGTGACTGGTGGACAGAGAGACAAAGTTGTCACTTGGTCAGGTCAAAGGTCACCAATCACACCCCGTGTTCCTTTATCTCTTTTGTTTATTCTGCCTGTTCATTTGGTTTGGCTTTGTTATGTTGTTTCTTTCCCATGTGTCCTGTTAATTTCCTGTTCCAACCATGTTTCTTTTAAATGTAGCCACCGCCAACACATCTGCCCGTCATGAGGCTGTGCGAGTCTGGTTGGAGTCGGTGTCCAGAGGTAGTGCAGAGCGATATGTGATCATTAGATATGATGATCCCTATACCTTGGCTCTATTCTACTCTACCTTCCTTATAGCATGGCAGCACACACAGTCACAAGCATGCATGCTGGAACTATACCACGCAAGAGAGACCAACACTTTAGCGGTTTACTCACCACCCAACCTGTTGCAAGCCTACGGTAGTCTGCCTGGCGCGCACAGTGATGTCACTAGATGGGTAATGACTTGTGTGGGTGGAGTTGTCAGTTAGAGCGCAGTCATTTCTCTAGAATCCATGTTTTCCTCTGATATTAAGTGGCATGTTTCTGAGGTGGGCTGACTCCCATTTCAAGCTTTTGGGGCGGGTACGTTGTTGACAAACACTCAAAAAATATACAAACTAGTAACATATCTCACAAGGACCCTTTGGACAGGAGGGGTACTTTTGCTTTTCCACTTCAAGATGGATGCCATTAACACCTTGTGAATTTGCAATTGCTTGATGCAAGCGTCCTCCATTTGCATTTGCAGAAATGGATCAGTGCATGTCTCTAACCACGAATCATGTCATGATAATATATGCTCCTCTTTTTGTTTATTGTTTATCTGCAAAGCCTGTTTTTGTGCAAATATATGTAAAAGTTATAATGACGTGTCTATGAACATCTCTTTATATAATTGTCCCAGAAATGGACTTCTCCTAGGCCTAGTAGTAGATATTATAGCATAGTTGTTTTTGATCCCATTTCATTTGCTTTTCCCATTCCTGTCTTCACGCTTCAAAGTAGCTTAAAGGCCTTTTTCTTAAGTGTTTGTTTAACATTTCATGGCTTTTGCCCTGAGGTCAGAAAATGAGAGGGTTCAGATTAGACAGCTTTGAGGGAGTTTTAGACGGCTCTCTTTGGTTGAACCAGACTAAAAGCTCAGTTGGTACCCTGTTTAACTGTTTCCTCGCTCTCCTGTGCCCCTCAGAGACCTGTGAGGATGATGAAGCAGAAGTTGGCAGCCGTGATTCTGAGCCAGGCACCGAGATGGACCAGGGTATGGAACCAACTTTTCCAACAAATCTACTATTTAGTTTTCTACTTATTCATTTAATACTAGAGTGAGGTTTCACAATGTGTACTTTATGAGCTATGATGACAGCAAGGGTTAGACTGGTAAGGTACATTATCAGGTTCTAAGATGTACTTGTTAGGGAGGAGACATGAGCATCTCGTCATTATATACAGATCTCTGGTATAAGTGAGAGTTCACCAGGAAGTGACATCACACTTACCTCTCATTTCTCACACCACAGATAGAACAATGAACCAGATATTTCACCCGATGTATCATTGTGAAGCATCCGGTTGGCATTTCCACTCACTACCAAACACTGAGGTACATTATCTGGTTCTAAGATGTACTAATTGTCTATATTATTACAGAAGACATTCCCTCCGACGCGGAGGCTGAGGCTCGTCTACACCAGTCAGAGATCAGTAAAGCACTTCATGAAGAGGACAAGAAGTCGGAGAGTCAGGGGTTTGCCTCCAGCATTGAACAATCTAGTGTCAGTCCGGTGAAATTAATTGGGGAAGTTGTGCTCTTGCCAGTCAAACCACCGACTCCACAGCCTGATTCACAGGTAAGAAATGTAGGTAATACTTTACTTTAAGTTGCCCCTATTACTAACAACATGGTAATCGGGTTGATGCAGAATCAGTTATTACACAATTGGAACATGGAATGTGTAATTACACCTTCACTTGCTGAAGGTTATTGCACATGTGTAACTTTGTTATTACACATTTTCTTGTTCCACTATGTAACTAATGTTTTGTAATTGCATGTTTGAAAGTCACCTGTGAATTACAATGTTAACAACTCAAACCAAAATCTGACCTTGTTACATGTTACTACCGGTTAAAGAAGGATTTTTAATCCTTGAGACAATTTGAGACATGGATTATGTATGTGTGCCATTCGGAGGGTGAATGGGCAAGACAAAAGATTGAAGTGCCTTTGAATGGGGTATGGTAGTATGTTCTTTGTATGGTAATATGAATCTTTGTCAAATCCATTTGAAGAGTTCAAACTGAAAACAATGATCTTGTCTCTTTATTTCTCCCTGTTAGCTTATTGTCTGTAAAGGTTGTTACATTGTAACTACATAGTTATTATAAAGGTTATACCCTACTGGGTTTCACTTTACATTAAGTTGCTTGCTCCTGGGTAGGTACATGATAATTACAATTATATCCTTTGTAACTGTATTGTTCTAATGTTACACTTGATTCGGTATAGCTTTTGAGCCTGGCACAACATAGTAATAAACTATGAAAATGACCGGTAGTTAACGGCAGGGTGTTCCGTGTTAGAATTGTTGTTACCAGGTCCGAGCCTATTTATCAACTCTGGTATTGCCATGTAATTGCATAGTAAAACCTATAACTCCTATGTTGTTAACAAATTATTACTGTGTTAGTTATATAATAATAGGGGAAACTTAATGTATAGTGTTACCATTACTAACCATTTAGTTCTGTGGTCTTGGCATTCTATGAGTTTCTCAGAGTTTAAATGCTCCTCTTCCCCTGCTTGTCTTCCAGATGTCTCACACCTCTCCTCCCTGTCTGGTCAAATCCCCCGGCATGCACTTTTTCCCAGAACCCTTTGCACTGGAGGATGTCACAACACCACAGAGGACAACTCAGACTCCCAATGCTAAGAGCCCTCAATACCCTGCCCCCACTACGTCCCCCATCCACTCCCCCGTCCATTCTCCTATCTGCTCCCAGCCTGTTCCACTGCTCGAAACCGTCACCACCAAATCCCCTGTCAACTCTCCGCCCTGCTCCTGTCCCCCGACAGGGAACCCGCTGTCTCCCATCTGTGCCCAGCCACTGCCCTGCCAAGAGCCCTCCACATCCATCACCGCCGACTCCCTCGTCAGAACTCAGCCTGTCCCTGAAGTCACCTCCACGCCGATTGCCAAACCAGCCTCCTCTGACAGGGCTACCCCCGAGCCACAAAAATCCCTAGACTTCTTAGAGCAGGAAACCCCAGTCAAGAATACTGACATCATCGAGGAGTTCTGGATGAAGAGTGCCGAGATCAGGAAGAGCTTGGGTCTCACCCCACTGGAACGTAGCAGCACCAAATCCCCAGAGAGTCATGTTACTGTGAGTAGGGTTCCCACCCCGGACTCCTCCTCGCCCAAGTCTTACACCCCAGAGGACCTGTCGGAGGAGCTTTCCCCTCCCCCCTTCACCGGCCGCTCGGTAATCCGCAGGCTGAACATTACGGTGGAGGGCCAGGTCATCTCCCCCTTGGAGCCCAAGAGCAATGGCACGGATCAAAGGGACCTCAGCAGCAGCTCTGGCCTGGGCCTCAATGGCAGCACGGCCACCAGCCAGACCAGCCAGGTGGCCAGCGACAGCTACAACACCTCCGACTCCACCATGCTCACCCCGCCCTCCAGCCCCCCGCCGCCCCCGCCCAACGAGGAGCCAGCCACCCTAAGGCAGCAGCAGAAGCACCATGTCTCCTGGAACAACGGGATCGATGGCCCCACTACAGCTGAGCCAGCCAAGGAGCCAACCAAGGCAGCACCCACCAAGACCAAGAGCCCTGTGCCTGCACCGAGGACCCAATTCAGCCCTGTATCTATGCCAGTGTCTGTGTCCAAGCCTGCCCCCAGGACTACACTGGTCACCTCACCGCTCACTGCTCCAGTGGTGATCATGAGACGGGAGAAGAGCAGCAAACAACATCGGGGGGAAGTGAGGAAGTCGTTCGTGGAATGCGTGGCAGAGATCCCATTTGCGGACGACGTGGAGGACACGTACGACGAGCGGACGCCAGACACGACCATGGACAGGTTCTACACCCCACCCACAAGCAGGCCCAACAGGGAGAGGGAGAAACCTCCTCTTCACCTGGACCTGGCCATGGAGAACGGAACAGCCAATTTCCCCGGGAACCATCAGGCCTCAAAAAACAAGAAGGCCCAGCAGTTCTCCCCTGAGGCCAAGGAAATAGCAGAGGAGCGGATGAGAGCCAGAGAGAAGTCAGTCAAGAGCCAAGCTCTAAAAGATGCCATGGCCAAACAGCTCAACAAGATGAAAGAGACGGACACGGCCAAGGGCGCTGCCGTCACTGCTAAAGTGGTGTGGAACGTGGCCTCATCAGAGACTTCCGGAAAAAGTACTAAGAAGTCGTCCGGCCCTCCAAAGACATCTGCGGTGAAAGCTCTGGAGTCAAAGAAGGTGGAGACTTTGCCAGAGCTTTTCTTCAGCAGTCAGATTAACAAGAGTCTGGATGGCTCAACGTTATCCTCTGACGGCTCCGCCTCGGGAGGCAAGAGCAAGAAGCGCAGCTCCCTTTTCTCGCCACGCAAGAACAAGAAGGAGAAGAAAGCCAAGAACGAGAGCCGGCTCGCTGACAAGCACGGTGCAGACGAGACGCCGTCGCCTCCCAAACACAAGTCCCTGTGGAAGGCAGTGTTCTCAGGGTACAAGAAAGACAAGAAGAAGAAGAAGAAGGACGACAAGTCGTGTCCCAGCACGGCATCAAGCTCCACCACCAATGACTCTGGGAAGAAGTCTCCTCTCGGAAGGTCGTCAGGTGAGACAGACAGAGAAACAAGGGATTTCATGGAGCCTATAGGTTACCATGGAACATACCGCACTGAATAACAATAACGAGGCTATATACAGGCTATGTAAAAGGAGTACCGGTACTAGGGTATGAGGTAGTTGGGGTGATTGATTGAGGTATTATGTACATGTAGGTTTGGTTAGGCGATTGATTGAAGTACTATGTACATGTAGGTAGGGGGTGAAAAGTCTTATGGCTTTGAGGTAGCATCTGTTCAGGAGCCTTTTAGTCAGTTTTTGGTTATATGTTCTAGGCTAGTTATTTTAGTTATGGTCACTTCAAGTCCAGACAGAAATAACAGGTAGATATGCTTTCTTTGTTTGTTTCTCCGATCCAGATTTGAAGTCGCGCAGAAACCTGAGCTTCTCTGAGGACTCGGATCTGTCATGTGATGATGTGCTGGAGAGGTCGTCCCAGAAGTCTAAGGCAGACGTGAGTCATGTTTTGTTTTGTTTTAATCTATCATCAGTTCACTCTCAAACCTCACCCCCACTGTGGTAATTTTTTCTGATTTCATATGTTGATTTAAACCCTTAACCCAAGTGGCCTACAGACATCTTTGACCTAGTGTCAGGCATTCAGAAGGAAATAATAGAGGAAAAACAGAGAAGGAGAAAAACATTTGGGAAGGGGGGAAAAAGAAAGATAAAGGGAATGAGAACGAAGTCGAGACCTTTATTGAATCATGAAGAGGTCATGGATTTAGTAATACACCAGGTGCAACAGTAGGATGAATGCTTTTGAATTTCAAACAAACATCAAAATTAAAATGTTGAATGTCAATTACAATAACTTTTTGAGGACTATATTATACTCAAGCACCTAAATTCTTCTTTTTAACAGGAAGTTATTTTTTGGTTAGAAACTATAAAAGTAATTAAAAAGGTCTGGAGTTTTTCCCATTTTCTATGTATTGACTTGGTATTTTATTCTGTCTGCAAGCAAAGTAGCGAAGTATTGTTATATTCACATTATAACTGGACTCGGGCATCTTCTATGGTGGGAGTTGAATTTAATTAGTTTTCTTATCATATTAGTGAATAGTCAAAATATACAGTGTAATTTGCATTTATTATGCTGAAATTCTAAAGTGTTTAGTCTGCTGCGGCTGTATTTGTGGAGGTTTATACAGATGGATAGATCTCAGGGACAGAGGCACACATTCATCATCCTAAACTTTTAAACACTTTCCAAAGCAACTCGGAAGAAAGAAGGTGGTCTTTTCCTGTTGTCGTTATGGTTTTGCCCATGGTTACGATCACAACATTCTCTGAGTTTCCTTGACATATTTTGGACCCAGGCGCCTAGTCCCAGACGGTGCAGCATAAATCTTATTTTTAGCTTAAACACTTTAAAGGGCACCTCCCGTTCATAAAGTGTGGATATTTTTGCTGTATGCTAATAGGCCCTGTGGCGCTCAATGAGGAATACCAGGGGCTCATTTAGTTCTGTGGTTTGTTTAGTGTTTGTAGTTCGTTAGAGATGTGACGTTGAGTAGTGACTGTTCTGTGAGGTGAAATAGTAACTTTTCTTCTCACTAGAATAGTAAGTAGTCTACTGTATCTCATTGTCACCTGTTTTTGTCTCAGACCGCTCTGGTATTAGCTGTTCAGATTCATTTATTTTTGGGCCATCCCTTAATATTCTTTTAATCAACTGTTGTGTGTCAATGTTTTGTTCACTTTGTCGCTGGGTACCTTGGGTATGTATTTTAAAATAAATAATTTAATTTAAATGTTTGATGAATAATAATGGTAGTAATGTTGATTCACAACTCCTCACTTCACCCTCATCTTTGTGTAGGTGTGTGGCCTTTAACATTGCCTGTTAAATTGTGTTAGTGATTGGGTTGAAATATGTAGGCTTTATGTAGGCCGATTTGATAAAAAAATTACATTAATCCATTTAATCATTCCATTTGTTTGTTTGTTTTGTTTTTTTCTGTTTGTTTTGTTTTGTCTTCCCCAAGTCTGTTTATGTCCCTCACGCATTGGCGTTCAAGAGAGCGTACGCCACAAAGGTAGTGTGTACATACATGTCCATTGTCCCACGTCATATCACCCCTGCGCATGCGCCAACCGTTGCACTACTACCCTAACCCTCTGTCCATTTTGCCACAGCGGCCACCCTGACCGCATAATTACACCCCCCCCCCACCCTGACCGCATAATTACCCCCCCCCACCCTGACCGCATAATTACCCCCCCCCCCCACCCTGACCGCATAATTACCCCCCCACCCACCTCCAATGAATGACAACTTTCCAATATGGCCACCCATGCTGTTCCTTTGTCTGCTCCGGGTGGGTGTCAATCAGCTTATCTTTTGTCTGTACTGGTCTGATGTTAACCCACTGTTCTCCAGCGCTGCTATTGCATCCACTTGGATTTCAGCTACCTCTCCTTCTTACAGTCTACTCCTTCTCTATACTACTATAGCTTTTCCTATATCGCTCCAGCTTTTTATTGCAAAAAAAGAATAACTGAAAGATGACAAGAACCTTGTTAAACATACATTGACCTAATAATATAATATCCATGCATTGCCATACATTTCTGAGAATTTATAGACTGGGGAAATAGTATGAGTTTGAAATATTATACAAGGAAATCTAATATCTCAGACATTTGTGGATCCTCTGGTGTTTTTCTGCAATGTCATAAATTACATTATACTATATCAGTCACCGCTCGCTGGTCTCTCCCCTGTAGAAAACATTCTGTAAATGTGTTCTGAACATTCTGTGAACAGAGGTTCCACTGTCCTGTCCGTGAATGTCTTGGTTCCCACAGAGGGAGCACCTCTATAAAGGCCTCTAACATGGTGTAATGCTGTTACAGAAAACCTACACAGAGGAGGAGCTCAATGCCAAGCTAACACGGAGGGTACAGAAAGCTGCCCGGCGACAGGCCAAGCAGGAGGAGTTGAAGAGGCTACACAGAGCCCAGGTAAGTAGTCAATAGGAAATGTTGTTTCTTTAAGAAAACACAGTTTGTGTAGTAAGTATCTTGTGTGTGAGTCCACAGATGGGTCCAACTGGTGAAGCAAAACCGCTGTGATTTTTGAATGATTTTGCCAAGCCCAATTTCATTTCCTTGAAGATCATTAAAACATATCTTCATGCAGAGATCAATACCATAGTAATTATCTATGCACCCTCTGTTTTACCACTTATAAATATTTGATAAGAAAAAAAGTATGCCTTTTTTCAGAAGAACAAAACTAATACAACTTTGAGAAGTTAATTATTAAGAGGGTTTCAAACATGAACTTTAAACTTTTGTAATACAAAGTTTTTAGTCCAGGGAACTGTCAGTTCATTCATATATTTTGAATGTGTGTGCTATGAGACACTCTCCAACTTTTTGTGTGTGTGGCCTGTCGTTCCTCCCTCAGATCATCCAGAGGGTTAGGGTTAAGGTTACTAAAAGCTTCACTCCGTTGATCTACGTTTGTGTATGCGCGTAGGTTGAGTGGGATTTTTGGAGTAGCGGACACCTTTTGGTAACATAATATCCTTGCCATTCCCACTCCCATTCATAAGGGGGTGAAAGCAAGAAAGAGTTGCCTTCCTTTGCTAGTACTGTAGTAGCTATCTGGCAGTTGGCTAGCTGGCTTTAGCCTGGCTAAAAACATTGCAAGCTTGCTAGCCTTTTTAGCTTCCCACATCTCCATGTGAAATAATCAGATTTATAATAAAAAAAATATTCCCTGGGAAATATTCTTATACTTGCCTGTGTAACCTAAAACAATATACCAGTTTGATATGCTGATTGTGCGTTTATTCCCATATCAGCTAAAAATAGAAGGTCATCATGTTTTGTCACAGATAAAAATCACATGGCTAGCTAGTTGGCTACAGCATGTTCTTCCATTTCACCATAGTCTGTAATCACTAGTTATTACTTCTAAACAAAATAGGTTTTGGGTGGATTCTTGTTGTTTGGTTTACTGGTTGAAAAGGTGCTTCAATTATTTGGCTATCAATAAAAAATAGGCTACTTTGATGAATAGCCTAGAGATCCGATCAAGGGACCAAGCGACAACACACAGCCCCCACGGCTGTGGAAGGAATGATAAGGCTTGTCTCAATTTTCATGTACAGCAGTAAAAAAGTATGTTGAATGCCAGAGTGTATTACAAGGAGCCACCCCTTTTGTGAACAACACTCTGAATCTTGCGTTTTGTGTAAAGCTTCTAGTAAGTGTGTGTGTTCTGAATTGTTCTCTGTCGTTGCTCCCTCAGATCATCCAGAGACAGCTGGAGCAGGTGGAGGAGAAACAGAGACAGCTGGAGGAGAGGGGCGTGGCCGTGGAGAAAGCCCTGCGAGGGGAAGCAGGTACCTATCTGTCACTCACTTATTTTTCTGATTGGGTTACATCCCCCCCCAGACCCAACCCATGGTGTGTGGTCATACTTTTTACAGAGTGGATACAGATATGGAGTTTCTTTATCCCAATTTGCCCAGGTTAAAAATATGGATTTTTCTGCTCATGTGCAGAATATATATTTTTGTAGCCGAGTGCCCTCTCCGCTGCCTATGTCGCTGCTGTGCTGATTGCTCTGCTGCCGCTCTCCCTACTCGATCACCTTTGTCTGGTCACTGGTGTAGCCTACAAAACTTCATGTTGTTCACAAAACTGTTTGAACTCTTACATTCCCTCAGGAGGCTATTAAGCATAAGCAAGATTTCCTACAAACTTCATGTTGTACACAAAACTTTCCAACTTTTGCATTCCATGTCTCAGTAAGCATAAGTGTGATTTCATGTTATTTTTTCATGAGGGGAGTAGGCAAAATACATTATCGACATGTTAGTACAAACTTTGTCAGTATTGCTGCAAACTGAGTTAAATAGCGGAGTTACATACAGCTATTTACTCTCGCCACGATATCAGCATACAGCGGGTGAAATAAGTATTGAACACGTCACCATTTTTCTCAGTAAATATATTTCCAAAGCTGCTATTGACATGAGATTTTCACCAGATGTTGGTAACAACCCAAGTAATCCATACATACAAAGAAACCAAAACAAATAAGTTCAGAAATTAAGTTATGTGTAATAATGTGAAATGACCCGCTGTACATGTCTGTGCTGAAAAGCAGTGTTTGTTTGGTCCTGACCCCTCGTAGCCATCCTATTCACGTTGTGTGTGCATCTGAAATGGCACCCTATTCCCTATATAGTACACTTCTTGAAATGTGTGCACTATATAGGGAATAGGGTGCGGGCCCTGGTCTAAACTAGTGTCCCATACAGGGCCATAGGGCTCTGGTCAAAAGTAGTGCACTACATAGGTAATAGGGTGCCATTTTGGATGCAGCCTGTGATTGTCCAAAAGAGTCTCTGTTTTAGTGACCCAGCCTGGATGTGGTGTCTTGACCGTCTGACTGTTAGACTGTCCCTCTCTCTGATTATGTTGTCGTTGTAACCCATTAGACAGGAGATAGCGTAGAGTGTTGTAACACTGGGGAAATCTTTCTGGTCATTGTCCCCTAATAGTATGATCACATTCACATCCCCCTTGACTATCGTTCTTCACTATGTGGTTTATAGACCCTCTGTACAATTGCATTTAACCATTATAAATGTTTAGTTTCTTGAGTAAATCACAGCTAGATGAGGCATCCATTGAAGGTAAGTATTTCTGGAATTGAAGAATGAGACATTGACACTTGGTTTGATCTTCCAAACTGAATGCAGTGTGTGTGTGTCTGGTGGCCTCAAGCTTCTGGGCTGTGTGGAGGACATGGTATGCATGGTTGGCATTCTGCAACTTGGACCTGGTACAGTGTTGCCATGTGTGGTTAAGTGATGTGGACTGGCCTCAATCTGGCTGGCACTGGCCAAACAATGCTCCAAAGCACAGGCTGCAGTATGGTTGTGCTGTGTGTGTAGCAGCCCTGCAGGGGGTGCTAAAAGCTAGTGAAGGAAACTGCTGTCATGCTCTCGCTTTTGGCCAGCATGGTTGACTGCAGCGACACATCTTGTCTATCACTCCATTTACAACCAATATGCACGCTAGTTTCACAATTATTCTCAATGATTTGCTATATTATAATCAATAACTGTGGTTTTATGATGAGGTATGAGGTGGAACCAATTCACTTTAAAATCTCACAGCAGTGAGTGTATGTGTGACAGCCTATCTTGTTTGAGTCGAGAGTTATTATGGTTTTACTGTGATAGTCCCTTGTGGTTAATTTCCCAAGCATTCCATTCTCTCCCAGTGCTTTCACCCACCCAAGTCTCAGACTGTTGAGTACATTGTGTGCGTTTCCTGTTGTATCAGTGTTTGACAGGGTATGACCCCATCCCTCCTTTTAACATGATCCTCCCTACTCATTGTTTGTCTCATATTCTCTGATAGAAGGCTCTTCATTGTTGAGAAACTCAATGACTTTATATCTACTCTCCACTTTACAGTGTATACCTAGTACAGTGTTTATCTCTACTTACTTACTATTTCCAGTAGACAGTATGACCTCATTATCCGTGAGAACTTTCTCGCGGAGTTCACACGCATTTGTACGAATTGCTAATTTGCACTTCAAAAGTAGCCAGAGCGTCAACAAATATGTTTACCTGGGAGAGCTGAAATATTTTCAAAGATGGAATAATTAAATAATCTAAGCGGGAAAAAGTTATCTTCTATTTCTGTAAACCTCAAGTGATGATGAATAAAAAGCCATTTTTATTTGGATTAATCCAATTTGCAGAGCATTGTCAACACATTACACAACATTGGTATTGTGAAGGCTCCTGTATCACCCCATAGAACTCTGACATAAAACAGTTTTGCTGAGTTTGAGGGGTATAATTCTGAGTCCAACAGATGAAAGAAGAGGATTATTTCCCCCCCGTTCTTTCCAGCCCTTTGTGTTTTCACTCTTCTTTTTTCTCCTTCTCTCACACCACACAACTGATCTCTCTCACCTCCTCTCTACAGGTGCTTTCAGTTCTCTCCCCTCTTCCTTTCAGTTCTCTCCCCTCCTCTTTTCAGTTCTCGCCACTCCTCCTTTCAGTTCTCCCCCCTCCTCCTCCCTTGTGCTCTCACTCTTTTAGATTTTTCTCCTCACTGTTCTTTCTTCATCTTCCCCCCATCTCTCCCTCCCTCCTTCACTTCCTCTCATGCTTTATGTCCTCTACACTTTTTTTCTCTGCCTATCACTCCTCCCTCTTCTTCCTCCACCCCACTCCTCCCTCTTCTTTCTCCACCCCACTCCTCGGTCCTCTTTCTCTATGTTGTGGAAGTAGTTGAGGCCTTTGTCGGGATCCCTCGCCGAAGACCTATCTCCTTCTGTCCCTGCTGTTCCTCTGAAGGTAACGTAACCTATTGCCTCGCCTGCTGCTGGCTGCTGCAGGTTACCACAGCAACCGACAGCGTGGATCCACAGAGCAGGGCTCCTCCCTGTGGTCTCCTGAAACTCATCTTCCTCCTCCCCCTCCTCCTCCTCCTCCTCTCCCTCTGTGTGTCCAGGCTCAGTAGATTTCCCCAGGATGTCGCCATTCTTTATCTACCATAGTCGTATCAGACTGAACATTAAACACATTCATGTAGACATTTGTAATCTTGCTGGAACGGTGTAGATAACAAAGTAAGGACATGTCTATGCTACTGGTGTACTTTCGGTTTGTTGAGTTGAGGATACTCAGAAACCTAGTGCACATTGCCACCAATTAGTATATTAAATGGTTTATTTACTGACTGTCTTGAATCAACCATGTTCTATAGACCCCCTCCCAGATTAGTTTGCCCTTGAGATTAACAGTCTCAAGCAGAACCATATTAGAAACCCCTCAACCCTGGTTAATAACCCAAATAAGTAAACAATGATTGTGCACACATTTTTCCATCATTCCAAGTAGCTGCAGCTAAAGCTAAAGGGGAAACTACTCTGCTTCATTGTGTGTTTAATCAACAGCATGTCCTGTTTGCTGTAAAACTAATGGACATGAAAAATCATCTATCTGCGCTACTGAGTGGTCAAGTATCTCTATAGTGTGTGTGAAAGCTGTCAGACAGCCTCTGTCCCTTGACTGTAGTGTGTTACATCGAAGACTGTGTGTGACGAGGTTGTGATAAAGAGAGCGATGACACGTCTCAGTTTTGCATATTCTACCAATATACAAATATCAAGTATTTCGAACAAGAAATAAAACGTTTCTGGATTGTCTGGTCTACTGTCTCTAACACCTGTCTGTGTGAAACTGCTTGAGAAGCCTTCTGATCAATGTGGTAAACATGCCTGTGTTCTGTGCGAACTGGTTTTCAGGCTGGTGTGTGTGTTCTGTTGCTAACTGTGGCTCTTCTCTCCCGTGATCTTGGAACCTGGGCTAAGGGTGGTGGACCAGGCGCAAAAAATAAAGAAAGATGGAGGGAGAGAGAAAAGCAAGCACATTGTTGGATATGTTAGCAAATCCACCTGTTTCCATCTGCTCTTTGTCCTGCCTGAGTTCCTCCGTCTGAGGAACTCTGCTTTGCCCCTCTCTGCCAGCAGCAGCACCCGAGAGCACAGCCATTCGATTTATGTGGGTACTGTGTTTTTCTTTTTCGTTTTGCAAGACTCCACCACTCCAGCCACTGCATCAATGGTTTAACCCCCAGTGTCTCATTGAAACCGCTTGGCTCCCACCTGCGTGCGACAGATATATGCTAGCAGACCTATAGCATAGCATAGCATGGACTGGCCACCTTTACAGTTGCACAAGGGTGAAAGTTATTTGTCCCCTGGCCCTTGGCTGCATTGGCCCTTGACTGCAATAATTCATACCAAATGCCAGTAGAGGCTTCTCCCTCAGGCAGATCTAATAGGGGAGTATGATAGCTTCACTATTGGTCTAAATGACAGATCGACGCCACCATTTAACCCAGTAGTAGAAGCTGTAGGGTCTTATGAAACCACTCTGTATAAATAGGATCTGACAGGATCCTTTATTTCTACTGGTGGTTCATTGTTGCATGTAGGGATGTAGAACTTCCATAGAGAGAAACACTCTTCTGGTGTTTTATCTCTGTGTAGAACGTCCATAGGTTGCCTGAGGACAACATCCTGGGTACAACGTGGTGGAATAGACCACTGTTTTCTGCCCTGTCCCCCTACCTATGGCCCTCTCTGTAAGGGGGGCACAAACACAGGTAGGAGATGACCACTGCAGTGGTCCTCTTTAGCTCAGTTGGTAGAACATGGCCCTTCCAACACCAGGATAGTGTTTTCATTTCCCGGGACCACCTGTATGTTAAAAATGTATACAGACAAAAATGTCTGCTAAATGGCATATATACTGAACAAAAATATGAATGCAACATGCAACAATTTCAAAGATGTTACTGATTTACAGTTCATATAAAGAAATCAGTTAATATAAATTTAATTAGGCTTTAAACTATGGATTTGCATCTGTTGGTCACAGATACCTTTAAAAAAAAAAAAAAAGCTAGGGACGTGGATCAGAAAACCAGTCAGTATCTGGTGTGACCACCATTTGCCTAATATAGCGTGACATCTCCTTCGCATAGATTTGATCAGGCTGTTGATCGTGTCCTGTGGACTCCTTTTCAATGGCTGTGCGAAGTTGCTGGATATTGGCAGGAACTGGAACACTGTCGTACACACCGATCCAGAGCATCCCAAACATGCTCAATGGGTGACATGTCTGGAGAGTATCCAGGCCATGGAAGAACTGGGAAATGTTCAGCTTCCAGGAATTGTGTACAGATCCTTGCAACATGGGGTCGTGCATTATCTTGCTGAAACATGAGGTGATGGTGGCAGATGAATGGCATGACAATGGGCCCCAGGATCTCGTCACAGTATCTCTGTGCATTATAATTGGCATTGATAAAATGCAATTGTGTTCATTGTCTGTAGCTTATGCCTGCCCATACCATAGCCCACCGCCACCATGGGGCACTCTGTTCACAACGTTGACATCAGCAACCCGCTCGCCCACATACACGGTTCCTGCCATCTGTGATTCATCTGTGAAGAGCACACATCTCAAGCGTGCCAGTGGCATTTGCCTGCTGAAGTCGGTTACGACATCGAACTGCAGTCAGGTCAAAACCCTGGTGAGGATGACTCGCACGCAGATGAGCTTCTCTGAGACGGTTTCTTCGGTTGTACAAACCCACAGTTTCATCAGCTGTCCGGGTGGCTGGTCACAGGTGAAGAAGCTGGATGTGGAGGTCCTGGGTTGGCATGGTTACACGTGGTCTGCGGTTTGTGCCAAACATTTGAGAGAAATAAGCTTTTTGTGTATATGGAACATTTCTGGGATATTTTATTTCAGCTCATGAAACATGGGACCAACACTTTACAAGTTGCGTTTATATTTTTATTCAGTATATTATTATTGATTATTATTATATTACAGTAGCAAGGGCGTCTGTCTCAAAAGTCCAGATTGAGTGACACACAAACTCTCAACTTTGAAACACCTGTTTTTCCCGTGCATTTTCCAAAGTTGAAATCTCCTCCACTTCATCTTCTGTGAGTTGTACGACAAGACCATTCCAACCCCTGGTCAACAGTCGGCTCAGCCCAGCCCATCATACCCACTTCGCCATCCATTCCAACAACAAAGATGTCTTGGCTTGGCTGTCATTACATTGCCTGTGTCAGTGTCTGCATCAGACCCACCTAAAGCCTCCTCTGCCCTGCCCTTTCCCTCACTCCCCGTTCTGTGTTGCTTCTTCTTTCAGGGATGGGCAAAAAGGATGACCCCAAGCTCATGCAGGAGTGGTTCAAACTGGTCCAGGAGAAAAACGCCCTGGTGCGATACGAATCTGAGCTGATGATATTGTGAGTCAACCATTATTATCCTTTGTTATAGGCCTACTGAAGGTGAACTCTGTTTCTATATAAGGTACTGTAACTAAAGGTAGGTATCATTTAGATATAGTTTGGAGACATCATTTAGACATGAGACATAATTCAGGGCCACAGGTGTAATAGTTGGGCCGTAAGTCTGTCTTTCTGTCCCCCAGTGCACGAGAACTGGAGCTGGAGGATCGCCAGAGTCGACTGCAGCAGGAATTGAGGGAAAGAATGGCAATTGAAGGTGAGGACCGCCAATTTTCAATTCAATAAATCTTTATTGTCCCCGAAGGGCAATTCATGTCCAGCATTAAAAAATATGAAAGTTGCAGAACCATGGGAAAACAACATCCATGGTTTCATCAAATTCTGATTACCTCGGAGTGAGACACTTTTCACTTTCCTTTCCACATATGAGTTATCCACTTATCTGTCCCTCTTTCTCTCTCTTTTTTTCTTCCCCCTCTCTCCCTCAGACCACCTGAAGACTGAGGTGGAGCTGGCACAGGAGAAGCACATCCTGAATGAGATGTTGGAGGTGGTAGAGCAGAGAGACTCCCTGGTAGCCCTCCTGGAGGAGCAGCGGCTCAGCGAGAAGGAGGAGGACAAGGACTTGGAGTCGGTCATGCTCTCCAAGGGCTTCAACCTCAACTGGGCCTGAGGAGGAGAGACTAAACTCACCATCATAACTCTGATAATACACTACCCCTCCTCTGTGTCAGGGCTCAGTGAAGGCCCAACCTACGGTCCCATGCTTGGTCCCAGATAACCCAGCAGAGAATGAGTTGTCCTATTACGGCTCCTCTGTTGGAGCAGTCTATAATGTTTACATATCTACCCTCCCACCAGCCAGGCATCATTACCTACAGTGATATCTCACCTCACCGTCACCTCACGGTGGGAGGAGCAACTACAGCCTGGACTTTCTTAGAACCTCAGTGGTTCTCCAGAATGGGGAACTGTTTTTTTTTCTTTTGTATTATTTATTTTAATCTCAAACACGCAAAGGGAAGAAAGAGGTTAGGTCCTGCTGATGTAAAGGACTTCAATGTATGATACTTTATCTATGTACGCAAAACGGTGATTTTAGATGAGGGTAGGCCCTAGACCTATTGACTGTTACAGGGTTTCTAATGGAAGGGGCGCAGTGGTCTCACTCATCCTATCACTCTCAACCTAACCTCATGACATCCACAGTTTATGTGACTGCTGACTGGGGGAGGGGAATCCTCTGCTTTAGCTGCCTTTCACTCCAATTACACACTGGTGTCCATGTTCTGAGGAGCCAATAAGGATGATACTCTAAAAGGCCCATAATTCACCCTAAGAGTCAATACTTAGGGTCAATGGAATCTGGTCACTTGTTTGTTTTGTATTTATTAGCTTGGTTTTGACAGAGAACCTGAATGAACTGTTTTTGGTATTTTCTGTGTTCACGGAGGAGAGTGCCAGAACTGGAGGCTTGACGGATTGCACTTGTGCTCTCTTTATGACATTGACTGCAAGGAAACCAACTGAAAACTCCATCACCAAGAAGCCATTGCATGTCAGGATTGGAGGCTGCTGCAGGCTCATAGAGAAAAATATCCTGCGTTACATTGTCTTTGACTCTGAAAATTGTGCTGGTGTGAATAGTTAACCTGTAGCATAGATTAATTGACACATACATTTCAGCAAGCAACCCACTTGACACATCTCTTGGTGTCCTAGTTCTGCGTGATCATGCAGCTTCTCCATACCATGCCATTCACCATAAATCACACTGATATTTCATTTTATAATCAGTAGCCCTTATTCAATACTAATTGGCATATACCATTAAATGTCTTTAGCGTAGGTTAAACAGTGAAAAGAAAACGGGGGAGTGTCGTGTTGGGCTGCCACCGTATCAATGCATCGTATTATCATCATAATACCATAAGTGAACTGACACATCACTAACTGGTGACACGAGACACTTGCGTCAGTGGATATTCTGCAGTATCAAACGGATAAACCACAGAACTCAAACACAGCCTCTGGCTTCGCTATCCCTGGGGCTGAGGTACATGACCTGCTTTGGAGCAAGATGCCTTTTTCCCTTCAGTTTTAATATTTTACTGTTTTCTTTTTAGTGTTTAAATTTTTATGTATCCCACCGGAGTTACATTTCTATTTTGTGTTTTTTGGTAAAATCCTTTCATACAACTACAGGTTGTCAAACAGCAGTTATGAGTAGAAGTAGAGACACGAAGATGCTCTATTGCTCTTAGTAAACCGCTTCTATTCTGTCAGTCACAGGAGGATGTACATTTGTTTGGCATTTGAACTTACAAGCCTCTCTGCCAAACTGTAAATCTTTGGTTGGTCACTTTTTTTTTTTTTTTTTTTTTTGCTGTATAGATAGATACATGTACACACAGTGAGAATTTGTGTAAGAATTAAACTGAGCTGTGAATACAAAAAAGTTACATAATTTCAAGGCTGGTTTAGATGGTGTGTGATAAGTTTGACAGATTGTATTGATATTTATTAACTTGTGCAAAAATGTATCATATGTAAAGAAAAATGAATCCTAATTTTTAAGACTATGTTGACACACAACAGATATGTAAATGCTTCTTCATTTAGCCACAATGCATAGGGTGTTGGATGTATGCTGAAACAGCAATAAAACAATGCAGTTGTTCATTTAGAAAAGTATATCTCCTTTTATGGGTAGGCTTTTGTATAAATCTACTACAACTATGCATTGGCTAGTGTAACATTTGTAGGCTATGTTATAGTGATAAACTATGTTCTATTGCAGTAGCTTCAGTGCAGTGAAGGTGTCTGTCGACACTACACACTAGAATCCCACTTGACAACAAAAGTCTCCTGAGGCCAACAGTTTATAGTTTCTTCTCAAGGGACAAGGTTAGCACAGAAGTCCAGAGAGGATATATGAATAAAAAAATACCTCACATAACATAATTATCACACATCATCAATTCATTTGTTCAGATGCACGATAACCACCTCTTCAAGGAGCCATGTGATTGCAATGCACTCATGGGGCATTTAAGCACTGAACAATGCCTAACAGGCAGCACTGTCTCCCAGGCTGCATGCCCCTCCAAGACCACAGCCAATCGCATGCAAAGAACCACGCAGCTAACTTGGCTGGACTTGTTAGCAAGCTAGCTTATCTATGCAGGTTGTTGACTTGCATAACTGCTATGTGTATAGTTATAAGGGACACATTTAATGTTTTGTGAATAATATTTACAGTGGGTGAGCTCCAGTCCTGACAGGCTGATCAGATTCAATTTCTGCCTCAGAGCTTGATCAGATTTGATAGCAGCCTCAGAGGCTGATGTCAGGATGCTGACTTGTAGGCTGTTTCATAGGCAAAGCTCCTTGCAGGCATATTAGCTGTCAGCGCTTTATAGGCTGATTTCATATAATCCAGAGTGGGTAAGGTCTATTCCTGGCAGGCTGATCAGATTCAATAGCGGCCTCAGAGGCTGATAAATCAGGATGTTTCGTTGTAGGCTGTTTTATATATAAGGCTCCTTACAGACAGCCTACAAGACAGCCTCTTGATTTATCAGCCTCAGAGGCTGCTATTGAATCTGATCAGCCTGCCAGGACAATGAAATTCCCCCCCCCCCCCCGGGGATCAATAAAGTATCTATCTTATCTATCTTATCTATCTATCTATCAGAGCACACGCACGCTTGATCATATACATAATGCACTGACTCCTAATCTGCCAGCAATGAGCTTTACCTATGAAAGAGCCTAGAAGGCAGAATCCTGATTTATCAGCCTCAGGCTGAAATATTGCCCCTCAAGCTGATACCAGGATGACCCTCAAAGAACTACACTGGACTTAATGCAAACTGGAACCAAATATCCTGAGGCCGCATTTATTGTAGCTGGGGATTTGAACAAAGCAAATTTGAGGAAAACACTACCGAAGTTCTATCAACACATTGAATGTAGTACTCGCTCTGAGAAAACATTGGACCATTGCTACTCAACTTTTCGAAATGCCTACAAGGCCCTCCCCCACCCTCTCCATTTTGCTCCTCCCATGCTATAGGCAGAAACTCAAACAGGAATTAACTGTGCTAAGTTCTATTCAATGCTGGTCTGACCAATCGGAATCCATGCTTCAAGATTGTTTTGATCACATGGACTGGGATATGTTCCGGGCAGCCTTTGAGAATAACATCCACGGATACGGTGACTGAATTCATCAGGAAGTGTATAGGAGATGTTGTACCCACTATTAAAACCTATTCAAACCAGAAACATTGGATAAATGGCAGCATTCACACAAAACTAAAAGTGTAGTCAGACCATGAAACGAGTCATAAGTTGATTCAAATGAATTCTAGTGATTCCATCGATTTTTCTCAAACAAATTTATGGTTATTTATAACAAGGCGTTATCATTAATTCTTAATTGTTTTCCTTGTCAGCTGTGTTCTGCGATCTCAAAAAAATCAATGCATGCTTTATTATTTCACTAAAATAACGAATTAGCTAGCTAGTCCCATGTCTGGCATTGCTGTATGACTGCTTTTATACTTGTACAATATCTACTGTATTGAGATTCTCTGTACTTTTGCCTGCAGCTACCTAAAAGGATTATATTCCTTTGGACTTCTGGAGACTAATTTCTAAGACCAGGCTGAGGAAATGGCTGAAGAGGTAATGTTCCTCTGCGTCAATTTACCATGGAGATGATTTGCAGCTGTAAATCGTTAATTCTGTCGTCATGAAACGATGACCTCTGCTGGTTAAATTGCCATCAAGGTTGGACAATCTAACCACATTCAGAAGATTATTATTATTAATTTTCTAAATTTGACTCATTAAACAGAGACACTTATCCAGAGCGACTTACAGTTAGTGCGTAGTGTGGGGCAACAACATGACAGTCATAGTAAATACATTTTTCCTCAATAAAGTAGCTACCAGCAATTGTGAGTGTTTAGTGTAAGAAAGGCAAGGGTTACTTTTTATTTTTTAGAATACATTATTACTGTGCAGAAGCTTCATTGCATAGTAGACAATCAACAACTTGACTGGACTGACCAATGTGCTACAATGGCTTTATTTAGACAGGCAGCCCAATTCTTTTTCCACTAATTGGTATTTTGACCAATCACATCAGCTCTTTTTACAAATGTTTTTCAGAGCTGATCTGATTGGTCAAAAGACCAATTAGTGAAGAAAATATCAGATTTGGGCTGCTTGTCGAAACACAGCCCATGAGAGGTAGTTCAATCTACTGCTAGCATAGACATGGTCCAGGGTCGAAGGTAGATTGCCGGGAAAATGGCGGAAATGGATGTAGAGCTAGATTTAAGCAGCGAGTCGAGTAAATGTGGCGAAGACGAAAGTTCTGAATGGGCTAAAATAGTGTTAAAACTGGAACAAAAATAAAATAGTCTTGAGATTGAAGTGAATGAAACGTGTGTAAATGATAATGAATCGCTTCTTGTTGGGATGCGTTTATTAAACAAGGATGCATATGTGGGAAACCCTTTTGAAGTATCGAAAATGGTGAAGTATGCGATTGGTAAAGTGGAATATGTCAGAGTGACCAGGAGTGGTCTTATTTTGATTAAATGTGTTTCTAATGAGCAGAGGATGATTGAAACAGGCCTTAAAATAATCAGGACAACAGAAGTATCGTGTTTTGAACTTCGGAGTAGAGCACCCGTTAAAGGAGTGATTTCAGGGGTGACGACGGATGTTCAGGTAGAATCACTGAAGAGAATTCCTGGTGTGGTTGGTGCCAGGCGTCTGACCCACTGGGTGAATTGGGAAAAACAGGAAGGTCTGTCGGTATTGTTGTTTTTTGATGATGAGCAAAAACTTGGATATGTACGATATGCAGTGAGAGCCTTCGTTTCCAAACCATTGCAGTGTACAAATTGTAAAGGATTTGGTCATGTTGCAAGTGTGTGTAGACGAACTGAGTATAATGAAGAACAATGTGTAGAAGGACGAAGGTGTTGCAATTGTGGTGGGGATCATGATCCTGAGTTCATGGACTGCCCAGTAAGAGTGATGGAAATCGAGGTGGCAAAAGTTAGAGCGGTTAACAGAATCTCCTATGCGGCAATTAAGAGAATTAAGAAAACAAGTGATTCTAGGGAAGATATGGTACTGAATGCAAAATATAAGGAAGTGGATATAATACAGCCTGTTGTAAATGTTTGTTGCCAGAATAAAGACACTATGTGTGTTAAAAAGGTAGATTTTGTTGCGTTCATTGCCACAGTTGTAAACTGTACAGCACAGGGTTCCCTTGAGCCCGTGTACGGATCAGATATGTTTTATTTCTGTTAAACAGAAAAGTTATTTGAGTAGTAGTTATTTATTTTTGGGTTTTATTTTATTAGGGTGGATTAAGTTAGTATCACTATTACATATTTATTTATTTTAAAAAAACATTTGGTTGTTTCAAACCGTCCTGTTGGTGGCGGCAATACACCTTTTGGGTGTAGTCCGCCATAAAATCCAAAGAAGAAGAAGACATGGTCCAGAAACTGTCCCCCTCCTCTGACCCCGGAGGACGCCTGCTGTGTCCATGAGATGAAGGCTGAGGTGGATAAGGGGTTCAAGTTTATGGAGATCACAGAGAAAGACTGGGCGGTGGGTTTTCATCATAAGTACCTCTGTTCAAAACCTCAATATGGCTTGCTCACCGATCTGTTTGTGTTGTCTTGCCAACTCCTATGTTTATCACACCAATGCATACAGATCTGGGATCAACATAGTTTAAGCCTATCTGTGTAAATAGATAATTGATTTGATGTTTTCATTTGCAGGGATGTGACATGTTAGCCTGTCATAACTACTGGCGTTTGGCCCAATACTTTATCGAAAAGGAACATCTTGTAATGAGTTATTCCAGTCAAGCACACTGTTGTCAGACAGTAGGACTGTTGCAATACAATTTACATTGATATTCCCTCCTGTGCAGGGGCATTTCTGGCCAATCTGGCACCCTAGGCGAGATCTCTAAAAATAGGCTACTCACTCTGAGGGGATTGATTGTGTTGATGGTTCCCCTTCAGAGGCAGCAGCATCTTTTTTGCCTCTCCCCAAAAACTTCTTGAGAGCATTTATCATATTTAGTTGCAAATGTTCAGAACACTTCAGACACTCTGCAACTAACCAGCTCACCGCTGCAATTTTCTCTGCAACATTTTAAAACCATTTTGTCTCGAAATATTGATCTAAACTGGCCTTAAGGTTCCACTTCCACCCTTTGCCCACTGCCTGAGCACATGCTATGTATTTACTGCTACTCTAGTTCAGGTTTAGCTAGTTAGCTAACTTAGTGCACTACATTTTAAATAGCTAAAACCAGAGACCGACAGATGCATAAAAAACATATCACTGTACTTATAATTTTTCTTCCTCATCTTTCCTCTTCCTTCTATATTGTGCCCTCTGGCTTCGACCTTATAGATAGATAGGTACTTTATTGATCCCCAAGGGAGACATTTCTTTGTCAAGCAGCTACAACAAAACATAGGGCTGGTGCAAAATGCCAGAACGAAAGTACACAAAAGACAGATACACGGTACATGATACATAGAGTATAGAAATACAAGATATCTGGAGTGCAAAAAAAGCAATAAAAAGACATGGCATAGTATGGGGTGGTTGGCTGAATATGTACACTATACATTGGTGGATGTTGGATGGTTAACTATACTATACAGGTTGATGGCAGAGAAATACTTCAGTAGCTAAAAATGCATATGATAATAGTTTACTTAATAGACAGACTTGAATGAATGAACAGATAAGTGAATACTTGCATGGTTACATAAACTGTACAGGTAAATGACAGGAAGAGATACTTAAATAGCTAAATGTGTGTATGATATAATTTGGGGTAATAATAATAATAATTCCCTTAAAATACAGTCCTTAGTGCACAGGGTTTAATTACAGACAACTGCAGAGAACAGCAGTCAGAACGGCAGTCTACAAGACTCATCCTGTAGCAGAACTTAGGGGAGCAGAGTAAAAGGAATATGGGTTTGTGCTAGTCCCGTGTAGCTCAGATGGTAGAGCATGGTGCTTGCAATGCTAGGGTTGTGGGTTTGATTCCCACGGGGGACCAGTAAGAAAAAAGTATGAACATGTATGCACTAACAGTAAGTCGCTCTGGATGAGAGCGTCTGCTAAATGACTAAAATGTAAGTACTTCTGAGTGCTGCTTACTGGGGTCAATCTGTGTCAAGTCAAATGGAAGTTGAATCTGTTTTTGTTTACATGATAGCCGTGTGCAATTCCCTAAAGTTGCATGGTGTCCTTGGACTATATGCTGACATTTTATGATATGCCAGACTGTAGTCAAGTCGGCCTTATAATTTTATTGCTACATTGGGAATGGATATAAAACTACTGTATCAGCTTAACCTAGAAAGTAAAGCAAATATGAGCAAACTGATATTACCTTGTTGGAGAGACATTTGATTAGATCCGAGGAGGCTGCCATGGAGTCCGGGGGAGCGGCCCAGTTCAGCACTTACTGGTGGGTCTCCGGGAGCGGGCCAAGTGAGCGCCACACCGCTATCACAGTCGCTTTACACAACTCCCACACAGCCCCCTTACATAACATAAGAAGAGGGGAAAACAAGAAACGAGTGGGGGTGGGGGGACGATGTGTCAATGCAGAGAGGTTTCCCTCCCCCTGAGGCCCTCCAACTTTCTCTATCCCTATCTCTCTCTCCCCCGACAGGCTCTCTCTCTCTGTCTCTCTGTCTCTGTGTGTGGCTGGTGGTGGTGGTGGTAATGTATGTGGCTGTAATGTGTTCTGACAACTCAGACCACAGCCTCTATACAATTCATGTTCCTCAGCGCACAACCCCATCTGAAGAACAAGCTCCATTAAATCTAAATTTTATAGGGTGGCAGGTAGCCTAGCGTTTAGAGTGTTGGTACCAGTAACCGAAAGTGAGCAGACACGGTGAATAACCTGTCAATGTGTCCTTGAGCAAGGCACATAACCCTAATTTGCCCCAGGGGCTGACCCTGTAGGTAGGCCGTCATTGTAAATACGAATTTGTTCTTAACTGACTTGCCTAGTTAAATAAAGGTTAAATAAAAAATCCAGTTCTGGGCAGATGTCATGTTACGTTTTGTAACCACCTTTGGGCCAACGCAGCTGTTTTATGAGGGACAATTCAATTCCCAAAGTGAGGTGAGTGAAACCTGATTCCATTATGCTGCTATTTTAAATTGGCGAACCGGGCTCTTAATTTCCTTCGATTAATGCATAAAATATTGCAAGTTAATATAGATAAGGAATATTTGCATGGTTAACTATATTATACAGGTCGATGGCAGAGAAAGATACTTAAATAGCTAAATGTGCATTTGATATAAGTGAGGGTAATAATAGTTTACTTAATATACAGTCTGGTTAAATGAACAGGTAAGTTAATATTTTGCATGGTTAAATTAACTGTACAGGTAAATGTACAGGTAAGTTGAATATTTGCATAGTTACATTAACTGTATAGATAAATGACAGGAAGAGATACTTAAATAACTAAATGTGTGTATGATATAATTTACAGTTAATAATAATTCCCTTAAAATACAGTCCTTAGTGCAGGGTTTGATTACAGATAAATGCACATTCAATATATTAAAAGCAATGAAAAAAGATACAACTGACAGGATACTAATATGCATTCCTGAGTGAATGACTACGTAAGTTCAGTCCAAGAATTACTTACAATATAGCATGTGATATGATATAACAATTGTACATGAATATGTATAGACAGTCCTGAATGAATGAGTCCTGAGTGAATGAATGATTACAGACCAGAGTTATTGACAGATGGATGCATAATTGTTAAACTAGGTCCTAACACCCCAACAGTTCCAGGTCAGGTCTATGTTGCCGACGGCACGGCACCCCGGTGAGGCATTAAATAGTCTAATAGCCGCCGGCAGGAAGGACCTCTTGTAGCGCTCTCTGGCAGGGATCAGTCTATGACTGAAAGTGCTCCTCTGCATCATAACCATGGCATGCAGAGGGTGGGTGACGTTGTCCATGATGGCCAGCAGTTTGGCCAGGATCCGTCTCTCTGCCACCTCATCTAGAGTGTCAAGGCTAATCCCCAGAACAGAGCTAGCCTTCCTGATCAGCTTATTTACCCGAGAAGCATCACCGGCCTTGATGTTGGTGCCCCAGCACACCACTGGCCACCACACTGGTAGGAAGTATGCAGTAGTTTACTGCACACGTTGAAGGACTCTGGCCCTTTTTGTACAGAGCCCCGATGTTACCAGCCCATTCCAGCCTGTTGTCCATATGGACTCCCAGGAACTTGTATGACCTAACCATTTCCACATCCAACCCCTGTATAGGGATTGCAGTCAGTTGGGCCTTGGTTCTCCTGAAGTCCACCACCATCTCCTTTGTTTTGCTGATGTTGAGCTGAAGGTGGTTCTGCTCACACCACACCACAAAGTAATTGATTGTGCTCCTGTACTCCTCCTCCTGCCCACCCCTGATGCACCCTACAATTGCAGAGTCATCCGAGAACTTCTGTAGGTGGCATGTTTCCAAGTTATATCTGAAGTCCGAGGTGTAGAGGGTGAACAGGAAGGGGGACAGGACCGTTCCCCGGGGGCCCCCTGTGTTGCTCACTGCCCGTTCTGACACACAGCTCTGTAGCCGCACAAATTGTGGCCTACCGGTCAAGTAGTCCGTAACCCAAGAGACTAAGGGTGCTTCCACTTTCATCCTCTTCATCTTCCCTGTTGGGGGCCACAAACTGTTAGGGCCCCAACAGCAGAGTCCCAACACCTTACCACTGCTACACCTGGCTCTCAGCGGAGCCTTGTCTGGCTGCGAAACAGTTCATTCAGCCTGATTTACTACCTTTTAAAAAAACATAGCTGATATGGCTGACTTGCTTAAACAAATGTGGTTTCTACTGTTTTGCTTCAGTCCCTCTCCTTGCCCCTACCTGGGCTCGAACCAGGGACCCTCTGCACACATTGACAACATGAAATAGGGGCAAGGAGACAACATGAACATTTACAACTGAATGAACTTGAAAGTATATTGCATCCACAATGCTCATTGCTAACAAAATACCCACATAATCTATATAGTATACAGGGTATATATTATAAGACTAGACACTGAAATGCTAAATGTTTGAAATGCGATGACAGACACAACAGGGTTAGCAAACTAACTAACAGTAGAATTAGCATAACAAAGGAGTGCGTCCACAACACGTGAATTGTAAGAAAAAGAACTCCCATTTCTGAAGGATGCACACTGGCCTTTGCTAAAACAAAGAATGCTAACTAAAGGTAGTCACAGGAGATGGCTGGAACTTATCACAGCTTGTGTACTTTCTCTACTTTCTCTATTCAAAACGATTTTCCCCAGAGGTGCGCAGTCAGAGTTACGAGTTCCCAGTTGTTTTGAACACAGCAATCATCTCAGCGGAGGGAGGGATGAGCAGAGGGTCCGCCTCTCATGGTCCCTGCTCTATCCTTCCTTTCCTCCGGTGAGACTGACCAGAGAGAGGCAGTATTCCACCTAATGGCAAAACTCGAGTCGCACCACATCTGCATAAATTCATGTTGTTCCTATGACAAGAGAAAATTTAATAATCATTGATATTAAAATAGACATTACGGGCTGCTAATATAATAAAACCTCAGGGCTATGATACACTTGGCTACTCATTTTATGTTTTGTAATAGTGTGTGACAGTCAGGGCCGGCCCTGGGCGTAAGCGATATAAGGGGTCGCTTAGGGCCCCATGCCGTGGCAAAATGGAGAGAATTACAGGAAATGTACAAAAAAAATATCTCTACCATTAAGAGGGGGGCCACCAAAAGTTTTTGGGGCCTGAAAACCAAATCTCGCTTAGGGCCCCCAAATAGCTAGGGCCGGCCCTGGTGACTGTGCTGAATAAAAACATGAACATGAACTCAATCAGAACAGCAGCTCTTGGCTGTGTTCTTCATCCTAAATTATTTATCACTCATTGCATATTTTTTTTTATTTAACCTTTATTTAACCAGGTAGGTCTGTTGAGAACAAGTTCTCATTTGCAACTGCGACCTGGCCAAGACAAAGCAAAGCAGTGCGACAAATAACAACACAGAGTTACACATTAAACAAACAGTCAAAAACACAATATAAAAATCTATATACAGAGTGCAGAATGTAGTGCAACAATGCAGTAAGGTTAGGAGGTAGGACAATAAATAGACTATAGTGGTGAAATAAATTACAGAATTATCATCATTAACACAGGAATGAAGGATGTGCAAATTATGATGTGCAAATAGAGATACTGGAGTGCAAGATTAGTGAAAATAAACAAAAATAAATATGGGGATGAGGTAGTAGTGTGGGCTATTTACAGAAGGGCTATATACAGGTGCAATGATCGATAAGCAGCTTTGACAACTGATGCTTAAAGTTATTGAGGGAGATAGGAACCTCTAGTTTCAATGATTTTTGCAATTCGTTCCAGTCATTGGCAGCAGCGAACTGGAAGGAATGGCGGCCAAAGGAGGTGTTGGCTTTGGGGGTGACAAGTGAGATATACCTGCTGGAGTGCATGCTACGGGTGGGTGTTGCTATAGTGACCAGTGAGCTGAGATAGGGCGGGGATTTACCTAATAAAGACTTATAGATGACCTTTACATTCATTGTCCTTTGCATTGTCCTTTACATTCATTGCAATATGCTTTACATTCATTGCAATGTGCTTTTACGTTCCCATCCCGTCTCTCTCAGGTCCTGGTTTTAAAAGCTATAACATCTCACGTAGGCTAGTTTCAAACATTGCGGGTCGTGGAAGCTGTAGGAACGGTAATTTGAGCTATCCTATTGGCTGGCACGGTAAGGGAACCGCTAGGCAGGCGGTGTTTTGTCTTTTCAGACAAATTGAATTAGTTAAAAATGGGAACAATTTTCCTATCTGATGTGAATTAATTCTAAATCAAGTGCTACCTCCAATGCAACACAAATAATATACAAAAAGGAGCGCCAAGCCTTTCGTTGGCTTTTCAACAGAAATGTTTGGTGATCGACTAGGAATGCCTTGAAGATCAACCGGCAATGGTCGGTCCATAGGAAAACAATCCTTACAACACCAAGGTCGTATTCCCTTGGCACAAAACGGAAGCAAATAGGCCGAAACTGGCAGGCGCTACCTGAACTTGTCCAATGAGAATCGCTTGTTTACGTTTTCGGTTGCTTTAATGTTTTGAAATTGTGTACCCTAGTGAATACGACCCAGACGATCAGATACAGTACGTTCTGTGGTGAAACAAATTGCCTTGTTTTTTCCCATTTCTCAGATAAATGTCTTCAGTCTGCCAGTGATTCACGCGGCCATGAAGTCAAGAAATAAATTAGCCATGTACAATACATTGAGCGGCCGCCTCCAATTGAAAGGCTTTTAGCCCTGAATCACAACATTATTAGCGCTGCAGTGACTTCCATTACAGTGTCGCTGTGATTCCACATTGGCGTAGATTCAGTACATGTTTCCTTGCAGCACTCGACCACACGACTAAACAATAATCAAGATAAGACAAAACAAGAGCCTGCAGGACTTGCTTTTTGGAGTGTGGTGTGGCAGTTCTAGCTTGTATGTCGCCCTGGGCGAACCCCCACTTTCAGCGCCCCGCCAACAAAAACAAAGCACAATTTGTAATTTATTTTTAATGTAACCTTTTTATTTAACTAGATAGATAGATACTTTATTGATCCCTGAGGGGCAAATTAACTGAGGCAAGTCAGTTAAGAACAAATTCTTATTTACATTGACGGCCTACCTACAGGGTCATTCTGCACTTTTTATTCACATATTTTTATTCAGACATTTGGAACAACACACATAATCATAACATTTAAAACTATATAACTATAAAAAATATTTAAAAAAATAAAAATATACAAAAGTAACAAAGACCAATAGAAAAAAATTGTAGTTGTCACGTTCGGGTGTGTAGAGAGACCAAGGTGCAGCGTAGCGATAGTTCGACATCGTTTATTGAACTAAATAAACTATACAGGATGCAAACTATTCAAAATAACAAATGCAATATAATATAAAGAACACACGTAGCACGAACACGGGACATACAACATAACAATGAACCACGCCAACGGAGTGGAACACAGACATATAAGTAAGATCCCTAATTAGAGGTAATGCCTAGCAGCTGCCTCTAATTAGGGATCCCACACACAACACCACACAGACGTAGAAATAATAGATCTGCCAGACTCTGACCATAGAACTATAGGGAAGCAAAGCTTCTCTATGGCCAGAGCCTGGCAGTAGTATATTAATACAAATAAAAAATACAATCAAATTATTACGCTATTACCCTATTGCTAACAAAAATACAAACAAAACTAAATTGCACAAATCCTATATCACACAAATACACAAATTGAATAACAAACTAATAAAGAAGAGAACCTGATTATTACACTATTGCACTTCAAACAAGAAACACACAAACTAAATTGCAGAACTGCCATCTAAACCCTGACATGTCTTGCCTTCCTTGATGCAAAGTCATCAATTACATCCTCATAAGAAATCTGCCCAGCAATTGCATGGTTAATACTGATGACAGCAAGGCCACTAAGGCGTTCCTGTGACACGGTGGACCTCAGGTAGGATTTGATGAGCTTCAGCTTTGAAAAGCTCCTCTCTGCTTCAGCTATGGTCACTGGAAGAGTAAGACAAATCCTGAGCGCAGTCCACAAATTTGGATACATTTCTGAGAGCTCCCTATTTGTCTATAAATATCAGCAGCTCAAGCAGGGTCATGGTCTTTGATGGCAAGTTCTTCAGTTCCTGTGAAAGCTCTCTGCCATCCAAGTCTGGGTGTTCTTTATAGTGCAGTGTCATACTAAGTGCCTCTCATTCTGTCTGCTCCTCATTTGAGAGACTTTGGATGGTTGACAGCACTCCAAACTTCTCTCCCACATTTTCCAATGTGAAAAGATACAAAATATCAGCATAATATAGAAGTATTTTAAGTTAGCCTACAGCATTGGATGTTCCCCTTACTGAGCTCAGGACCTAGTCAATACAATCACAGAAAACCTTTATGATGTAACCTCAATGAAAGTTAACCAAATCATTAATGTGCTAGTTAGGTTGTAATCATTTTGCTTATCATGATGAAACTGTGTGCAATTACAGTATATCCAATGTTATGTAAGCTAGTTGGACAGAAATGTAATAGCATAGCAAGCAACATAGGCTAACAAACATCAGTGTTATCCTAGCCTATTTCATTACATGCATAATAATATACTCATAAAGAGATGACATAGCTGCATACCTTCTATCTTTTGTGCGTTTCTCTTCTTCTTTCCTCTTTTTGCTAAACTGGGCACCTGATGGCTTAGACCTTTTCTTAATCAATTGTGTTGATTTGACACTTCAGCATCAATACATTACCCATCCCCCAACACGGTCAACCAAGAGTCAAGATTAAACCAATTCACCTTGGTGGTGTGCAGACTGGTTTTATATTATTCTTAACGATTTCGCACAAACCAGAAAAAAATGCAACAATATGTCTGTGAAACTATATATTCACAGTATTATGAATGAATTGTGGTTTATTTGGTAACATTTCGTAGTGTGACTGATTTTACTAATTGCATTAGTACTGTACAAAGTTAGAGGTGTGCTATTTGGTAGATTCTCTGCTCCCCCTACCTCGGGCTTCCAGTGGGGAGACCTGAGGTCAACCTACCCCCGCCCCCCTCACCATCTCCTACTTCTGAGTGGGAGACCTTCCCAGGCAGTAGCCTGCCTAGCTCACAAACTAGAATCAGGGCGCCCACTCCGACAAGGTTAATTGACCCACAGTCCCACACTGATATCATTGACGTGACGTGCAAATGAGCGATAGAAAACCGATCCCGCAAATGTCACCATTCAAAAAAAATGTGTGTGGGCGCCCCGTGCCGCCCCCAGCAAGATGCCACCCTGGGCGGCTGCACATATCTATCTCGCCTATATCTAAAACCGCCACTGGCCACACCATTCATTGCCAGATTTAACTGAGGTCTAGAACTTAGGGATTGATTTGTACCAAATACAATGCTCTTAGTTTTAGATGTTCAGGACAAGAGGTAACCCATTTCACACACAATTTGGTTACATCCCTGTTAGTGAGCATTTCTCCTTTGCCAAGATAATCGATCCACCTGACAGGTGTGGCATATCAAGAAGCTGATTAAACAGCATGATCATTACACGGGTGTACCTTGTCCAGGGGAAAATACAAGGCCACTCTAAAATGTGCAGTTTTGTCACACAACACAATGCCACAGATGTCTCAAGTTAAGGGAGCTTGCAATTGTCATGCTGACTGCAGGAATGTCTACCAGAGCTGTTGCCAGATAATTTAATGCTAATTTCTCTACTATAAACCTTATAGTTGGCAGTACGTCCAACAGGCCTCACAACCGCAGACCACGTTTAACCACTTCAGCCCAGGACTCCACATCCAGCTTCTTCACCTGATGAAACTGTGGGTTTGCACAACCAAATAACTTCTACACCAACTGTCAGAAACTGTCTCAGGGAACCTCATATGCGTACTTGTTGCCCTCACCAGGGTCTTGATCTGACTGCAGTTCGGCGTCATAACCTTCGATAGCCACTGGCACGCTGGAGAAGTGTGCTCTTCATGGATGAATCCCTGTTAACTGAACCAGGCAGATGGCGTCGTGTGGGCAAGTGGTTTGCTGATGTCAGCGTTGTGAACAGAGTGCCCCATGGTGGCGGTGGGGCTATAGTATGGGCAGACATAAGCTACGGACAACAAACACAATTGCATTTTATCTATGTAAATGTGAATGTACAGAGATACCGTGGCAAGATCCTGAGGTGTACTGTATGGTACGCCATTTTCAATCAGCCAATCAGGCCCTTCATCTGCACATACTGGCACATTTCTGCTACTAGTGGGTCCTCCCGGGAGGAGCGGAGACAGAGAATGTACCAGATTATGTTTCTAATTATACATCTCTCTGTATCTTTCTCTCTGGCTCAGGTTAAGTGCTGCGGCTGGAACAACTTCACTGACTGGTTGTGGAACCTGTACTTCAACGGCACCCAGGGAATCCCCAGCTATGAGCACTGTGCTGTCCCTTACGTCTGCTGCACCCCTGTACCAGGAGAGGTGGGCCCCTCCTAACACCTGAAAAGACTATACATACATACATACATACACTGAGTGTACGAAACATTAACAATACCTGCTCTTTCCATGTCATAGACTGACCAGGTGAATCCAGGTGAAAGCTATGATCCCTTATTGATGTCACTTGTTAAATCCACTCCAATCAGTGCAGATGGAAAGGAGACTGGTTAAAGAAGGATTTTTGTCCATATTAGGAAGGTGTTTCTAATGTTTGGTATACTCAGTGTAAGTAGTGCCCTTAACCCAATACATAGCAACCTACGTAAAGGGGTTCGGATCTCATTGTATAATGGCTATGGTGTTGGGTTGATGATCACTGGACCTGGGTTCGAGTCCGGGGGAAGGCTACTCCCCAAATTTGCTGCATTGGTATCTGAAGTGGGATGGTGTTGGAGTAAGATCACTAAACACACACATACACAGGTCATTATGTATAATTGTTGACATTACCAACTCAATACTGGAGAGAATGAAAACATACTGTTACATGGAGATCTATAGACAAAAGCATAGACATCCATTTCTCACTCTGGATGGAATTACACTGACTTTTAACAACCTTTTTGCAACACGTTCAGAAACCCAGGTAACCGAATGTAACTGCATGGCAATTATAACAGATTAAATTAATCACACTTAAAGTAGATGGTTGATTATAATTAGATCATTATGTAATTATATTTGTTTTGAGTCAATAGTGCATCATGATTACTTATGTATGTCTTAGTGTTACTTTGTCGTTGTACAGGTTGTGGTCAACACCATGTGTGGCTTTGAGGTCCAGACTCAGAACTATCTGGAGGCTACAAAATCCATCTATCCAGTGGGCTGTGCAGACAGGGCGGTTCTGTGGATCGAATCCCATCTGCTGTTGGTGGGGCCCTAGCTCTGGGTCTGTCCCTGCCTCAGATAACCATACACAAGGGCTACACTCTAGAAAAAAACCCCTATGAAGAATGTTGGGTTCCAGGTAGAATCCTTTTGGGTTCCATTCAAAACCTATTCCACAGAGGGTTTCCTACGAGAGGTAAGTGTGTAAATTACCCATAAATCACGTCAAAACAATTGCATTAGAAATCCAACAGCTTTTATGTGGAGTCGTTGTCATGAGCAGGAGTCATTTCCTATTTTCTTCTCTCTTCCTTTCATTCACCGTTGTACACTTCACCCAATGGCGTGAACACTTGAACAAAAAGCTCCTATTGACGGAAGTCAGAGCAAACACAATGTGTTATGTTTAAATAATAAATATCAGTCTAGACTATGTTTTCATTGAGATGATAGATGAAATGTGCAAAGCAGTTGTGTTTTATCAACTGTGCATGGTAAAGCCATTCAAACTTTGACCTTCAGAGACTGTTCTCAGTGAGATGTATTCAGCTTTAAGAGACTTTCTTTCGTAAGTGAGAGTGTGTGCTGGACTGAGTTAACGTTCAGGTTGCGTCCAAAATGGCACCTTATTCCATATACAGTGCATAACAAAGCAAAAGCTTTGTTTAGAAATTTGTGCAAATGTATTAATAATGAAAAACTGAAATCACATTTACATAATTATTCAGACCCTTTACTCAGTACTTTGTACTTTGTTGAAGCACCTTTTGGCAGCGATCACAGCCTTGTCTTCTTGGGTATGACGCTACAAGCTTGGCACACCTGTATTCTCCCATTCTTCTCTGCAGATCCTCTCAAGCTCAGTCAGGTTGGATGGGGACCGTCACTGCACAGCTATTTTCAGGTCTCTCCAGAGATGTTCGATCAGGTTCAAGTCCGGGCTCTGAATGGGCCAATGAGAGATTTGTCCCGAAGCCACTCCTGCATTGTCTTGGCTGTGTGCTAAGGGTTGTTGTCCTGTTGGAAGGTGAACCTTTGCCTCCGTTTGAGGTCCTGAGCACTCTGGAGCAGGTTTTAATCAAGGATCTCTCTGTACTTTGCTCCATCTGTCCCTCGATTCTGACTAGTCTCCCAGTCCCTGCCGCTGAAAAACATCCTCACAGCATGATGCTGCCACCACCATGCTTCACCATAGGGATGGTACCAGGTTTCCTCCAGACGTGACGCTTGGCATTCAGACCAAAGAGTTTAATCTTGGTTTCATCAGACCAGATAATCTTGTTTCTCATGGTCTGGGAGTCCTTTAGGTGCCTTTTGGCAAACTCCAAGCGGGCTGTCATGTGCCTTTTACTGTGTAGTGGCTTCCGTCAGGCCACTCTACCATAAAGGCCTGATTGGTGGAGTGCTGCAGAGATGGTTGTCCTTCTGGAAGGTTCTCCCATCTCCAGAGGAACTTTGAAGCGTTGTCAGAGTGACCATCAGGTTCTTGGTCACCTCCCTGACCAAGGCCCTTCTCCCCCAATTGCTGTTAGGCAGGGCGGCCAGCCCAATCCAAACTGGCTTTTGCTCCTTGGAACCTTTATATAGACTTTCCAAATCATGTCCAATCAATTAAATGTACCACAGGTGGACTTCAATCAAGTTGTAGAAACATCTCAAGGATGATCAATGGAAACAGGATGCACCTGAGCTCAATTTCAAGTCTCATAACAAAGGGTCTGAATATTTATGTAAATAAGCTATTCCTGTTTTTTTATTTTTAATAGATTAGCAAAGATTTCAGGCCACTAGGGGGCCCACCGACCCAATAAATGTTTTTATTAACTCAGGTCTCAATTTACTGTTGAGAGTTAGTATAGTAGAATACACAAGGTGCAAATTCAAAATGTGGTTGTGCATCAGCAATTATTTTGCATTTTATGTCAGTCACGAACAATTAGACATGTCAGCTAACAGTTTTCAGATTAGTAAATTCGTCAGGCCAGCTATCTATCTATCTATCTAGATAGATAGATAGATAGATAGATAGATAGATAGATAGATAGATAGATAGATAGATAGATAGATAGATAGATAGATAGATAGATAGATAGATAGATAGATAGATAGATAGATAGATAGATACTTTATTGATCCCCGGGGGGAAATATCTTTGTCAAGCAGCTACAACAAAACACACGCAAAATGCCAGAACGAAAATACACAAAAGACAGATACACGGTACATGATACTTAGAGCGGCAGTATGAAAAAGTATAGAAATACAAGAAGTCTGGAGTGCAAAAAAGCTATAAAAAGACATTGCATAGTATGGGTGGTTGGCTGAATATGTACACTATTCATTGGTGGCTGGTGCATGGTTAACTATTCTATACAGGTCGATGGCAGAGAAATACTTCAATAGCTAAAAATGTGTATGATATGAGCGAGGGTAATAATAGTTTACTTAATAGACATACTGGTTAAATGAACAGGTAAGTGAACATTTTGCATGGTTAAATTAACTGTACAGGTAAATATACAGTTACATTTACAGGTAAGTGAATATTTGCATGGTTACATTAACTGTACAGGTAAATGACAGGAAGAGATACTTAAATAGCTAAATGTGTGATTTGGGGTAATTTGGGGTAATAATAGTAATTCCCTTAAAATACAGTCTTAAGTACGCTGGGTTTAATTACAGATAACTGCCCGTATTGCACATTCGATATACTAAAAGCAATGAAAAAAGATACAACTGACAGGATACTAATATGCATTCCTGATTGAATGACTACGTAAGTTAAGTCCAAGAATGACTTGCAATATTGCACGTGATATGATATAACAACTGTACATGAGTAAGTATATACAGACCTGAATGAATAAATAAGTCCTGAGTGAATGAGTGATTACAGACCAGAGTTACTCACGGATGGATGCACAATTGTTAAGCTAGGTCCTGACACCCCAACAGTTCCACATCTATGTTGCCGGCGGCACGTCACCCCGGTGAGGCATTAAATAGTCTAATAGCCGCCGGCAGGAAGGACCTCCTGTAGCGCTCTTTGGTACACCGTGGTGGGATCAGTCTGTGACTGAAGGTGCTCCTCTGCGTCATAACCATGGCATGCAGAGGGTGGTGACGTTGTCCATGATGGCCAGCAGTTTGGCCAGGATCCTTCTCTCCGCCACCTCCTCTAGAATGTCAAGGCTCATCCCCAGGACAGAGCTAGCCTTCCTGATCAGCTTATTTACCCGAGAAGCATCACCGGCTTTTATGTTGGCTCCCCAGCACACCACAGCAAAAAAGATGGCACACCACAGACTGGTAGAAGGTATGTAGTAGTTTACTGCACACGTTGAAGGACCTGAGCCTCCTCAGAAAGTAGAGTCGACTCTGGCCTTTTTTGTACAGGGCCCCGGTGTTACCAGCCCACTCCAGCATGTTGTCCATATGGACTCCCAGGAACTTGTATGACCCAACCATTTCCACATCCATCCCCTGTATAGGGACTGCAGTCAGTTGTGCCTTGGTTCTCCTGGTCCACCACCATCTCCTTTGTTTTGCTGATGTCGTTGATGTTGATGTTGTTGATGTTGTCTAAACTTGTAGTAATCATGGCAGAATACCTACTGGGCCCTGATCTCCAGGGACCCCCATTGATTTTGTTAGTCACTCTCACTCTGTATCATTAACATTACATAAGTCATGCAAAGTGTAGAATTTCAGAAAATGTGTTATTAAACGGGGGAAAAAAATGTCTCTCCACACCATGGCAAAATGTGTAGAACTGCAGAAAAACAAATCTTGCTTAGGGCCCTCAAAAGGCTAGAGCCGCTCCTGTAACGGGGCCAATAGGGCTCTGGACAAAGGTACTTCACTGTGTGTAGGGAATAGGGTGCCATTTGGTACACAGCTAGTGTCTTGTCTCTGTCAGAGTCAGAGTGCAGGCATTGTCCTCTTCCAGATCCTCATCCCTCAGATTCAGGATGAGATCAGTTCAGTGAGAAGAGAATGGCCCGACCGACACAGAGAAGAGAACAAAATGGCCCGGCAAGAAGGAGAGAACAGAGAGAGAAGAACTACTGCCTTCTGGAGAGACACTCCAGTCTAGGACATTAATCTACTGTACACTTACACTACACAACCTTCAAAGCATCTAGTTTACTCATGGGCTGTATATAGACGGTGTGGAAGTGTGTTCCATCTTTCTGTATGTTGGACATACAAGGCTGAAATTCATTTCAAAATGTACTGTGTATATATAGTTTTAAACATGATTTTGTATTTATTGACATGAGGATATTTTTTTATAAATGTCAATGTAGTATGTTTGCTAATGGAAGTTGGTCTATAAGATACAACATTTACAGTGTTACAGAACAACCATGCACGTGCACAGATAGGGCTCTACATATGCAGAGCACATGTCTCAAAAGTTCCCTTTTGGGTGGTGGTACAGTTCAACAGGCACTCGCACATCTGAGCTATCTTTTTTGCAGGTGCATGGTAACAGTTGAATGAAAGATGGTATAATAAAGTGGTAGTATAATAGTTCATGAGGCTGACAGTTTTAAAGAGCGACTGCCCTTAAAAATCTACTTCTCGTTTTGAAAATGGCCTATGTGGCATCGATATGAGTCAAAGATTTATTCTAGTGTCAAAATTGACTACAAAGTGTAAATTGGATAAAACCATTTTTTTTCAATTGAACCTTTATTTAATTAGGCAAGTCAGTTAAGAACAAATTCTTATTTACAATGACAGCCTACACCAGCCAAACTCGGATGACACTAGGCCAATTGTGCGCCGCCCTATGGGACTCTCAATCACGGCCGGTTGTGACACAGCCTGGGTTGAGTTTATTTTAATCCTGCTCACATGCCACAGCTGGCAGCACACAAGTAATCATCAATTCGGAGCACAGCACCCGATCTGATCATAATGTCCATAATCAATTTGGTTTGACATTCGATATCCCTATGGGGCTAGTTGGGGATCATCAGTAAATTACACAATGTACATGGGACAATATATTAAAAGGTCCAAATATCAATGACTTAAAAGCCTCAAACCAACTATACATTTTAGAAATTCATATACAAATATTGAATGCTTTTAAATGAGACAACTAAAAGACATGTCATTTATTGACGGTCCCTAACCCCAGAAATAATAAAACCCTGTCCTCAAATATTTACATCAAAAGGAGCAAAGTTATGGGCAAAGACCTAAAACATCCACATCAAATTAAATATTTGTATCGTTCAAATAACATGGAAAACAACCACTTTTAGTGCAGTATTAATTTACCATCCTTACAAACCACTTAATGTAAATGTTCATTACTGTATTGTACAGGGGCTGGTCATCTAGGTTTGTACCTGTAGACTTTCCATCACCATGAAGAAAAACAATGCACAATACAGTAATTAAGTACATTGAGACATGAAGTGGTTTGTGATGATGTGGCTCAGTTGGTAGAGCATGGTGCTTGCAACGCTAGGGTTGTGGGTTCAATTCTCACAAAAATGTATGCACTCCCTACTGTAAGTTGCTCTGGATAAGAGTGTCTAGTAAAACAAATGAATAGACCATTTCAGTTTCCACATAGAAGTACGTTTTGCAAAGTATTTCAACAAACTGGAAAACATATACAATATCAAGCATGTATATATCTTCAATGCGGGCATTTATTTTTTGCTGCATCGCATGCACCCCCTCGGCGCAGCACCCCCACCCCCAAACTACTTCCCGCAGGTAAGGCATTTGTAACAAGTTTCTGTAAATATTCTAATTTTTCACAATTCTCCATCCAGTTTGCTAAATGTTTTGTAATATATTACACTTGATCACTCTTGAATGAAATGCACGGTATAGTGTGTTTCCGAAGAAAAACTGTGGGTTATGCACACCAAGGACACATAAGGGAGTTAAAATGATTTGTTGTGTTGTCTTTCCTTTATGGAATCATAGTCTGAAAAGAGTTCCTGTCATGACCTTCTTGGTTGGAGAGCGAGACCTAGCAACAGTGTTCTTTCCCCTATACTACCTCCAGACAATACATCTGTAACACAGCAACACAGTTTGATTGGAGCTACAGTGTTTTCAAGGTCTTCTAATCAATACTGTAATTGCTGCTCTTAGGTTGGCTGGCTGGCTATTGTATTGGTCTGTGCTGGGGATAAGGGGCACTCTGTGGTGAAAGTATTCCAGATTTGTTTCCAGGCTTTGAAAGGGGAGTGTCGGTCTTGTATACTGGGTGGATTGTGTTGTGGCGGCATTGACTGAGCTGAACCAGGCCAGGAGGACAAGACAGGAACAAAGGGCTGAAGGATTAGGCTGCAGTACACACACACAACTAGCCCAGTGATGTTTGGCTGCCACTGGTCCCCTGGCCTGGACGGTCCAATAACACACATTGCATCTCTCTGTCCTCACTGTTTGCTAAAACTTGATAAAGAAGGATTGATAGAGCTGTGATATCACAGATTGCAATATACTCCAGGTGGGGGTTGCTCCTGCTCAAAGAGCCAATGGAACTTCAATGTGACACAAGTCCTGTGAGTGCTTCCGTGTCTCGTCTATAACATAATCTCTGTCCTTTTATTTAATGCCTCACCGGGGCACCGTGCCATCAGCAACATAGACCTGGAACTGTTGGGGTGTTAGGACCTAGTTTAACAATTATGCATCCATCCGTGAGTAACTCTGGTCTGTAATCACTCATTGACTCTGGACTTATTTATTCATTAATGTCTGTATATACATATTCATGTACAGTTGTTATATCATATCACATGCAATATTGTAAGTAATTCTTGGACTGAACTTACGTAATCATTCACTCAGGAATGCATATTAGTATCCTGTGAGTAGTATCTTTTTTTCATTGCTTTTAGTATACGTGCATTTATCTGTAATTAAACCCTGCGCACTAAGGACTGTATTTTAAGGGAATTACTATTATTACCCTAAATTATATCATACACATAACCAGTCTGTATATTAAGTAAACTATTCTTACCCTCACTTATATCATACGCACTTTTAGCTATTTAAGTATTTATTTGCCATGAACCTGTATAGTATAGTTAACCATGCAAATATTCCTTATCTATATCAACTTGCAAATACTCCTTATTCATCTATATCAACTTGCAATATTTATTTTCACCTAACACTCTGTAACAATCTATAGTGTACATCTATCTATATATCTATCTATCTATCTATCTATCTATCTATCTATCTATCTATCTATCTATCTATCTATCTATCTATCTATCTATCTATCTATCTATCTATCTATCTATCTATCTATCTATCTATCTATCTATCTATCTATCTATCTATCTATTCTTATTCTAGCTGTCCGCTTCACCCATAGAGATAAAACCCAGCGTTATCTCTATGGCTTCACCACCATCAAGCCCCATGCCTATCCGCCGCATGGCCACACGAATGACAACCTAGCCATGGTCATGTGGGCTTTGCGACAGCCATTCAGCCCCAGTGCCTGGTATGAGAGATTAATCCCCCTTATAGATGACATCACAATGTGCTCATCAGAAAATATGCTCTTTAATCAACCCTGGTGTTCAAGACTTACTAGACACACAAGCTCTACATTGAACAAATACAATACAGGCCAACTAGCCTACAGATCTTAATTTGATCACCCTGTTGCAGGAGCACTTGCAGTGTATTTAAGGTTAAAAATGCTTCTGAAGTTTGTAATTTCCACATAGAAAAATGTATCAATCCCTACAGAAATGTCCATGAATTATAATTAACATAATAATAATTTCCTGTTGCTGCGGGATTAGTTTCCTGCTGTAGCAAACTGGCTCAAAATAAGATCCTACATCTGTATAGGGTTAGCGCCTACAGTACAACAACTTGTCTTTTTTTTTTAACACCACCCCTGAGACTTTTGGCAAGTTTTGAGTATTAATTAAGGTTGCAAAAAAAATGAGCAACCATTGAAATGAGACAGTAATTTTGACCCACAACAACGTGTCATTTTGATACATTGTTGATGTGAATGTCTAAATATTACAGTTGTGAATCATTTAAAGGGAGCGTCTGCCTGCTGTTTGCATCTGAATGACATCTCCCCATGTTTAATTCACAAGCTTTTAGCTTGAGAGTGTATTTCCCAGTTTTTTTTGGGGGGGGAGTGGGGGTATTCTGTTGCTCAGTGGTTTGTACACTGCCTACATTACACTCACCCACAGCCAGAACACTGGTGCTTAGGGCTTTTGTTCATTATGTTGTTAGAGGTCTTCTGCCGAGTAGCTTTACTTACCCAGAATAAGAAGCTGAAAAAGAATAGGAAGTACCTTATCCAAGGGTTGATGAAGGAAACATTCACTGCTGGGTTAAGATTTTGTTTCATATCCATTTCTAGGCTTTTCTATTCTCCCCAAAAAAGTAAATATCTCCAGAGAACTTCCAGTGCTCCCTTGGAAAATAAGTATTCTGATAATATAAATAATATAAAAACCTAAAAAAAACAAGCACAGAAAAGCCCAACCCAACCCCAGAGTTATTTGACCACCGTGCGAATCAGTTGTTGTGTAAAGTTTGCAGTGGCTGCTGCCTAAAAAGGGGGGCTAGCAGCTGTGGCGCTGCCCTGCCATGGCTGGTAAGCACCAGAACTGCCCTGCAGGCCTAGGAATCAGGTTACACAAAAAACATCTATTGTATATTGTATACTGACTGTGGATGGAATTCAATCAAAAGCAATTTCCCGTTGACTTGACATCTGCTGGGTTTACTGTAAAATTAATGCGATCTCTGTGAAAGTCAGGAAAATTACCTTTAAAAGGCGCATTGTTGACAGTTCAATGCGTTTCACGTCAAAGCACTCTCTGATTCAATCCTGGTCACAATTAGAGCATTCTCTACAGTAGAGCATTTACTACATAAAAAACTTCTCTGTAGGCTATTTATCAAATGTTTTGATGTTGGGCCTACCCAATGAATGTGGCCTTCAACAATGTGCATTTGACCAAAAAGCATCCTCTCATGTCCTGCTCTTTCGCTCGCTGTAGACCAAAGTTAAAACCTGCTGTTGGGATGTTGCGGTCCCCCTGACCCCCAGTGTGTAATTCACTCTGCCCTGGTGGTTGGATCCTGTCCTGGATGCTCTCAGGCTCAGCCTGGCTGGTTGACAGGTGACCCAGCCTGAGACTATGGACTAATGGCCTCTCCACCCACTGACCTATTGAATACTTAAGAGCACCTCAGGTATTCAAGGCCGCTAGCACCTTCAACGTGTGCAGTAAACTACTGCATACTTTCTACCAGTCTGTGGGGGTCAGTGCCATCTTTTTGCAGTGGTGTGCTGGGGCACCAACAGAAAGGCTGGTGATGCTTCTTGGGTAAATAAGCTGATCAGGAAGGCTAGCTCTGTTCTGGGGATTAACCTTGACACTCTAGAGGAGGTGGCGGAGAGACGGATCCTGGCCAAACCGCTGGCCATCATGGACAACGTCACCCACCCTCTGCATGCCATAGTTATGATGCAGAGGAGCAACTTCAGTCACAGACTGATCCCACTACGGTGTGCCAGAGAGCGCTACAGGAGGTCCTTCCTGCCGGCGGCTATTAAGACTATTTAAAACCTCACCGGGGTGCCGTGCTGTCGGCAACATAGACCTGGAACTGTTGGGGTGTCTCTCTCTCACACTGTAGACGGATAAGCCACTTTTTGGGGGAAAACATCCATTCTATGTTCAACATTGAAATGCTGGGAAATGAGGTGGAATTGCTGTGGATGCCAGGGAACGGAGTGAAAATGTCAGGGGGACTACATGAGAAGACTACTATAGGTGTTTTCTAGTTGTTGTTTTTTCTACTGATGAAGAAACCATGCAGTTTTAGCCCCCAAATGCTGTAGGCCATCTGCTTCAAGGTGAGAGTGAGAGATAGAGAGAGAGCTCTATGTACGACTGACGACAACTGTCATTTGAGTTTCTATTATGATTAGTTCATCACACTGTCTGCCGTACCGCTCGTTTTAGGTTTCGTTTTATTTAAAAGAGCACATTTTGGGGGCGAAGATGGTGTTCTGGGTTTCCCTTGGTGTAGCCTAACCTGTGACAGCTGGCAACAGCTCACTCAATGATTCACTGCTGTTTGAAAATCTTACAATATAGCAAAACGTTATGTTATTCAGATTCAAACAACATTGTAAATACTGTATAGTTAATAGTGCCAAGAAAAAAGCGACACAACAGCGTCAGTCTTCAAACATGAAAGGCAAATGAGTGTACAGGGTATCATGGGATTTTGCAACACACTTTCCTTTATTTAAAAAATAGTAGGATTTAAAGAATGAAATGTAGTGCACCACCATACATACATATATATATATATATATATATATATACATATATATATATACACATATATATATATACACTGTATATATATTCAGAATGATTTTACATGTAGCAGAAAAACTCCACAGGACAAGGCTGACAGGTAGCAGATAATACTGCCGTTTACCACGACACTACATCAAACACACTATTCAAGAGCATAGATTTCAGAACAGCTCAGATAGTCAGCTTTAGTGGTGGGGATTAGTGATGATATTATAAAAATATGTCAAAGGTGGTAGATAGAAATGAGCTGCTTCCTTTCAAATTCCCTCATAGCCGACAAAACCCCAATAACCTTCCTTCCCATGCAGTCTCTAGTCTGTGGCAGTGTTTCGATGTGAAGACAGTAAATACTTAATGCTCATTCCAAATCCATGGATGAAATGTATCCCTCGCTACAAGCTGCAATACTGTAAAAAGACGAATACAGTACTAACCCCGAAAAAACATATTAACATTTAATTTACACTGCTCCTGAATTATAAAGTACAAATGCAAACAAACGATCAAAGGAATAACAGATGAATACAATAACAATTAATGGGTAGGAAATGTGTTAACGCCCATACAGCTGAGAAAATATCCAGTCAGAGAGATCGCAGGTGTTAGTTGGTAACCTCCTGCTTAAAATGTAGAATTTCATTTCATATCAGATGATGCCAATGGGCACTAGGGTCATGAGTTCCTTCCTATTGCAGAGGTGCAACTGCAACAGTTTATCACTTGTGAAATTACATTATTTACACCAAGGACTAGCATAAAAGTAATGCAGTAAGAGGAATTATGTTGCTCAGTCATTGTCATCTGAGATTTAACACACTCCACAGGGCAGGGTTGGGCAGGCATTTACAAAAGCGGCACAGGCATGGTTAAAAAGACATACCGCAGATAATAGAATAGCACTCCTAATTTACAAGGTCTTCGTATAGAGAAACAAAACAGTATGCAGTACGTCTTCTTTTTCCTCCTACTCTGACTGCAAGTTCCTCCCTCAAAGCAGGACTTGAATTAATGCCTGTGGCAAAGTTAAGACAGGAAGGTGGTTTAGTTGCACCTTGAACAGGAAACAGGAACGCTCAATAATGATTTTATTTTCAACTCTCCCGTCTAACTATCATTTTATAATCCCGAGGATAAAATACTAATGGTGTCATGTTCTCCGGATGACTGACAGTGAGCTTCAGACACAAAACAAAGCCAAGTAGAACATAGTAAAACAGCATATTGTATAAAAACAAGAGACAAAAATAATTTGTGTTAAAGTAACAGGCCTTCTTATACTGCACCCCTACGAACATGAACAAACAACAATTGTTCAAACACTGAGAAACCAAATGACGATGGGAGAATGCGAGAGAAAAGACATGAATGAATTCCTTCAGAAGAACAGAAACAATTCTGAATGGTTGAACACTGACATTTCAAAGAGGGCAGTGACAGTTACACGTTTCATGAATGACAACGGAAAAACAGTTTAGGATTTTGAGATGATTCTTGAACCATGTTTGACATATAAACTGTGTGAAGCCGGTTTGCCTTCAGGATTTTTAAATATATATCTATCTATCTTCATGCTGAAGAGGCTATTCTGCATTTCATTCAACATAAAACCATTCTACCCCAAATCACTTCACACAATGTGGCAATGTCAAACTTTTAGAATACAATAATGATCACAGATCAGATCAGTTGAGTCTATGATGTTAGATGCAGTATTACTTCTGGGAGAAAGCATAGTGGAAAATAAAACACCCCTCACCACCACCTGATTTTACTCAAGGGAGAGGGTGCAAAGACGTACAACGGCGGTACAAGGGATACACATGTAGGTCTACACTCTACAGCAAACATGTTCTTAAGTGATCAAAAACAACTGTCACGTCGCAGAATTTGCTGGAGTGCTAAATTGTGATGACTGTTTGTGGATGCACCCGGGTTGAGGGGATGTGAAGCCTGTGCTTTACATCAGCAGCTGTCATGTTTTCCCTGTGGATGTAAAACATGGAGTATGATGTGGACATCCGGTGAATCAGAGACGGAAAGGTGAGCAACAACCATCTGAGCCTGTAACACAGCTACACACAAACCAGCATCTGCTACAATCTACCACTATGTAGAATATGTACATCCCAATATGTTAAAATAAAGATATCCCAATCAGCCTTAATTAATGACCTTAGATTATCCTGCAGATGATCCTTACTGCAGACGGAGAGTGTGAAAGCTAGGCAGCAGTGTCTCTGAGCTAGCTGTGTTAAATTATCTCTACCTCCCCCTTATCCTAGCCCCTAACCCTCCTGCATTTGTAAGATGCCATTTTTTTAACTGAGCCACTTCTGGTCCCGATTATCTAACTTCTTACCAAATACAGTAATCATCCAGTCAGTTCAGCCAACCTCCTCTCTTTCATGTTAACAATGAGTCCGTTTATCGATTACTGCAAACAGACAGTCAGTGTATGGATTACTACAAACAGACAGTTGGCAGTTCCTTCTTCTTCTGCATGATGACATGTTAAAGGAAAACTGGGTTGCATTCATTAGGGCAAACATTGGAAAATGTTTTGCAACGTAAATTTGAGTTTCCAGGTTGTCCCACACTGTTTCGGTCCGTTTTGTTTTGATGGTGCTTAATGAAAAAGACCCTGTTGGTAAAGCCCTCCAAAGTAGTTTAGAGTGTAGTTATCCAAGTAGCCCGAACAGAACTACCCTTGCTGTTGTACTAAACAGGACTCCTGCTGTTGAACCATACATAGGCCTACATTGTAGATCTAGTAAAACAACATGACCAACAGGGCGTCTTGCCATATCTAAACCACTGCCTCACCTTTTGATCTGATTCCCTCCCTCACCTTCCACCACCTCTGTGACAGACTGAAGCAGGGGATGTGCTTTGAAAACTACACCACAAGTAGCATCCAGACTAGAGGTATAGATAGATACATCATGACATAGTCTAGCAGGAATGTCAGTGGAAATGTGTACTGCGAAGAGCTTGTCTCGCCCCCCTGCCGTTCTGACATGTAAAAAGAACGAGTGAGAGAGAGAAACGAGTGAGAGAGAGAAGGAAAGAGAGAGAAAGAATAACAAAAGAGTTGAGGTGTGCCAGAGGAGAAACACTGGGGAGAAACTCTTCCTACTACTCCTCCGTTCAGATGATCACTGTAGTAGACGTTTGAAGGCAGCCATCCATCCGGCAGTTCTGTTCTCACTCTCCTCTCAAATCTCACCGCAGTAGCAGCTCCATCAGTCTGATCTAACACTGCCCTCACTAGAAATAGAGCTGCACCGGATATCTCTACATGCCAGTCCTGACGGGCTCTTACTAAACACATTCATTTTGTACCAGTCTATTTCTTTTTACGTCAGAATGGAAGTACTGGTGGTTAGAGACTATCTTAAGATTAATCTAGATATTTTAAGATGAATGCACAAATTGAAAGTCAATCTGGATTAGTGTCTGCTAAATGACTAAACCTTTAAATGTAAATGTAGGATGGGTGGAAGTTGAAAAAAGAACAACACTGGTATGTTTCTTTGGGTGTTGCGTGGTGAGATGGTTATCTAGGTGATTTGGTTTAAATTACTCTACTGATTTCAAAAGGGTAATTCTTCATAGAAAATTCCTGATGTTCCGAGAACCTCTCTGAATCCAGAGCACAACCCACTCAGGACTCCTGGCATTATAACCTTGACCTATGACCCATCCTAACCCCTTACCTCTGACCATCCACAGCCTCTAATCATGTCTCATCCATTTTACACTTCTAACAAGAGATAAGACTTAGCATATCAAACACTCCATTCCATATGAGGATAAAGGACACATTCAGAAAAAAAAGATATGTTGTATTGGGAAAAAAACATTGTTGTCTGACATTTTCAATGACAAATGGTTCCAGGGAGTAGAAAACTAGCATGCTATGTTGGAGCCTTTTATCATTTACAAGGGAAAGTTAACATAAATAATCAACACGACAAAATCCATGAAAACCCGGAGGGAACTACAATATCGGTTTTCTTGTCTTCTCTTTCTTTGCCTTGCAGGGGGATGTGAGCATTAGTAAAGCGTTTGTCGTTTCAGAAAATCAGTACTTCCCATAAAACTGTTAGTACAAGCGTCCCAAAAATAGAAATGTACTTCTAAAGAGGAGAGAGATAACCTAAGGGTTCCTTGCCGAAAGTAGATTTGTCCTTTTATCTTCCAATCCCATTTTTCTTTGGCAAATGAATGGTGGAGTGGATATAGCAGAGGAGGAGGATGACACAGCTGCAGACTGTACAGGGTTTCTGGGAGGAATGGGGAGGCTTAGTGATGCAGGGGGTATGGGGGGAGGGGGTCATCCAGAGTCTTTCCCATCAGGCAGTGTATGGGGCTCCTGTCCCTGTGTGCCGTCTGTCACCCACTAAGCGTCGTACTTCTTCCCTGTTCTATGGATTTGGTGGAACAGTGTCATGGAGAACGCCATGCCGAGGAGCTAAACAGGAGATAGAAAACACAGTGAATTTTCAATTGTAAGTCTAAATAGTTTATATTATTGTTATTGACAGCTCTGAGGGATGTGTGTACAGATGTAGGATCTTAATTTGAGCCAGTTTGCTACAGCAGGAAAATTATTCTGCAGCAACAGGAAATATAATTAATGGAAAAAAACGAATAGTTGACCAAATTCAAATACTTTCCAAGTGTATGTGATATTTGAAATAGTATTTGAACCCAGGTCAGATTTTTGTAGGGGTTGATACATTTTTCTTAAGGTAAAATTTCTAAGTGGAAATTACAAACTTCAGAAGCCTTTTTAAACCTCAAATACACTATAAGTTGCGGAAAGTTCTCCTGCAACAGGGTGATCAAATTAAGATCCTGCATCTGTACTCTGCTACACTAGTGTTGTGTTACATTCGTTGTTAGTGATTCTGGGCGTGTGTGGAGTTAGAGAAAAAATCCTCCAGCAGAGTTTGAAAACAACCCACAACCCAGGCTGAGAGTTTAGCTACATCCTCTCTCTCTCAGGCAGTCTTCAAACATCAAACACAACAAGCTTCGTCTGTATCTCACTGACGGAATAGCGTGAGATAAGTGAGCACCTTCTGTCAATGAGGCAAATTATAATGCACCAGAAAAGTGTATTCTCTTTGAAGTTTTCCATTAAGAAATAGTCTGTGATACGCAGGACATCTTTTACATCAAACAAAGTCAGAAGGCTGATCCTAAATTCATTATCTGAAGCAATAAGGATGGGAGTGAGTGAGTACTCTTTATTACATAACAGACCTGGCTTCTAATACTATCTAAGATATTTTTTCAAACTTTCAGCGTTTGCTTTAGCCTACCAGGAGTGCCATATGGGTGGGGTTTACCCTTTTGAGACTGAAACCAGGTCTGTTACAGAAGCAGCCAGAAGTTAGCTAGCTGGCTACATTAGGCAACCTACTACTGTGATTAGCATTAGCCTTTGTAAAGCTGCTGCTGACTTTCCCTTTATCTCTAGTCAAACCTGGGTCTGTACCGATTCTTAGGGATACCTTCTTAAGCTCCTGCCAGTCTCACCTAATATCTAACACAGTATGGTGAAAACAAACACGGTGTGTAATCACGGTTATTATAGCAGGCTCCGGAGCAAGGCCAAGCACACATCACAGATCACACCCCAACCCATACACTGTCACACACAGACCCACACCCTTGTTATGTGTAGGGGAAAGTGGGGTGAGTTGTGCCAGTTTTTACTCAAAGTGACTTTAAAGTGAGGCCATGACTGTAATGCCTTCAACCTAAGGATGTACATATATTTCAGGATGTGGTGCATCCCTGAGAACAATAACTTTGGATCTGAAATAAATTGTTTCAGAAATATAGCTTTTGGGAAAAAGGTGGTCTCGTGGCACAACTTGCCCCTGGTGCGGGGTAAGTTGTGCCTTTGGGGGAATACGTTGGGGTAAATTGTGCCAGTGATTTCTGAAGTAAAACAGAACATTTTAATGTTATGAACTGTAATGCTATATGAAAGCAAGACAAATTCAATACAAAATTACCCATTTAAGGTTTATTTAGATATTGTCACCCTATTAAACTGTTGGAATAAGTCATATTTTGTAGTTTTTGGGAAAACACAAAAAACTTAAATACACAATATATGATATTTGTGAATCATTTCAGGCAAAAAGGCTTTGACAATAGATGCCTGTTGACATACATAGAACGCTGTCTATCAATTATGTAACATATAAGAATAAAGTGACTAGGCTAATTTCTAAACATCCTATTGTGACTTAGGCCACTTAAAAACTTAATAAAACTTCTCTTTAATAACATAGTGCAAACTCAAAACTGAAATCAGTGTTAGCTAAATTAAACAAATGGCAGGTAGGCCAAAGTCAAACACTGATGAGGCATGCCCATCTCCTTACTTCTCCAGATTATCCCCTGTGAGTATGTAGGTCTAGGTGGTCTGGATCTGGCCTACTACTTAACATCCCACTTGTCAATGCTGCAGGGGAATATAAACTTCTGCTCCCTTCTGGCTGTACCACCAAGTTTTTGGGGTGTGGGTAGTTTCTTGAGCACATCACCTCTAGGGATGTCTCCTTCATCATTTTCTTTAAATGTAAAGATGGGCTTTCCATCCACAGACTTCTTACAACTTTGACTTAGAAACTTTGCGCTGATGTCTGCACCCTCAACCTTCTCCACCAATCCAACGTAGTTATAGGATTTGGTTTTACCAGCAAAGCTCACAATGACAAAGTCACCAGCAGACAGATCCTTGTCACCATCATCATCATCATCATCATTCTGGACATCTGAACTATCATAATCAGTGGTGTCGTTAAGTGGAATGGAGATGTCACTCTCTTCTGAGCTACTGTAGACAGTCACTTTCTTTTTGGGTTTGGTTGGTTTGGACACTTTCAGAGCCCCTCTCTTCTTATTTTCATTCATTTTCTGTTTTTCAGCCCTTTTATTTTCTCTGTTGTGTGTGTTCTCCAGGTCATCTTCTGCTTCATCGTCAGTGGTGTCATCAAGTGGAAGGCCCATGGTGCTTTCTTCTGAGCTACTGTGCACAACCTTTTTCTTTATGATTTTAGTTTGAGCCTTTCAGAGCCCATTTCTTCAAATGGTGGCGTGCTTTAAAGGCTGTGAACCAATCAGGTCCTAGAAAAAGGTTAATAGTTTATTAGCATAAAGGGTATCTCTTTATTTATGCCTTATTGAACAATTTCAGTTTACATTCAGATTTTACATAAGGTAAAGTTATATGCTCTAAATAAGTACCCAATTTTGCTTCTCTGTAGAATGTGCATGGTGATAACTGATAATGAGCATGTCCTGGGAAAATAATTATCAATGTTCCCTATAACTTTTCCTTAATAAATGCACACTTAACCTAACCTGCTTTTCAATGCCATTTCTTCGTGCATACTCAAAAGCCAGCTCACAGCATTTCATGGCACTTATGCCGTGAAACATTGCTGCTAGTGCCTTTATATGGTCTGCCAGCTCTGTCTCCATGTATTCTTTGAAGACTTGGTTGGCAAGTCCTGTTCTCTTATACCCTGTCTTTGTTACTTCTCCTATCTTTTTCTTCTCCATGAATCTTTTCAAGGTCATCCTGCAGATCTTCATCTCCCTTGCCACCTGATGTATGGTCTTTCCCTGTTGCACCTCTTTCACTGCTCTGTCCAACTCCACAAGAGGAGTTGAAGCCCTGTCTGTCTTCCGTTTATAAGTGCGTGGCATGATGGGTTTTGGTCTAAAATTAAGAATGTCACATAGTTTAAGTGCTAAAATGTAAGAGTACAATGTACAATTACAAATTAATAATATGTTGAAAATAATCATAAGTGGGGGTGAGTTGTGCCACTAGCACAACTTAACCCAGGCCCTTTGGCACAAATCACCCCAGACCCACAAGTTTGAAAAACTAGCATGATCCAGCAGTTAAGAGCTAACATCATGCTAACTCTATAGACTCATTGTGTAGCCTGCTAAAGCACTAAAACATGTGTGAAATGTTTTCAAACGTGTCTATAATTGTTCAGACACTACAATCAAAAAACCTTAATCATAGAAATTTTACTTTGAAAGGAAAAGTTTTTTGATCTAAAATGTCCTTACCTCTCATGCCATGTCTCTCTCTTCTTTGGAGGATGAGTAAAATGGATGGCTTTTCAAAATTATGTGGTCACATGACCAATTTCTTCTATGGTTTTCCAGAAACAAGGCGTGGATCTACTTCCCCCCTGGCACAAATCACCCCACTCTCCCCTATGTACTAACATGTATGTGTAACTGATAGATGCACACACACACTACATGTTAATGTTTTTAAATGTTTGTAAATTGTCAAGTCTTTTGTCTGTTTCATTATATGTCGGACCCCAGTAAGACTAGCTGTCGCCATTGGTGTCGGCTAATGGGGATCCTAATTAATCAAATAAACCAATATAATTGTATTTTTAAATCATCCAGTCTGCCTGCATTAGGGATGCACCTTTAGGGCAGAGGCTTTGGATTAAACTCATGCAGACTAGACTCTTCCCAGCTTGCTCCAGCTTACTGTAGATAAAGTGTCCTCTATCTATGGTTATAGGTAGATGTAACACTTATATTATTGATATTATACTATGTATATAGTAGAAGTATTTCCCCCTTATGTTGTTATTGAACAGATAGGAGAGTAGAAAGAGGACAGAAAACATAGGAAGGGTTTGAGTCAAAGGGCAGTGGGTCAGATTCAAACCCATGCTGGCTCTGGCATACACGTGTACCGGCACTAACCGCTGGACCACACAGGCCACAGATGTACTGTACTGTCTCACTAATGGCCCTGCAGAGGAAAGGTGAAGGGTGTATTGTCCTTCTGCTGCTGCAGGCTCAGCCTACTATATACTGGATGCATTAGAGGAGATCCACTTCCTCATCCTCTCTCTCCTTCTCCTTCTCCATCTCATTCTCCCTCTCCTTCTCTCTCTCATTCTCCCTCTCCTTCTCTCTCTCATTCTCTCTCTCATTCTCTCTCTCATTCTCTTTCCTGCTCTCTTTCTCTCCCTCCCTCTCAAACACCCTATGCAAACATTAGGTGGGTTTGGGATTTGTGTGTGTGTAGACAGAGTGCAGACCATCCCTGTGGTACAGTCTAAAATCATGGTGACAACACTACTCTACATTAACGAGATTGGGCTCTGCTCCCTCTGAGACAGAGAGGGTAGGTGATAGCAGAGTGACAGAATGCTGGAGTTAGGCAGGTAGGGAAGACAGGAAGGGTAGACAAGGAGATAGACAGGTAGGTTAGTCAGAGACAGACATGTCCTTTAGGTTAGTCAGAGAGACAGACAGATCCTTTAGGTTAGTCAGAGAGACAGACAGGTCCTTTAGGTTTGTCAGAGAGACAGACAGGTACTTTAGGTTTGTCAGAGACAGACAGGTACTTTAGGTTAGTCAGAGAGACAGACAGGTACTTTAGGTTAGTCAGAGAGACAGACAGGTACTTTAGGTTTGTCAGAGAGACTGACGGGTCCTTTAGGTTAGTCAGAGAGACAGACAGGTACTTTTTATTTTAATTTAACCTGTATTTTACTAGGAAAGTCAGTTAAGAACAAATTCTTATTTACAATGACGGCCTACTCCGGCCTCTCCTAACTCAGACAACGCTGGGCCAATTGTGCGCCACCCTATGGGACTCCTAATCATGGCCAGTTGTGAATCAGCCCGGGATCGAACCAGGGTCTGTAGTGACGCCTCTAGCACTGAGATGCAGTGCCTTAGACCACTGCACCACTCGGGAGTCAGAGAGACAGACCACAAGGATAGAGAGACAGACAGGTACTTTAGGTTAGCCAGAGAGACAGACAGGTACTTTAGGTTAGTCAGAGAGATAGACAGGTACTTTAGATTAGTCAGAGAGACAGACAGGTACTTTAGGTTAGTCAGAGAGACAGACAGGTACTTTAGGTTAGTCAGAGAGACAGACAGGTACTTTAGGGTAGACAGAGACAGACAGGTACTTTAGGTTAGTCAGAGAGACAGACAGGTACTTTAGGTTAGTCAGAGAGACAGACAGGTACTTTAGGGTAGACAGAGACAGACAGGTACTTTAGGTTAGTCAGAGAGACAGACAGGTACTTTAGGTTAGTCAGAGAGACAAAGGTACTTTAGGGTAGACAGAGAGACAGAGCACAAGGACAGAGAGACAGAAAGGTACTTTAGTGTAGACAGAGACACAGAGCACAAGGACAGAGAGACAGACATGTACTTTAGGGTAGACAGAGAGACAGAGCACAAGGACATAGAGACAGACATGTACTTTAGGGTAGACAGAGAGACAGAGCACAAGGACAGAGAGACAGACATGTACTTTAGGGTAGACTGAGTGCAAAAAAAGAAGGACAGAGAGGAGGAACATAGAGATGCAGCAGCAAGCTGAGCTCTCTTTATCAGGTCTCATATCACTTCCTGGTGTCTGCCTCTGGCTCCAGCTCCTGCATTCAGCACAGCCCAGGGGGATTTGAATCCCTCAGACAGGACCAGGGTGCACCAGACACCATCTTCAATATTTCAGTATGGCAGAATGTGTGGGTGCTACTACACCCACTGAGCATGGACCTTATTACTGGCCTGTCTCTCACAGGGAGAGGGAGAGGGGAGTCACACACACCCACGCACACATAGGCTCCATGGAGAGATTGCTGCTTACCTGCACTACCAAGATGCACATGCCAATGGTTCCCATGAGATGCTTATTGTCATCGAGCCACTCCTCCACCTTCTCATAGCAGCCCTAGGGGACAGAGGGGCAACAATAGAAGTGTAGAGGAATAGTTAGAGTCTGTCGAATAATGGTCTGTCGAAAAGCCCTTTAACACGATCAATTTTGAATGTGGTAAGACATGAAATATTTCAGACAAACAAGGGTATTGGGAAAAGAACAGAGATGCAGTTTAAATCACTGTAGCTATCATCTCTGGTTCATGCATACTGTTAGATGTTATAGCGAGTTCATTCGCAGGTCACTACTACTATCCCCATCTGGAGGGGGGAGTTTGTTACAGTTTCAGCTGTTCCAATGTGTCCTGTCTGTGCTGAAACATGTATTACTTTATCTGCCCGCCCCCGCTGGGCAGGATTACATGGTAGATATTAGAACTACACATCCCATAGGGCTTGCTGTCTGTCTTTTCTATTCTAATTTGGTCTATTTAATTTGGATTATAATTAATACATATTCTACACTTGAGTGTTGAACAAAACATTTTAAATGTACTATCTGGGGATATGGAGGGAACAGGAAGTCCCTGACGTGTTGTATTGTAAAATCAAACTGCTTTAGGCATAATGAAAGCAAACGTTTACATAGTGACCAAAAATGCAGGTAACCAAAATGCAGATTACCAAAATGCAGGCCATTTAAAACAATATAATCCTTATCTCAACACACTTGTTTTCTGAGCAGAAAAGTGCTCTTTGTTTTCCCAGGCTTGTGACATTGACAAATACATAGGATTGTTGCATATGACATACAGATGTAGGATCTTAATTTGAGCCAGTTTGCTACAGCAGGAAAATAATCCTGCAGCAACAAGACGTGAATTATTTTCAAATCAATTTTAAAGTGAGGAGCCTTTTTAAAATCTTGTGACTGACTGCCCAGTGCCCGCAGTGCCCACCCAATGCCCAGTTTGCCCACTCACCCGTGTCCAAAACATGTTGGTGGAGTTGCGTCCGCATTCTTGGTAGTGTTCCTGGCAGCAGCGGTCGGGCACCATTTTCTCCTTGAGGGCCTCGTGCCAATCTGTGTACCCTACCACCCCACAGCACTTCCACTGCAACACACACACACACACGCACACACACGCACACGCACACACACACACACGCACACACACACACACACGCACACACACACACACGCACGCACACACAGGGAGGAGAGGGAAAAGGAGAAGTTAGTGCTACCTGTCTGTGCGTCCAGAGTCCTCAAACTAACTTTGAGAAATACAACAGTAAGTAGTCTACTGTAATGATTTACGCTCCCTATACAATGCTGTCCCTATGTAGCTTCAAGGAGCCCATAGAATATTTGAAGAAACTGTATGGACTTTCCATATTGGATGTTCCATTAATAATACATTTTTAAACATCCATGATAAATCCCGCAAAAATGGTTTCAGACTAAGGCTTTGCTATACAGTAAATGCATTTATGCACTTAGTGTGCGGTAATGATGATCCCAGAGTGTGTTCAGAGTGTGTTCACATACTACAAACCTCTGCTTGGATGATGTTCCATGCGTTCCTAAGGCCTACGTTGTTGTCTGTGTTGTACAGAGACAAGCCATCCTTCAGGTCCTGCTTGGCATTCTCGCTGACCTGAGGACAGATAACACAAACCTGGGTTAGATAGATGGCTTCAGGTGAGCTAGAAATATGGAAGAAACACAGGATTATAGCGTATATCTATTTGACTTTGATTGACATTGCTCGAATCCCTTCACTGAGCTTACATTTAAATATGCCTTTTGGCATAGCTATAGCGTTTTCCTCTCGACTGGATCTTAACAATACCATCAGTGCTCATGTCATGTCTGGTGGAGATACATATTTCATCACGTGTTAATCAGATCAATGCATACAATCAATACTTGGCTGTTCCACAGCAGCCCTGTATGACTAGAGGAATACTGTAGGCGGTGAGCAGAGATGGGAGTCATTATATTGGGAAACTACACTGTGTCTGTGAGAGGAGTGTGTGCCGATTATTTCACAAGAAGGAAGGAAAGGGGCTGAGGAAGGCAATTTGTATCATATTGAAATCTTAAAACGTAAGGATTGTGTCTGTAGAGGTACAACATTTCTACCCATTGAAGTGAATGGCACAATAACTGTGCCAATGCTGTCAGTGGAAGTTAGAATGATATGCAGTGTGTCTGTCCTCTCTAATCTACACTCTGAGATGAAGCACAAACAGACTGACTGAGGAAAAGTTAAACAATGTTTACATTTACATTTGAGTCATTTAGTAGACGCTCTCCACAACGAGTGCATTGGTCTTAAGATAGCTGGGTGAGACAACCACATTGTTATTAAAGACTGGCTCGTTGTATGGCAAAAGGTGAGAATTAACATGAAAGGACCGTGCATCAAAGTACAATTCTGTCTGGACAGGAAGTGAGCAGCCGGAGAATAACAACACCAATAATGGCAATCGGTTCTTGCTGAGGACATTCAAATATAAGATTCCCCTTTGAAAGACCAGAAGTCCCCTTCTATTCAGTGTCACCGTTAGAGAGCCACAGCAAAACATTTGAACTCATTTTAATTATCTTGAGGAGTGCATACTGATTCGTAATCGGTGTGAAAAAAATACAATTTCTCTATTATATAACAAGAGTAAATAAACTATTTGCTGAATTAATCATAATAGAGGAATTTGTTTCTTCAGAGTAATTATAATTTCACAAAGAATAAAAAGTAATCATTAATCATGCATAACCCACTTAAATCTTTGAAGTAAGATTACTATAATTTCTAATCATCATTTTTTTCTCCCTCTCTCTTCCAAAGTGAAGCAGTGTGTGCATAATGTACCGTGTCAGCCGGGAGGCATCATCCTATCTGTCTTTGTGCAGGGACAAGAGATGGAGAGCACTATCCATCTCTCCTCCTGTCCTTTGAGTCTCTATCTTCTCTCTCCCTCCTCCCTACCTCTCTTGCTCATTACTGCTCGCCACAGCCACACAATCACAGGAGAGAACAGGGGACCAGTCATCATTGAACCCAAAAGCCCCTTCTTCGAACCTGGCTTGAAATGCAACATAATGACCTAGTTTTTACCACAGTTAACGAGGCATACTAATGACTGCAAAACACATGAAGGGCTTGATCTACTTTCACCCATTTTTCTCTCTTCACAGCAGAAATGGATACAAACACATATTTGTGTGAGTACTGATAAAACGCTTGACTCAAGTCTATGCTGACGGTGAAGTTGTTCTCTGATAGCAAAACTATGCCGTTCCTAGAGAAAACTTGCATTCATCACTCATGATGAGATTAACTTTCCTCAGCACCCATCACAATGCATCACAATGTCAAATGTTTCTGATTATGGAGCACACTGTACTGGCTTCCTCTGGGCTGCAGATCCACCTGCATCAGCAGAATAGGATGGGAGTGAGAGAGGCCATCTATCATGTCCAGGCCAGCCAGCGGTCTGCAGGCTGCAGGTTCGAGCCAGGGCCAGGTGGATGGGATGGACAATGAGAGGGAATGAGAGGGAAAGGCCATTACACTTCTGTAAGTGAATAGATAAGGAGCCAGCTTCCCTCCGGTCTCCGTGTCTTTCTCCGTATCATCAGTCCCACTGCCTTCTCACGGATAACGCACCAAGAGAGATGTTGAATAAAGGGACATTAGAAGATACTAATCTCTTTGGACAGTAGAGACACTTTCCTGTGTTGTCAGAATGGGGCCCTGGGCCTATGATGTCTGGCCCCTGAGGACCAGTGGCTCTGAGATCACTCTAAAGTGTTTCAGAGCAGACAACCAGTGTGATAGGGAGGAACACTGCCGCCCCCTGCATACTAACGACCTACAGACTTGGGGGATGCCTGGCTCCTCTGGCTCCTTTGTCATGGAAGACCATGGCCGTGTCTGAAATCCCCTTTGCCTACTACTTACTAAAACTATATACTGTGTATTTATCATACTATTTTTCTTACTGTTTAACACTACATTGTTGTGAAAGGGTTCGTAAGTAAGCATTTCCCAGTAAAGTTTACACCTGTTGTATTCGGCACGTGACAAATAAAATGTAAAAAAATACAATTATTTGACTACATACTATTTAAAAATGTACTGTTTAGTAAAAATGTATGCAGTAAGGAACAAATATCAGCATACTAAGGCATACTGAGAATGCGTCATCTATAGCACAATTGCATAGTTTGGTATAGCGCAATTGCATTTTGGTATAGCCCGTCCTCTTAAGACGCTTCTCTTCCTCAACAGGATGCAGTGTTTTATACCAGATGAAAATCATAAATTAGTATGACATCCTGGCATTTAATGCATACACATTTTTCTAAATTTCACAAACTTAAAAAAAAAAAAAATCATATCCGAGCAGCCTAGTATTTACACCGCAAGTACAATTTCGGACACGGACCTTGATTTTCCTCTGTAATGGAAGACAATGGCTTTCTCTCTCTGGGGCTTGGGTCACTATGACCAGGTGAATGCAAAGAGAAAATAGCTTTTGAGTATCAAAACTTTTTTAAGTAGAATATGCCGTTTGAAAATGTACATACAATTTTTGAGTACATTGCCCATTGTTTTGTTCACTTTAGAAGTGACATAAAAAATATAAAAAAATACAATAAAATAACAATCTTTGAGTTAATAAAGCCGCATACAAACATAGTCTCCTTTTTGCGTTCTTGAGCAAGGTAGCTCCAAAATGCAGGTGTTTCAGCCTAGCTCAGTGCTTTCTGTGGTGGAGCGGCTGTCAGCAGAAAATACGTAGCGTAAAGTTTGATAATGTTCTCGAGTTGCGCGTGATTGGCTCAGTGTTCTGTCACTTGTGGGGACATTATGTCACCGCAAAATCAACGGGTAGAGCTCTAAAATTCAAGCCCCTTGGGTGCTGCCATAGACTTACATTAAAAGTGCCCATCCAAAAAGTGCCCATAAAATGACGTCAAATCACATTATATCTACCATAGCTTAGATTGGGCTGATCATGTCAACATCATCATTTTAAAAATCTTAGCTAGCAAGCTAGACAAGCAGTCATCATCATGCATCAAGTCGGCAATCTACTGGCAAACCCTTATCATATGAAGAGGAATTCAAGATAAAATGTGTCAGTGCTCATCGGCCATTGGACATAAACATTACACAACAAGTCATTCAACAATGACTGCTAAGGTGCCACTGCAGCCCTGGGTTGGATCCCAGGCTGTCACAGCCGGCTTTGACCGGGAGACCCATGAGGCGACGCACAATTGGCCCAACGCCATCCGGGTTAGCGGAGTGTTTGGCCAGGCGGGATGTCCTTGTCTCATCGTGCTCTAGCGACTCCTTGTGGCAGGCCTACAAGCTGACTTCGGTCGTCAATTCGACAGTGTTTCCTCCGACACATTGGTGTGGCTGGCTTCCTGGTGAAGTGAGCAGTGTGTCAAGAAGCAGTGCGGCTTGGCTCTCGAACTTTGCAAAGTCTGTAGGGGAGTTGCAGCGATGAGACAAGATATCACAAAAAAGGGGGTAACGACATGGGCCAGAAAAGGTTGAATACATTGGCCATGCTGTCAATCCAGCATGACTTCTGCCGTGTTCGAAACAACTGGAAACTCGGAACTGAGAAATCTCAAGACTTCAGTGAGTTCAAGACAACTGGGAACTCGGATAAAAATAGCTCCAGCTGGGAAAATATGGAAAATATTTTTGAACAGTTATCCAACTCTGAATTCCAAGTCCAAGAATACTGTAAGAATGGCCCATGTTCTGAATTCTGTCGCTGTACATTTCAAAAGTGTTGAACAAATAGTCATATTGACTACGAACTTCCTAGCTCGCTCATTAATGTCTTAAACAAAATTATGGATTGTCTTTATCGCTCATTGTTCCCTTATGCCATAGTTCGTACATCTCAATTGTCAGTAGAAACCACATTTGTTCAAGCAAGACAGCCATATCAGATATGTTTTTTTAAAAGGCAGTAAATGAGGCTGAATTAACTGTTTCGCTGCCAGACAAGGCTCTGCTGATAGCCAGGTGTAGCGGTGGTAAGGATTCACTCGATGGTGCTGAAAAGAAAGCTCTGCTGTTGGGAAAGCTTTATGTAGGCCCTAACAGTTTGTGGGAACTATTTGTCACCGTTATAGTGTATTATTTAGTGTAGTGTTGTGTAGTGGCTTTGCTGGCATGCATATGTTTTTAGTTTGCCCCACCAAGATTTACATGCTAAAATCACCACTGGTTTACACGCATGAAATGACATGTTTACTTGCTTTTCTTATCTGTGGTGCAGGGAATTACAGTCCCAGAGTTGACTACTTTGTAGAAAAGATAGCTCCCACACACACAACCTCACCTCTGCTACCACTGTTTGTGTTTCAAGGTCAGAAATGGGTTGTAATTGAAAATGAGAATGAAATACTCTCAATGACATACAGTGGGGAGAACAAGTATTTGATACACTGCCGATTTTGCAGGTTTTCCCACTTACAAAGCATGTAGAAGTCTGTAATTTTTATCATAGGTACTCTTCAACTGTGAGTGACGGAATCTAAAACAAAAATCCAGAAAATCACATTGTATGATTTTTAAGTAATTAATTTGCATTTTATTGCATGACATAAGTATTTGATACATCAGAAAAGCAGAACTTAATATTTGGTACAGAAATCTTTGTTTGCAATTACAGAGATCATACGTTTCCTGTAGTTCTTGACCAGGTTTGTACACACTGCAGCAGGGATTTTGGCCCACTCCTCCATCCAGATCCTTCAGGTTTCGGGGCTGTCGCTGGGCAATACGGACTTTCAGCTCCCTCCAAAGATTTTCTATTGGGTTCAGGTCTGGAGACTGGCTAGGCCACTCCAGGACCTTGAGATGCTTCTTACGGAGCCACTCCTTAGTTGCCCTGGCTGTGTGTTTCGGGTCGTTGTCATGCTGGAAGACCCAGCCACGACCCATCTTCAATGCTCTTACTGAGGGAAGGAGGTTGTTGGCCAAGATCTCGCGATACATGGCCCCATCCATCCTCCCCTCAATACGGTGCAGTCGTCCTGTCCCCTTTGCAGAAAAGCATCTCCAAAGAATGATGTTTCCACCTCCATGCTTCACGGTTTGGATGGTGTTCTTGGGGTTGTACTCATCCTTCTTCTTCCTCCAAACACGGCGAGTGGAGTTTAGACCAAAAAGCTCTATTTGTGTCTCATCAGACCACATGACCTTCTCCCATTCCTCCTCTGGATCATCCAGATGGTCATTGGCAAACTTCAGACGGGCCTGGACATGCGCTGGCTTGAGCAGGGGGACCTTGCCTGCGCTGCAGGATTTTAATCCATGACGGCGTAGTGTGTTACTAATGGTTTTCTTTGAGACTGTGGTCCCAGCTCTCTTCAGGTCATTGACCAGGTCCTGCCTTGTAGTTCTGGGCTGATCCCTCACCTTCCTCATGATCATTGATGCCCCACGAGGTGAGATCATGCATGGTGCCCCAGACCGAGGGAGATTGAACTTCTTCCATTTTCTAATAATTGCGCCAACAGTTGTTGCCTTCTCACCAAGCTGCTTGCCTATTGTCCTGTAGCCCATCCCAGCCTTGTGCAGGTCTACAATTTTATCCCTGATGTCCTTACACAGCTCTCTGGTCTTGGCCATTGTGGAGAGGTTGGAGTCTGTTTGATTGAGTGTGTGGACAGGTGTCTTTTATACAGGTAACGAGTTCAAACAGGTGCAGTTAATACAGGTAATGAGTGGAGAACAGGAGGGCTTCTTAAAGAAAAAGTAACAGGTCTATGAGAGCCGGAATTCTTACTGGTTGGTAGGTGATCAAATACTTATGTCATGCAATAAAATGCACATTTATTATTTAAAAATCATACAATGTGATTTTCTGGATTTTTGTAAGTAGGAAAACCTGCAAAATCGGCAGTGTATCAAATACTTGTTCTCCCCACTGTAGGTGGCTTGTCTGGACAAATAAGGATTACATTCAGGGGAAAAGAGGTAAGAAAATAGCTAAATGCTACGTACAGCTTACCTTGTGGTGCCTTAATGCTCACTGAGGGAGAACTATATTTTCTATCAAAGAGAAAATATTTCTTAGACCTCTACACTTTCAAATCCCCAAGGTCAAATCCTAGCGTAATCCTCTCCACCTGTTCCTCCTGACCTGCTCCTGTTGAATATGTTATATCCACAGATCACTACGCTACATGGCCAGGGCTTTCAAATACTTTTAGCGTTTGCTCTAGCTTACCATTAATTCCATTGAGACAGGCAAGCTCAAACAAGCCCAGCTAAAGTATTTGAAATTATTTAAAATAGTACTTGAACCGAGGTCTGCTACTGAGACCCAGCCACACCACCTGGGACACTCTACGATACAGACAGACATACACGGGTGCCCATGCTAAGAGCTGGCACAACAACACTCAGCCAGGCTGGGTCTCACATGGTATCAGTCACATGGCTTGGAATGGAACAGAGTGCCCCACCCAGTGTCCCTTGCCAGATTGGGTCCTACTGTATGTTTGGAATCTGTCCCAGTGCCCCACCCAGTGTCTCTCGGGTGGGGAGATCAATAAAGTATCTATCTATCTATCTATCTATCTATCTATCTATCTATCTATCTATCTATCTATCTATCTATCTATCTATCTATCTATCTATCTATCTATCTATCTATCTATCTATCTATCTATCTATCTATCTATCTATCTATCTATCTATCTATCTATCTATCTATCTATCTATCTATCTATCTATCTATCTATCTATCTATCTATCTATCTATCTATCTATCCTCACACACGGTAAGACACTCAGCCAGGCTGGGTCCCATATCTGTCACATGGTTTGGAACTAGTCCCAGAGCCCCGCCCTATCTATGCCCCTCCCTCACCAGTCCATATACACAGATCTCCTCCTCTGAATTGAACTCTAACGGCTTGTTCACTGTCCCTCTAACGAAACACCAGGGCAAAGCCAAGAAGCCAAAACAGCCCAACAACACAAAACACCAGGGCAAAGCCAAGAAGCCAAAACAGCCCAACATCACAAAACACAGGGCAAAGCCAAGAAGCCAAAACAGCCCAACAACACAAAACACCAGGGCAAAGCCAAGAAGCCAAAACAGCCCAACAACACAAAACACCAGGGCAAAGCCAAGAAGCCAAAACAGCCCAACATCACAAAACACAGGGCAAAGCCAAGAAGCCAAAACAGACCAACAACACAAAACACAGGGCAAAGCCAAGAAGCCAAACGAGCCCAACAACACAAGCTCATTAATAGAGCTACTAATCTTCCTCTAAAGACAGTAGAGGGGTCAGCGCTGACTGCCGGGGGTCCTGGCTGCTAACCGATAGACAGGGCAAGAGAGTGTAATTGAGGGTGGATGGTGGATAAATAATATAGTACAGTACTACTGTAACTCTCCCCATTTGTCCAGCACTGTGAGATGCCAGAAGGGCTCACCACCCCATACACAGGAGCAGCCAAGCCTCCAACCACGCCTGAACCCCTCTAGGGCCCGACCATCACCCAATCCTCCCTGATTCAACATACTCCCTTTCCCCAAATCAAATCAAATGTTATTTGTCACAGACAGGTGTAGACAGTGAAATTAAATGTTTATGTCATTTTCCAACAATGCAATACAAATAAAAGAAAGAAAAATAAATAGTGACACAAGGAATGAATAATGCATAACAATAGCGAGTAAAAATAACATGGCTATATACAGGAAGTACCAGTACCGAGTCCATGTGCAGGGCTACGAGGTAATTGAGGTAGCTATGTACATATAGGTAGGGGTAAAGTGACTAGGCAACAGGATAGATAATAGACAGTAGCAGCAGCGTATGTAGTGAGTGTGTGTGTCTGTGTGAGTGTGTATGTCGTCAGTATGCATATGTGCGCATGTTATGTGTGTGGGCACATGTAGTATGTGTTTGTCTGTCTGTGTGTGTGTGTGTGTGTGTGTGTGTGTGTGTGTGTGTGTGTGTGTGTGTGTGTGTGTATGTGTGTGTTGTGGGGTCAGTGTAAGTATGTGTGAGTGTGTGGGTAGAGTCCATAGTGTGTGCATAGTAATAGAGTTAGTAGGTCAATTCAGGTAGTCCGGGTAGCTATTTGATTAGCTATTTAGCAGTCTTATGGCTTGGGGGTAGAAGCTGTTCAGGGTCGTGTTGGTTCCAGACTTGGTGCACTTGTACCCTTTGCTGTGCGGTAGCAGAGAACAGTCTATGGCTTTTGTGGCTGGGTTATTAGCATTAACATAGAGTAACTGACCCAGAATGAGGCCACAGCGCTGAAGACGGATGGGAGTCGTTTTGTGTCTGGCTTTGCCATCTGCTGTAGTTAGATAGTGGGTCACTGCAGGGCCAGTAGTATCATACTGGAGTAGTTTCATCAGAGAAGAAGCCTGTGCTTGCTTATTTTGCACTGCAATGGAAAGAGACGTACCGGAGTCTCTGCCATACCTGGAGGCAAGACTCCCACTGCAGAGCCACCATGGGAGAAGGGGACGATACTAGCCTGGAATTAAAAACGTATGTCAAGTTTTAATGGTGAAATTAAGCATATCAACTAGATTCCAGGCTCGGAAGATACTCCCGTGAACTGACATATTCCAGATGATCTGAAAGTAGTTAGCACCTCCCTATCACGCACTATCATGAACATCAGAGCATACTCACTCATGATTTAATAATATCACTAGTTTGAAACAGTAAAATAGCAATTTTGGAGCCTCAATTGGTAGACTGCCAAATGCTGCCAAAGTGTCTGCATATCTTTAAGACTTTCAGTTAATAAATGCCTTGTGATTTACAGATCAAATAGCCTTGGTAATTCACAGTCTGAATAATCCTGTGCTGAACCATTCCTGATCTGATACGGAGTTCCTGAACCAAGGAAAGCAAGAAATGCCACCTTCAATAACGCGCAATTTGCAGTAACAACTTCACATTTTAATGACATTTCAAGCCCAATAAAGGGAGATACATTTCAGGCCATCAGCGTTATAGTCACTTCATCTAACCATTTCAGTCCATCAGCGTTATCGTCACTTCATCTAACCTTAATGTGCAAGCGGAGATAAACACAGAAGACAGAGGACTCATAAAGCCTTTCAGAGTAGGAGTGCCTTTGCCTTTTAGATCTTAATGAACAAGATTACATGGACAGAGGGGACCTGATCCTATAATCAGCACTATAAGCCCCCCCGTCTATTTATACCTGGTAAAATAAGGGTAAAAACATTTATAATAATAATGTAGATCAGCACAGTCCTTGTGGATACGAGCCCAGGCTTCTCTGACTGACGATCACCCCACACCTTCACAGGTGATATGAGACTGCTGTACTGCTGTCAAGTGCTCTCCTATAAGATCCTTTGGAAAGGCTCTCATTTGGGTTTATGATGTTGCATCATGTAGCACTAATTCCAAAACGTTTTGGGACACTGTTAAATCCATGGAAAATAAGAGCACCTCCTCCCAGCTGCCCACTGCACTGAGGCTAGGAAACACTGTCACCAGTGACAAATCTATGATAATCGAGAATTTCAATAAGCATTTTGCTACGGCTGGCCATGCTTTCCACCTGGCTACCCCTACCCTGGTCAACAGCTCTGCACCCCCTGCAGCAACTTGCCCAAACCCCACCCCGCTTCTCCTTCACCCAAATCCAAATATGGAACCTTACAAATCAGCTGGGCTAGACAATCTGGACCCTTTCTTTCTAAAATGATCTGCCGCAATTGTTGCAACCCCTATTACTAGCCTGTTCAACCTCTCTTTCATATCGTCTGAGATCCCTAGAGATTGGAAAGCTGTCGCAGTCATCCCCCTCTTCAAAGGGGGAGACACTCTAGTTACAGACCTATATCCATCCTGCCCTGCCTTTCTAAATTCTTTGAAAGCCAAGTTAACAAACAGATCACCAACCGTTTCGAATCCCACCGTACCTTCTCCGCTATGCAATCTGGTTTCCGAGCTGGTCATGGGTGCACCTCAGCCACACTCAAGGTCCTAAACGATATCATAACCGCCATCGATAAAAGACAGTACTGTGCAGTCGTCTTCATCGACCTGGCCAAAGCTTTCGACTCTGTCAATCACTGCATTCTTATCAGCAGACTCAATAGCTTTGGTTTCTCAAATGACTGCCTCGTCTGGCTCACCAACTACTTCTCAGATAGAGTTCAGTGTGTCAAATCGGAGGGCCTGTTGTCCGGACCTCTGGCAGTCTCTATGGGGGTGCCACCGGGTTCAATTCTTGGGCCGACTCTATTCTCTGTATATATCAATGATGTCGCTCTTGCTGCTGGTGACTCTCTGATCCACCTCTACGCTGACGACACCATTCTGTATACATCTGGCCCTTCTTTGGACACTGTGTTAACAAACCTCCAAACGAGCTTCAATGCCATACAACACTCCTTCAGTGGCCTCCAACTGCTCTTAAATGCTAGTAAAACTAAATGCACGCTCTTCAATCGAACGCCCCCCGCACCCGCCCGCCGGACTAGCATCACTACTCTCGACGGGTCTGACTTAGAATATGTGGTTAGACTGTAAACTCTCCTTCCAGACTCACATTAAGCATCTCCATTCTAAAATTAAATCTAGAATTGGCTTCCTATTTCTCAACAAAGCCTCCTTCACTCATGCTGCCAAACATGCCCTCGTAAAAATGACTATCCTACCGATCCTTGACTTTGGCGATGTCATTTACAAAATAGCCTCCAACACTCTACTCAGCAAATTGGATGTAGTCTATCACAGTGCCATCCGTTTTGTTACCAAAGCCCCATATACTACCCACCACTGCGACCACAATACTCTCGTTGGCTGGCCCTCACTACATATTTGTTGCCAAACCCACTGGCTCCAGGTCATATATAAGTCTTTGCTAGGTAAATCCCTGCCTTATCTCAGCTCGCTGGTCACCATAGCAACACCCACACGTAGCATGCGCTCCAGCAGGTATATTTCACTGGTCATCCCCAAAGCCAACACCTCCTTTGGATGCCATTCCATCCAGTTCTCTGCTGCCAATTACTGGAACAAATCGCAAAAATCATTGAAGCTGGAGACTACCATCTCCCTCAATAACTTTAAGTATCCGCTGTCAGAGCAGCTTACCGATCACTGCACCTGTACACAGCCTATCTGTAAATAGCCCACCCAACTACCTCATCCCCATATTGTTATTTTTGCTCATTTGCACCCCAGTATCTCTATTTGCACATCATCATCTGCACATCTATCACTCCAGTGTTAATGCTAAATTGTAATTATTTCGCCACTATGGCCTATTTATTGCCTTACCTTCCTAATCTTTCTACATTTGCACACACTGTATATAGATTTTCTATTGTGTTATTGACTGTACGTTTGTTTATCCCATGTGTAACTCTGTGTTGTTGTTTTTGTCGCACTGCTTTGCTTTATCTTGGCCAGGTCGAAGTTGTAAATGAGAACTTGTTCTCAACTGGCCTACCTGGTTAAATAAAGGTGAAATTAATAAAAATTTAATAACTGCTATAGTCATTCCTTTATCTGTTGGAGAAGCTGAATTTGAGCAATAACCTCAGAACAAAGAGAATTAACTTATGTCCCGCAGGGGAAACGACTTTGAATATATAAAGAAAGGGGAAAATCTAACTCATACAATGCCCTTGGAAAAAAAAGGATAATTTCAACATTTCATTGCTGGTCCATTAGACCTACACAAAATGTATGTTTATTCTGCTTATATACTGCTGTTTACTCACTGTGTACGTACTGTATATACTGTATTCTCATCATAGCTCATCCTAATATATCTACTACTGTCCATACCATTTTCTTTCTGTCATTTCTAGATTTATAGTTTAGATTTTTTGATTATTTATGTATTTGTATTGTATTTCCGTGGCATTCTACTGCACTGTTGGAGTTAGTAAAATAAGTAAAATAAGAATTTATAGCATCTGCTTGTCAGGCTCTGGCCATAGAGAAGCCTAACTTGCTTCTCTATGTGGCGGTGGTCAGAGTCTGACAGTGTCGTCCTTTTCTGTTTCTATGTGGGGTTTAGGTTGGATCCCTAATTAGAGGCAGCTGCACGGCATTGTCTCTAATTAGGGATCCAATATATGTGGAGTCTGTCCATCACGTTGGTGTGGGTCGTTATCGTACATGTCGAGGTATATGTCGCAGTCACGGGTGAAGTAAGTGTATTCCTCCTGTTACGTTCGTTCAGTATTCGTGTTTGATTTTGTAAAGGTTACGTTTGTTCGATCGTGTCTGTTTGTATAGTTCGTTCATTAAGATTTATTACATAGTATATAATAAAGAAAAATGTCGAACTGCTATCCCTGCGCTGCGTCTTGGTCTCTCCAAACCCCATTTCGTGACACTGCTATAACACCTGCAAATCTGTGTACGCAACCAATAAACTTTGATTTGAAATATTTTATCTTGGGACATTTATAGGTTGATTAAAACACTTCACCCATGGCTGTCAATAATCTCATGAGCTTTACATACTATCTAGTGTTCTCAGATTCTCAGACCCTGGACATACCTAGCAGCACATAGCCCCATCCCTGGCCCTAGGGGTCATGGGAAATGCTGATCTAAAGTTTAAGGTGGGGGAAATAAGAGAGTGGGGCTAATATAGAGCTCAGGAGCAATTACACTGAGCCAACTGGCCAGGGGTTAGACTGCATTGTGCGGGCTGACCTGTGATCTTTTTAACCCTGGGGGTCACCTCTGAGGGGTGAAGACGATTAACCTCTCGATGTGAGACAAGTGTCTTTGAAAGGGGAGACTGAGGAGACAGTATGGAACAACTGGGCCGTGCTTACGTACGTGACACCATTTGTGTCTCGGTGTGTGTGTGTGTGTGTGTGTGTGTGTGCAAATATGCAGTATGTCTGCATGTTTCATGTCAGTTTTCATGTCAGGCCTAATAAATGGTAAGTAATTACGGGTAAGAAGATGTTAAGTGAATTGTGGAGATTCCATGCCAGAGTTGGCCGAAAATATGTTTGGTGTCTCAGATTGTTCTGGCAATTTTCACATTGTAACTTCATTGGGAGGAAGGAAGTTGGTATCACAAACCATTTTTGGGGAAAATCATGATGAAAGTGGCCATTTTAGGCCCTTTTTAGACCTATACATGCCTGCTGTAAGACCCTGATCGCAGACAAACAACATATTTGTGTCATTAGAGGGTTCTCTCAAATACTGAGTATGTCTAGATTCTGAAATAAACATTTCAACCTTAAAAATATGAATATTATAATCTCAAAAGTACCCTATTTGATTTGTTTGTAACAATATACACTTCAAACACGTCACATTTCCAGATTGGGCTCTCTGGTACTTATAATGATATGACCAATTTTATATATAAACAATCACAGCCTTCCTTTAGGACTGCACCAGAAGAGGGAGTTCCCTTTGAATAAATGTTCTTATTCACGGTGTTGGTGGTGCTCATAAAATGTACCTTACCTTCAGGATTAGCAGAGAGCCCACTCTGGAAATTTGCTGTACTTGTAGAGTATATTGTTTCAAACAATGTCTTAAGTAATATCAAAAAGGCTACTTTTGAGATATTAATATTCATATTTTTTATGTTAAATAAATGTAAAAAATATATGTCAAGCATCTTCACAATGAAGTTTCTCTGTGAGAATTGCCAGAACAATCTGAGATACAAAAAATATTTTCGGACTACGCAGGCATGGAATCGCCCAATTTTAATGTCATTCAGCAAATTGACATTAATCTGTGTAACAGGGGATCTGTAGAAAACCCTTACAGTTTCCCATGAGTACTTCTCAGAACCCTCTCTCTGGCCCTGGGATGTAGAGACAAATTTTGTGACTTGTGACTACAGCTGAGTCTATTGTCTTGCTGCAGAAGGCCACTTCACAACCTACACTGGGGGCCAAAAGTTTGGAATATTACTCATTCAAGGGTATTTCTTTATTTGCAAAAAATTTTACATTGTAGAATAAAAGTGAAGACATCAAAACTATGACATAACACATATGGAATCATGTAGTAACCAAAACAGTGTTAAACAAATCAAAACATATTTGAGATTCTTCAAAGTAGCCATTCTTTGCCTTGATGACAACTTTGCACACTCATGGCATTCTCTCAACCAGCTTCATGAGGACCGCCACAGGAATGGAAGACCCAGAAATACCTCAGCTGCAGAGGATAAGTTCATTAGGGTTACCAGCCTCAGATTGCAGCCCAAATAAATTCTTCACAGAGTTCAAGTAACAGACAGCTCAACATCAACTGTTCAGAGGAGACTGTGTGAATCAGGCCTTCATGGTCAAATTGCTGCAAAGAAACCACTACTAAAAGACACCAATAAGAAGAGACTTGCTTGGGCCAAGAAACACGAGCAATGGACATTAGACCGGTGGAAATTTGTCCTTTGGTCTGGAGTCCAAATTTGAGAATTTTGGATCCAACCTCAACCAAATTTAGATGGTTTGGGATGAGTCGGACCGCAGTGAAGTAAAAGCAGCCAACAAGTGCTCAGCATATGTGGGAACTCCTTCAAGACTGATGGAAAAGCATCCAGGTGAAGCAGATTGAGAGAATGCCAAGAGTGTCCAAAGCTGTCATCAAGGCAAAGGGTGGCTATTTGAAGATTCTCAAATATAAAATATATTTTGATATGTTTACTTCATGATTCCATATGTGTTATGTCATAGTTTTGATGTTTTCACTTTCATTCTACAATGTAAAAAATAGTGCAAATAAAGAAAAACCCTTGAGTGAGTAATATTCCATACTTTTGGCCCCCAGTGTATATGTTAGGGACCAGGTTGCCAGGGAACAGAGTCAGCTGATCCGGTCAGCCAATCAGTGGCATATCCTGGGGTTGGAGACCCCAGTCTAGCCCTGAACTCTTTTGTTGTCTCCAGGAAGGCAGGTTGAGACAACCTTTATAAACTCCTGTCCACCTCAACTCACATCTGGACCCTTGCCACATGGACAAGTCTTCTTCTGGAGTCCCTGAACTGTGTAAGTATACTAGTAACTGGTCAGGGTTCAGTTGATATATACTGAACAAAAATATAAATGCAACATGCAACAATTTCTAATATTTTCCTGAGTTACAGTTCATATAAGATCAGGCAATTTAAATAAATAAATTAGGCCCTAATCTATGGATTTCACATGACTAGGAATACAGATATAAATATGTTGGTCACAGATACCTTTAAAAAAAATGTAGTGGCATAGATCACAAACCCAGTCAGTATCTGGTGTAACCACCATTTGCATCATGCAGCGCAACATTGTATAGAGTTTATCAGGCTTTTGATTGTGGCCTGTGGAATGTTGTCCCACTCCTTTTCAATGGCTGAACGCGCTGTCATACAAGTCGACCCAGAGCATCCCAAACATGCTCAATGGGTGACGTCTGGTGAGTATGCAGGCCACGGAAGAACTAGGACATTTTCAGCTTCCAGGAATTGTGTGCAGATCCTTGCGACATGGGGCAGTGAATTATTGCGCTGAAACATGAGGTGATGGCGGGGATGAATGGCATGACAATGGGCCTTAGGGTCTCGTCACGGTATCTCTGTACATTCAAATTGCTATCAATAAAATGCAATTTGTTTTGTTGTCCGTAGCTTATGCCTGCCCATACTAGTCCCACCGCCACCATGGGGCACTCTGTTCAGCAAACCGCTTGCCCACACCATACACATTGTCTGCCATCTGCCCAGTACAGTTGAAAGAGCACACTTCTCCAGCGTGCCAGTGGCCATCGAAGGTGAGCATTTGCCCACTGAAGTCGGTTACGATGCCGAACTGCAGTTAGGTCAAGACCCTGGTGAGGACGACGAGCATGCAGATGAGCTTCCCTGAAACGGTTTCTGACAGTTTGTGCTTTGGTTGTGCAAACCCACAATTTCATCAACTGTCCGGGTGGCTGGTCTCAGACGATCCCGCGGGTGAAGAAGCCGGATGTGGAGGTCCTAGGCTGGCGTGGTCACACGTGGTCTGTGGTTGTGAGGCCGGTTGGACGTACTGCCAAATTCAATAAAACGACGTTGGAGGTGGCTTATGGTAGAGAAATGAACATTAAATTCTCTGGCTACAGCTCTGGTGGATATTCCTGCAGTCAACATACCAATTGCACACTCCCTCAAAACTTGAGACATCTGTGGCATTGTGTTGTGTGACTAAACAACATATTTTAGAGTGGCCTTTTAGAGTCCCCAGCACAAGGTGCACCTTTGTAATGATCATGCTGTTTAATCAGCTTCTTGATATGCTACACCTGTCAGGTGGATGGATTATCATGACAAAGGATAAATGCTCACTAACAGAGATGTAAACAAATTTGACCACAACATTTTAGATAAATCAGCTTTTTGTGCGTATGGAACATTTATGGGATATTTTATTTCAGCTCATGAAACACACTTTACATGTTGCGTTTATATTTTTGTTCAGTATATTTAATCTGTACATGTCATAGGATCTTAGTGCTATGTTAATACATGCCCATACATACCTCTTTCAGTGTACAGATGCTAATAATTAATTCCTTTGTACTAGTCATTTTACTTGCTTCTGTTTATCTGGCCCTCATGGCATAGTTTATTTATGTCTTAGCTATTCAGGCCATGAGGTAGAATCTCTCCCCATTGTTCACACTCACTCAATAGGCCGACCAGTGACGTCATCGCGTCCAGAGTCACTTCCTGGCCTCTACCAACATGGTCGTTGTTTACATGTTAGCATACTAGCATGCTACCGCTAACTGTTAGCCTTGCTAGCCGCTAATGCTCCTCATAGCTGCTACCTGTAAACCCTGTTACCCCTGTTACATAGCGGTGCTATTACTGTTAGCCTGTGCTACATGCTACAACGCTATTAGCCTTCACTGTTAGTACTCTTGTGTAATACATAGTGCCGTAGGAAAGTATTCAGACGCCTTGACTTTTTCCACATTTTGTTACGTTACAGCCTTATTTTAAAATTGAATAAATAATAAAAAATCATCAGAAATCTACTCACAATACCCCATAATGACAAAGTGAAAAAAGGTTTTTAGAAATGTTTGCAAATTTATTGAAAATAAAAAACAGAAATACAAGTCTTCAAACCCTTTGCTATGAGACTCGAAATTGAGCTCAGGTGCATCCTATTTCCACTGATCATCCTTGAGATGTTTCTATAATTTGATTAGAGTCCACATGTGGTAAATTGATTGGACATGATTTGGAAAGGCACACACCTGTCTATATAAGGTCCCACGGTTGACAGTGCATGTCAGAGCAAAATTGGCCTTAGAGCTCCGGGACAGGATTGTGTCAAGGCACAGATCTGGGGAAGGGTACCACAACATTTCTGCAGCATTGAAGGTCCACAAGAACACAGTGGCCTCCATCATTCTTAAATGGAAGAAGTTTGGAACCACCAAGACTCTTCCTAGAGCTGGTCGCCCGACTAAACTGAGCAATCGGGGAAGAAGGGTCTTGATCAGGGAGGTGACCAAGAACCCGATGGTCACTCTGACAGAGATCTCGAGTTCCTCTGTGGAGATGGGAGAACCTTCCAGAAGGACAACCATCTCTGCAGCACTCCACCAATCAGGCCTTTATGGTAGAGTGACCAGACAGAAGCCACTCCTCAGTAAAAGGTATATAACAGTGAGCTTGGATTTTGGCAAAAGGCACCTAAAGAATCTCAGACCATGAAAACAAGATTTTCTGGTCTGATGAAACCAAGATTGAACTCTTTGGCCTGAATGCCAGGAGCCATGACTGGAGGAAACCTGGCAGTGAAGCATGGTGGCAGCAGCATCATGCTGTGGGGATGTTTTTCAGAGGCAGGGACTGGGAGTCTAGTCAGGATTGAGGGAAAGATGAACAGAGCAAAGTACAGAGAGATCCTTGATGAAAACATGATCCAGAGCACTCAGGACCTCAGACTGGGGCGAAGGTTCACCTTTTTATTATTTTTCATACTGCCGCACTATGTATCATGTATCTGTCTTTTGTGTATTTCCATCCATCCATCCATCCATCCATCCATCCATCCATCCATCCATCCATCCATCCATCCATCCATCCATCCATCCATCCATCCATCCATCCATCCATCCATCCATCCATCCATCCATCCATCCATCCATCCATCCATCCATCCATCCATCCATCCAACCCACCGGAACGAACCTAAGCACACAGCCAATACAAGGCAGGAGTGGCATTGGGACAAATCTCTGAATGTCCTTGAGTGGCCCAGCTAGAGCCCGGACCAATCGAACATCTCTGGAGAGACCTGAAAATAGCTGTGCAGCAACGCTCCCCATCCAACCTGACAGAGCTTGAGAGGATCTGCAGAAGGAAACTCCCCAAACACAGGTGTGCCAAGCTTGTTGCGCCATACCCAAGAAGACTTAAAGCTTTAATCGCTGCCAAATTTGCTTCAACAAAGTATGTGATATTTCCATTTTTTTTATTTTATAAATTAGCAAAAAAATCTAAAAACCTGTTTATGCTTTGTCATTATGGGGTAATGTGTGTAGATTGATGACGGAAAAAGCCAGTTTAATCAATTTTAGAATAAGTCTGTAACCTAACAAAATGTGGAAAAAGTCAAGGGGTCTGAATACTTTCAGAAGACACTGTATTCCCTGTTTCTTCTGTTCCATTACAGAAAACCAGGACACACTACAACACTATCACTACCACTAGTTCCCTCCTCTGTAAAGTCCTGTGTTTGGTGTCTGGCAATAAAGTGTGAATTGTATCCCTGTCTCCTGCTGGTCATTATCAGTCCTATTACCAGGACTCTGGGACAGTTGTACCTCTATGGAAGACCACCACTTTTTTTCATGGTCACTGAGAAATACTCTTGGGCAACTGTAAATGTTTTCTGGAGGATCTTATATGTATCAGTTAAAAACGGAGGACATTAAAGTATCCTTACCTTATCTGAATACACAAAGAACAGGATGAGTAATATCAGCTCTGCCAGCAGGATTATCAGCAAGACAATGAAGAACTGCAAAAGAAAGGGAAACAGAGAGGGGGGGGGGGAGACAGAGGGAGAAAAAGACAGCGAGAAAGGGAGGGAGAGAGATGGAGAGAAAGACAGCGAGAGAGGGAGGGAGATGGAGAGAAAGACAGCGAGAGAGGGAGGGAGATGGAGAGAAAGACAGCGAGAGAGAGAGAGGGAGAGAGATGGAGAGAAAGACAGTGAGAGAGATGGAGAGAAAGACATAGAGAGAGAGAGGGAGAGAGATGGAGAGAAAGTGAGTGCCTGAGGACCAGTGAACATGCTTGGAGGAGGAGGTTTAATTGCTCCACAGATTAATCTCCCACGGACGCAGCCCAGCACCTCCTCACTCCTTAAACTAAATATTTACTCTATCCCTTCTACACAGCATGGGAGCAGTGCAGCAGTCGCTCCCATAGAACTCTCAATTTGAGAGTTCTATACATTTTGTTTTGAGTTTATTATTTGTGTCACGTCTGTATGAAAAAGGGATCACAGCAAAAACAGCACAGACAGTTGTTTATTGAATCTTTAGGTGGCCAGTTCAGCGTTAGATTGTTTCATTGAATGTTTTGTCTTTTCTTTGCAGATCCCACAAAGTTTGTTTGTCATATTTCCTCCGGTGTGGAAAGTTTCAGGAACAGCTTGTTTAGACAAAAAGTTGGTTCTCTGATTATAGTGTGTATGTGTTTGTGTACGTATTCTTCTGTGTGCGCACAGACTCACTTTCATGGCCCACTTGGGGTTAGGGGAGACCGGTGTAGGCCGTCATTGTAAATAAGAATTTGCTCTTAACTGACTTGCCTAGTTAAATAAAGGTTAAATAACAATACAAAATAAACAAATTGTCTAGGCGCAAGCTTTCTGATGCTTTTTGACTTTTAAATATTTCAAATAGTTACAATCCAAAGAGAGTTTGTTCACAGAACAACTTTACAGATAATATGTCAGGCTGGTACCTCAGATCTGGCTGGCCCAAAGAGGGCTAAATCTAATATGATGTTTCCAGACAGAAATTATCTTCCCAGGTTTGGGAAGGTTTGGGCGAATATGAAATACCCATTTGCTGAATCTGATATGACTTAAAGTTGCACTATGCAGAAATTGCTCCGCCATTTACTGGTTGCTTAAATTCTAATAGTTTGTCTAATTTCAGTTTCTGTGACAAAACAAGCAAGTATAGTGTAGAGAATCATTGTACCATCTAAATCGCAGTGAAATATATATATATCTATTTCTTTTTAGCTCTCTCTCTCTCTCTCTCTCTCTCTCTCTCTCTCTCTCTCTCTCTCTCTCTCTCTCTCTCTCTCTCTCTCTCTCTCTCTCTCTCTCTCTCTCTCTCTCTCTCTCTCTCTCTCTCTCTCTCTCTCTCTCTCTCTCTCTCTCTCTCTCTCTCACATACAAAATTGTTTAAGCAGGTAGTGTAGACCTAGTGATGTGCTGATGCGGAGTATTCAATATGCTTTTAACTGATGTGTGAGCTAGCTGCTCCAAGGGATTTAAAAAGTTTTGCATTCAGTTATGTAAACCTACTCGTGCGTTACCTTTTCAAACTTTGCTAATTAAATCAAACTTGAGATACAACTCGAGTTAACACTTTTCCGGGAACAACATGAGTCTAGACAAACAATAGTATTCTTTGTATTAAATAATTCAAAGCTCTGAGTTATTTTTTTACCAATATAATGAATGTGTCATTATGAGTGCTACACAATTCAAGCATGTGACACAAAGGGCCTCACACTGACAATTCTTTCAATCAGGCTGTGACCATGGCCATGGAGGAATGGGAGACTCCTGCCGTGGCTGGCACTCAGGTCTAATTTTCTCTACTGAGGATTCATCTCCCCCGTTGAGCTCGTTGGGGGGGGGATTAGAGAGATACAGTTGAAGTCGGAAGTTTACATACACCTTAGCCAAATACATTTAAACTCAGTTTTTCACAATTCCTGACATTTAATCCTAGTAAAAATTCCCTGTCTTAGGTCAGTTAGGGTCCACTTTATTTTAAGAATGTGAAATGTCAGAATAATAGTAGAGAGAATGATTTATTTCAGCTTTAATTTCTTTCATCACATTCCCAGTGGGTCAGAAGTTTACATACACTCAATTAGTATTCGGTAGCATTGTCTTTAAATTGTTTAACTTGGGTCAAACGTTTCACAGTCCCACAATAAGCGGAAACGTCCCACAATAAGTTGGGTGAATTTTGGCTCATTCCTCCTGACAGAACTGGTGTAACTGAGTCAGGTTTCTAGGCCTCCTTGCTCGCACATGCTTTTTCAGTTCTGCCCACAAATTTGCTATAGGATTGAGGTCAGGGCTTTGTGATGGCCACTCCAATACCTTGACTTTGTTGTCCTTAAGCCATTTTGCCACAACTTTGGAAGTATGCTTGGAGTCATTGTCCATTTGGAAGACCCATTTGTGATGAAGCTTTAACTTCCTGACTGATGTCTTGAGATGTTGCTTCAATATATCTATATTCAATATATATAACAAGTATTTGATACACTGCCGATTTTGCAGGTTTTCCTACTTACAAAGCAAGTAGAGGTCTGTAATTTTTATCATAGGTACACTTCAACTGTGAGAGACGGAATCTAAAACAAAAATGCTGAAAATCACATTGTATGATTTTTAAATAATTAATTTGCATTTTATTGCTTGACATAAGTATTTGATCACCTACCAACGAGTAAGAATTCCGGCTCACACAGACCTGTTAGTTTTTCTTTAAGAAGCCCTCCTGTTCTCCACTCATTACTTGTATTAACTGCACCTGTTTGAACTCGTTACCTGTATAAAAGACACCTGTCCACACACTCAATCAAACAGACTCCAACCTCTCCACAATGGCCAAGACCAGAGAGCTGTGTAAGGACATCAGGGATAAAATTGTAGACCTGCACAAGGCTGGGATGGGCTACAGGACAATAGGCAAGCAGCTTGGTGAGAAGGCAACAATTGTTGGTGCAATTATTAGAAAATGGATGAAGTTCAAGATGACGGTCAATCTCCCTCGGTCTGGGGCACCATGCAAGATCTCACCTCGTGGGGCATCAATGATCATGAGGAAGGTGAGGGATCAGCCCAGAACTACACGGCAGGACCTGGTCAATGACCTGAAGAGAGCTGGGACCACAGTCTCAAAGAAAACCATTAGTAACACACTATGCCGTCATGGATTAAAATCCTGCAGCGCACGCAAGGTCCCCCTGCTCAAGCCAGCGCATGTCCAGGCCCGTCTGAAGTTTGCCAATGACCATCTGGATGATCCAGAGGAGGAATGGGAGAAGGTCATGTGGTCTGATGAGACAAAAATAGAGCTTTTTGGTCTAAACTCCACTTGCCGTGTTTGGAGGAAGAAGAAGGATGAGTACAACCCCAAGAACACCATCCCAACCGTACAGCATGGAGGTGGAAACATCATTCTTTGGGGATGCTTTTCTGTAAAGGGGACAGGACGACTGCACCGTATTGAGGGGAGGATGGATGGGGCCATGTATCGCGAGATCTTGGCCAACAACCTCCTTCCCTCAGTAAGAGCATTGAAGATGGGTCGTGGCTGGGTCTTCCAGCATGACAACGAACCGAAACACACAGCCAGGGCAACTAAAGAGTGGCTCTGTAAGAAGCATCTCAAGGTCCTGGAGTGGCCTAGCCAGTCTCCAGACCTGAACCCAATAGAAAATCTTTGGAGGGAGCTGAAAGTCCGTATTGCCCAGCGACAGCCCCGAAACCTGAATGATCTGGAGAAGGTCTGTATGGAGGAGTGGGCCAAAATCCCTGCTGCAGTGTGTGCAAACCTGGTCAAGAACTACAGGAAACGTATGATCTCTGTAATTGCAAACAAAGGTTTCTGATGTATCAAATACTTATGTCATGCAATAAAATGCAAATTAATTACTTAAAAATCATACAATGTGATTTTCTGGATTTTTGTTTTAGATTCCGTCACTCACAGTTGAAGAGTACCTATGATATAAATTACAGACTTCTACATGCTTTGTAAGTAGGAAAACCTGCAAAATCGGCAGTGTATCAAATACTTGTTCTCCCCACTGTAGATAGACGGAGATAAGAAAGAAAGAAAGAAAGAAAGAAAGAAAGACAGAGAGAGTTGTATATATGTGCCTGTGTGTTTGAATAGGTCTGCGTGTGTGGGCAGGCCAGATCATAACTCACACTCAGAAGCAGGCACTTGTTCTCCTTGATGGCTCCCAGGCAGCCCAGGAAGCCGGTCACCATGACGATGGCGCCGATGGCGATGACCAGGTTGGCAGCGGAGAGCGACGGGAAGGAGGGTGAGAAGGTGGCAAAGCTGCCCTGGGACACAGACAGCCAGATGCCCACGCCCAGCAGCCCACAGCCACACAACTGCAAGGCAAGAGATACCAGGTATGAGAGGTTGAAAATAGAATCATCACAAAGACATTGGCACCAAACCACCCCCCTCTTATCACCCACACGACCCCAACCCTATAGTTCATAACAATGTAGGTCAGATGTATTCAGCTCTTACCCTAGGAGGTCCAGACCCTACTGGTTTTCTGTTCTACCTGATAATGAATTGCACCCACCTGGTGTCCCAGGTCTAAATTTGAGTTTGAGCGCTGTAGAGGATACAACAGTCCTCTAGGTGGAGCAGTTCAGTTCAGGGCTGGAATTCCTCCACAGGACACTGCCACCTACAGAGACTGACTCACTCAGCAGAGACTGACTCATTGAATGTCTCTCAGATCTAGCATGCCCTCCATTAATGCACCACAGTGTTCATGGAGGAACCTGATTGGCAGAGAGTTGCCTTGGCTCTAGTGATAAGAGCAGACAGGACCGACACTGTGTGCATCCCAAATGGCACCCTGTTCCCTATATAGTGCACTACTTACACAAAAGTGCCATTTAAGACTGTGATATTGGCAGACAGTGATGCGCTGCAGCCCGCCATGCCGGCCCGGCCCCAGTGAAATATAAGCTGAAAGGTAAGTGGTGACAATTTCCTTTTGCCTAATGGAATGAAATATCCAATGCAATCATGTTGTGAATAAGAAATCACAATGAGGTGAAATATGGTTAGACACTGTGGTAAATCATAGCATCGCCATTCCTCCCTCTCTCCTACCTTTCCCTCCCTCCCTCCCTCCCTCCTACCTTTCCCTCCCTCCTCTCTCCTACCTTTCCCTCCCTCCTCTCTCCTACCTTTCCCTCCCTCCATCCCTCCTACCTTTCCCTCCCTCCATCCCTCCTACCTTTCCCTCCCTCCATCCCTCCTACCTTTCCCTCCCTCCCTCCTCTCTCCTACCTTTCCCTTCCTCCATCCCTGCTACCTTTCCCTCCCTCACTCCCACCCACCCACCCTCCCACCCTCATGGAGCGGTGTACTGTACACTAACCAACCTGCAAACCTGCAGCCCCAACACAGGAGCGCAGGCAAACCTGAACGTGATAAATAATGAATCACACGTACCCCCAAGCTAAATGAGTTGGTTAATTGGACTGACAAATAGAACCTTTAATACCTCTAAGCACTGAGCACTTAAAGAACAAGCCGGCTTACATCCAGAGATGACCTCCACAGCCTCTCTCATCGACACCCTCATCTAAGAGCCCCACAAAAGTGTGACTTTACTTTACAGAGCATAAAGTGGGAAAGAACCAAGTGTCTGTGTTAAAGTAAGCATCTTCCACACTGGTGGTGTATATGAGTATGCATGAGTGGGGTCTGTGAGGGTTGTGTGATGGTTATGTGAGGGCTGTGTCAAGGGGGGCTGGCCCACGGGGGCAAAGCCAGAGGGGCAAACTTCTGTCTGCTGCTGATGGTGGCGTCAAGAGATGTCTCGATCCCCCCCCCCCCCCCCGTGGGGCCTTGTGTTGAGTGGAGGATCACTCTCATTAACCTTTCAATATGGTTGTGCGGGCTGTGTGGCCTGTGTTTGTTTAGGCTAAAGTCGACAGATGATACCGCTTCATATATACATGGGGGCTTCAGGGGGTCCTGAACCATTTAAGACCTGAAATGGATGGAAAACACTCACGAAAACACTCCCATAATAAGATCCTTAGCAACAAAAGGTTGCTGAATTGAAAGTATTGAGATTCTACCATAGATAATGTGTTGCCAGGGGCACGATCCTGACTGCCTACCTGAGTTCCTGTGAAAGTTAAGGGATGGAGCGAGAGATGAGTCCATGACGCCTCAAAGCGAAGTACAGCGTTCGATCCCTCCGAAGCGGCAGATTAGATTGGCCACCCGATGGGCATCCTATTTAAAGGGACGCGGGGAACATTTGTTCCTTCCCTCAGAAAAACAGCAGTAAAACAAACAACTAACTGCTGTGTGGCTAACAAAGAGAGAGACCGACCAAGGAGTTGTTTGTTTGATTGGCATTAGATCAAGGCAGCCTCAGCTAAGTACGGGGCCTCAAGAATGCTATAATTGTCGCTCTGGATAAGAGCATCTGCTAAATGAATAAAATGTAAATGTAATCCCCTTAATAATACATAACCAACCACTCACGAGGAGGAGTGAGCCAGGAGTCCCGATTAAACATAGAAAATGAAAATGTCAACTGGAAATGCTGTGAAAGGTCACGTATGTCTTTATGCTGAGTGGATATGCAGATAGATTTCCCAGCTCATGAGGCCACTGCCATAGAAATAGAATAACTAGAACAGGCTTTCCCTTTCAATGGGTCTGTGATGGGTGGAGAGGCGGCCATATTGAGTGTACCTATAGGAGTAAAGCAAGAAAACATGCTTTTTTCCGATCTAATAATTCTCTATGGCCACAGTTCCTGTTGAGCGAGAGGGTTCATTGCGAGGACATGTAGTGGAGATACTAGGTACGTTATGAGGGCAGACAGGCAGAGAGGTTAGCCAGTCCAGGTGGAGGGAGGATCCTGTGCCTCTAGTTGATTGTGAGTAATGCCAGAATGCGTCCAAGTGTGTTTGCTGTAAGTGACTGTGAAGCCATCCAGCTCCCACTCAATCTGTCTGATCTCTGTCTATGTAATCTCTGTCTTACTACACCACTACTACCAGCCCTAATGTCAAACGTGAACAGATGTTATGTAGGGAAGCCCAGAGTAGAGATGACCTTCGATAGTCGTGACTGACCTCAAGCCTGCCTACTGATATGCTTATCCGGTTTTAATTGAGGACACTAGGATTGTTTTCACATCCCATCTGTGTGGATCAAATCACATTTTATTTGTTACATGCGCCAAATACAACTTACCATGAAATGCTTACCAATAATGCAGTTCTTATTTAAAAAATAAGAAAAATGTGTGTGTGTTTGTGTGTGTGTCCGTGGACGTGTTTAACTATTCTTGTGGGGACTTCTAGTAAACAAACAGAAATTTGACCAACTGGGGACATTTTATTGGTCCCAACAAAGGTCAAATTATATTTCTAGAGGGTTTAGGGTTAAGGTTGGAATTAGTGTTAGGGTTAGAGTTAGATTTAGGGTTAAGGTTAGGGTAATAATATGGGTTAGGGTTAGGTTTAGGTTTAGGGGTTAGGGAAAATAGGATTTTGAATGGGACTGAATTGTGTGTCCCGACATTTTGTTATATTACAGCCTTGTTCTAAAAATGATTAAATAAAAACATTTCCTCAGCAATCTACTCAGAATACCCCATAAAGACAAAGCAAAAACAGGTTCTTAAAAATATTTGCTCATAAAAGTATTCAGACCTGTTGAAATGAAATTGAGCTCAGGTGCATCCTGTTTCCATTGATCATCGTTGAGATGTTTCTACAACATAATTGGAGTCCACCTGTTGTAAATTAATTTGGAAAGGCACACACCTGTCTATATAAGTTCCCACAGTTGACAGTGCATGTCAGAGCAAAAACCAAGCCATGAGGTCCGTAGAGCTCCGAGACAGGATTGTGTCGAGGCACAGATCTGGGCAAGTACCAACAGATTTGTGCAGCCTTGAAGATCCCCAAGAACACAGTGGCCTCCATCATTCTTTTATTTATTTATTTATTTTTTATTTCACCTTTATTTAACCAGGTAGGTCAGTTGAGAACAAGTTCTCATTTGCAACTGCGACCTGGCCAAGACAAAGCAAAGCAGTGCGACAAATAACAACACAGAGTTACACATTAAACAAACAGTCAAAAACACAATAGAAAAATATATATACAGAGTGCAAAATGTAGTGCAAAAATGCAGTAAGGTTAGGAGGTAGGACAATAAATAGACTATAGTGGTGAAATAAATAACAGAATTATCATCATTAACACAGGAATGAAGGATGTGCAAATTATGATGTGCAAATAGAGATACTGGAGTGCAAGATTAGTGAAAAATAAACAAAAATAAATATGGGGATGAGGTAGTAGTGTGGGCTATTTACAGAAGGGCTATATACAGGTGCAGTGATCGATAAGCAGCTTTGACAACTGATGCTTAAAGTTATTGAGGGAGATAGGAACCTCTAGCTTCAATGATTTTTGCAATTTGTTTCAGTCATTGGCAGCAGCGAACTGGAAGGAATGGCGACCAAAGGAGGTGTTGGCTTTGGGGGTGACCAGTGAGATATACATATATATATATATATTCTATTCTTAAATGGAAGAAGTTTGGAACCACCAAGACTCTTCCTAGAGCTGTACGCCTGGCCAAACTCAGCAATCGGGGTAGAAGGGCCTTGGTCAGGGAGGTGACCAAGAACCTGATGGTCACTCTGACAGAGCTCTGTGGAGATGGCAGAACCTTCCAGAAGGATAACAATCTCTGCAGTACTCCACCAATCAGGCCTTTATGGTAGAGTGGCCAGATGGAAGCCACTCCGCAGTAGAAGGCACGACAGCCCACCTAAAGACTATAAGACCATGAGAAACAAGATTCTCTGGTCTGATGAAGATTGAACTCTTTGTCCTGAATGCCAAGCGTCACGTCTGGAGGAAACCTGGCACCATCCCTACGGTGAAGGATGGTCGTGGCAGCATCTTGCTGTGGGAATGTTTTTCAGCGGCAGGGACTGGGAGACTAGTCAGGCTTGAGGGAAAGATGAACGGAGCAAAATAAAGAGAGATCCTTGATAAAAACCTGCTCCAGTGCGCTCAGGACCTTAGACTGGGGTGTAGATTCACCTTCCAACAGGACAACGACCCTAAGTACACAGCCAAGATAACGCAGGAGTGGCTTCGGGACAAGTCTCTGAATGTCCTTGAGTGGCCCAGCCAGAGCCCAGACTTTAACCCGATCGAACATCTCTGGAGAGACCTGAAAATAACTGTGCAGCGACACTCCCCATCCAACCTGACAGAGTTTGAGAGGATCTGCAAAGAGGAATTGGAGAAACTCCCCAAATACAGGTGTGCCAAGCTTGTAGCGCACACCCAAGAATACTCAAGGCTGTAATCGCTGACAAAGGTGCTTCAACAAAGTACTCAGTGAAGGGTCTGAATACTAATGTTAATGTGACATTTCATATATTTCTTTCTTATACATTTGCAAAAATGCTTTGTCATTATGGGGTAACCGAAAGGTTGCTGGTTCGAATATCCGAGCCGACAAATAATCTTTCCTTGTGCCTTTGAGCAAAGCACTTACCCCTAATTTGCTCCAAGGGTGCCGTACTACTATGGCTGACCCTGTATAATAACACATTTCACTGCACCGATCTGGTGTATGTTACAATAAAACATATTTTTATATATATATATATATTTATTTATCTTGAAACGTTGACAACTAGCACTAGCGTTAGCGCAATGACTGGAAGTCTATGGGTATCTGCTAGTATGCTAGTAAATACCTATAGACTTCGAGTCATTGTGCTAACACTAGTTAGGATTGGCACATGAAACTGCCTCTAACTTCCTTCATACTGGACACAGAAACATAAAAATGGACCCCACGAGTTCATCTGACTCTGGGGAAGTAGATAAAGGGCCAAAATTATGATGTATCCCTTTAAGCTTGGGGGTTAGGTTTAGGTTAGGGGTTAGTGGTTAGGTTTAGAGTTAGGTTTAGGTGTTAGGGTTATGGGTTGGGGAAACGGTTAGGGTTAGAGGTTAGGGGAAAAATCCCACGAGGATAGAAGAACAAAAACGTGTGTGTGAAACTGACCCTCCAAACTACTTGCTCACCTTGCTTACATTGCAACACTACCACGTCTCTTTTTTTATTTGTGGGAATACTTGGGAACAGATTTCCTAAATTATATATATTTTTTGCTGAATTCCTGGTAATTAAAAATCACTCTCGGACGGTTTTTGGGGCGGGCAGCCTGTTGCCAACCCCTGATATAGGCCTAGAATGCTGCTTGGAGATTCTTGTGGCATATGGCCATAGTTCAGGGAAATGTACTTTTGACAGTGACATATTGTATGTGCAAATAGGCAAATATCTGAAATGACTTAACAAATTAAACTTACAAATGACACAAGAAATTATATAATTTCCTTTCCATACTGCATCATGACTCTAAATAACCTTAGTCTAAAATAAATGGGAAAAGGTATTTTTCATGGAACTCCTTCATCGTGAATCAAAAGGATCACATTTACCATTCATTTAACTGTGCACAAGTCTAGTCTTGACTCATACAGCTTGGCAAAAGCTGCCATATTTTTAGATGAAAAGTTATGAATAAATGTAGGGAAATTTAGTTTCATTGATGAACACACTCTTTTGGGGGAGTTAAGCAAAACAGAGTTTCACAAAAACATCCCTTACATTTAAATATGTATTCCTCTCGCTTGGCTCTCATCAAATACTAATGAAATCACATTCGCCACTATACATAACGTCTTATTAGATTATGCGTCAAGTTGGAACGATCGGGGAGAGGGGCAGTATGCTCTCTTGTTGCCCTCATTAGACAGGTGAATCTATGTTTGATGTTTTTATAGTTTTGCCTGTTCAACATAACATTGGTTATGATCATACGCCTAGCTTTAAAAACCCCAGGTGCTGGGCTTATGATAGTATGTGTACACTTCTGTTTGATCCTACAAAGATCCTTTTTGGATCGTATCGTTGCCATTAAGAAGCATATAGAGTGTGGGCCTCTGTTCTTTTCATGTACAACATAACAGCTTGAGTACTGTCAGTGTATTCATGTATGGTTTTCTCATATAGTAGCGTAGTCTATGAGAGTGAGCCATACAATATCCCAGGTAGATGTCTTGAACAGGAGACCCATTGGGCAAAATCTGGTGGAATCAACGTTGTTTCCGTGTCATTTAAACCAAAGAAATCAATGTAATGACGTTGAATCAACGTGGAAAACGTCATCAACATAAGGGCATTTCGTTTTTTTTTAACTCAAATTTTAACCTAAATACAATAACATGGTGAAATGTTTTATTGATTTCACGTTGAATTCTCGTTAGTTGACAACCCAACCAAATGTAAATCAAAACTAGACGTTGAACTGACGCCTGTGTCCAGTGGGTAGAAACTATTTTATCACACAAGTACAAGTGCAGAATGAATGACCCATGGCTTCTTACAGCGTTGTCTGGTTTGAAGTCCAAGTAACAGAGGAAAACTACTGTATATACTGTATATATACTGTATATATAGTTATGTTCAGAAAACTCTATTCTGACGCTGAACTCCTAATACAGCAGCATCTCTTCTGCAGCTCAGATGAAATTGCAGGGCATCATCATACTGTGTGTGTGTCCGCGCATGCGTGTGTGTTCAATATTGATTGCACTCGACTCAAGTCTGTCTAAATTATACTTTGGCACAAACAAATATACAGCATTTATAGCCCCGTCTCGATCTACATGACTATTGTTTTGCAACACCAGCAGGCACTACAAACAAACACGACCGATGACTCTGCTGCTGCTTTCCAGTAAAACACATCCTATGTACTGTACACTATCTCCTTGGTGTGTTCCTGGGTTGTTACTCCGCTCTGCTCACCCATCCTAGGTTGAGTATGCCTACAGTAAACTTCCCACTAAATAATTCACTAGGGCAATTTTGAGAACAGCACAGTGCTCTCAGGCTGTGAATAAACATGAAAAAATGCTTAAAAAGTGAGACAGATGCAGAGTATTAGATTAAAAAGCAATTTTTTTTTAGAGAGTACATTTAAAAAAAAGCACAGTTGAAGGCAAAGCTCAGTAACAAAGTACAGTGTAAATGGGACTATCGCCAATGGCTTTGAAATGATGCCTCTGTTGTTAATGAAAATGTCTCAATATAGTCCTGGTTCATTAATGCCCCATCCAGTCTTGCTTCTCCATCAGAGTCTTAATCAAGCGTTAGGGCACAACTGCTGACTGCAGCAGTTATGCCCTATACGCTGCTCTGCTAGCTGCTTGAATTAGTTCTCTGAACCCAGTATGTGTAAGAGCTAGTTTAAGGGCATTTAGTAAAGGAGAGAGTGAGAGAGAAAGATACAGACATACAGAGAGTGTGAGAGAGAGAGAGAGACCCATCTGTCTGCTTCCTGGAGCAGCGCTGAGAGAGGAATCCCACTCTTGGCTCTGACACTCCTACTGACAACCACCTCCAAATTTAGGAGAGAGGAAAGAGGACAGAACGAGAAAAGCACTGCAGATCTAGAGGCAGCAGCCCAACAGGATTCTTCAATCAGCCGGGGCAGTCACCGGCACTTCAATTTTGTATTGAAACAAGGACAGGTAGCGAGAGAGAAGGAGAGAGGGAGAGAAAGAAAGAAAGAAAGAAAGAAAGAAAGAGAGAGAGAGAGAGAGAGAGAGAGAGAGAGAGAGAGAGAGAGAGAGAGAGAGAGAGAGAGAGGAGGCGTTACTACAGTGATTGGAGCTCACTCTCCTCTCACCACAGCTGTCAGGGAGAGCTCTGAGATGGGCCGCCGGAGAGACAGACCGGTCCACGGACGGGCACCACAAGCAAATCAATAGAACAGCCCATGCAGCAAAGCAAAGCTTCCCTCTTTACTTCCTTGCTCTGTAAGAAGACTAAAGCAGCCATCAGACGCAGCTGGGTCCTGTCGAAAAACTCCCATCTTTCCCCAGCAGAGCCACAAAGCACCCAAACAGTCTTTTAAATTCACAGAGATGAAGGACCACAAACACAAACCATTCTTGATGTTCTAACGAGGACAAAACAATACAAAACATAAACAGAGTTAATAAAGAGAGACTCAACACTACAACTGATTAAAAGAGCCAACTGCCCGCTTGCTGTCAACATCAAACAGTATGAAGGTCCCATAAAAGTGGAAGTGCTGTAAGAAATAGAAATATCTGTTAATGTGGCAATGGGTTTACAAGTGCGATTTCCCCTCCACTAAACTTCTCATCTATCAGGCACACAAACACACACATAGAACGATCTGTCTCTCTCTGACTTGCCAGTGCTTCCATCCCTTTCATCCAATGGGGCAGACGGTTAGACTGACGCTTGGCCTCCCGCCAGCCCTGTTTCTATCTAGAGAGATGCTTAATGAGGGGATGTGCTGGCTCATCAGAGTAGACGTGGTACAGGTTCAGAGGCAGATCTAGTCTAGAGAGAAGAGAGTATGGCTACCTGGCCCGGGACAAGGGTCCACGAGGCTGCAGGCGATGAAAGGGCCAATCAGGCATGGCCTCATGGTGAGCTCTAAGAATTTTACTGTAGACTGAGAGACAGAGCTTACCCGGCACACTGAACTATTATTACCAGGTCTGCTGATCTGCAGGGATGTACAGGCTCAGAGTGGACTATAGCACAGATGATACATACACATACAAGTGTACACACACACAGTAAAGGGGGCGGTGAGCTGAGTTATATCCTCTGGGCTACTGTGCACCGGCTGCACTAATTTGTCCACTGATGTAGCTGTCCATATGCTGCATATCTGAGAGCGAACCTCTCTCCCTATAGTAAACACAACATTAACAGCAATGCTGCTGGGCTTTCCAGGCATGCAGTGGGACTGTCAGAGCTGAGCTGTCATGGCATTGCAGTCAGAGAGGCCTAAGTAGGGCCAGAGGCACTGAAAATCCAATACAATCTATTCAAAGTGTTTGAGAATAGTCCTATAGCTAGTCTGAAGTGGGCTGAACAATAGCCTCTCTGGCCTGGCCTGGCCTGGGAACAAGTAAGGGGCTTGGGTGGCTTGGGTCTCAGACCAGGGTGATGGTATCTGAAAGGTCAGCCATTTTGACCTCCTGCATAGAGAGAAAAGCCACTGGGGCTTCTGGGGCTTGTGAGCCGCCCAAAGGTTTTTTATGTCTAATTCAAGGGCATTGACCGCTCTGGCCTTACTGATGCCTTGCTGCCCGGCCAGGGATGCCTTGCCTGCCTGTGCTATTGAGTCTAGTGACTTTTAACGTGGCACCGTCACAGGATGACAGGATGCCACCTTTCCAACAAGTCAGTTTGTCAAATTTCTGCCCTGCTAGAACTGCCCCGGTCAACTGTAAGTGCTCTTATTGTGAAATGGAAACATCTAGGAGCAACAACACACAGGCCACAAAAGCTCACAGAATGGGACTGCCGAGTGCTGAAGCACACAGCACATAAAAATCGTCTGTCCTTGGTTCAACACTCACTACCAAGTTCCAAACTGCCTCTGGAAGCAAAATATTAATGCCCTTGATTTTGGAATGATATGTCAGACGAGCAGGTGTCCACATACTTTTTGGTCATGTATACAGAACAAAAATTTAAACGCAACATGTAACAATTCTAGCGATTTTACTGAGTTACAGTTCATATAAGGAAATCTGTCAATTTAAATAAATTCATAAGGCCCTAATCTATGGATTTCACATGAATGGGCAGGGGCACAGCCATGGGGGGCCAGGCCCAACCAGTCAGAAGTTTTTCCCCACAAAAGTTGCTTTATTACAGGTAGAAATACTCCTGAGTTTCATCAGCAGTCCGGGTGGCTGGTCTCAAACGATCCCGTTGGTGAAGTAGCCGGATGTGGAGGTCCTGGGCTGGCGTGGTGACACGTGGTCTGCGGTTCTCTAAAACGACGTTGGAGGCGGATTATGGTAGAGAAATTAACATTACATTATCCGGCAACAGCCCTGGTGGACATTCCTGCAGTCATTATTTCAGGCCAATTACACGTTCCCTCAAAACCTGACACATCTGTGGCATTGTGTTGTGTGACAAAACTGCATATTTTAGGTGTACTTGTGTAAAGCTCACGCTGTTTAATCAGCTTCTTGATATACCACACCTGCCAGGTGGATGGATTATCTTGGCAAAGGAGAAATGTTCAATTACAGGGATGTTAACAAATTTGTGCACAACATTTGAGATAAATAAACTTTTTGTGATGAGATGCGGGCAATGTGTTGTGTACCTCCAATTAGGGTTGCAAAGGGTCGGAAACTTTCCGATACCTTTCCTGAATTTTCCGGTACTTTCCATGGGAAGTTAAGCCCTGGAAATATGGGAATTTTGCTTAAATTCATCAAAAAAAGTTAGCTTAAAACAGTGAACCTTTTATGTGGGATACACATAAGGCAATTCTAGGTCTTGTGGCATATTTTGGTTAAACTATCCCCAATTCAATGGAATTGCATCCCTCTGCATTCACAGTGCATTCTTCCATCACATGTGCAGTGCACTCTTCCATCACATGTACAGCTGATTCTCAAGATCTTGCACACTAATGAGATGCTATTGAGCCCACACTACTACATTGTCTGACGCAAGGACTACATGCTTTCTGGTAAGTTTTGATTAAAATACTGGGTGAGGTGAATATATTTTATATGACATCAATTATTTTTTGTTAACTACTAAATAGTAGCCTATAGCAAAGTGTGTTAAAATCATTTCTAACTTGTTAACAAATTCTGCTGGTTAGTTTTTGCTACCATGTGGGTTTTAGCTTGCTTGAGCCTGCTAACTGAGGAGTGTTAATTCACCTGTTTCCATACATGTTTCATTTTAAAACATTTATCTTACAAAGGAGTTGTTTTAAAATATTAAACTTTAATCTAACTGCTTAACTATTTATGGAATGGAATTGTATTATTTTTTTTTTTGCTCCTGGAATTATAAGTTTTTTTGACTCAATGGAGGAACATAGTCAGAGAAATGCTGATGGATGTCTAGCTTGAGCTGTGTATGCAACTGATTCACCTCTGATGCTCACAGGCAATGTGTATTGGAATAGATTTCTGAATGTTCTTCGCCCAGCATACACCCCTCCAACCAGACATGCTTTATCTACTCATTTGCTGGATGCAGAGTTCAACAGATTTCAAGTGAAGGTCAAGCAAATCATAGAGAAAGCAGACTGCACTGCAATCATCTCTAATGGTTGGTCGAATGTTCGTGGGCAATTAACTACATCATCTCCACCCCTCAACCAGTATTCTACACAAGGGACAACAGACACACCGGTCTCTACATTGCAGATGAGCTGAAGGCAGTAATTAATTACCTTAGACCACAGAAGGTATTTGCACTGGTGACAGACAATGCTGCGAACATGAAGGCTGCTTGGTCTAAACTGGAGGAGTCCTACCCTCACATCACACCCATTGGCTGTGCTGCTCATGCATTAAATCTGCTCCTCAAGGTCATCATGGCACTGAACACAATGGAGCCAAGGAAATGGTTAGGTATGTGAAGGGTCATCAAGTTATAGCAGCAATCTACCTGACCAAGCAAAGTGAGAAGAATAAGAGCACCACATTGACGGTGCCCAGCAACACCTGTTGGGGTGGTGTTGTCATCATGTTTGACAGTCTCCTGGAAGGGAAGGAGTCTCTCTAAGAAATGGCTATATCACAGTCTGCCGATATGGACAGCCCCATCAAGAGGATCCTCCTGGATTATGTATTTTGGGAGAGAGTGGTAAGCAGCCTGAAACTCCTGAAACCTATAGCAGTAGCCATTGCATGGATTGAGGGAGACAATGCCATCCTGTCTGATGTTCAGTTTCTGCTTGCAGATGTAAGAGAAAAGTGTGAAGACTTCTGCCTGAAGCCCATATACACCACAGCGTACATGTTGGACCCCAAGAATGCTGGCAAGAGCATCCTGTCTGGTGCAGAGATCAACAAGGCCTATGGTGTCATCACTACCTTGTCTCACCACCTTGGCCTGGATGAGGGCAAAATTCTTGGCAGTCTGGCGAAGTGCACTTCCAAGCAAGGGCTTTGGGATGGAGATGCAATATGGCAGTCGTGCCAACATATCTCATCAGCCACCTGGTGGAAGGAACTTTGTGGATCTGAGGCTCTTTCCCCTGTTGCCTCCATCATCCTCCAAATCCCACCAACATCAGCCGCCTCAGAGCGTAACTGGTCCTTGTTTGGGAACACACACACCAAAGCACACAACAGGCTGACCAATACAATGGTTGAAAAATTGGTGGACATCCAGGCAAATGTGAGGCTTTTTGAGGCTGACAACAAGCCATCCTCAACAAGGTTGGAAAGTGACAGTGAAGATGAGGCCCCAGAGTCTGATGTTCAAGAGCTGGACATTGAGAAAGTCCAGGGAGAAGACATGGAAGCTTGAGAGGAAGACAACCAAAGCTTTAGTTTCTAGACTATCATTTTACAGATGTATGTTGAAAACGTTTTTGGGAGATGCGATGGATCATTGGGGATCATTCAATATTCCCTTTCTTTTGATGTTCAGTGAAATCATCCCATGTGAAGAGTCAACCAATTTAATTAAAGTTCAATTCGTAACTAAATTGTTTTTTTTACTTCTATTTGAAAGAATGAATCATTTGCAATTATGTCTACTTATGATAAGATAAAAGGTTTATGTTTCTGTCTCCATATGATATGGTAAATATATCCAATGCAAAAAACATGGTATTAATATTAATTTGCATATATTTCCGTTAATTCCCATATATTCCAGTTAATTCCCACGGAAAGTTTCCCACCTCTGAATATTCCCCAAAATGTGCAACCCTACCTCCAATGAAGTTGATTTGCGAATTGTCATCGACATTGGTGTCATATTGTCTTAGATATGATGGTAGGGAGATTTAACATTGAGCTTCAATCAATCCCTACTATAGTTGCGATGAGCGGCACGACTATAATCTCACTGTTTTATATTCTGTATGGAACCAGAGTTTAACCCTGGTGTGTTTTAGTACTTCCTACACAATCAGCTCATTCCAGCTAACACATCACATCTGCTGAATCAACAGATCTTGGCATTAACAAGCATTGGGAATACTACCGAACGGGGTGTAAAAACCCACAAACACATATACTGTATACACATGCAGTGCAGTGCACACACCAACACCCGGGCACACGTACACACTGGCACCTGCACACACTTGAAAATAATCTTAGAGCGTAGAAAGAACAGAGAGAACACCATATATTTATCCATACGCTCAGCCCCATCTGAATTCATGAAACTGTCATGTGGTCGTCCGTGCTCTGTGAATGTTGATGATGCTGACTCTGGCCCCCAGCTGTCTCCACATCAGGGGGAAAATGTGAGTGTGTGTGTGTGTTTGTGTGTGTGTGTGTGTGTGTGTGTGGTGTGCTATGTCCGTGTGTGTGCATGCGTTCATATGTGTGTGTTATTTCACCTTTAGCATGAAATAAGACGCATACACACGCAACACAACCACAGTGACTGTATAAAGGCTAAACTCTCCCGTATTATTCATGATTATGAAAAGCCCATTCAAAGACACCACCAGGGTGAGATAAGAATAAAACAGACTTGACTGTAGTCTCACAATGAGACTAGCCTAGCTCCAATGTATGCTGATTAGAATCAGAGGACGCATGCATTGTCCTCCGGCTACAATAAAAATTAGTGGCTGAGTTCCTTCAGAATTTCAAACAGGTTTCTTTAAAATTAAGGTTCTCATGGAGGGCTCCCTAACACACTGACCTCAGTCACACCTCATTCTGATGACACTGAATAATAAAAACCTCATGGCTCCTTACACACTCTGGTTCCAACACCTCCTCCTCGCTGATCCTCAACATTGGGGCCCCACAAGGGTGCGTTGCTCAGCCCCCTTCTGTACTCCCTGTTCACCAATGACTGCGTGGCCAAGCACGCCTCCAACTCAATCATCAAGTTTGCAGACAACACAACAGTAGTAGGCTTGATTACCAACAACAATGAGACAGCCTACAGGGAGGAGGCGAGGGCTCTGGGAGTGTGCTGCCAGGAAAATTATCTCTCACTCAACGTTAATAAAACTAAGGAGATGATCGTGGACTTCAGGAAACAGCAGAGGGAGCACCCCCCGATACACATCGATGGGACAACAGTGGAGAAGGTGGAAAGCTTCAAGTTCCTCGGCGTACACATCACTGACAAACTGAAATGGTCCACCCACACAGACAGTGTGGTGAAGAAGGCGCAACAGCTCCTCTTAAACCTCAGGAGGCTAAAGAAATGTGGCTTATCACCCAAAACCCTCACAAAATTCTACAGATGCACAATTGAGAGCATCCTGTCGGGCTGCATCACCGCCTGGTACGGCAACTGCACCGCCCATAACCGCAAAGCTCTCCAGAGGGTGGTGCGGTCTGCCCAACGCATTACTGGGGACAAACTTCCCGCCCTCCTGGACACCTACAGCACCCGCTGCCACAGGAAGGCCAAAAAGTTCATCAAAGACATCAACCACCCGAGCCACTGCATGTTCACCCCGATATCATCCAGAAGGCGAGGTCAGTACAGGTGCATCTCAAGGCCATCAGACTGCTAAACAGCCAACACTAACACACCAGAGGTGGCTGACCATAGACACTGATTAGGAATCACAGGCCACTTTAAGGAATAGAACACAATGCCACTTGAGTAATGTATCTGTATCTGCATCACTCATCTCTATGTATAAACTGCACTCTACACTATTCTACAGTATCTTAGTCACTCTAATTGTGTGCACATATTGCATTACCCATCTCATATGTATATACTGTACTGTACTCTATACTACACCACTGACTGCTTAACAACCATCTCTAGCACATCAGAGACGGCTAACTATAGACATAGATTAGAAATCACTGGCCACTTTAGGGAAATGAAACACTAGTCACTTTAATAATGTTTCCGTATCTTGCACTACTCATCTCATATGTATGAACTGTACGCTATACAATTCTTCGGTATCTTAGTCACTTAATCATGTTTACATACTGCAACACCAATCTCTTATGTGTATACTGTATACTATAAAGCTTACTATTCCACTGTATCTTAGTCCAGTGCCGCCCTGACATATATGTATATATTCTCAATCCATTCCTTACTTAGATTTATGTGTATTTGGGTATATTTTGTGAAACTGTTAGATATTACTTGTTAGATATTACTGCACTGTCGGAGCTAGAAGCACAAGCATTTCGCTACACCCGCAATAACATCTGCTAACCACGTGTATGTGACCAATAAAATGTGATTTGATTTGGTTTGACCCTATCCCACACCCCCACACACTAACCACAGACATACTGTATTGACCCCCTCATTACCAGTGAAGGGTAGTACCTTCCATTCTACTAACCCTTCATGCCCCTCCCTCCCCCTTGACCTGTGGAACACATACATGAGGGGTGTATTACTAAACCATATCCGCACATTAATCCATTCTGTCATATTATATGTGAGGTATAACTCAGCCATTGGAACAGACCCGAGGCGAAGGGAGGGATTATGTAAGCCTGTTCTGACAGTTATGTTCCTCCAGACTAATCGGCTGGTAATGTCATATGACCTCCACTGCAGAGGAGGCTGGGTAATGCTGAAGGCCAAAAAGCCAAACTACCTAATCAACTCCCCCATCGTCCTGCTCCCAACGCTGCCATAAATGAATAGAAGGAGAATAAGCCATAAAGCATGCTTATCATTTACACACAGGTAGTCCTAGCTATACACACCAGACGTTTCCCTAGGCACATCAATAACATCAACTCACAGTGCCGGGTTTATAGGCAGGGGAGGAAAGTAGAGACCTTCCCCCTCCACAATATAGAAATGTTACAATGTTTATCCGATTGTTCCGAGGTGAGGACGTCAGCGCATGGGGAGAAAAGTAATCTTGGTTAATACAGGACTAAAGCCTTGCATAATTGGTCAGATGCTCAATTAAGTTCTGGGTCCATATGTGTTAAGAGAACGAGGATCGGAACGAAATGAAGATCTCCACAGGCAAGTCTATGGGCCAATTGTCCCCTCCCTTTACGAAACTCGAAAGATGCTAACACCGACAAAATCGTGATTTTTCCAAAGCACCGGAACTAATGCTGCTCGTTATCTCAAGCATCCAGTTGTATCATGATAGATCTACGGGACCACAACTGTCTACGAGAGATTAGGAGAAAAGACACTGGGAGGAATGGGGACCATATGGCTCCAAAGACTGGCCCCGAGTAAATCAATGCTCAGTACATAAGGTGTACGATTAAAAAATAATGGTTAAATTAAATAAAACACAGTGGAATACAGCGCAATCCCCCAAAACTATATTAATTATTCTCACACCTTTAACATAATCCTACATGCATGCTATTTGTGTGTTCAGTCAATCCTCCACAGACTCCCAAAGGTTTAATAAGGCAGTAATGCCTATTTCCTCTGGACCTAGTCAAAAATATAATAATTATTCTCACACCTTTAACATAATCCTACATGCATGCTATTTGTGTGTTCAGTCAATCCTCCACAGACTCCCAAAGGTTTAATAAGGCAGTAATGCCTATTCCCTCTGGGCCTAGCTAGGTTGGGTTGCTATAGTTCTATGGTAGTTTAGGGTGGTGTGGGGGGGGGGGGGGGGGGTTATGGGGTGCGTTGAGACAGCAGCTCAGTTCCTCTCCAGTCCCTCCCAGGCTGCTAGGCCACCCGTCACCAGACACGGGTTCAAAGACAAAGCCAGGCAGCAGGAGGAGTGAATGCCAACAGGAGGTTGTCTCCCTCTGTGACCACTACATCACTACACCCCATTCCCTCCCATCCCGCTGGTGGTTAGCTTGGAGCCAAGACTTAAGGCACACAGGAAGAATGTGACATAGCTTGTCATGGGGTCTTCAACAGTAAATGATGGTAATCCCCCAGACCGCAACCTTTCCTATTACCTAATTCCAACCGATGGTGCTGTGATAGGGTCGTCATGATTCTTAATATATCTGACTGTTATTGCGACTGTTGTACATCTTCTTTATAGTGGCATTGGTATATCAAGAAAGTAAAATTGCTCAAAGGACACAGGCTAACCCGAAATGGGGCCGCAGACTTCTCAAACATCAAAGTCATAAAATATGTATTTGATGAATTGACAAATTCTAATTTCCGTACCCAATTATGAATATGAAGACATCAAAGCTGGGGAAATGCACTCTTATTTCGAAAGGGGAAGGTTGATTATACACTTCAGGGGGCTTTTGAGATGTGATGCTGATAATTTGTTTACTTAGCCCGAAAAACACACAGATCTGGAGGACGTGCTGCTGAGTGCACTTGCTGGGTAGCAGTAGTAAGAAGCTGACATCTACAGACTCACCGGGATTTGATGCAGATTTGATACAGACAGACAAATCTGTACTCTGCCCCTAAAACATGATTACAGAATGACAAGATCTGACACTAATGCTCTAGGCCTCCAATCTTTAGAGAGAGTTTACTGTATATGCTACTCCATATTCAACGATCCATATTCTATACCATGAATGAGTGATGCCATTTAGCAGACGTTTTTATCTAAACCTAATGCTCTACTATCTGAGCCATACACACTTGTAAAGGTGCTGTGCAGACAACTTCAAAGAAAAACAACGAATGCTGTGAAAATGGACCACGGGTTTGGAAATGAACCTGGGTTCAGGTGGCTGGGTTCAGATGATACAGTCCTACTAGTGCACACCATTAGCCCCATAGAAATAGAATTTCCTGTAATATAGTATAATATAATATAGCCCGGACTTTACAGAAGTAAATCTTGAAATGCACTGAGCTGTGAGAACGTTTAAACTCTTTCCCACCCTCAACTGGGTATCTTCCACTGAGCATGTTGCAATCAGAAAGTCAAAAGTCCCTCCGTGCTCCTAACCATAACCGGTTCCGGGAATAGAGGGGTGTTTGTGACCAGAGGAGAATACTCCAGCCAGGCCTCTCAGGTTGCTTTTGTTAAAGCACCGCAGCAAGCAAGTGGCCCAGGTCAAAATGAGACGCTAGTCAGGCTTCCTCCAGAGAACACACATCATTAGCTGAATCTGGTAATGAATGGTGTGGCTGTTTAACAAGTTGAGGAGACTAAATGACTTGGCGTTACCTTAGATTGTAAACTATCATGGTCAAAACATATAGATTCAATGGTTGTAAAAATTGGGAGAGGTCTGTCCGTAATAATGAGATGCTCTGATTTTTTGACACCACACTCCAAAAAGCAAGTTCTGCAGGCTCCAGTTTTGTCTAATCTTGATTATTGTCCAGTCGTGTGGTCCAGTGCTGCAAGGAAAGACCTAGTTAAGCTGCAGCTGGCACAGAACAGAGCGGCACGTCTTGCTCTTCATTGTAATCAGATGGCTGATATAAATACTATGCATGCCAGTCTCTCTTGGCTAAGAGTTGAGAAGAGACTGACTGCCTCACTCCTTCTTTTTATAAGAAACATTCATGTGTTGACAATCCAAAATTGTTTGCATAGTCAACTTACGCGCAGCTCTGACACACACACTTAACCCACCAGACATGCCACCAGGGGTCTTTTCACAGTCCCCAAATTCAAGAAAGCGTACAGTATTATATAGAGCCATTATTGCATGGAACTCTGTTCCATCTCATATTGCAAAAAACAGATAAAGCAACGCCTCTCCCCTATTTGACCTAGATAGTTTGTGTGTATGTATTGATATGTAGGCTACGTGTGCCTTTAAAAAAAAATAATGATGTAGTTCTGTCCTTGAGCTGTTCTTGTCTATTAATGTTCTGTATTATGTCATGTTTCATGTTTTATGTGGACCCCAGGAAGAGTAGCTGCTGCTTTTGCAACAGCTAATGGGGATCCTAATAAAATACCAAATACCAGCCTACTGTCATAAAAAAGTTTAAATCTTCTGCAGGAAACAAGAAATACATGCAAACAGCTGTAGGGAAGAGTAAACACTGCAGGGTACAATATTGACGTGGGAGTTGACAACTGTCAGGATCACTTGTTATCTGTTCAGCTGTAGCATTCAAGTTAAAAATAAATAGTAGGCGGTGAATGCTGCCTTCGAGCTCGGATAAGGACTGTCAATGACCTCTTAGAAAAAAAATTGCTATCTAGAACCTAATTGAATAACCATTTTTTGTTCCAGGTAGAACCCTTTTTGTTCCAAATAGAACTGTTTTGTGTTCCATGTAGAAGTATTTCCAAAGAGGGTTCTACATGGAACCCAAAAGTGTTCTACCTGGTTCCAAAAAGGGTTTTTACCTGTGATGGGTTCTAAACTTGAAATGTGAAATATCCTATTAAGAGGAGAAGGGTCGGGGTCTGGTTTCAGTTGTTGGGTTGTAATGTGAAATACTTGCTACACCAGAAGTGAATGGTTATATGTAGTACTAATGTATATGGTGGGGTCAGATAACGCTGGTGAGCTGTGGAGTAGTGAGGAATGGGGGCCGAGGTCAGGTCAGGTCACATGAAGGGGTAGGAACAGTTTATTACTCACATCATTTCAATTCCTGCCTAGCAATAAATATGTAATGTTTAGAGAAAGGAGGAGACTTTACCTAAAATGGGGTATATATACTTGTACTAGTCGGAACATGTTTTTTGTCTTTTCAGCTGGTTGACCCTTTAAGTGAATAAACATGGTTTGAGCTTTTGTTAGTTGTCCGTGAGTTTTTACTCTGTTTTTGCCACCCTAACCCTAACACCTGGAACCAAAAAAGGTTCTCCTATGGGGACAGTGGAAGAACCATTTTGGAACCCTCAGTCATGTACCCTAGAAAACAGTTATTTCTGTGTGGTATAGAAGAAGGCTATTTTGGAGTAAACTGACATCAGCACTGACACACACCCAGGCATAGATTTCCCTTCAGGAGGCGCTCATGGGAAATGTCAGGTCAATGTGAACTCTGGCTATGGGGTTGTCCACCTTGGACCCCCTATGGATTTTCTGCATACCAACGATCCCTTTCTCATACCGACGATTCCTCCGTATGTATTTCAGTCCATTCTTCTCTCAAGGTCTCATAAACACCTACTGTCAATGTCTTACACCTACAGTGTCTCTCACATCTATTTGTATCAAACCAGGCAACATGTCACTTTGCATTCTGTCATTTTCGTGACTAATTCAAGTATGTGAGTTTGAATTAAACAAGATATGTGTGTGTGGGTGGGTGACTGAAAATAAACAACAAAAACTGAAGTACAGTTCTGAAACGTTTGCAAAGGCATGAAATGAAACATAATAATAATAAACGAAACGAAAGGTTGCCTGATCGAATCCCTGAGCTGACAAGGTAAAATTGTGTAGTTCTGCCCCTGAACAAGGCAGTTAACCCACTGTTCCTAGGCCGTCATTGTAAATAAGAATTTGTTCTTAACTGACTTGCCTAGTTAAATAAAGGTAAAAAATTATAATTGTATTTTCTTTATTTTTATAAAACAAGTGAAAATGGCCATTGTCTACACAGAGAGGCTCTCTTGGGTAGGATAATATCAGGTTGAGCAGGTAGTCTCTTGTCATAGCTGCCGTGTCTGTGTGACTGAGACCTCTCAGGTTTAAGGGTGTGAACAGTGTCATGTCAGCCTGTTTGCCTCACTCAGCTGTTTCACAATTCACACACTAGGCAGTCAGAGGGTCTTACTCGCCAATGGCAGCTAGGGCTCTCCCAGTGTAAAAATCACGGGGCCTCTCTACCTCATTTAACACTGTAAGGTCATGCCAAGTCCAGCCAGCCACTCAGCTGATGAGGGGGGGTTATATTTAGAGACAACACTGAGCCAGCAATGAGGTGACCGCACACTGAACTGTTCCTGCAGTGCTATCAGCCCAGCAGAAAGAATACGGAGGACGTAATACCGTGGCATACCAATTATACTAATAAACCTTATAGAGACAGAATCGATAACAATACCCTTAAGTGTATTGAACCAATTAAACATAAATGGAAAAGGATGATCCATTAAATGCCAATGCGAGAGGCCACAGCCACTGCAGCGGAGTAAGAGCAGATCTAAGCAGGGCATGGTGAGCGGGTGGTCTGTGCCTTAGAGGGATCATGCCCATGGGATTCAGATAATTCAGACATAATCTGAATAGCATTGTGTGCCAGTGTGATGTCAATATCTATGGGCTATGTACTGTATGTGGACAAAGGTGCCGCAGTAGAAAGCTACAGTGTGATCCCTGGGCACCATCGTTCTAGGCATGCCTGGCGTAGCAGACATGGAATAATACCGGGTCCCTAAAGGCAACGCAACATTCTGTGTACTTACAGTATTCCATTGGTCCTGTGGCATGGCATAGCATGGCTGAGGTGAGCCTTTTATGCTGGTGCTTATAAAACCTAGTTTAAATTAAATGGGTCGGATTGGTAGATATATTTAATAATTTTGGTAATTTTGGTGTCTGCTTATAAATATCTGCCCTCGTTCTCTGGTCGTATTTATTATAAATCTTAATTACATTTGAGAAGCTTATTGTATGGGAACCTACAGAAATACATAGGCACGCCACTTGTCTTGCCTGTAGAGGAACTAGTAGGAGGTGATGTTTAACTGGTGAGGAACTAGGAGGAGGTGATGTTTAACTGGTGAGGAACTAGTAGGAGGTGATGTTTAAATGGTGAGGAACTAGTAGGAGGTGATGTTTAACTGGTGAGGAACTAGTAGGAGGTGATGTTTAACTGGTGAGGAACTAGTAGGAGGTGATGTTTAAATGGTGAGGAACTAGTAGGAGGTGATGTTTAACTGGTGAGGAACTAGTAGGAGGTGATGTTTAACTGGTGAGGAACTAGTAGGAGGTGATGTTTAACTGGTGAGGGGTAACCAACTGGGTGATTGAGTGGCGAAAAATATAGGATGTAAGTTCAATCATTTTGTGCACTCATGTAACTTAAATGATACACTGTTCCAATGGAAAATGTATTGACGCGCAAAATAACTTGTGTAGGCACCATGAGTGCTCCTATTTTAGACTAAAAGGGTTTTCATAACAGCCTATAACAGAACAGAGAGCTTCTGATATGAAATACATTTTTCATGGACTGGAGAAAAAGTATTGGAGGATATTTATTTGACTGCACTTAATTTTTATCTAATTCCTTCTCTCCATTTTGTGTCACATGGGAATCATTTGATTTATGGGAATCCCGTTAACGAAAGAGAGGAACATTTTCATTAAGACTGGTCCTCCTTACACATAGAATAGACTCAATTCAAGCCCTCCAAGCCAAAAAGGTTAACTTTATTGGAACATAATCATAAGTGGAAATCAAAATTACAAAATAGAGGAGGAGGACCATTAAGAACACTTCAGGGAAGAGGACTTAACTTTTAATGGAGTTCAATTGAGTTCAATGGAGTCCAAATAGAGCACAGGAACAGCATCCATCTCCAACATAAATTTTACACCGGGTGCCAGCTTTGGACCTCGAATCAAATTCAAGTGAGGCAAATGAAAGCATACACGTATGCAACATACACACACAGGGACAGCTTAAGAAATCATTGGCCCGGGGCTTCATTATTTTTTTATAGGCCGAGCCACTCAAGGACATTCAGAGACTTATCCCGAAGGCACTCCTGCGTTGTCTTGGCTGTGTGTTTAGGGTCGTTGTCCTGTTGGAAGGTGAATATTCTCCGCAGTCTGAGGTCCTGAGTGCTCTGAAGCAGGTTATCATCAAGGATCTCTCTGTACTTTGTTCCGTACTTCTTTACCTCGATCCTGACTAGTCTCCCAGTCCCTGCCTCTGAAAAACATCTCCACAGCATGATGCTGCCACCACCATGCTTCACCGTAGGGATTGTGCCAGGTTTTCCTCCAGACGTGGCGCTTGGCATTTAGGACAAAGAGTTCAATCTTGGTTTCAGAAAACTCCAAGGAAGCTGTGATGTGCCTTTTAATGAGGAGTGGCTTCTGTCTGGCCCACTCTAGCATAAAGGACTGATTGGTGGAGTGCTGCAGAGATGGTTGTCCTTCTGAAAGGCTCTTCCATCTCCACAGAGGAACTCTAGAGCTCTGTCAGAGTGACCATCGGGTTGTTGGTCACTTCCTGACCAAGGTCCTTCTCCCCCGATTGCTCAGTTTGGCCTGGCGGCCAGCTCTAGGAAGAGTCTTGGTGGTTCCAAACTTCAACCATTTAAGAATGATGTAAGCCACTGTGTTCTTGGGGACCTTCAATGCTGCAGAAGGTTTTGGTACCAGATTTTTTGATACCTCGACACAATCCTGTTGCCTGGATCTACAGACAATTCCTTTGACCTCATGGCTTGATTTTTGCTCTGACATGCACTATCATGTGGGACCTTATATAGACAGGTGTGCATTTCCAAATCATGTCCAATCAATTGAAATTACCACTCCAATCAAGTTGTAGAAACATCTCAAGGATGATCAATGGAAACAGGATGCACCTGAGCTCAATTTCGAGTCTCATAGCAAAGGGTATGAATAATTATGTCAATAAGGAATTTCAGTTTAAAATATTTAATAAATGTAGACAAACCTGTTTTCGCTTTGTCATTATGGAGGTTTGTGTGTAGATTGATGAGGAAAACAATTAATTGTATCCATTTTAAAATAAGGCTGTAATGTAAAATGTGGAAAAAGGGAAGGGGTCTGAATACTTTCTTAATGCACTGTATATTTCTTTAATATGTATATACAGTACCAGTCAAAAGTTTGGACACACCTACTCATTCTCAGGTTTTCTTGATTTTTTAAAATTTTTCTACAAGACATCAAAAATATGAAATAACACATATGGAATCATGTAGTAACCAAGAAATACATTTTAGATTTTAGATTCTTCAAAGTAGCCAGCCTTTGCCTTGATGACAGCTTTTGGCATTCTCTCAACAACTTTATGAAGAATGCTTTTCCAACAGTCTTGAAGGAGTCTTGCAGGCTGTTATTGTAAATAAGAATGTGTTCTTAACTGACTTCCCTAGTTAAATAATGGTTAAATAATAATAAATAATAATACAAATATGCTGAGCACTTGTTGGCTGCTTTTCCTTCACTCTGCGGTCCAACATATCCCAAACCAGGACGGGTGATTGAGGAGGCCAGGTCAACTGATGCAGCACACCATCACTCTCCTTGGTCAAATAGCCCTTACACAGCCTGGAGGTGTGTTTTGGGTCATTGTCCTGTTGATAAACAAATGATAGTCCCACTAAGCGCAAACCAGATGGGATGGCGTGTCGGTGTGGTAGCCATGCTGGTAAAGTGTGCCTTGAATTCTAAATAAATCACAGACAGTGACACCAGCAACGCACCCCCAAACCATCACACCTCCTCCTCCATGCTTCATGGTCTTCAGGTCGCAGTTGCAAACAGGTCGCAGTTGACCTACCTGGTTAAATAAAGGTGAAAAAAATAAATAAATGGTGGGAACCACACATCCGTTCACCTTCTCTGCGTCTCACAAAGACACAGCGGTTGGAACCAAAAATCTCAAATTTGGAGTAAATCAGACCAAAGGACAAATTTCCACCAGTCTAATGTCCATTGCTTGTGTTTCTTGGCCCAAGCAAGTCACTTCTTATTATTGGTGTCCTTTAGTAGTGGTTTCTTTACTGCAATTCGACCATGAAGGCCTGATTCACGCAGTTTCCTCAGAAATGTTTTATTGTATTCATTATTTTAAATGTAACCTTTATTTAACTAGGCAAGTCAGTTAAGAACAAATTCTTATTTACAATGATGGCCTACACTGGCCAAACCCAGACGACGCTGGGCCAATTGTTCACCGCCCAATGGGACTTGAACTCTGTAAAGCATTTATTTGGGCTGCAATCTGAGGTGCAGTTAAGTCTGATGAACTTATCCTCTGCAGCAGAGGTAACTCTGGGTCTTCCTTTCCTGTAGCGGTCCTCATGAGAGTCAGTTTCATCATAGCGCTTGATGGTTTTTCATACTGCACTTGAAGAAACTTTAAAAGTTCTTGACATTTTTGGATTGACTGACCTTCATGTCTTGAAGTAATGATGGACTGTCGTTTCTTATTTCAGCTCTTCTTGCCATAATATGGACTTGGACTTTTACCAAATAGAGCTATCTTCTGTATACCACCCCTACCGTGTCACAACACAACTGATTAAGAAGGAAAGAACGCATTAAGAAGGAAAGAAATTGCACAAATTAACTTTTGACAAGGCACAACTGTTAATTGAAATGCATTCCAGGTGACTACCTCATGAAGCTGGTTGAGAGAATGCCAAGAGGTTGCAAAGCTGTCATCAAGGCAACGGGTGGCTACTTTGAAAAATATATTTTGATTTGTTTAACACTTTTTTGGTTACTACATGATTACATATGTGTTATTTCATAGTTTTGATGTCTTCACTATTATTTTACAAGGTAGAAAATAGTAAAAATAAAGAAAAACCCTGGAATGAGTAGGTGTGTCCAAACCTTTGACTAGTACATTTTCATACTTCATACTGTTATTCTGCAATCCCGGGATTTACCTATTACCAGCATAGAACTCAAGGGGGTGCTAAAATGCAAATAAAAGCCCATCTATGACCAGAATGTTAACAAAATTAGCAAAAAGTAATAGCGAAATCACATAGACGCTGTTATCTAAATGCTAATGAGCGAAAACTAACAAACTAATTACAAACACAGGCAAATTCAGCTCATAAAGTTATAGAAGTATAGCTAGTAGCTACCAAATGTCAATTTTGGTGAGTGTGGAAAAGTGAAGGAGAGAAATTGTGCAAATGAACAAAGTTGTGATGCATGCTTTTCTGAAGGAGTGCAGCATGTGTACATGGACCAGAGGGGAGAAGAACAGAGAAGATAAAAAAACACTAGTAGGAAGCTCAGGGAAAAAATGGCAACTATACAGATAACTCACCAATAGCTCTTTGACTTCTCAAAACAAGAAAGACGTTATAAAATACTGTATCTGATGGCAAAACATTTAGTAGTGAATTGCATACAAGTGTAACTTCAACATCTCTATGTGCATCACACAGCTCCAGCTCAACTGTTCTGGGGACCTACGGTGAGCTTCATAATGTAAAATAAGGTTTTGCACAAGTTGACTGCAGGTATTTACTTAAAAACAAACTTAAATAGTTTTGATGGTATTGTAAAACCATCCTGTGGCTTTTTACAAATACCCCAGTATACGGTCTATATGGTTTACCGCCAGTGTCCGAAATTAAGGCTCACCTGCCAAGGGGACTGGTAGATGAAAAAGTCCACCAGCCAAGCATATTTTTTACCGGTCAAAATAATACACTGCCTTTTGGTGTCACATATACCTTCATTTCATTTCAGTACATTGAGATAATAAGTTATTATGTTGAATACAAACTTAAAGAAGAGTCCAGAGCAAAATTTCACATAAAACTATTTTAATATATTGATCAACGGTTAATCAAATCAAGTTTATTTGTAGAGCACATTTAAAAGCAACTGTAGTTGACCAAAAGCGCTGTACAGAGTGCAAAAATGCCAAACAGTGGGCACATAATGAAATCAAAAAAACATATCCGATACAATGATTAAGACTACATAGAAGTCAAAACAGGGCAACAACAATGGTAAGATACGCAGGCAATGTGACACTTGCTGTGTTCATGGTCACGAATGTTCTCCAGCTTCATCGTTTTAATTCCGATGACAAATGAGTTGTTTCTGCTTTTATCTTTAGCATACTGGTGACACACAGAACAACTCATCACCACAGTCTCAGCATCATACCATAGCCAGCCTCTTGAAACTCCTTTATCTCCAAACCTCCATTTCTCACAAAACTTTTTTTTATGTGATTCGTCCTCCTTTTCGTCGGTGGGTTTTCGTTTCAAAGGTTGGCTTACTCCAGGTAAATATATAATCCACCTGGGAAGAGCAGTACAGGAGGTGTAGCTTGGTAAATGTCTTCATTAATGCTTCTGCATCTGTTGAGCCAGGCTGCTCACAGTGGGCTTAGTGAAAGAGGGCTGGCAGCATTAATCTCTTCTATGGGACGATTGGAGAAAGAGACCTTTGACGTAGCCAGTGAGAGGAGATTACAGTGTACTAGGTCTGCCTTGGGAGTTTTCCCTGGAAGGACCTTTCACTGTTTTACATACAGATTTAAACATCCACAGTGAGGATGAGGCCTCAGAGTCTGATGTTCAAGAGCTGGACATTGAGGAGGCCCAGGGAGAAGACATGGAAGCCTGAGAGGAAGGCAACCAAAGCTTTAGCTTCTAGACTAACATTTTACAGATGTATGTTGAAAGCGTTTTTGGGAGATGCGAAAGATCATTGGGATCATTCAATATTCTCTTTCTTTTGTTATTCAGTGAAATCCTCCTATGTGAAGAGTCAACTCATATAATTAAAGTTCAATTCGTAACTAAATTGTTTTTTTTATTTCTATTGGAAGGATTTAACCATTTGCAATTATGTCTACTTATGATAAATTAATATTAATTCCATTTAAATGTTTATGTTTCTGTCTCCATATGATATGATCCAATGCAAAAAAACATCTACATTTAAATGGAATTAATATTAATTTGCATATACAGTATTTCCGTTAATTCCCATATATTCTGTTAATTCCCATATATTCCAGTTAATTCCCATGGAAAGTTTCCAGCTCTGAATATTTCCCAAAATGTGCAACCCTAACTCAGATGCATATAAAACCCTCTGATGTATTCTCGTTAGCACATATTAAACAGGATTTTCCTCAGGCACTAACACAGAGAGGATACGCAACCACAAATGTACCTTAATTCACCAAGCCACAGCTAGGGAGGGAGGGAGGAAGGCAGGCAGCGAGGGAGGAAGGGGAGACACTGAGTGGAGTCCTCAATGCAGAAATTTAGTCAAATGAATGTTTTGAATATCAGAATGCTAATGCCTTCATATAATATTTTAAACACGAGCCCAGATCTTCCTCTTTGGGGAAAGGATGCAGCCCTGAAAACTCTTTTGGATATCAGAAATCTGAAGAAAATCCTAAAATGAGCAAGAACGGTTGCTTCTATAAAGAGAGAGGGCTGCGCTGGGGGGCAGAGGAAGAGGTGACAGAGATTACACAGAGAAAGAGACGCACTAAACACATGCAAATCCCAGGAGCGTTGGCACTTTGACTGGTACATTTTCACTGCTGCCTGGGTGATGAACTGTAATGCAGTGGTAAAGCTGTGACTTGGAATCCAGCAGCAAGTGACTTACTACTGTAAAACAGCACACGCTTCTGACACATCAGAGATATAGGCATGGCTTCCAGGTGTAGCTTTAAGGGACGGTAACTGATACAGACAGTAACAACATACCTAACATTAACCTAGCTGTGATCTCTGATTTGATCTGGAGTCAGATGTTTAGGGTCAGGTGATGCTAACTACTAATACAAGCCTGGCAGCTTTGACTTCTGATCTGGAGTGAGATGTGGAGTGATTTATTAGGGGAACAAAGAGCCCTTGTGATTGACTGACTGCTCCACCTCATTCGTCCACCTCCACTTCATTCGCTCCACCTCTTCCAAGTGACCAGGCAGAACTTGGCCAGCTATATTTCCAGGCTGACATTATGCTTTGTCATTGCTAACATTATGGTCTCGTCCTGGTCCCCAAGTCTATGAACAGAACAGCCCCCCTAAAGTTGGGGAGCAAGAGACTAGAGCTCTGTCATGATACCTGTAGCAGCATGACAGCTGAAATGTAATAAAGATGTACAACATCTCTCACCAGGTGTCCATCTAACAGAAAAGTTCATTACTTGACGTCCCAACCAGGCAGAATGCTGGGAGAATTGGTGTCTCCTTTTACCTTTTTAAACATGTTGGCTGGAGTTTTACTGTTCTCTATTACCAGGGAAGGAGAGTTCTGACAGCTCTAGTGGGACTGTGGCAAATAGTATATTCCTAACGTCCCAACTCCACTGACTACCTTAATTCACTGACTACGCCTTCTCACTCAGAACTCGCTTGGCTGGACAGAGAGAGAGAGAGGATGGAAGCATACGCTGCATTATAGAACACTAGAGGAAACTCCAACTCTCTCTGGGCCATTAGACAGAGAGGCTGGTAGAGATCTGTAGGAGATACACAATGATCTCACTATACCGCTGTTTAATATTACATCAGCTTCCATAATTTCCATTACATCGTATTGTTTAGGGATGTGCATCTTTCCCTTTCAAGATGATTCGATACGCATCTAGATACATAGGCTCCAATCCGATACAGGAGCGATACGTTTTAGTTTGAAATTATCTGGTGCGATTCGGTTTGATTAAAGGAACGAATCGATGTGATTCGGTCCGATGCAATACAATTAGATGCACTAACAATTGTTGCATAAAAACATAACTGTTCCATTTTAAAGTGTGTGTGTGTGTGTAAATTATGTATAGGTAACTGCCAAAATAAAGGAAACACTAACATAACGTGTCTTAATAAGGCATTAGGCCACCATGAGCCAAACAGCTTCAATGCACCTTGACATAGATACTACAAGTGTCTGGAACTCTATTGAAGGGATGTGACACCCTTCTTCCACGAGAAATTTCATAATTTGGTGTTTTGTTGATGGTGGTGGAAAGCACTGTCTCAGGAGCCACTCCAGGATCTCCCATAAGTGTTCGGTTGGGTTGAGATCTGGTGACTGAGACGGTCATGGCGTATGGTTTACATAGATTTCACGCTCTTCAAACCATTCAGTGACCACTCGTGCCCTGTGGATGGGGGAGATGTCATCCTATGGGTGCATAGCCATGGTATAGCCAAACAAACGGCATGCCAAGCATTTTTATACATGACCATAAGCATGATGGGATGTTAATTGCTTAATTACATCAGATGCCACACGTGTGTGGAAGCACCTGCTTTCAATGTACTTTGTATCCATCATTTACTCAACTGTTACCAGCAGTTATGTTAGAAAGTATTCACACCCCTTGACTTTTTCCACATTTTGTTGGGTTACAAACGGGAATTAAAAATGATTTAACTGTAATTTGTGTCAACCATCTACACAAAATACTTTGCAATGTCAAAGTGGAAGAAAAATGTGTAATTCTTTTTTGTATTAATGGAAAATAAAACACAAATATATTTTGATTCGATAAGTATTCAACCCCCCTAGAATCCACTTTGGCAGCGATTACAGCTGTGAGTCTTTCTGAGTAAGTCTCTATAGCGCTTTGCAAACCTGGATTGTGCAATATTTGTCAAATTAGACAGCCATTTTGAAGTCTTGCCATAGATTTTCAAAAGGATTTAGGTCAAAACTGTAACTAGGCCACTCAGGAAAATTCAATGTCGTCTTGGTAAGTAACTCCAGTGTATATTTGGCCTTGCGTTTTAGGTTATTGTCCTGCTGAAAGGTGGATTTGTTTCCCAGTCCCTGTTTGAAAGCAGGTTTTTACTCTAGTACTTTGCCTGTGATTAGCTCTATTACTTTTATTTTTATTGTAAAAAACGTCCTAGTCTTTGCTGATGACAAGCATACCTATAACATGATGCAGCCACCACCATGCTTGAAAATATGAAGAGCGGTACTCAGCTATGTGTTGTGTTGGATATGCCCCCAACATAATGCTTTGTATTCAGGACAAATTCTTTGTCATATTTTTTGTTTAGTATTGTGGAGTAACTAGAATGTTGTTGATCCATCCTCAGTTTTCTCCTATCGCAGCCATTTAACCCTGCAACTGGTGAAATCCCAGAGCGGTTTCCTTCCTCTCCGGTAACTGAGTTAGTTAGGACGCCTGTATCTTTGTAGTGACTGGGTGTACTGATAAGCCACCCATTAATTACGTCACCATTCTCAAAGGGACAGTACAGAGATGGAGTAGTCGCTCAAAAATCATGTTAAACACCATTATTGCACATAGAGTTAGTCCATGCAAGTTATTATCATTAAGCAAATGTTCACTCCTATAGTTATTTAGGCTTCGGCTTGCCATAACAAAGGGGCTGAATATTTATTGACTCAAGATATTTCAGCTTTGAATTTTTTATTAATTTGTGAAAAAAAATCTAAAAACATAATTACACTTTGACATTATGGGGTACTGTGTGTAGATCAGTGACACAACATTTCAATCTTTCAGGCTGTAACACAACAAAATGTGGAAAAAGTCAAGGGGTGTGAATACTTTCTGAAGGCACTGTATACACTGAGTGTACAAAACAATCACACCTTCCTAATATTGGGTTGCACCCCCTTTTGCACTCAGAACAGCCTTAATTCATCAGGACATGGACTCTACAAGGTATCGAAAGCGATTCACAGGGATGCTGGCCCATGTTGACATCAATGGTTCCCACAGTTGTGTCAATAGGCCTACCTCTCGTTGGTCAGTGGGCAAAGCTGCGGACAGTGCAGGGGGTTGTTCGGCATGCAAAATTACTTGCAGATCAATGACTGATAATTACATGCTTAGTTAGAGAGAACGCAGAACCGACAATTTGTAAAGTTTAAATAGATTTTCTGACCAATACATGCTACATTTGGAACAGTTTAGGGTCCGTTATCGGTATAACATAGAGCAGCGTTTCCAGCTGTGTAGTGCTAGGGTAAAAAGCAAAACGTCCCCCCCCTCCCCCCTCTCAATACACTGGAAGTCATAATAGGGTGTAACGTTTGCCACGTGAAGCACAGTCCCGCCCTCTTCGTGGCCAATTATGTGTGAAACACATCTCGATGACTTAGAAATCTCTCAGACATGATCAAAACAAAACATATACGTATCGGTGAATCGTTATATCGCTAGTATTGTTCCATTACTGTCACCCCTGATTAAAAAACAAAGACAACAGTTACTGTACAAACACCATCACCTGAGGAAGCCTTTACTGGAACAATGTTGGGCAATTTCCTTTTTTTAAAGACCTTGCTTTATCATCTACAGTCTCTGAGGACACTGTAGGACTGTGTTTTAATGTGAGTAGTTCTCTAATCTACACTGTGTATCTTTAGCCCGTTATGTGTCTAAAGAGAGTAATGAATAGCCAATCCATCATAAAAAGAGATACTTGGAATGTTGGCAGTGACGTAAATAGTAAATTGAGACAAATGGGAGAATGTATTAGCCATTCTATTAGCAAATACATTTAGGATGCTTGCTATTACTATTGGTAATTGGTATTTCCAATTCTTGAACGCAAACTAAGATAATGAATATAGAATGGTCGAACCTTAAAGAGTGTGTGTGTATACAGAGAGTTAGAGTATGTTTTATGTCTCTGATGAGAGCTGTCTAGATGTTTACATGCCCAGCCTGTCTTCCTCTCTCTCCTCTTCATTACTCTGCAGCACGGCTGCTGATCCATGTTCTAATTTTAATTACAAATCCTAAGATTGCAGGGAGAGGAGAGGGATTGGCTTTTGATGCTTTTTCCTTCTTCTTCTTTAAAACACTCAAGTCTGGAGAGACATGCTCGTGACTCTGGGAAAGTCATAAATATGGGAGGGGAGTAACTGAGGACTGTATCCTCAGAGCATGCGCAGACCAGTTGGCTGGAGTGTTTACGGACATATTCAATCTCTTCCTATCCCAGTCTGCTGTCCCCACTTGCTTCAAGATGTCCACCATTGTTCCTGTACCCACGAAAGCAAAGGTAACTGAATTAAATGAATATTGCTCCATACCACTCGCTTCTGTCATCATTAAGTGCTTTGAGAGGCAAGTTAAGGATCATATCACCTCCACCTAAGCTGACATCCTTGACCCACTTAAATTCCTCTGCAATTGCACACCGAGCACCATGCTTCTCTGTGTGCTGAATGTTTTACAATTGTGACAGAATGGCAATTTGTCAAACACTCTCTCAACTCTACAATTACATTGTATTAAACACCACACTCTCTGGCCAACTAACCATGCAGTCGTCTTGAATTACTGCAAAGTATCAGGACCTTAGTACAATAAAGGTGTGAAAGTGCTCCATGGGTATGGCAAGATCTAGCCAGGCCAGTGCTCATGGTGAAGTTAATGGCTTTTAGACTAGAGATAAAAAGCCAGATCCATGTTTTATAGACATTCATTAAGATTCTCCCAGCAGTAAGCCTGAGCTCAGGGCAGGCATGTTGATCCCGATCATAATTAATGAAATATCTCCTTTCTCTATGTGCAGCATGAGGGACACTAGCCAGAACCACGGTCTTCATTGGGGACCCGTGGGTAGTTCTCTTGCATAATTTACCGAATTAAAACCCACTGGCATCATCTAAATGAAGTGTAACAAAAGAATAAGCTAAATTGCCCTGGCTAATTGAGAATATGCAGACTCTGGCTAGTCTCCCAAAGGAGAGGGGATGTTTTGATTCCACACATCTCTATCCTTGTTAGAAACACAGAAACCCAGTCATACATCCCCTCCTTACCTGCTGTATTCACCACCTGAACAATGTGTTCTCAGAGGGCTTTCTCTGAATGCAATTTCAGATGCAATCCCACTTCCGCAGGGCGCTGTGTTTGCCATAGATCCACACGGTGGCTTCTAAGAGTAAGAAGTAATTAATATTCTTTAAAAGATAAATGACAGGCAGACTTTGTTTGGAAGTGCCACTGCGGACAAATTGGGGGCGTGTTCCCTGGAAGAGGTGGCTCCTCACAAGGCTGTGCCAGCTCCTATCTTCTTATCTTGCTTCGTTTGACAAAAAAGCTGGAAAGTTCTGACACGACTTATACGGAAAATTTATCCAAAAGTTCCCAAATAAAAAGAATAACTCAAATACCATCAGAAGATAAGGATAAACTATTGTTCACAGACTGGGTGTAAAAAACACACTGTTCAAATTGTAGTTCAGAGTCGACATGTCATAGTCTATTAGATCCATGCCAGTAACCTATTTAGTCAATCTATTTAGTTAGTGATTACCTTTTTAGTCATTAACCTATTTAGTCATTAACCTATTTAGTCATTAACCTTTTTAGTCATTAACCTATTTAGTCATTAACCTATTTAGTCATTAACCTATTTAGTCAACCTATTTAGTGAGTGAAAGAGTCCATTTAGCATCGTTCTGCACTGTTAATTATCTTCCTGATTGGGCTTGTCTGCCTGCCTGTTAAAGACTTCCTGCTTCCGTACGATGCACCAGGGAGAACAGATAGCTTTGCAAAACCAACCCAAAATAAAGGTGCCTTAGGGGGCTCCGCACTTAGATTGGCAGGAAATTACCATAATGTTTCAGATATTTTGGCTACAGTGCGTCTCGCAGTGGGAACCAAACACTACAGGGATGAAGAAAATCTGGAATGTACCTTCTCCAGGTTATGTACAAAACATGGTAAGCTTTGAGGGAGGGAGGAGCGCAGCGGTAGACCTTTTATTCACAGTCTGCTGTCCATCGCTGAGGGGCTTCTGCAACATAAACTGCTGCCCTCTGTCCCCCACATCACCATATCCACCTTGTGCATCTGCAATATGAAACAATGTTAAGGCACTGGAGGCACTCGCCAAAGGTTTTGCTATCTCTCTCTAGACACTAACCGCTGTGACTTGTTGACTTTGAAAACGAGGCAAAATTACGTCTGAATTGGCATCTTCTACCCGTTTTCTGTAGCAGCACCTCATTTCGAATCAATCTCTTTATCACGTAGTGGTTCAGTGCTGACGAAGGCTGTGATTGAGATAACCGGCAGCCCCTCAGTGAGCAGGGTCCTGTGCTGTGTGTTTGATGTGAAGGTTGGCTGCCTACAGTATGTATGTGCTGGACAGAGTCAATAGGATCCATAACTCACACCAATATCCATCCTGTCTGTCTGTCAAGGCCAGGGGAGAGGGGGGCGGAAAGGGGGTGGGGTGTGTGTGTGTGTGTTGTACAATATGTGAGGAAGTGCACCATACATGTTGACAGGTCTCTCTCTCTCTCCCTGATTACCATTGAGGGGTCTTCACTATAATGACAAACAAACCCCATACATCTGAGACACTACAATGAGGTATCCATGCTACAGAAACCAGATCACACAGTAGCTGGATCAACAGGCGGCTCGCCATGCTCATTTGTCAGAGCTAATTAACGAAAAACCCCCGCAAACATCCACAGGACGACCTCTGCTAATCTACACTCTTGACTCAGACACCCCGCTCACTCACTCATGCCAACGCCGATACACACTTAATACACACATTCTCACACACTATACACAGTCACATCCATACAGAAAACACATTCAACAAATGACATGTCAAGGCTTCTACTCTCCATAGAGTCCTCATCTCCCCTCTATTCAGTGGGTAATTGCAGTGTGATTAGCAGAGAGAGGAGAGGAGGTTATAGAAGAGATAGACAGAGAGGCTCATTTGGTGGGCTGCCGCTAGTCTCTGGAGGGGTAGTCGGTGTAACTGTTCTACATGAGGGAGCATTGAGGATCCTCTCTAAACAAACACACACACACACACACACACACACACACACACTCACCTGCACTCACACTCACACCCTCACACACACACAATCACTCACACACTTCTTTCTGGGCTATAAGAGCAACTTGACTCATCGCTGGAGGCTTCCCAGGGGCAATGGCTGCATGCCATGCTGCTCACTTCTAAAATATTAAGGGCAGAATCCATTGTGTGTTACTAATTCTAGAAATGTTTGGAAAATCTGGAAATATTTTCCCAATGTTTGGACTTGAGAACAACAAACTCAGATTTCTGCTGGCTTTATCTTAGAGCCAAAGTCCCAAGGTCATAAATAAGCATTGCTGCCATATCACGTCCCTGACTGGCACTGAATGAAAAATCATGTAATAATACACCAGAGACAAATCTATGAATGCGAGATGTCAAAGGCATGAGGAAATAAATTGAAGTTTTTGCCGACGCATAATGTCATAAACGTCAACAAGCAAACCGATTGGTTTCTATACTCCGCATATTTTTAAAGGTGACAGTTTATGATACAATAATGATCTCGGGTGGCCGATTGAGGTATAATCTAGAATGTGTCTAATGTGTATGTAAACATCTAGATGCCACTCATATTGGCAGCGCCACTCTTGAAATCAGCAGGTTGAATTAATGGCTGATGTGCTCCCATATGGCGAGGATGGCGAAGCCCTGTCTGTCTCGATGTCAGGGGAGGTCTGTGGGAGGTCTGTGGGAGGGCAGTGGAAATCTTTTTGGAGTAGTTTTTATTCCCACAGAGAGGGGATAAAAGGTAATTCATATTGTGGCCAATGATAACATACAGCCTCTTAGCAGTCCCAGCTCAATGCCGTGGTGATAGCCAGAGGGAGGTTACGAGTAGAGAGAGGTCAGGATCCCTTCTGGAGCTAAATGCCTGCCTGCCTGCCAGGGAAACTCAGTGGTCTGTGAAGCTACGCTGCTGGAAAGATCAATACCCCCCAATCTTAGTATTTTTCTCCCCGGAGCACTGAGAAATCACTTTCCCCTGCAGCAACACAATGGAGGTGTGTGGAGAGGAGGTGGACAATTCAATAACACCTCTTACAGCTCACATTCTCCATGTGGTTTACTCAGAGCCATATCACTAGACAAAAGGGGAAATGAGGCAACAAGAATGTCAGGGAACTCAACACATTTCCAATGGTCATATCCAAATGGCCATTGGCATCTTCGAATGTTGACTGAAAGCTCAAAGCTCTTTTATTCTGGCACCAAAATCTCAAAGCCTCAATCCCTTGATGTGATTTCCATTACGACTCACTCCATGTCTAAAGCAACAGCAGCAGGTGCATAGGGTGTGTCGACTCTGAGCAAGGTTGACTCAACCTCCAACAGGGCTGCTGATGATTTCACAGTTGTCATATCTTTCACTTCTAACAAACCCAACTTCACATTTGGCCCTCACACAGCAAGCACTGTGGTTTTCACCACCCAAGCTGAATTTATTTTCTGATTTTTCATTACATTAATCATTTTACTCCCATTTGTTTAGGCTCTGACTGGCAAATGACAAGAAGTACGAGAGAGGTTGTCATGACAACAATGATAACAAATAGGATTTATAATTTCTTTCTAGATTTTGACTGGGCGCTAATCCAATCTGGGACCAAACCCTTCCATCATACCGAGGTCAGAGGAACTGTTTCACCAATAATATTCTCCCTGGCCGGGCTACAGAAATAAACAGAACAGACGAGGTTGGTAATAGATGGAGAGAAGCAGAGCTGTAAACATTATTTCCCTGTGGGGGGGAATGTTCAGAGCAGAGCCGCGGTCATCTAGTCTAATTCTTACTCACATCCATATTGAAAAACTGCACTCTACAACAGAACCAGGTCAGGCTAAGCATCTGCAGAACGAGGCCCGTCATCCAATTGATGTGTCTCCAGATATGTGTCCACATACAGTTCACTGCCATTACAATTAATATCCCATTAAGCTAGAACGTAAACCAAAATGTTTCAGATTAGTTGCCGGGTAAACAAAACCCCAGGATTTATCTCCCAACTCTTCCACTCTTCCATTAGTGGAGCCAGGATGAAGTGATTCTAAGAATGCATCTGTTGTATAACATGTCAAGCTAAATATTTGGTTTGAAAACTGCCATAGAGATGATCATGGTGTGTTTCAATTGTTCCTTTTTATCAATCAAGTATTCCCTGAGAAATTAGCATTAAAGAGACGTTCCCACTTGAAAAAACATCTGCTCTAGCCGATAAAGATAAAGACATTTTCTTAAGGAGACAATGTATGCTGAATCCCCGCCAGTCTCAAGTCACCCTTCAGGGATAAACCAAAGCCAAAGCACTGCTCTGTTGTGTTCATCGTTTCTCTCATTATGTTGAGGTGCTGGAAGTTTTCACGCCTACTTGGCGAGGAAAAGACATGCAGGATCCAGGCACTTCAGAGGGAGAGAGTGTGTGATCTATCACCCTCCAATGAGTAGACAACGGAACGGTGCACAGGCAGTCCACCGGGAACTGGAGAGGGGAGTCGAGATACAGCAAATGTACATTTCACATGAAAAAGAAAGGCAAAAGAAAAACAACACAAACAAGTGAGAAACATTGGCAGTCCTGTGGAGGATATAGGCCTGCAAACCCATGGAGTAATACAAACCCACAGAGTAATACAAACCCACAGAGTAATACAAACCCACAGAGTAATACAAACCCACAAAGTAATACAGAGAGTAAAACATACAGCCACTTCTTTCCATGGCTACTGTCCTTGGAGCTGTGACCATATGTCCCTGGGATGCAGTCAGATCACTGTGAAGAGGCACTACTCAGTAGGAGGGGGCAGCAGTAGCAATACCACTTGGGAGTTTGCATATACCAATAACTGTTCAGCCTCTACGCCAATTTACTGGAGTTGAGAGCAAAATAGCTCTGCTGCAGCGGCCACAAGGTAACTGCAGATTGAGCAAACAAATCTCTCCACAGCCATTCTCTTTGAGCAAACTTGTAATGAAATCTGCTTTCTTCAAATAGTTTATTGTAATTCAACTTATTTCCCTGATTGTCAGTTTCAGTGTAATGGAAAGGACCTGTGGTTTGAGGGTTGTGCAGACTGCAGGGAGATGTGCAGATACTACAGTATGTGCTAGGGAGCAGCCTGTCTGCAGACACGGGAGCTCTCGACTCATGATCTAGGCTGCAGTACGTGGGGCTCAGTAAATATCAGCTTGCTCTTCTGCTATGAATACTCAGCCATCCTTAGGTTCCAACCTGCAGCGAGTGCAGTCAGATATGAGTTGGAAGGGTACTCTGCGCCACAAATAGGCTTTGTCACAAGGATAACCTTAAAAGCTGCGGTGAAGGTTATTACTGTCTATAATGTCTATAAAATCTTTCTTAACCCTGTATGCACTGGCTGCACTTGCACTCCTGACCTACAAATGCAACAGCATGATATGAAACATGCATGGTGGTGTCATCATGCATAGATTTAAAACGTTGCAAAAATTGGGAGGAAATTGGTTGAATTACGCTTTTAGTGTCAGCCGATGAAAAGCAAAGTGACAAGTCTAGAGAGGTCTAAGGAATTCTACAGAGTTTCTAGGTTCTAGGAACTTTCAGTCTGTACTTGTGCCTTTGCCGCTTGGCACTCCATATTTAGCATCATCTAGGCTTTGTTCCTCAGCATGAGCCCAGAGAATGGGGAAGCAAGCGTCCAAAGAGTCCTTTAAAAGGGGATAGAAACACTCCAATCCCTACGGAGGAGCATAGTCAGCGTAAACATTGAGCCACAGCAGTGCTCCACCTCCATAAATCAAAATACATCACAGCCATCCTCCAACTACTGCTGCAACAGGTGTGCCCCCCCCCCCCCCCCCGTCTTACTATGTAAATAGCCTTCCTTCAGAGTTGTGTTGTTTTTACTGAGCAATGGCTATAGATTCTCTTAAGAGGTCCATTTAAGAAGGCTCCACATAGTAAGAGGCCTGGAGAGCCCTTGCCTAAGAGTGGTTGGGAGGGACTGAATGCAGGATTAAGCCTTGTGCTTCATCTTTTACGGCTTGTACAGCTCCTGCAGCCCACCTGTGTCCAGAACGCCAACAAAGCCTGATGTATAAACAGACAGCCTGATACTTAACGCATCGTTAACAGATACCTCCGCTCCTGGTGCTTTGTCTTTTAAGTGGCCTTTCTTTGGGAAGGCCTGTAACAGGGAGGATAATGGGGGCACCTGTAACAACGAGGATAATGGTGGTGGCCTGTAACAGTGAGGATAATGGTGGTGGCCTGTAATGGTGAAGGCCTGTAACAGCGAGGATAATGGTAGTGGCTGTGAAAGTCGGTGGTCCCTACACCTGTCACACAGGTGCCAACAACAGCGGCTGGCCTTTATCTGCGCAGCCTGGTGGCCAACTGATAAGAGCCTGTACCATCCAAACAGGAACAATGAACCACAGGAGACCACCACTGGTTAATCCATGCAACAGCTACTTACAGTATCTGTGTGTCTACAAATGCCAATCACCCGGACCATAGATTAGAGCTACATGGTGCTATAGGGGCTATGACGGTAATTCTATGTAAAAAGCATTTGGGTTCCTAGTATTTCCATTCCCAGTGCATGGAGTGTAATGGGAGCATAATTCAACTCGTTCACTATCCTACCCATTAAAATCAAAGGAAGAGGAGGAGGTATTATTGCAGCTGCTGAAGAGGCCATTTGTTCCTCCTCTCTAGCTACTTGAGTTACCCCCACTGCTGTGCATCCTATATGACTGGCTATGTATAATGAATGGTGTTTATGAGATGGAAAAAGCTGTATCAGGTCCTGTGTGGTTGGACATGCCAGATCTCTGCCACTATTGTGTTGCACATTCTGAGATGGCCTGATCTCTCTAATTACCATGTTCTACATAACCTGGACATGGGAGAAGGTGCAGAGGACATATAGATCAATAGAGGACTTTATATATGCTTAGTGACCTTAGTGACAGAGTGCACTAATGTCCTGTTTATAGACACATCCAGATACAGACTAAAGAAGAAGTGACTTTATAACTCCCAACATGAGTGTATAATGGCCACACATTTTGTGTGGCCAATGTTGTCGCAGATTGGCATTTACTGTCATGAATTTTGCCCTGGAGGCAGCGCTACACTAGCTGGCACAGCCACAAAGTCATAAAATTGGATTTTAAACCTAACCCTAACCACACTGCTAAGCCTAATTCCTAACCCTAACCTTAAATGAAGACCAAAAAGCTCATTTTAGTTTTCATGAATTGCTACGATATAGCAATTTGGACTTTGCAGCTGGCCAATCTAGCGGAAATCGCTCAGTTCTGCCTCCAGGGTAAGATTCATGAAAATAAACGTCACCTGTGATGTTGTCATTCGAGTTATTTAACACACAATACAACCGTGGCAACTTGACAGAGAGAGACTTGTTTTTTGTTGCAGGCTTCATGGTCTTTGGCAAACTTTATCAGGCTGACAAGCGAAGTTATCCCAAGAATGGATTATCCCAACAACGACCGTCTGTCTACATCTGTTTACTTATACTAAACAGAGAAGGAAGACAATAAATAAATAGGGAACATTACCTTAGGGCATAAGCCACAGATATACATGTCAGTTATATAAAGGAGTGGTCACCAAGATGAATTGATCGTTTGCGCTTTGAGTGATCCAAACACACTTTGATAGTGTAATTCAATTTAAGGAGTAACAGAAAGGAAGACAGACAGTGAGTGTAATCCAATCAAATAAAAAGGTAACTAAGAAGCTGTTGTGTATGGTACATCACAAGACCGTACGGTCATGGTGGTCACCTCTAATCATTAGAGCCCACTGACTCTACTGTGTGTCTGTTCTTCCCCTCATTACTGGAGGGAACATAGAGAGAGGGGCCATTGCTATTTCCCTCTGAGCTGTGACCACTTTACGTCACATTATGTCTCCTGTGCCTGGGAAGAATAGGTCACATTACCGCCAAAGAAAGTGAAACAAAGACGCACAGAATGAGGGAAGGCGAGAAGGGTATCTCTCCATCCATGAAAAGCCTCCTGTTTAATGGCAGCCCACTTTTCTTCATACCTTCCTGCTATCCCGAGGCTACACTTTGCAGGCACCTTTTGTATGCAAGACAAAAACCAAGAAAAAAACAAAAACAAAGGGTGAGCAACAGAGCTGAATCCCGATCCGGCTGACATTTAATATCAGTAGGTCCATGAATAACTATTATCAAGTAGTGGGGATATAGATGTCCACAGTTTGCCGGGGGCCAGAGCCGGAGCCCACAGTGACTGACACTCCTAAGGAAACCTATTAACTGGGAGCTTATTTTCATGTCTGGAGGTTTGCAGTAAATACATTTAAATGTACATGGCTTCCAGGCCATGTCAATGAATATACCTGGGCCATGCTCTGCTGACCTTGCCTGCCTCCTGTACTCCTGTACTCATTGTGGACTGCATTATGCAGAAACTAAACATTGACAGCAGAAAACCTCAGAAAGATACTCAGCTATGTGCTCCCTGCTGCAAAGCAAGCCCACACAAATCTAATGTGCTCATCTCTGTGAATTGGAAATGCACTGTGATATAATGAGAGTCTTCCACACCAGCCTCACTCTGGTATAAATGGGTATTGATGCAGAGTGTAGATGTGTTTTGAAGACATAATGTTTTGTTTTGTTTGTATACAGTGCTTTTGTGCAACTTAATGTGCCTTCGGAATTAAGTTATTCTTGTCAGCGAGACAAAAATGGAAACCGATGATCACCGGGGAATTCAGGGCTTATGAAGGCATCCGCATGTATTGCTTAATATCTGTGAAACAGCCAGCTTCTTCTAGCTGAGAAACTTAGAGGCAATGTTATTTTTTCTCTGTATTGTAAATGAGTGCTTCCTCAAATTGTCCCACATACAGGTTCGCATTGTTGGGGGAAAATACTATGCTTCCACCGGAGGGGGAGGGGCAGGTAGCCCACACACACACACTGGCAAAGATTTTTAGCTGGCAGGCAGGCAGACACTGGAATATAAGTGACAAAGTGAGGGCTTTGCATAGGCGTTTTGTTGCATTTTTTATGTGGGACTGGAAAAAAATGCCCGGAACATAAAATAACATTATTAACTGGTTCCCATGCTTTTAAAATAACGGTTCTGTTCCGGAACAGTACAGATCACTTTCATTCTCGGTTCTGTTCATCAAAAAAAAAATGTAGTTATTTTACGGTTTTCTGTTCTGTTCCCTGAATTGGTTCCAACCCCTGGTTGTGAGTGAGATTTCCTAGAGAACTGTGTTCTTCCAATAGTGAGATGAGGTGTGCTTTCATATCATATGAACACAGACATGAGTGACAGGGACTGGAAATGTATATATCATCCTTCACACATGAGAGCCAATGCAATGACGGTTATGTCCTAATGCATCCAGCTGTCTCTGGATAGGCCTATTTCTGGAGAATGCCATCGGCACACAATTAACTGTGGCCCAACCCCGGACCAGGTTGAGGTTCAGCTGAGAACACGATGACCTCATCTGGTGGGTCAACACAGTGCCAAGTCAGCACACCAACGTCACATCGCCCATAAACAATGTCAATCGATTTGTGTGGGAACTGACTGTACACTGGGTGTTCACACATCTAACACTGTCATCATGTTTGGAACACATGTATAGTATACATTAGCCACATGTTACATTCTAGTGATTATGGGCCATGAATGAATGAATGGATGGATAGATGGATGGATGGGTAAATTAACAAACAAACAAATTAATGCATTTATCCACCTAACATGGTAAAGCTGAGGTCGGTTTTAATCTAGCACAGTACAGTTTAACACAATTGCAGCCTTCCGTATAGAGATGCATAATGCACATTGTGACCATGAAATCAATGTGCTTAGCACAGCTAATCAGAGACTAGAGAAGGGATACATGTAAGAGGTATCAAGCACTAAACACACACTGATTGTGTCAGCTTAATTCAGCTTTCAAACAGCCACTTAAAATCTAACTCTCTCTTTATAGTTTATCTGTTTTTATCTGTTAATCTCTTTCTTAAATGTTCCCTCCTTTTGCACAGAGCGGTAAACATCATTACACCTCAACGGTGAGTGAACATTTCATCAGCACAAATGACAAACATTTTCAGGATTTTTTTTCTGCTCTGTTAATCAACGTATGCAGTCACTTGATGAACACGTCATAGTGTGTGGCAAATTGAGAGAACGGGAACATTGTACTGTATGTAAAATGTAAAAAATCGAAACGGTTGTGCTTTTGAGCAGTTATAACCAGTCTTTCAGTTATTTCCCTTTAAAATGTAGTTGGAATGATAAGCAAATGTCTTCTCATGAAGGAGAGTGACAAACAAACAAACAAACATTACATGATGTGTATGCCTGAGAGATTGCCAACAGGACCACTGAGATAAGGCTGGGTGAGTCACGTCATGAGACTTGTCCCTACACATCACTGTCTTCACCTGACTGGGCTGTCAGGGCCCTAGGGTAACAGTAAGGTCCCTACTACCCAACCTACCCGAGCCCTATGAATAGAGCCCATGCATCCACAGATCCAGGACTAGGAAGCCATTTTGGGTCTGCCATGGGTCTGTGTGTTCAGAGGGAACCCTGTCCAGCACCATCTGTTCCCCATCTCCCCAGGAGCTGAGCTCAAGATGGTCCATGTGGCCATGCCAGCTACAGCAAAACCCACCACCAACGAGGACCTAATATTTCTCTATTTCTTAATTCCATTGTTTTACTTTTTAGATTTGTGTGTATTGTTGTGTATTGTAAAATTGGAGCTAGGAACACAAGCATTTCTCTACATCCGCAATAACACCTGCTAAATGTGTGTATGCGACCAATAAAATTTGATTTGATGTTGACATAGACCTAGTGTAGAGAATTATGACAAACTAGCTCTGAGCACCATTTCAGCACTGAAATGTGTTAAGAGGATCGTTAATGAGGCTACACACTGGCCTTTCCCTGCCCATTAGCACTACCTAAAACATCATTATGTCTCTCGTCATCCTGCCCAGTAATCACACAGATTCAATGCTTGAATGACATCACACAGAGGGATGGTGGTGATGAGCTCATAGTGTACAAATCACAGTTCTCCTCGCCTCTATCTATATCCACCTTCATACACTCTTTTGTACTTTTTCCACAGAACCAGAAATAATCCATTACTCATGTCTGGTTTGCCTAATCAGCCTAATAAGTGTAATGGAGACATCTGTCCAGAAATAATGACTCCATTCAATCAATTTGCCATAGAGCTCTATGCGTGCCGCATGGCCCTCTTATACGCCCTAAAACTATACGATCTGTTCTAAAATGCTTTCTAAATGGGGGCATCTTCGGTGTTCTAGATATATATGCTTCTAGTAGAAGGAGACAGGCTGGTTAAATGCGCTTCCTGCTTCAATATAACACTTTATATGCAGCGGGCAGTCAGACCTCTTCAGATCAGAGACGGCAAAACACATAAAACTCAGTCCCCCATGAAAACGCAGAGTTCTACAAAGCAAATGCTTTTTTATGTCAGATTATGTTTGCATTTGCGAACGTAGTCTGACTCAGTTGTGAAATAAATTAGGAGGAATACAAGAGTGAGCCGTTTGATAAGACATGATGAAGGTCACAAGGACATGGTAAAGCTCAGTTCATGAAAGGAGCGAAGATTGGTAATGAGATTTGGACTTTGCAGCTGGCCAATCTAGCGGAAATCGCTCAGTTCTGCCTCCAGGGTAAGATTCAAGAAAATAAACGTCACCTGTGATGTTGCCATTCGAGTTATTTAACACACAATACAACCGTGGCAAATCCCTGTAAACTTCACAGAGTCAGTATGCTATAGATAGAGTCGATGTTGCCTTGTTGCTGGTTTTCCATCTATCTTCAGGGAGAATTATCTCGTGATAGATAGAAATGCATCCGCTTCCACTGAGAACACGCAGTACTGCATATAACACAGGGTCAGTATGTGCCAAATAAAGTCAGCCCATTAAACTAATAATGATAAAAACATGGCAGTGATTCCGTTTACCACATCCTTAATGCTGTGCGACCTGGTCACAGGTGAGTTATTAACTGGCAGGATGCTGGGGCAGTAAAGACTAATAAATCAATAAGTGTTATAATGTTTAAAGCATAAATATGCCTCATGTAGACGAGTCCCTGGTCTCTCCCTCCCTGAGTGGGGCCTTGTTTAGGGCTCTGTGTCCTATCGGAGCCTGACGGGACCATGTTCTTCACCTGTCGTTGTGGACCCATTCTCATTCAGACTGTGCACCACACTGGATCCCCAAGCCCAAATGCAAGATGACAACCGTTTGAAATGCACATATCCAAAGGCAATTTGCGGCTCATATTTTGCGTGCATCACTATTCGAGCCTGAGATGCCAAAGTGAAGAGGTTGTGAAGTATTTACTTCGGTTTGGAGAGAGTAAAAGAGATGTAATAAGCAGGAGGATGAGGAGACGGATGAGGACGAGGAGGAGAAGGATGAGGAGATGGATGAGGATGGTATCTGGGTATGAGGGATGGAGAGCTATGGTGGGAAAGCAATCAAGCCCAATAGAATCAATTGTAGGATAGTGACCTTGGGGAAATAGCCCTTAGATCCAGTCAATGATGGATCCTCAGCCCAGAGTGTCTAACCTCTGGAGGGCCTGGCCAGACAGTAAGACGGACCAGCTAATATAATTTCCTGATAAATTCAATTGGAAAACATTAGGGATTCCCATGATCTACTCAACAACAGCCTCACATGATGACCATTAAAGAGAGGTTCAAAATCCCCTATGGCAGCTACAACTATAAAGATTTTATTAAATTACTAGAGGGGCTATGTCATAAACCCTCAAAGTTCCATATGGGGCAAAAATGGCAGCCATCTTGGTCAGGGAGAAATCAAAAACTAGTCTAATTGGAATAAATGGCAGCAGAGGCATAGGTGATGCATTTCCTGCTTTTACTTACGCAGCACAATAAAAGTAAGGCATGTGATGTATCAGAAATTGTGTAATGGAATTCTAGTTAGCCTAAAATATTGTCATATACTGTAATAATAAAAACAGTTTATACAGGTTTTATATAAATGTTCTGTATAAATAGCCTCTAAAATATACACTGAGTATATAAAACATTAAAAACATCTGCTCTTTCCATGACATATACTGACCAGGTGAATCCAGGTGAAAGCTATGATCCCTTATTGATGTCACTTGTTAAATCCACTTCAATCAGTGTAGATGAAGGGGAGGAGACAGCAACTCAATATTAACACACATACAATGCAGATACATTCTTCACATTCATTGCTTTACACAATATCTTATCACAGCATTGGCAAACCATGGTTGACCAACTCCCTGACCAACATGTATGACCTTTGGATCATCATAAGAAAGTTTATGTGATACATTTGATACATTTAATAGCAGAGGTAATCCAGTCAAAACGTAGTTATCGCTCAGCAGACCAAGTGGAAAGAAATAGTCCCAGCCTTCTCCATCAGAGCATAGATTTGTTCTTCATTTGTCTTTGAGTGACAGAGGAAAATGCTGAGTAGGACGAGGAGGACGAGCTAGTCTAACATTCTACATTAATTCACTGCAGATTAGGATCGATCGGAGTCCCTGGAGTTACTGAAGGCATGAGACAAAGACAAGTTTCCAAGCACCTCCTACACTGTAAGAATTTTCAGTAATTTCAACAGTAAAATACTGTAGAATGCACCGTACATATGTTTTACACCATTAATGCTGTAGATTGCACTGCATTGTGGGTAAAATACTGTCAAATGTAATTGGAAGCCTCCTGTAAAATTACTCTAACATACTGAAGCTTATGCCTACTGTAGATTCAAATGATCAGTTTCAGGTGCCAACCGCATGCTGCCGGATGACACACATGAGGCTCAGACTATTTTAGTAAATAGCTTTTTGAAGTGGCTGTTAGGTGGTAGAATATTTTCAGCAGCTGCTGCGTATCTTGACTTGTTTATAAGTACCTTGACTTGTTTATAAGTACCTTTATTGCTAGCCAATGTTGAATTACTGCATGTTTTCTTAGCTAACCCTTGACAAGGTAAATTCACTTCAAGGATATTGTTATGTTGTTTAAAATGTTGCTTTTACATATATAAACAGCACCAGAACGTCATATCTCAGTTTTAGGGGTAGACTACTTCGGCACAAAAGAGATGGCCTATGTGAAGTAGAGGCCTCAAAGTATTTTATTGAGAAGAATAAATTCCCCAGGGGGAAAATGACAAAATATAATTTGTGCCTAAGCCTTTTATACCAAATGCAGCAGATTTGATACACAGCCTCTATCGCTAATGCTGCATCAACACAATGACAATCAATTTCAGATGCATTTAATTTCTCAAGGAAAGTATTACAACCATCCACTATTGTGCAATCCACACAGCAATCCCTAGAAATGAAGATACAATTGGGAATCAATGCAATGTTCCTTTTGTGGTCAATCTGTTGTGTAAATCCTTAACTATGTGTGTGCATAGTTCTCAAAAGTAAAAAAGCAATATTGCCAGGACCAAAGAAGTCTCCCACAGATCAAAATATATTTTGAACTGCGCATTCTCAGAACTGAACCCTCTTCTGTGACCAAGTGATACTATTGCTTCAAAAATAATCCCTCATCGCCAGAGGCACATGTTTTGACATGACATGTTTATTAATGAGGTCCTGGCTATCTATGCAGAACTAATGATGGTCATCTCTCTCTATATATCTTTGGCTATATTTAAAAAGAGGCCTTCCTCCGAGAACAGGAGAAGTCAGAGGGATGCCAAGCAACCCATCTCTAGCTGATCACCTGGCATTGCATGACAGTCAACCCATCTCTAGCTGATCACCTGGCACACACTAGTCAATACAATAGCACCCCATACTCCCTTCCAAGGTCCTTATTCCTCCATTCCATCAAACCTGATTAAATCAAATAACATTTACTCCTGCCCTAGGACAGTGGGGTAAACTCAACAGCACACAATTTTGTTGTAGCCCTGGGACAAACATAACTCATTTAGGGCTTGTTGATAAGGTGAATCAGGTGTGCTTGTCCAGGGCTACAATAAAAATGTGTACTGTTGGGGGTACTTGAGGACTGGAGTTGGGAAACACTACCCTAGGATAATGCCTGTTTAGATAAAAAATGTTTACCACAAAAAACAAAAATACTAACTACACCCCCTAAACCAGCCCCCCTATCCACCGAGCTCTGCAGAGGTATACATAGCGGCAGGGTGATGATCGAAGGAGCAGGGTGGAGGGAGATGTGTAAATTAGATTGATCTCCCCAGACACTTAGCTACTGGACACAGGCAGGGAGAGAAGGTATAGTATGGAGATATTCAAAGTGCAGGTTAGGGTAGGAATATTTAGCCAAGGCTTTACCTTCTCCTGTGGGGATGCTAATTAAAAAAAAATCAATTATGTCAACGCTTCTTCTATGTAAATGTAAAGAATTGAAATGCATGGTCCAATGCAGGAGATTCAGAAATGCCATGTCAGGATGATGTGCTTTTGTACTTTTATGGATATGAATTGTCTTTATTAAGCTAAAGTACTGATCGATTTAGCTTCACAAAACTTTAATGTGTTACTTAGGCCATTTGTAAACAGCACAAGCGTCATTAATGATTATGCATGGCAGTATTGGAATTCCATGTAAGAAGGCGTTATGAATGATCGAAAGCTGGTTTCAGGATTTCAAATAATTCAGTGCACCTCTATTTAAGCACAACCTCCACATCCCCTAGCAGCAAGGGATTGAGGTAACTTGTGATAGACTTCTGGTGAAAAAAGTTTGTTACAATGTAAAGTCCCTTGTGGCCAATGGGCTGGGGATTTGTGAACTTTTTAGCACTCTGTGAGGGAAGAAAATAGCAGGCAAATTGCTTCGGCACCTTGGATCGAAACCCGTGGCAACATGAGAGTTACTTTATAGAGAGTTACCATTCAACTAGGACAGCACGCGTGCACACACACACACACACACACACACACACACACACACACACACACACACACACACACACACACACACACACACACACACACACACACACACACACACACACACACACACACACACACACACACCTTGAAACTGTCATTAGGTTTGAAACTATTTTCTTTTGGCGGCGGCTTTCTACATTTAAAACATAAATGTCAACTTAAATACACCAGCACCAGTCTACTAGTTGACACGTAGGAAATCACAGCCAACCTAATCTCGCTGTCCAACTCAGTGTGTCAAACCACCATGTCATCCTAATGGCATATAAATATGAAAGCATAGGAATTGATGAATGCTACACCCAGTTGGTTTCTCTACTCCCCTCACAAAAGATTAGCTTCGATATCACCACAGCTTTGGCACTTTATAAGGATTCTGAGCTGACATTTATTCTCAAAATATAAAATATCAAAATGAGGCTTTGCTTTTGATATAGTATAATAATGACAGAGTAGTGGGATGTGGGCTCCAGGCTCACTGCTCTCCCTAACAGAGGAAAGAAGCAGGAAGGTTTCAGGAAGGGGGAACCGGTTCATAGTGGAGGGAGGGAAGGAGGGCAGAGCAGACCTGAGATTCTGTCAGACAGCACAGAGAGAGAACACAGAGCAGGGGGCTGCAAACACACCAGTGCCAGTCTGCTAGTTGACACACATATCTTGCTGTCCGACTCATAGTGTGTCAAACCAACATGTCGTCCAGTCATCGCTGTCTTTGGGCATAGCCACTGTGATTCAATGTGATTGGCGTGAACATTGGCTTTATTGGTGGTGCTGTGCGTCACCCGAAGGAGACTTTCAATCCCGACTACTAACCCACCAGATCCTCTAATCTGGCCCAGACTAACACTAATCCCCGTAAGTAAGAGAAGCCAGATGGTCACAAACAACTGCTGAAGAGGCCTGGAGATAATTGCATTGGACATACCTTCTACTAGCACTATTTGCTAATAGATACTTTATTGAGGAAAAATGTACTTACTATGACTGAGATATGTGGTTGTCCCACCTAGCTATCTTCAGATGAATGTACAAACTGTAAATCACTTCTGGATAAGAGCTAAAATGTAATTGCAGACAAACAGACAGACAGAAAGAGACACTTGCTGCCTGCAGAGAGAGACAGATAGATGTCCACCCAGGAAAACAGTGACTGCCCTGGAGCAGTGATTAAACTGTCATTAATAGATAGATAGGTACTTTATTGATCCCCGTGGGGAAATTACTTTATCAAGCAGCTACAAAAAACACAGGGCAGGTGCAAAATGCCAGAACAAAATACACAGAAGACAAAACGACTAATCAATCTCCTAGCAAGGTGCGTGACCATTGAGTGATAATTACCAGTGTGAGGAGTTCAATTACTGCACAGCGGGAGCCACAGCGCTAGTGAAAGGCCCCTCCCACAGCCGCTCCAGGACTTCCCCACTGATCAACACACACACACACGAAAGAGAAGGTCCGCAATCGCCTCACATCATAGGGTGCCCTCAGCCCTCCTTAAGCTTACTACAAGCTCTACGCAGATGCAAGATTCGTTGTGTTGTAATTAGTGATGTGCAGTTTGTTCTTTTTGAACAACTCTTTGTAATTACTAGAGCCATGATTTGTTTTTCTGAGTGGCAAAAACGAATGCAATTAATTGAACCAAAACATAGAACCAAAACATTCACAGCCTCTGCTCAAAAAACTCGAACTAGAGAACGAATCGTTTGGGGGGGTTGCAGTTCGCAAACGACATTCTGTTCATCACCCTCATAGCAGTCAAGCAATGTATTCCGCTAAATCGTTCCCAAATAGACTAAATAGACATAGTTTCAAATATATCAAGAAATAATCTTATTGTATGCCTAGCAATCAACAAATGTACATTGTTTAAAGCAGTGGTTCCCAAACTGTGGTGCGCTCCCCGTAGGGGTCGGCATTTTTCAGCTAATGTTTGGTAGCTAGGTTTTTTAGCCCACAGATTTTGTTGAAAGGTTTGAGTCACTCAAATATCACATGAATACACATTAGACATGGACAAATTTATGAATTGCAAGAAAATTTGCTTTAAAACGGCAACATTTTCCCTGCACCCCATGAAAAAATGTGTAGAATTGCAGGAAATAACCTTTAAAACCGGCTAGATTTTCTCTCCACTAACGAGTGGGGTTTGAACAGTTTGTGTCATGAATAGTGCTTGTACACATAGAAATAGACGTGGCGCACACGCACACAGGATGTTCCTCAATGCTGGAAGGGGGGCCAGAGTGGGTTTAAAGCACACTTTAACAAGTCTCAGTCACAAATGACAGCTCCAATAAGCCCCCTATAGTGAATGAGATGTGAACAAGAGGCTTGTAGAATCATGACTCTTTCGAGTTTTCAGTTCATCGTCGCTGGTAGGGGGTCCTGCGTGCTCTGGGGATTACTGATGAATGAAATAAGTCCGTAAAAACAGCCGAACTTCCCATCACTAATTCTGTCGTTTTTCGTTACAATAGGAGCGGCTACTTATAAGCCTCTGGCTTGTCAAGGTCAGGGCCTGACAGGAGTATTCTAGTGAACTCTATGGCGGGGATTGGTGTTTGGTCCCCAATTAGAGGCAGCTGTTTAGCATAGTCTCTAATTGGGGGCCATATTTAAGTTGTACACCGGGAAGTGTAACCTAAAACATTGCCAGGGCATATTTTTTTATTATACATCTGATTATTTCACATGGAGATGTGGGAAGATAAAAAGGCTAGCTAGCTTGCTATGCTTTTAGCCGGGCTGCCAGCTAGCTACTACTAGCAACTCTTCCTTGCTTTCACAAAATGAAAAGATACAAATGTAAAATGTTGCTATCGCCCCCTTGTGAATGGGACTGGGACCGGCGAGGATTTCATGTTACCAAAAGGTGTCCGCTAGTCCAGAAATCCCACTCCACCCACGTGCACCCATGCACTTAGATCAACGGTTTAGTAAACTTTACTCTACCCAACCCCAGGAGGGTACATGACGTGGCAGTAAGGCAGGTCTATGGGGACCAGCTCAGAGCCAAAGGCAAAGCCTCTTTACCCACTCCTTCCCTCCCTCTCCTCCCAGTGTGGAGCTAAAGCAGCAGGTTATTAACATATATATTTTTTTACTGGCACCAACAGACCCCGGGGAAAGTGAGGGCAGCACTGACACAATGACCTCAGCTACCATCCATCGGTCCGGCCTAGCATCTGATCCCTCCAGATTCCACACAAACTGTACACACACCTTGCCTGATCGGAGCCTGCCTTGCCAATCCGACACACATACCCCTCTGGCCCTGCGTGGGTGTTCTGCCTTAGAGTTACATTGGAATCTGCTCTGTGCTGTGGACAGTTGGTCTTGCCATGGTTCAGATATAAGGTGCAGCAGCTTGGTACCTGAGCCTCAGATGTGCCCCAGATTGCAGGGTGCACTTATTAGGCTAGTGGTGACGTGATTGGAGATGTAGACCCTGTGGTGTTGTGATGTTATTATGCCTCACGCATGATTGGCTCCAGACAAAAGGCTCCGGCTCATCAACTAAGCCCCTGTAATCCACTGGTTCAATATTCCAGGGGATGCCCACTTTCACAAACAAAATAACAGATGCAAACATTATATCCACTGAAATTTGGTTGGGTGGAACTGGGATGTTTTGATTTGATTGGATGATGGGTGGACGAGCTAGTAAATATGTAAAAAAATATAAATCCAGCTACATTTGCGATTTTCAATTTTTAGTAGTAGGGACCAATCTTTAAATCAAAACATAAACAATGTAAATGTGTGAAATACAGAGTAAATAAAAACCACAAACCACATTAATCCTATCCATCTCTCCTTCAGTGGCTCAACAAAATGAATGGAAACACTCTGTCATTCTAAATCATTCATAATCAATCCACAGATATGTCATGCATCCATCTCAGACATTTAAGCAATGCCCCCTGTCCATTGCCTAGACAACTTAACACGTTAAATCCTCATAATGTTTGCAGTAAATCACCAGCAACCATGAGAACCCATGTTGTAAAGCCATCTGAATGAATGGCAGCCCCAGCACTCCAGCAGAGTACCCACAGGGAGACATGGTGGAGAAACCATTTCAAAGACTCAATGACAACCAGGAATAGTAATATGCAAATTATTATGAGCCCCAGCATAAATCCTTCTCTCACATACGCCTGAACAGAAATCTTTAAATGATCAGTATATCAGTTTACAAGTATTATGTAATATGGCATTTTATCATATTGCCTTACTCATATCACTGTTATCCTAATGACTACTACTTTTACATTTGTATCTGCTGAGTAACTTCCAGAACCATGTGTCAGCGTCACACTGCTTCTACATCCTAACAGATCTATAATTAGCACACCCAAAAAGAGAGAAAGCATGATGGAGAGATGTGAAAGAGAAGAAGAAAATAGTAAAATAATGCTTTGCTTACCCAGAAGATGAGGTTGAAGAGGAACATCATGTACTTCAAACAGCAGAGACAGCCTCGTGCCATGTTGTACTTCTTGAACTCTAAAAGGAACACAAAGGATAGATCCAGGTAAAAGACCACGTATTTGCTGCCTTTGGGCGCTGTGTACTTGTTATTGCTGCTCTTGTCTCCTCCGACATTGACGCTGCTGTCGGCTGCTGTCCCAGCCTGCCCCTGTGCGGCGGCACCGCGCGGCCCCGTGGAGCCGTAGAACGCGCCGGCGGTGAAGCCGCGGCCGGCGAACGGACGGCCAGACGTGGAGGCACGGGCAAAGTCTGAGTCGTGGCTATCCACAGACGGGCTGCGGTGAATGGCTGACTCCTCACTGCTGGACTTCTCCATGCTCTTGGGCGAACACTGCTTCTGAGGGACTCGCTACCGTAACACACTCTACCATGTCTCAGAGATGAGAGGACACAATTCTCAGCCTCCAGCAGTCTCCTCTCTCCCTCTCTGCTCTGTACTGGTTCTCTCCAAGCCCAGAAACTCTGAATCCTTCTATCCCCACAACAATGGCACAGCTAAACTGGCTCAGCTAAGTAAAAGGAAGGAAAGCTCTATGTGTCTTCTGCCTGGTGTCCAGTGTCTGCTCTCATGCTCCTGAGTTAGTCATGCAGAGAAGTCCTAGTCCAGCGAGGAGCCTTATTAAAGCACGCTACGTCCTTGAGTCAGTAAGTTTCAGTAGTCTCCCCTGGATCTCCTGTGCTCTCCACACTGCTGTGCCGTGTGTGTGCCAGTAGGAACAGACCTCCTGTGAGTCTCTCTCTCCAGCTCTTAGCTGCTCCACTTCTTCCACCACATTCCCCTTCTGCCTGCTGCTGACCTCAGTGCTGATATCTGCCTGGGGAGCTGGAAACTTTTGCTCCCTCCATACAACACAATCCTGTATCTTTATTTGTCTCTCCTCTTCTTCTCCTCCTTTCCTGCACTCTCTCAGCCTCTGTGCTTTGCGCTCTCCAACGAGCTGATGATACTCTGATTCAGGTATTATCTCTCTCTCTCTCTCTCTCTCTCTCTCTCTCTCTCCCCTCCTGTCTTCTCTACTGTATAATTCTGTGCTCAGCTGCTCAGTCCCCCGCTCTCTGCCTGTTCTGTCAGTCGCAGCTCTGTGGCTGATGTGTGCTATTATCGGCAAGATGCATCTAACAGGCATTCCCCATCCTATCCCCCTTAACTAGAGCACTGCCCTTGTCCCCCCCTCCTCACTCTGCTCTCCCTCTCAGTCTCTCTCTCCCTGCCTCTCATCAGCCCCTCCCCACTGCTGAGGGAGCAGCCAATGAGGCAGCTGCAGGCAACCCGGGCTCCTCCCTCCTGCCCCGTCCATGTCTTTAATAAGCTGAACATAACATAGCTTTGACTATACAAGTTCAGCAATTTCCTCAGTGTTGTCTGTGCGTCAGGGGGAGGCCATTCATTAATACAAAAAATCATGAGTCCAGGGAAACGTATGGGTGAAGGGGGGTTGCATGTTTCAGGGTGTGTTCCTCTGCCCAGGCGTTGCTGATGCATGCCAGATCTTACAATGCGTGGATAGGTATTTATGTTTCAGCTAACCACATCATGTTATAGCAATCTGTCCGTTGATGACGTGGCTCGCAACAATTGGTTGATGCATGCAACGTTTGAGCAGTGGAACACAACCAATATCGACGTGTGACTGAGGTTTTCTCCTGTCAATGTGGAACATATCAGCTCCTCTGATTTCCTGCATGAAGATAGTGGACTTCTCCGGCGCTGTCCGATGCAACATTCAATCCTGTGATTTAATTGCCACAATTAACTTTCACAGTGGCTATTTATTTTCTATTTGTGAAATGCTGGATAAGATGACATCAGTGCGCTATCATGATTAGGAGGATTCCTGCATGCAGACTTGCAGAGGCTATGTGCAGCCTTGTCACAAAGTCGTCAGTTGCTCAATGCCGGCTCACTTCCATGTAAGGAGCACTGATAAATTGGCAGAGACTCAGCCTTTGGAATTATCGCACCATTTCAAGCATGGAAATAGGAGAGTGGCTTAAAGATACTCAACACTTTCCTATGGAAACCCAGGGTCAAACACTGACTATCTCAGTTGTTTCACACATGGAGCTGACAACACATTACAGCTCTAATATTCTAGAGCTCCGTCCTTACGTTTATCTAACCGTCTGGTTTGAAATACAACCCTAAAATGCCTAAATGTACATGATCTGTGAACAAAGAGAAATTGCATTTGACCAGATAAGATATCAAACCACCGCTGAGAGGCCATTTCATTCATATTGTACATGCTGATTTTATGAGATGGGGATGAAAGATTTGCAACCTTTTTATACAGCGTTTGAGTTTCCTTTGCTATGCCACATCTTTTCCTTCAGAGAATTACTGTACAAACAACAGCAATACCATTATCTGTCCACCCACTCCTTTCACAGGGCTGGGTTTGTGAAAACAGCCTAATTTTTACTCCGTACTGCTGCGCTGTGGTAATGGTCTCTCTCTCTCTTTAAGCAAGGTGAGGTTGAGTGGTCTTGATGGCTGCAGCTCAGAGACAGATGGAGCAGAGTTTCAACTGAATGGTCTTAAATTAAACCCAGTAATGCCCTGTATACACAGAAATACATTAATCAATTTCTCGTGTTTCTACAGAGTATACACGGCTCGAACAAGTCTGAAATACGGTAGCTTGATGGAATTGTAGTGGTTTTGAAGAAAACACGAGACAAAATAAAACTATACTAAAGTCTTAATTAGCAAGGAACAATGGAAGTGCTCCTCCAAATCACAAAACATTACGGTACTTAGCAAACTGGGAAAAAAACACATTATTTCCATTTACAATTAGCAATACCATACTTAAAAGGACACAGGTCTATAATTATAATTAAGTGGTATTAAAAGGTATGGAACTGGTAAACTTCCAATTGCTCCCAGTACTACCACATCTTTCTTGTAAAAAATGACTCAATGTCAGCGTCACTGTTCACATCAGCCTGGTGTGGAATGAGAATTATGAAAGCAGTCCCACACAGATAGAGCAGGGGAGATTTTACCCACAATACCCTGTCCCTGGTGGTGTCATGGAGAGCTGAAGAAGCATTGGCTCAGCTCCTGTGGGTCGTCTGATCACAGCCCGTCAGGCCCTTAACTCTTAATTCAATATGTTGTACATCAGTAGCCGCCGCCTCAGAGAAGGAATTGCATTCGTTAGAGCGCTATTGGGGCCCTTAGCTAGTATGTGCTGCTGATGCCTCGACCAGACACAAGGGCACGTTCCTCCTCTCACTCCCTCCTGAGCCAAGCCCAGCTCAGTTCATCGCCATCCACTCAACAGAAGAGAACAGAGAGGCATGGGGCTCTTAAGTCCTTTATTAGGCAACCAGAGGTTACTCTGACTCAGGAGAGACCAGATCTATAGCATAGAGCCAGAGGATTGGGCACAGGAGCAGTCGAGATACAGTGTGTGTATGCGGTACAGCAGAGCAGGGTTGGACAGGGCTTCTTTATTTCAACTTACCCTGAATAAACCTGGCAGCTCCTTCAATACATGCTAAAAAGGCATACTGGAAGGCAAGCTTCGTATTCAGCAGGAACTCATCTTACAATCTTCAATTTCAGGGCTCTTCTAGCCAAGACACTGCTGCTTTTCTATCATGGTATGAAAGAGTATAACAAAAAAATAAAAAAGTAGAACTGTAAATATAAAAAATGGACAGTATTGGTTCTGGCATATCTGTGTGGCACCACTGCCAGCACAACAGAAAAAGTAGAGGGTGGAGGGCTAGTTCTTATTTATTTACACCGGAGGTTGGTGGCACCTTAATTGGGGAGAATGGGCTCGTGTTAATGACTGGAGAGGAATAGGTGGAATGGTATCAAATACGTCAAACACGTGGTTTCTATGTGTTTGATGCCATTCCATTTGCTATGTTCCGGACATTATTATGAGCCGCCATTATGCTGAGCCGGAAAGTTGTCTTACATGGATTGTTTCTTCTCAAACCTATTGGAAATTATAAAGAAAATATAAATCTGTAGGATTAAGACTCGGGCAAGCGTTCTTAATGGAATCCAAAACAAAACAATTCTCCCAAAATTGCCAAATAAGCCAAATAACATCCCAAACTTTATTTTGTTTTACAATTAACCAAAATATAAACGCAACATTAAACAATTTCAAAGAGTTTACTGAGTTACAGTTCATATAAGGAAATCAGTTTAAATAAATTATTTAGGCCCTAAACTATGGATATCACATGACTGGGAATACAGATACCGGTTGGACGTACTGCCAAATTCTCTAAAACGACATTGGCTTATGGAAGAGAAATTAACATTCAATTCTCTGGCAAAAGCTCTGGTGGACATCAGTACCTGTGTAATGATCATGCTGTTTAATCAGCTTCTTGATATGCCACATCTGTCAGGTGGATGGATTACAGTAGCTTGGCAAAGGAGAAATGCTCACTAACAAGGAAGTAAACAAATTTGTGCACAAAATTAGCTTTTTGTGCTGTTGAAAACTTCAGGGATTTCTTATTTCAGATCATGAATGATGGGACCAACACTTTACATGTTGCGTTTATATTTTTCTTCAGTGTAGTTAGGATATTTAAAGGCTGTCATGAGTACATTTTGAAGGTGCTAATTGAAATTAAATAATGTCTGTCACATCTACAGTCATAAGACCACTTAGACATTTAACACGATTTCAGGCTCAAACTCATACAGCTTTACTGACTCAGTGACCCTTGATGAACTCTCTCAACTGCCTACAGTATTTTAGGAGCCTGTTTTAAATTTGAGTTAAAGTAAAGAAAAATGTCATACATTGCTTACAGATTTAAGTTTCTTACAGTTAGAGTTTTAGACTAGAGCAGGGGTGGGCAAACTATGAGCCCATTCAATCAGGCCAGCGGGAGGTTTGAGTAAAGAAATTGGGGGGGATAAATTATTATTTTGGGCTAAAAAACATTCCAGGCGACTCTTGAATGTCTAAAACTAGATAGAATGTATGTAGAATTATAATGGGCCTAAATATTTTCAAAGAACTTCCCTTTTTCTGGCACGCCAATTAAGTTTGACAAACAAATCGGTCCCAAAAAAATCTGTGTGGGCCTAACTTCGAAATTCCCAATGTAGCCCAAAGAGTGACTTACGGGCAGGAGCAGGGAGACAATTCTAAAGCCTTGCAGGAAAATGACTGCTTTGCTTCCCACTGCATGTGTTTAACTGAATACGAGGGGGAAACTCCAAAGCAATCTCCTAAACCCCAGGATTTACAGCGGGCAGCAAGGGGATACCAACTGATCTATGAAAATAGAGGTCAGCTCTTCAACTTTCATTAATACTGGTCTTTTCTGTTCCAGCAAAAGATAAATAGTATTTACCCTATAGCTACCACATACTGTATGTGTGTCCTATGTGACATGTGATAGTAGATAATCACCAGTGTGAAAGTCCCATGGAAGACGTGAGTGGAATAGGACTACAAAGGGCCTGTTCGCCCCCACACTATCTCAGCTCTCATTCCCCTTGGTTACTCTATACACTCTTTACACACTGGGGCCAAAGCTGTTGCTGTGTACATGGAGGACAACATGGAGGACAACAAGGAGGACATGTCAGGTGATAAAACAGCCTAAATGGATCATACACTTCCAGGAACTCAAATGTCACCGGGGGCCAAACTGAACAAACAAGAGGGGGGGTCATCCCTAATTTGTTAGACACGAGTCAGTCTCCCGCGTGTCTGGCACCTCTCTGCCAATCATTTGAGCTGGCTAACGGTTATTATACATAGAAATGTCCTGTCCGTCCTTGTCAGTATGCTAACAAGCTCTATTCTGTCTGGCCCAATCGAATTGACAGACAGACGTCAATCCAGTCTGATATTTAAGATTCTGTCTTGGCCTTTTATGACAAAGTCTGACATCCACGTAATTGGGCACAAGAATATAGCGGACATTTTAAGTCGCTCCCCGGTGACTTAAAACAATAAAGTCGATAAAGGTGTCTGGAGAGTGAAACTAATTAGGGATTCATGATGCTCCTCTCCTCAGCAGACCCAACTAGAGGGTGTGACAGCAGGGGTAAGCTCCCAGGAAATCAGTGTACATTTATGGTTGTGTTGTAAAGCATCAGACATTTCTAAGAATGTCACGAGTTGCTACTTGTGAGAAAAGTTTGTTTGTGGTTGTTTAAAAAAAGATGGCAGTGTTAAAGTGAATTTCACACGCATTTTCACAAACACACTCAACCGTGATACACACTGGTGTAGGTCTGCTTATTGTAACACATTGGAAAACTCCCGCCTGACATCTCCCATATTCCGAGCCAATGACTGCAGACGAAGACACACGTTTGTGCTCACTTGTCAACCGGAGAGCACACAGACCACACACACCTAGAGAAGCCAAGTCCCCCAGTCTAAACAGTAGACCTGCAGGCACGTCTATAAGACAGAACTGCAGCAGATAAGAGGACAGGACAGGCAGGGCCACACTAACAGAACAAACACAGGCTAGTCATTAGCATTTAGAGAAGAAACACAGCCCTCTTCTTTCCTCAAATACAACAAATGCTACAAAATATATCAGACTGTAGCAAAATAAGACAATTGGCGTTCAATAAGGCAACATGTTTGCAATGTTAAATACTATTGAACTTTATATGATGCCTGGTTGTGCTGTAACTCACTTGAATCCAAAGATACAAAAAAGAGATATGGTTAGTGACAGGGTTTCATGATTATTATGTTGATCAAAGGAGCAGAACAGCTAAGTCCTCTAGACGGTGGACGAGTTAATGTAATATTTAAAAGCCCATAACGGTATATGAAAGAATGGAACGTCAGCAATATGAATCTTATTCAGTTCAGTGGGAAAACATCCGAGTGTTGAAGTCAGATTGCGGTCATTGATTTATTGGCTGTAAGGTCATTTAAAGTTCCCTGTAAGCATTTGAACAGTGTGTGGAAACCATCCATTAGTCCTCAACATGAGCTAGATTCAACTCTTAGATTCTGAAGATTTGTGATTTCATTTTTCTTACTGTGGATAATTCAAAGGTTCACAAGAAACACACATGAACGGACGTGCACATACGCACAGGCATTCACATACACACTCGCAAGGTTAGACAAATGCATCCCTGAGAGCTACTGTCTGTAATAAATGTTGAAAGTCATGGGTTTCCTACCCTATGCCTCCTCTCTGTAATGCCTTGAATCCATTGCCTTGGAGAAACTGGGGACCAAGGATAACTGAAGCCATCAACCAAGCAAACCTACACTTGGATTCAAGACATTAGCTGTTCTGTCCCTACACACAGCTTTAAGAGACAGGGTTCTCTTTTTAAAAGCTCACTATCAGTTACACTTGCCATGATGGATGCCTTTCTGTCTGCACGCTTCCACAAATCTAATAAAACACACACCCTGGAAATTAGCGAATGAAAAAAACACTTCCACTTCTATAGTTAGTGACAGGGGGTTACGTTACTGGCTCTAGACTAGTTTGGAGAAAAGACGAGTGATCCAGGGTTTTCATTTTGGGCCGGTAGGGAAAAGAGAGACAGATAAAGGCCGATGTGGTTTACGTCCCCCTGGCCTCACTGCATCCGTAAAGTAATCGTCTCTCTCTTCATCCCTGTTTCATTCCTGTTTGCAGTAGTCAGTCTGGGCTTGCCCGCAGATGGAGCCCTCTGTGAAGCAGTTTTCCGACACATATTTAAATGTCCTCTGCTTCAGGGAAACAGGTTACAGGACACGACATAGGACAGGGATAGAAATACATACACCAGCACTGGCTAGGACACTATAGAGAGAGATGGAGGGGGAAAGAAAGAGATGGAGGGGAAAAGAAAGAGATGGAGGGGTAAAGAAAGAGATAGGGTGGTTAGAAAAGGGAGAGTGAGTGAGTGAGTGAGTGAGTGAGAGAGAGAGAGAGAGAGAGAGAGAGAGAGAGAGAGAGAGAGAGAGAGAGAGAGAGAGAGAGAGAGAGAGAGATGGAGAGAGAGAGAGAGAGAGAGATGGAGAGAAAGGCACAGAGAGAGAGAGAGACAGAGACAGGGAGGTAGATAGGCTCAGCCAGTGGTTCTGGCCTGGGTCAGATCCTTTATTAACCTGGTGGAAGAGAAGACGAGAGGGATCTTAAATCCCATAGATCTGTAGTGTTAGGCTCTCTGTCTGTCCATGGTTCAGGATTAAGGGGGTCACCTGAGTTTAATATGGAGCTCCTACAGTGGGATGAGGGAACATGGAGAGAACATGTGTCCGTCTATTTGTTCTGTTCAGAGAGGATAGACACAGCAGCTAGATGCCTGAGGAGATTTCCCATTGTGCCCCTCCTCAGCACCACAAATAATGTCATTCTTCAATCCTTGAATACTGGCCATTGTTGGCAGCTCTGATTTACTATCGTATGTTGTATATACCAGACCTCCATACTTTTAGCATATCATGCTCACATACAGTACTTCCCCAAGGGATGAGCGCCATACTAATCATAGAGGAGGACCCAGCAGGCCCAGGCAGCTCTATCATAGAGGAGGACCCAGCAGGCCCAGGCAGCTCTATCATAGAGGAGGACCCAGCAGGCCCAGACAGCTCTATCATAGAGGAGGACCCAGCAGGCCCAGACAGCTCTATCATAGAGGAGGACCCAGCAGGCCCAGACAGCTCTATCATAGAGGAGGACCCAGCAGGCCCAGACAGCTCTATCATAGAGGAGGACCCAGCAGGCCCAGGCAGCTCTATCATAGAGGAGGACCCAGCAGGCCCAGGCAGCTCTATCATAGAGGAGGACCCAGCAGGCCCAGGCAGCTCTATCTAGATGAAGATTCTACAGGTAGAGTCTTCCTCCTGTGCACTCCAACCAGCCCACTGGCACTGATGCCTGCCTGCTGCAAACACACAGCCCAGTGCAACCATGGACAGACAAACACAGGGCAGCCAGGAGACCAGATCAGAAGTAAGCAGAACCGGCCAAGCCCTACTCCGGCCTTTGACACCCCAGATGGTGTGAAGAGCAAAGGGGAGTAGAGGGAAGCGGAGCAGGCAGCAGACCATGGCAAAATTCTCTGGATACCTTCTATTTGGATAAGCATTAGAGAAGCCATCCAGTAGGGCTTCAACTAGATCATTTGTACTCTGCAAATTGACGCAAAAAGCCCAAACAGATATTGTATTTGACAAAAACATAATAATTTCAAACCTTGATTACATTGGTACACAATCACATACAGTACGTCTTTCTATTTACGAGTGGAAATATTTGGGAATAGATTCCCTAAATTAAAATAATTTTGAGTTGAATTTCTAGTGATTTTACAGTGTTTTATTTGGGGGTTTGCTCCACTATTGATGTGAATCAACAACTGCTGCTAATAAACCATGGAGGAGAACCCACTCACAGGAAATACTGTATGAGACTGTAGAAGGCTCCCAAGCACAACCAGAGAGTCACTCAATGAAATGGTTCATCTGACAAAGTGCCCCCATTCAGATAGTACCTGTACAATGAAATTCCCTGGTGGCTTCAAACTCCATATCAAAGTGAAACACCAGGCCAAAGAAACTAGTTGATTACACTGCAAAAAACAGATGCATGTTTTATGCAACGCGGCACTCATGGGTAAAATCTAGCATCTTCACCTCGCTGCCTCTGTAAAACAACCTCGCGATGAACGCCATCACCATCCAAACCTGCTGAATACCAAAGAGCATTGCCCTAATCTGTCAACACAACACATTACAGCACCTCACACTTTCTCACGCACTTTCTCTCCTGCAGCCTCCCTATGGATCTCTACTACGTAAATAAAGAGCCGATACAGAAGACTGAGTTTGATGTTGTACACTCCTGTTAGACAGTGATATGAATATTGAACAGAGTCCACGGTTAACATCTGCTATTAAACTAACCAAATGGTAGAATAATCAATTACCCACATTTATTCATTTCCCTCACAAAAACAACTCTGTCCTGCAAATAGGCAGTGTATATGAACATATTGCGCGTGGCCCTTACAGATTTTCTTAATTAAAGTCTACAGAAGGAGGAAATTCTCTTGAGGGCTTAAGTTTAAATTAGCTCAGGCTACTTCTGTTATTACACTAATACATACTGCGATGAGGCTTCCCAATTTCCCACAGCCCTCTGAGCATTGTTGATTCTAAATGGACTTCTTCTTGCACTCCAAGCAAGCAAGAGTTTGGCAGTGAGGTATTGAAATACAATTGCCTGTAGATGATTTGAATAAAACATCTTTACCGTTTCCCAATTTCCCAATGGGGAAAGTATGTTACATATTAATGTTTTAAATACATCCGTATATGAATATATACGTTACACATAGCTATAGGTAAATAATGAGGGACAAATTAACATATCTTTCTCTTGGCGGAGTGCTTTGAGTGAGCTCTCCAAAACTTCAGAGGAAAGTGTCAGGCGGGGAGAGCCATGCAAACCCACTCTGTCATCAATTGTAAATCACTCTCAGGAGCACAAGATCTCACTCAAAATGATTTAGGGCCTTAAATCATCATCTTGAATCATTTCCGAGACGCAATCGGGCTGTCTTTGATAGTTTAAATCAAGCCTGTGATTCTAATGCAGACAGGCATACTTCCTCCATTATAAATCTAGGTGAGAGAGATAAAGAGAGAGATAAAGAGATAAAGAGAGAGAGAGAGCGAGAGAGCGAGAAAGAAGGGGACGGCTGCACACAGCAGACCTGCACGCTTTTATCATTTTACGACATGGCTTTCTGGATGGAGACACCTTGGATATGCACATAATGCAGTGTGTGGTTTTCCTGCAGATCTGGATGACCTGGCTGGAGTTGTCCAGGTAAAAATATTCTACAGCACTGCTTACTATACTGTTTCACACCACAGGCTTTAACCACATACACCATTAGAAATCAGATACAGGGTCTAAGACACAACCTGCCTACAGAGATACTGTATGTTTAATGCAGGCGAGGCCTCAAGTTCCTCTTCAGACATTGACCTTCACTGGTGAGAGAAAATAACTTGGGCCAACTCCTCCACTCCTACCCTTTAACATGAATACATTTATATAAAACACTGTAGTCATGCCAGCGCAAGAGTTCTTTATATGTGTGTTTACTCCCCACTGACATCAGACTGCAGTGCTATAGATGACTGTAAAGACTGAATGTAAGATATGAAGGACTGTCAGTACACTACAGCACAGAGCCAGCATCGCTATTTGGGGAATATGGAAGCTGCATGGGCTTTAGATATTGGAGAGAATGTCCCTGTGTGAAACTTGGAATCTTGAGGAGTCAGGTCAGTGACTCCATTCTGATTGGTCAGGCTTTTCTGAGTCAGTCAGTGCGGTCAGTCAGTGTGGTCGCTTGGCTCCAGGCTGTCTCCTGCCTGGTATTCCTGACTTGGAAATCCTGAATGATCACAGGTGGATGGAAAGCCAACTGCTCTGGGAGAAGGGGACTTACTGACTACCCAGTTCCTTTCAATCAACATGACACACTAATTTAAAATCCAATGGATCAGTAGGTGTTAGAGCACGTTGCTGGTAACAATGAACAGTATGTCACTGTCAATGTTGCTGGTAACAATGAACAGTATGTCACTGTCAATGTTGCTGGTAACAATGAACAGTATGTCACTGTCAATGTTGCTGGTACTGGAATACTGTAATCTACATCAGGGTCTCCCAAACTTGGTCCTGCCCCCCCCAAAACCCTAAATGTGCACCCAGGACTGAGTTTGTGAAACCCTGCTCTACATCAAACCTAATCAAACCCGTCCCACTGCTAGTGTGAGTACAATTTTTTAGACCTTAAAGAAAACATGAACCACATACAGTGTCTTCAGAAAGTATTCACACCCCTTGACTTTTTCCACATTTTGTTGTGCTACAAAGTGAGATTAAAATTGATTTTAATTGTCATTTTTCGTCAACGATCTACACAATATACTCTGCATTGTCAAAGTGGAAGAAAATGTATAATATTTGTAAAGAATTTGTGAAATATAAAAACTAAAATATCTACATAAGTATTCAACCCCCTGTGTCAATACATGTTAGAATCACCTTTGGCAGCAATTACAGCTTTCTGGGTAAGTCTCTAAGAGCTTTCCATACCTGGATTGAGCAACATTTGCTGATTATTCTTTTCAAAATTCTTCACGCTCTGTCACCCATAACATGATGCTGCCACCACTATACTTGAAAATATGGAGAGTGGTACTCAGTAATGTGTTGTATTGGATCTGCCCCAAACATAACACTTTGTATTCAGTATAAAAATGTTCATTGCTTCGCCAATTCTTTTGCAGTATTACTTTAGTGCCTTGTTGCAAACAGGACACATGTTTTGGAATATTTTGTATTGCTTCTTTTCACTCTGTCAATTAGGTTAGTATTGTGGAGTAACTACAATGTTGATCCATCCTCTGTTTTCTCCTGTCACAGCTATTAAACTCTCTTTTAAAGTCACCATTGGCCCCATGGTGAAATCCCTGAGTGGTTTCCTTCCTTTCCGCCACTGAGTTAAGAAGGACACATGTATCTTAGTAGTGAATGGGTGTATTGATACTTATTAAAATCATTACTGCACACAGAGTGAGTCCATGCAACTTATTATGTGTCTTGTTAAGCACATTTTTACTCCTGAACTTATTTAGGCTTTCCATAAAAAAGGGGTTGAATACTTATTGACTCGAGACATTTCAGATTTTCATTTATTTGTAAAAATGTTGAATAACATAACACTTTGACGTTATGGGGTATTGTGTGTAGGCCAGTGACTAAAAAATCTAAAATTGTATAGTTTTTTAATTCAGGCTATAAAACAAGAAAATATGGAAAAAGTAAAGGGATGTGAATACTTTCTGAAGAGACTGTACATACCCTAAGTTATATGTGCATTCATGAATCAAGATGAGGCGTTGAGGGCTTTTTTTGTTTGGACATTCAAAAACGTTCCTGGATTTTAAAGGCTTTAAATTCCAGTCAATTCAGGAAGTTCACTAAAATTCCAATTCTCTTCAATGCTTTCGACGAGGATAATTGACTGGAATTGAAATGGAATTGACCCCAACCCAGCTGCATGGTATCACGGCACAATTTTGGGTCCTGACTTACTACTACTTCCAAAGATAATAGTGGCAGAAAGGAGTCAACAGGGAACTTCATGTCCTTCCACATCACAGTCCTGCTCCAAGAACACTGCATCCAAATCTCCAGTTCCAGTTCAACACCTCTCTGACATGAGCCTGGAATCTGCATCCTTATTAATATTCAGAATGAGTCAGATTTAAAACTGCATCCAATTATACCTGATCATTTTGTGAGTGACTCAAGCTGACTGCCTGATTGCAGTAACCAGAGCTGCCATGACTTCAGAACTTCTCCAAGGTCGTGTTCATTAAGCACCAAACGGAAGAAAACTCAATTTACATTTTCTTTTTAAAGCACTCTGGTTTCGTTCCTTAAAGAACACGACCAGGTTAAGATGGCAAAACAAGAGAGAGCAGAAGCCTTTGAGACAGCTTTATTATTCACAGTGGTGAGCAATAAGGGTCAGGACAATACCAGCATAACAATACTCGTTAGTATCGTGGCAAGGAAACAAAACACAAAGCAGATATAACTTCTTTAGAGTAAACATCCCTAATGTTGGAAACAAACATCATTATGTTGTCATCCAGAGTCACATTTATTTATTTTCCAAGCTATTGCACACAATATTTTACATATTTTGCAATACTGGTATTGTCACAGCCCTATGAGCCATGGATCTAAAGACCCTGTCTATCGGAGGCCTGTGAAGGGTCAGGAGTGCTTGGATGGCTGCATTATTATGACAAGGTGAGTACACTCAGCCTCAAACCTGACAGCTATGGAGGCAACCCTTAGGTCACGCCTAGAGGAGAGGTCTGCAGGTAACAGTGACAACCTTCACTGTCACACCGCAGTTACACATTCGGACTCGCCTCCCGCCTCTCTCCCTTCCATTTTCACTTATTGACACATTTTTCCCCAGAGTCATTTTTTATTGTGATTCATTGTAAATCTTCTAGGCCACCTTGAGAGGAGCACATGGACAGAACATACCCTGATTGAATTATCTCTAAACTGTGCTGAGCGCTGACAGCGCAGGGGTGAGAGGTATTTCTGAGGGAGAGGTTTCACACTCTTTGTCATTTGTAAGTATTTTGACATTCCCATATCTGGAATCATCAAAAAGTTTGAAAAGTTTCAAAACGAAAAGTTAACAGCAAGGTGCTTCAGAAATAATGCAGCCGAGGCAGCAGCAACGCAGGAAATGACTTCAGAAATAATGCAGCCGAGGCAGCAGCAACGCAGGAAATGACTTCAGAAATAATGCAGCCGAGGCAGCAACACAGGAAATTACTTAGTTTATTTCTCCACTTAATATTCTCTTTTAGTGGTGTTTTTAATAAAGGAACGGTGGAATGAAAAGAGCACCCAGCCTGACTTATCTGGATTACAGGATGTATCATGCATCATTGGTCATTATTCTTCTTCTGCTCATTGATGTCATCTGATTCCTTCCTGTGGACCTAATATCCATGCAGGGTATACTGGGTCATATCTGTTGGCCTATTGAAGCAATGTGGAAACTACTGAGTATGAAGCTGATTAAAATACACAGAGAAATATATAACATTGACTATGCAGCCTAGTAGTGTCCCACTGTCGCTCGAAGAATACATTACCATTTCAAATAAATATCGCAAACAAGGCCAGAGATCCAAACATAAACTGTGCCTAGGTGGTGAGGAGTGAGATGCCCTGCCGACCATCTTGAGAATGAAATCCCAGTGTCTGTATAACTAGAGCCACACACACACACACACACACACACACACACACACACACACACACACACACACACACACACACACACACACACACACACACACACACACACACACACACACACACACACACACACACACACACACACACACACACCCACACCCACACGACAGGACTGAGCGAAGGAGATGCAGTGAAATCACAATGTTAATTTCACCATTGTAACTGGAGCTCTGTTAAAGAGCAGTGTATTAGCAAGTAATGCAGTGATTTATCGGCTTTGTCGTGAGCAGCTGTTGTGGGAGACAATAGCCCTGCAGCGGCCTGCACCGAGGAAGGAGCTTCCAGCAGCTAATGAGGCTGGCCTACTCCACTACCAGCCTTACTCTCCCTACAGTACAGAACAGCACGGTACAGGGACAGAGGTTGGGAGTATGAAGGAGAGAGGGGAGGCGGGTTGGTGGCACAGAAACCTGAACCACTCAGAGTGAGAGAAAGAGAAAGAGGGCCCAACCACGATCAATTTCGGTATGGCAAACAGAAGCTGACATTATACCCCCATTTTGCTCAGGCTGCATGCCTATGACAATGTTAATAGCACAGTAGCATCTTAGAATGCAAAACGACTGCATGTCTTGAGCAGACATAATGTACACCAACTGTCCCCAATAGCAGAGGGTGACTTGTACAGCATTAGACAAAGCAGCCAGTTTAGCAGCCAGCCAGTGGAGGGGTCTGATAACTGGCCATGTTCAGAGTAGAGCTTTTCCTCCCTTCCTCCCAGCCAGCTGCTGAAGACTGTTTGTCACTCATTCACTCAGTCAGCCGGCCGCCCCCTTCACACAACACAGAGAACCAAGCCAGTCCACTGCTCCACATCCTGCAGCATGGGTAAAACACTTAGCGAAGAGAACAGGACAGTTCCCAGCTCCCAGAGCACTCACCACACATCTCAAAATGTCCAGAGATTCCGTTTGACAGAGGTTGACAGTAATGCTGATTCTGTATGACAGAAAAGTGTAGCAAAATGGATGGTACCGTGTAAGGTCCCTCGGCAATGAGAAGAGACCATGCAGGTGTTAGTTGTACCATGTTTCCTGCAGAGGCTTCATAAATTGATGATGGGTGCTGCAGTACGTAGTAGACGGCTGGAACTGAAGAGTGGTTATGAAATGCCCTTATCACTCAAGGAGCTCTGAGAGAAGACAGCCAGCCCAGTCTTCGGCTCACTGTGCCAAAACAATGGAATAGAGAGAGGAAAAGGAGGTAGAGTGAAAGTTAAACTATTATTACTCTGCCATTTAAAAAATCATGCCCCCCTCCGTTCTTGATGTTTCCTAAAAACATCTATAAAACACACTGCAATTGTTAGAATCTTAATATCACTAACCGAACTGGAGTTATAACCAGTTTTATCGTTTTCCCCCCTTGCCCCTTCTCCTGACAGTAGGGCCTGCTCCACTACGTCTCCTGACAGTAGGGCCTGCTCCACTACGTCTCCCGACAGTAGGGCCTGCTCCACTACGTCTCCTGACAGTAGGGCCTGCTCCACTACGTCTCCCAACAGTAGGGCCTGCTCCACTACGAGCGAGCCATTCTATTACATTGGTATATTGTAATTATAATCTCTAAATGGTATGTACCCTATATCAGTCAAATCCAAGCAGTCTTGTCAGTCTACTCTGGCCCACTTAGAGTACACATTGAGAGTGTGAGTAATTTACAATGGCAAGAAGACCAAGACGAATGGATGCACTTGCTGCGTTAGCGTTGCTACAAGATCTGAACGTCAACGACTACGACGGAGGGGAAGAAATGAATCATGACATCTCTGATGATTATTCTTCTGATTCTGAGCCTCAGCTTGAATAACCTACACCTCCGAGGCCTAAGCACAAAAAAGCCAGAACGGTGCGCACTGAGCAGGTGCTCGTGCCACTACCAAAGGAAACAGTGAGACAGTAATTTAGATAGAACAAGCCGGTGACAATGCTACTGGCCAATTATCAGCACAAAATGTCATCACTGAGAGAGGAGGCCCTACATCTCAAGCAAAAAAACACATCAGCAAACTTTGTGACATGGACATGCTACAGCACTCAGGGACTGGCTAAGGCGCACACGGAGCAAGGAGACTGCCTGGGAGCTGTCTGTTGATGAGCTGGAAGCATTCATTTCAATCCTGTATGTCCGTGGAGCATTCGGTGGAAAGAGCGTGCACATGGAGAGCTTCTGGTCAGACATGTATGTGATACTTTTCTTAGGAGAAACCATGTCACGGGGTCATTTCAGAGAGATCATGCGTTAACTCCATTTTGATGACAAAAAAATTCACCATGGTAGCCAACTATTTTAGCATGTAAATCTTGGTGGGGCAAACAAACTAAAAAAGTGGGATGCATGCCAGCAAAGCCACAACACAACACTAAACAATACATGAATTGCACTATAACGGTGACAACGCCCACAAACTGTTAGGGCCTACATAAAGCTGTCCCAACAGCAGAGTCCCAACACCTTACCACTGCTACACCTGGCTATCAACAGATCCTTGTCTGGCATCGAAACAGTTCATTCAGCCTCATTTACTGCCTTTAAAAATAAAGGCACCTGATATGGCCGACTTGCTTACACAAATGTGGTTTATACTGACAATTGAGATGTACAAATTATGGTATAAGGGGATGCCAAGCGGATAAGAGGCAATCTGTAATTTTGATTAAGACGTTAATGATCGAGCGATGACGGACGTAGTCAATATAACTAATTTGTTCAGCACTTTTGAAATGTACAGCGGCAGAATTCAGAACCATTCTTACAGTGTTCTCCCTGTACAAGTCAGAACCATAGGATAAATAAAGGGGGCATAAAAGCAGACAATGAAAGCTCTTACAATATTCGATGATTACATTTCTCTAAAACAGTTTTTAGGCTACATGTGCACAACCTAGTTAGAACATTAGGCGATATTAAGAGGTGAAAAAATACCAAATTATTCGGGTGAGGCACATTGAACGCTGTTTGGGTCTTTGTGTGTCAAAAAAGATACACGTCAAATAACACTTGAATCGTTAAATAAGCTTTTAATTTGACAAGTCTGCAAACAATCACACACCGGCCATGAACGATGTGTTTACAATACCGTGTTGGTAAAAATAGACCAAATTATTAGGGTGTACACTTAGTATTACTTTCTTAGCTACAGTATACATATCTCCCTGGTATATTACATTTTTGGACTCACCTTACTCACATAAACAGGAAGATGGCGCGGCGGTCATTTGTTTTTCCATCAAATTTTGTCATCAAAGTCTGGCATTCCCTGGATTTATGGTGGGAACTCAGAAAAAAAATCACACAGCCACTCCACTGAATAGCAGGCTAGTGATTGATTTGCAATGCTTGCAGTTAGCCTCTGATTACATCCATACCACTCATTGATGAATTAGCAATTTCCAACTTGTTGTGTAATAGGTATGTCGAATGGCTGATGAGCCACGATACGTTTTATCTATAGATTCCCTTCATTATTTCTCTTCATATGTCAAGGATTAAAAAGGATTTGCCAGTAGATTGTCGACTTGATTCATGATGATGACTGCTAGTTAAGATTTTGAAAGTAAGATGTTGACATGATCAGTCCAATCAAAGCTACTGTACATATAACGTGATTTTACATACTTTTATCTGTGGCCAATGACCTTGAGCCTTCTTGGAAGGGCTTATAATATAACTCTATGGCAGGACCCAAAGGGCTGACATTTTCGATGTCTACTCTTACTAAGGACTTAGACTTGGCCTGTGACGTAGTGTCCCCATGAGTGACAGAACACTGAGCCAATCAGGCGCAATGCTCCTATTTTCTACTGGCTTGCCACACCACCACAGAAATCACTGAGCTAGTCTGAAACACCTGCATTTTGGAGCTGCCTTACTCAAGAAAACAAAAAATAGACCATGTTTGTATGCAGCTTTATTAAATCAATGATATACATTTTTTTACATATGCAAACTAATATGTGACAAGTATTAATGCCAAAAATGTGGGGCTCAAAACAGATGGGGCTCTGCCCTGAATGACGGGCCGCCACTCTATCGAACGTATAAATAATTGACTTTTTTACTGCTGTCATAGACACATATTCATTATAATGCCATTATTGCTTTTGTGTTGATTTTCACTAGTTATCATGCACACTTGGTGTTTATAATTATGTTTAGGCTACTGATGTTTTCATCATGTGTCTTGGTCATTGTGGTATTTGAAAAAAATGTGTCACTATAAAAAATAAGCTGTTACCCTGTACACTTTCTGTTTGATAGTTGTAACAAAGGCACTCCACTTGAATTTTTGTGTTTTTTATGTATTTTTGTTTTTACATAATAGCCTACAGTAACAAACTAATGAAAATGCTATTGTGTTATTTGAAATAAAATAAGCATATTCTACTGTTACTGTAGGCCTTCATAAACACAACACAAATTATTATTTTTGCGATCGCATATATGAAATGTATTAATTACTTACACTGTTAGAAATGCTGCAGTGAAAACTACTGCTCATTAGCTTGAAGGTTGGTCCCTCAAGGCCCAGCGGTTTTAGTGTTAAGGAGACAATACATACACAGGCCGGATGAAGTATATAGGCAACACACTGCTTATTGGACACTTTGCCATTGTGTGTAAATTACAATGTAAAAGGATGAATGCCAAACGCTGAGCAGGCAGCTATGCTTTGCCTCCACTAGAACGTTGGGTTCCGGCACCAACTGCATTTTAATGAACAGCTGCTCGTCTCTCCATCCCTCCTTCCTAGCTTCCCTCTCTCTCTTCGTTAATGATCTATGACTAAGTGAATTGAACTTGAACACACACTATAACCCAGCCTTCTTCGGTCCCTGAGAGACTTTATCATAACCTATTTTTTATTTTATTTTGGTCCCTTGCCCTTTTCTTCATTTAGTGACATTATCATTCATTGGAGGAAAATGCCTTGAACTCTCAGCATAAATCAGTGATAGTAGTGTGACATAATTTGGACATTTTGAGACACCATCCTTATGACAGCACCTTTGGCCGACGGGAAGTGATGACCGGGTCAGTGAGCCAGTGAGCGAGTGTATTGGATAAGGTACAGTTGCGCTAGCTGTTGATGAATTACTTTTGAATGATAAACTGTCTGTGCGGCTAGCTACAGCCCTGGTCCCACGCTCTGTTCAAGGTCACTGAGCTGTGGCTGTATGCTCTGAGTGGAAAATACTGCTGCTGCTGTATACTGCGGACATCCTATTGTTGGCACTCAACCCTAAACTATCCTCCACCCTTGATCAACTCCCTCTCTCCATCCACTACGACCCCTCTCTCTGTCTCTATCCATATCCATTCATGTGTTTGCCGTCGGTTCAAACGATTAGCCAAGCAAGGGAAGTTTTTGATCGAGTTTGCGAGTGTACAATTATGTTCACTCCGGGGCCTGAAACGCCCCATAATTAAATTCGCAATGATTGTACTTACGCTAAGAAAAGTCTGCCGAAACTTAAAACCAACATTAATATGGAGAAGTCAACATACAAGTGTAAGTAAAACGAATGTAAATAAGTTAGAAATTGAGCTACTAATGCACATGACGGCTCAAACACGTATCATAAAAGTAATTATGTTTTTGTTTGGTTAGCTTTTGGAAACGTTAGCTTCAGCATCCAACCCTGAAATCACACTTATACATTGTAATTTTCTATTTACATTATATAGTCGGATGGCTAACATTTGCGTTATCTTCTAGCCAAGATATGAAATGCAATCATAATTGACACAACCTGCTTGGAATTACAATTCTCTCCCGTTTAACACTTGGCTGGGCTCATATACTGTGTTGTGGTTTACACCGGGAGGAGGAAGGGATATGCCATATGCACTGCATATTTCTGTCATACAGTCAGTGCTGCGTCGGGGAAGAGATGTGACACTTTTGAAAATGTGCTTTTCTCTGAAGGTCTGAGTGGCTGCAGTCGGTAGTAGGGGGAAAGTAACCCTGTTTCTGTTTACTGATGATATATGAGTACACAGGCCAGGGGACATAGCTACACATAGTCATAGTTTGTGTGTGTGTGTGTGTGTGTGTGTGTGTGTGTGTGTGTGTGTGTGTGTGTGTGTGTGTGTGTGTGTGTGTGTGTGTGTGTGTGTGTGTGTGTGTGTGTGTGTGTCTGTGTGTGTGTGTGTGTGTGTGTGTGTGTGTGTGTGTGTGCATGTGTCCTCAGAGCATCTGATGAATTGTGGGGGCAAACAAGGCCAGGTGAAGTTAAGTTTGTCACTCATAAAAACACATTACACAAGTGTTCCACAAATATTTCTTGGGCCTCTACGGCCCTGCATTAGAGTAGACAAGCAAAATGAGTGAAGACGAGAGGAAATATTAATATAAAATGCCCTTAATTGCCAAATGGGTTTATATAATGTAAGTTGTGATGGCTGGTGTCGTGGAGACACATTCTGGTGATAGTGCTGCTCTGCTCCTGTCCTGGTCACATCAGGATAGAGTCATTACTTTGACCTAGCCTGACTTCTCTTCTGAAGAGGACACGGAGCAGAGGGGAGCTTGGACAAATGGGGCCTAGCTGTCCTCACTAAACCTGACATTTTACTCCAGTCAAAACCTCTTCTCTCCCATAAATGAACGAGTGGTCCATTTAAAATGAATTCATTCTTCCCTCGTCCCTTGCCCTGCAAGTGTCAACTCGTCAGACGTCATAATACGTCATCAGAAGTGTCCACTTAATTTGAGGGCTGAGGGGAGAGGGTGTGTCTTTTAAGTGTTTGTAATGCAGCCGTTGAATGATAACAGGCACTTCGTTGAAGAATCTCTATGTTGTCCAATCGCCGACGAGGGGGGGCGTTGACTTCGGCTACCACTTCGGCTTGCCTCGAGAAACATTTTCATCATAATATATGCACAAAGTGTTCCAAACTGTTTTGGTTGGGAAGCATGCGGACACCTTAAGACTTGCTGTCACAATTGGAACGCTCACTGCAGCCTCCTGTGTACACTCTACACTGTTCCGTGCCGCGTGTCATGCACACGGTCTCTTTACAGTCTGGGAGAGTCAGCCACAGCGGATCTGTCTGCTCAAACACCCTGCAGCTCTCCTCTCAGTAAGTGACAATCAACCACTGAAGGTTACAGAAGAGGAAGTCGACAAGGCATCTTTAACCTCATGGGAATTGTAGTCTTCTAGTTATTTGTTTTGGCCCCAGGGTGTTCGTCAGGATGTTTGTCGAATGTTGGTCCCCATTCATATGCATGTAATGACGGTGAGTGCTGACAGCATTTATTCCGGGTGGCCATTTGATTCATTATTCAGCAGTCTTATGGTTTGTGGGTAAAAGCTGTTAAGGAGCCTTTTGGTCCTAGACTTGGCGCTCCAGTATCGCGTTCCGTGTGGTAGCAGAGAGAACAGTCTATGACTTGGGTGACTGGAGTCTTTGACAATTTTTTGGGCCTTCCAGCTCTAGCCTTTAGCTCGATGCGGATGTTGCCTGTAATCCATGGCTTCTGGTTGGGATATGTACATACGGTCACTGTGGGGACGACGTCGTCGAAGCACTCTGTCACACGCACACCACACACACACACACCGATGACTGGTTTTGTTCAAGCTCAATTATCCCAACCGCAAAGACATTCCCCCATTCAATACATATTCATAAAATCATAGTAAAAGGAAAACTGCATCAAATTCACGTGTCAGATGGAAATGCAGTAGGATCTGGTGAAATCAATTAAGCTAGCTCGGAGACCAAGCAGAGGCCAGCTAATAAGACTCTGGAGCTTATGGCCCGAGCTCCTGCCCCATTGCAAATGCACAGATCATTTGTAATTGAATATCAAAGGGTATGAATAGGGGGAAACATTAAATTATATTTCCGTCAGCGGAACTCATCAATCAACCTCTCCAGTCGCACATTCTCCTTGCTGCTTAAAATGCTACCTAGCCCACAATGCACATTTTCTAATTTTTCTGAGACCTGCTTGGAATTACAATTCTCTCCCGTTTAACACTTGGCTGGGCTCATATACTGTGTTGTGGTTTACACCGGGAGGAGGAAGGGATATGCCATATGCACTGCATATTTCTGTCATACAGTCAGTGCTGCGTCGGGGAAGAGATGTGACACCTTTGAAAATGTGCTTTTCTCTGAAGGTCTGAGTGGCTGCAGTCGGTAGTAGGGGGAAAGTAACCCTGTTTCTGTTTACTGATGATATATGAGTACACAGGCCAGGGGACATAGCTACACATAGTCATAGTTTGTGTGTGTGTGTGTGTGTGTGTGTGTGTGTGTGTGTGTGTGTGTGTGTGTGTGTGTGTGTGTGTGTGTGTGTGTGTGTGTGTGTGTGTGTGTGTGTGTGTGTGTGTGCATGCATGTGTCCTCAGAGCGTCTGATGAATTGTGGGGGCATACAAGGTCAGGTGAAGTTAAGTTGCTCATAAAAACATATTACACAAGTGTTCCACAAATATTTCTTGGGCCTCTACGGCCCTGCAATAGAGTAGACAAGCAAAATCAGTAAAGACGAGAGGAAATATTAATATAAAATGCCCTTAATTGCCAAATGGGTTTATATAATGTAAGTTGTGATGGCTGGTGTCGTGGAGACACATTCTGGTGATAGTGCTGCTCTGCTCCTGTCCTGGTCACATCAGGATAGAGTCATTACTTTGACCTAGCCTGACTTCTCTTCTGAAGAGGACACGGAGCAGAGGGGAGCTTGGACAAATGGGGCCTAGCTGTCCTCACCAAATAACCCTGACATTTTACTCCAGTCAAAACCTCTTCTCTCCCATTTGCAATGATGTGTTATTAATATAATATTTTAGCAAACGCTTTTATACAAAGCAACTTACAGTACTGTGAGGGCATACGTTTTCCTATGTGGACCCAGCAAGAAATGTCATGATAGGTGTTGTATCATAGACCCGGATGTCCCAACAGCCATTTTGTTCTGGCTTCTGCCAAACTACATCCTCATTACTCTCAGTGTTTCCCTATATTTATTTAGCAGTGGCGGGCCACTGGTAGAATGAATACACCCCTGATCACATGCAAACACAGTTTGCTTACATAGCAGCCACATACAAACAGTATGATGATTTTGCTCGTTGTAGAATTCCTTCTTGCATCTACACTCTCCTCCTCTCACCTTTTTCCTTCGCTTGTGGACTTCAGTGCACAACACATCAGCTGTCTGTGACCAGGCGAAAAAAACCTTTCCAAGCCAAACCTTCAAATCATAATCGCTAACCGCTATTCACAGCCTACATCGTTGTCACCATATTAGCTAACGTCATAGCTAGTCAACATAGCTACTAGAACTAACGCGTTAGTAAACCCACTACAATCATGTAGTACAGTGTACAGTCAGCATGTAGTTTAACAGCTACACCAGCGGCAATAAATTAATAAAATCAAAAGCTTATCTTGACTTGGAAGAGTTCCAGTGTTGGATCACCATAACCAGCTAGCTAATAACAAAAAAAATATATACATAAACAAACAAAATACTGCATAGTTTCCTATGAGCTAGTCGCGGTGCTGCCATCTTGTCAGCGCTCAAACTGCGGGATAAGCATATCACAATGTAATAGCATACAGAATTAATTTAAATGTACTTAATATGAAGCTTCGTTTATTTATAGGCTCATTCCCAGTACAGCATGAGAGCCTCCACTGCTAACTCAGGTTTAACCCAAATCATCTTGGACCTGAAGCACCCATTTCAGAAAAATGAAAAAGACAGAAAACTGACAGTATCTTGGACTTCATTGGTCTGGACATGAGGCCCATTAACCTGATAGATGGTGTCGGATTTAAGGAGATGATGAAAATCTGGTTACACCGTTCACAAGAGAGAGACTGTTATGCATGCTCTGACCGTGAAATATGACAACACAAAATATATGTCTATCAAAAAACAGCCAGGCAGTAAGTTTTACAAGTTTTACAACCGACGTGGACCTCACTGAGAATGGAGTCTTACATGACCATTACTGCCCATTTCATTACAGAGGCCTGGGGACTGTAGTGTCTTGTGCTGGAGACAAAACAAATGGAGGAGAATCACACTGCAGCCAACATTGTGCAGAGACTTGTAAAAGTTGCCAGCACATACAAAATCCCAGGATGTAAAAGGGTTGCTGTGGTACACAACAATACCGCAGACACGTTTTTGTCTCCAGATATACTGAGGCATATTGTTCAATTTGTTATGTTACAATGTTAACTTTGTTTTATAGCCTATATGTTTTGTCCATTTTGCAATATATCATATTTGAGAGACATAGGCTATTCGTGCTTGGAGTCAGTGAGAGTCTTAGCTGTTTTAACCTAGGCTACTGTAGGTCTAATTCAGATTGTTAACAACCACAATAAAGCCATTATAAAGTTGTTACCTGGTTGTTGTGGTCAAATAAAAGTATAGGCCTGTGGTGTATAATCAGGTTTTGGGTAAAGGGGAAGGGCATTCTCTCATCCGCCAGCCTTCACCTACTATTGCCAAACATAAAACATGTCTGTCTCTGTAGCACACAGTTCCCCACTCCTCTGCCATAAACACTACTGTGGGTGCGGGACGAGGACGCTGCAGTGGCACTCTCCAATGTGCTTAACTGAATCTTCAGTGAGCGCTTTTTCCCACGTTGGATAGTGGGTAGGGTCGGAAAGGAGGCAACAGGATTTTTTATTCTGGTAAACTTGATCTCTGACTCCCTATTGAGTAATTTGTCTGTCTTAATTATTTATTCAAACAGTGCGCTTAAAGCATCAGACAAGCTCAGTGCATATAGTTGATTTTATTAAAACACATAGGGTGTGTCTTTATACAGTATGTAAAAATGCACATTACAGCAATCGATTAGTCGAAAGAACACACTACTCTCGGTTGACCCCCCCCGCCCCGCCCCCCCCGCCACTACAATAACTTTGCCACCGCTGCTAAAAGAAAATGCCAGGGGAAACACTGATGGACTTGAGCCACAATGTAAAATAAACAATTAGAGGCAATTAAGATTAAATTAAGCCAGCAAAGTGCCAGGCTGCTGGGATTGAAAAACGTATAACGCCATTGGTAAAGATTGTGAAGTAAAGAGAAGTCAACCGTGGCAGAGGATGGGCAGCCTTTCATCCCAGATACTGTACTCTACCCACCACCAGAGCAGTGGGGCAGCAGATCTCACTAATGCACTGTGGGGGAAGTTGGAAGTAAAATCTTTATATGAGTCAGATTGCTGCGGCTGCACCGAAGAACAGATGAAGCCAACCGGGAGAAGTAGGGCTTTCGGAGAGAATAATTGCGAAAGTGCCTTCAATCAATTAAAGTGAAAGATTAAAAGAAAAACAAATTTACTTTCTGCAAAGGTTTACTCAATCAATGATTAAAACAAATAGACAATTAACCTGCGGGTCTCCACTGAAATGGATGATAAGATGCGGGTATAAACTCAGACTGGCTGCTAAGGAGACTCCCTGCTCTCTCTGGCTTGACACACAGATTTATGTGCGTCCCAAATGGCACCCTATTCCCCATAAAGTGCACTACAAAAGTAGTGCACTATATAGGGAATAGAGTGCAATTTCAGATGAAGCCATCATTTAAATCCCTGCATGGAGAGTGAATGGGTACCATCTGGAAACTCAAATACAGTATAATATCTGTTCATATGGCCATCTGCTTCATTCAAGAGTACTCTATTGACAACGTGTACTTTATGTGACTAAGACAACCATAGAGAGCCATAGAACAAGACGTTTTGTTGATGTTCTAAAGAACATAACTCACCAAGGTTAATGCACCGAGGGACGTTACACAAGACCTAAGGCATCCAATAAGCATGCAACTTTAATACGAAACTCTCCGCCGTCATTTCTCCCAGCTCATGCAGAGAAAAATCCTTGGTTCATGTAAGGTGAGGTACAAAATGGACAGAAATAATTTCTGGGGTGGCAGGTAGCCTAGTGGTTAGAGTGTTGGGCCAGTAACCGAAAGGCTGCTGGTTCAAATACCTGAGCCGACAAGGTGAATCCATAAATCTCATTCTGAAAATGATGTATGATCTTCATCAGAGGACAAGGGAGAGGAGAGGAGGTTGTTTAGCCATTCATAGGCTGTACACAGTCAGTCCAGGGTTTTACTGTGTTCATACCTCCTCCGTTTTCTAGCACACACGCTCCACAAAGCAGACTAAGGGCATAGTACTTATTTATCATTGTTGACTTTGGAGATGAGCTCAAGTTACATTTACCAACACAGAGCTGTGATAAAATGCAAATAGGATGCAAGGTTCTTTTAATGTTTTACTTAGGGATTTATGTAACCAAACTTTGGGTAGTTGGAAAAGTACAGTCCACTATCTCAAGTGTATCAATTGCCTTGAATAACATTCAACATGTAATAAGACACTTAAAAATACATGAAACCAGGTTAAAAAGCAAATCCTTGACATATCTGCATGGATTTTTATCAAAGGAAATAGCTATCCCTGAGGATCATAAATGCTTAATGTTCAGGCCTTCCCAAATACTGAGCAAACATATCAATAACATCCCATTTACTTCACACAAATCATTTTTTGTAAGTTCTTAAAATATCTGGACTGGATTCACAGGCAACGGCCATCCCTAAGCATAATGTTAAAGTTCAGGGGCCAGGGGCCAGGGCAAACACTGGGCAAAACATATAATAAACATCCCAATCAATTCACACTAATTATTGTATTACTAGTTCACACACACAGACACGTGTGCACTCGCCCACACACACACGCACACACACACTGCAGGCTAAAAGGTGCAGAGTTGACACACCTCCATAGAATGTGATCTGTAGCAGTGCTCCAGTTGTCTGTGTGCCGTGACAGAGAGAGAGAGCTGTGTGATGAATGAACCAGAGAATTGGTTCAGCACAGGGAAATGAAGACCTAGCAACCCTGCAAAATTATCCATCAAGAGACGCCTCTCATCAATTCACCTCACCCTATTCCCCATATACAGCGGGAGGGAGTTACGCAGTGAGTTCTAGGGTGGGTGGGAGGGAGGGAGGAGAAGAGTTCAAAAGGACCCCAAGGCTGGAGAAACAGGAGAGGAGAGATTCACATGAGAATCAGGAACTGTAAAAGGTTTAAATATTTAACTACAGTGTGCAGCATTGAAACAGTAAACTTGACATGGGAGATATAATGAGTCAATTTCACCATTCTAGGTTATACAGTAGGAATTCATTAATAGATACATTCTGCAACTATGTCAATTTTACCATTGTACATGATAGGACCTCAATCATATAGAGGTCCTCGCTTTCTGAAGCCCTGACTCTATTAAACGGATAATGCGAGATTCTGGCAATCAATTCATCTGACTGTAAGTAGAAAAATTGCAAAAATCTTGAAGTATTCCTTTAACCAGTTTGAAGAGACAGAGAAGAGATAATGTATATGTGTGTGTGTGTGTGTGTGTCATATAAAACGTTTTCTATGAACAAAACAAGCCCTCCCATTCCTGCTATATCTATCAAGGTCGAAAGATTGAAAAAAAGATTGAAGCTCGGTGGGATTAATCCCAGGTCTGATCCATCTTCAAAAGCTGTGGTTCAGAAGATTGAGTTTATCTTTCCAGAGGAGTATTCCATTGAGAAATACAGTATATGCTATCCTGATCACAGCCATGTCGCCATGCATGACTGTTCGCAGCATGGGGCATGGATTAAAAACAGACAAAAGCATAATAGTACTGCAACAAACAATGAGCTGAATGCACAGAGCCATGAACAAGGCCCTATTTTTCCATTACTCAGTCCTGGCTTTATATCATGTAGATATTAGAGAACAGAGGAAAGCTCTCAGTGTGGGAGACACCTGTGTAAAAACTCCCAGGACAGGAATTGATTATTTTTTATATTATGTTATAGTGTATTATAATGCATGTTCCACTGTTGAAATAGCATAAAGACCCAGGTTGCATCTCAAAGGCACCCTATAGTGCACTCCTTTTTACCAGGGCTCTGGTCAAAAGAAGTACACTATTTAGGGAATATGGTGCCATTGTGGACGCAGCCATTACTTATCTGGAACACAGTTTGGTAATGACGGGAGAAAATAAGGTAAATGTAGCTACTATGTAGCATTCTGTCTCACTTCTGAGTAATTACAGGAGTCAACCCACAGAGTGGGCAATTTTAGTAGATCTTATTAGGAGCGAAGCAGGATGTTTAACTAATGAAACCTTTAAACTGATGAAACAAACTAATGAAATATCCCCGGCTCTGAATGCTTTCTAATGAACTGAGACTATGGGAGCAGTTCAATCAAAACATTAGCTATACTGAGTCAGCGGCTAGCTGACAAATCTGTGAGACTAGTGTAGAGACTAAGGACAAACGCTGGGGAGGGCTGCCTGAGAGGGTTGGCTGTGGGAGACATGCAGAACCCCTGGCTGATAATGAGTCTGTGAGAGTTGAACATGAATGCGCTGTGGAGGCGGACCATAACCACCATGAACCCCGCCCTGCGCAACTGGGTCCTGGACTTCCTGACGGGCCGCCACCAGGTGGTGAAGGTGGGCAACAACACCTCCACTATGCTGATCCTCAAAACAGGGGCCCCACAAGGGTGTGTGCTCAGCCCCCTCCTGCACTCTCTGTTTACCATGACAGGAAGGCCAAGAAGATCATCAAGGACCTCAGCCACCCGAGCCATGGCCTGCTATCATCCAGAAGGCGAGGTCAGTACAGGTGCATCAAAGCTGGGACAGAGAGACTGAAAAACAGCTTCTAGCTCAAGGACATCAGACTGTTAAATAGCCATCACTAGCCGGCCTCCACCCAGTACCCTGCCCTAAACTCACAGTCAATATCTGGCTACCAAATGGTTACTCATGCATTAAACAAATCAAAATATATTTTATATTTGAGATTCAAATAGCCACCTTTGCCTTGATGACAGCTTTGCACACTCTCTCAACCAGCTTAACCTGGAATGCTTTTCTATCAGTCTTGAAGGAGTTACCACATATGCTGAGCACTTGTTGGCTGCTTTTCCTTCACTGCTGTCCGACTCATCCCAAACCATCTAAATTTGGTTGAGGTTGGAACCAAAAATCTCAAATTTGGACTCCAGATCAAAGGACAAATTTCCAAAAGTCTAATGTCAATTGCTCGTGTTTCTTGGCCCAAGCAAGTCTCTTCTTCTTATTGGTGTCCTTTAGTAGTGGTTTCTTTGCAGCAATTCTTTGCAGTCTCCTCTGAACAGTTGATGTTGAGATGTCTGTTACTTGAACTCTATGAAGCATTTATTTGGTCTGCAATCTGAGGCTGGTAACTCTAATGAACTTATCCTCTGCAGCAGAGGTACAGTTGAAGTCGGAAGTTTACATACACCTTAGCCAAATACATTTAAACTCAGTTTTTCACAATTCCTGACATTTAATCCTAGTAAACATTCAGTTAGGATCATCACTTTATTTTAAGAATGTGAAATGTAAGAATAATAGTAGAGAGAATTATTTCTTTCATCACATTCCCAGTGGGACAGAAGTTTGCATACAATCAATTAGTATTTGGAAGCATTGTCTTTAAATTGTTTAACTTGGGTCAAACGTTTCGGGTAGCCTTCCACAAGCTTCCCATAATAAGTTGGGTGAATTTTGGCCCATTCCTCCTGACAGAACTGGTGTAACTGAGTCAGGTTTGTAGGCCTCCTTGCTCGCACACAAATATTATATAGGATTGAGTTCAGGGCTTTGTGATGGCCACTCCAATACCTTGACTTTGTTGTCCTTAAGCCATTTTGCCACAACTTTGGAAGTATGCTTGGGGTCATTGTCCATTTGGAAGACCCATTTGCGACCAAGCTTTAACTTCCTGACTTAAGTCTTGAGATGCTTCAATATATCCACCAAATTTTCCTTCTGTGAAGGCTTGAGTGTAGCGAGTGGTGGAAGCAGGCGCAGGGAGGCTGGATACGTTCTTTTGAGAAAATGTTTTAATGGTTCTTAACTGAGACAAAAAGTAAAAACACATAACACGTGCTTCACGGTTGGGATGGTGTTCTTTGGCTTGCAAGCCTCCCCCTTTTTCATCCAAACATAACAATGGTCATCATGGCCTAACAGTTATATTTTTGTTTCATCAGACCAGAGGACATTTCTCCAAAAAGTACAATCTTTGTCCCCATGTGCAGTTGCAAACCGTAGTCTGGCTTTTTTATGGCGGTTTTGGAGCAGTGGCTTCTTCCTTGCTAAGCAGCCTTTCAGGTTATGTCGGTATAGGACTCGTTTTACTGTGGATATAGATACTTTTGTACTTGTTTCCTCCAGCATCTTCACAAGGTCCGTTGCTGTTGTTCTGGGATAGATTTGCACTTTTCGCACCAAAGTATGTTCATCTCTAGGAGACAGAACGTGTCTCCTTCCTGAGCGGTATGACGGCTGCGTGGTCCCATGGTGTTTATACTTGTGTACTATTGTTTGTACAGATGAATGTGGTACCTACCAGTAATGAATTTAGAGTATCTTTTAAATGCCTCAGGCTTTTTTGTATCGAACCTACTTGTAAAGCAACTGCCTTTTGTTTCGTCCTCCATCCATGTGAAGTCAAGGACTTGTGTTCAAAATGAATTCCATAAAACATCAATTTTAGTCAACAAACTTCAAAAGACTTCAATAGCCCTAATAGGGGAGAACAAAGTGTGGTTTTCACAACCCTCTGAAAACCAGCTGGACCCACACAGCATGGCAACAGATCTCTAACTGAAAGTCAAGCGTGCCTTTTTCATGCTCTTTAAGGCTAACACGTTACAGCCTGGTGTCTAGCTTTAACTTTTACCTACATACTTAAAAAATGCTATCTAGAACATAATCGGGTTATTTGGCTGTCCGCATAGGAGAACCCTTTGAAGAACACTTTTATGTTCCAGGTAAAACCATTTTGGTTACAGGTAAAAAACCTTTTGAGTTCCATGTAGAATCCTTTACACAGAGGGTTTTACATGGAACCCAAAAGAGTTCTACTTGGGACCAAAATGGGTTCTACCTGGAACCAAAAAGGGTTCTCCTATGGGGACAACTGAAGAACCCTTTTGGAATCCTTTTTTTTAACGAGTGTAGCCCCTAAAATGAGCTGTGTGTGTTTGTGTGTGTGTGTTTGCGTGCATGTGGGGCGTCATGTGTGCGTCGAACATGCGGCAGACCTGTTACAGCGCTTTACAGACAGACAGGAAGACAGACAGACAGAAAGACACTGGAGACAGCAGACCACACTAAGCCCGCCCGGTTTAAAGCCATTCTGCAGGTAGACTATATAAATCAGCATTCAATGTGACCAGACACACAGGCCCACCTGCCTTCATAATACCCCACTCTGCTCTGTCTTAAACCTGGATGGGCCGTTCACTATAGTCGCTAGGCCGGGGATTTCATCCTAAAAATAAAAATACACCAGTTTATGGGTCTAAAGCAGACGTCAAGGGCATTGTGCAGTTTGATTTACAGCAACCCCATTGCTGCATTTTAATGTTTTAGGAAGGAGTGGCCGTTTACATTTAGATGAATACTCTTCTTTTATTTGTATTATTTGTATTTTTTTACCTTTATTTAAATAGGCAAGTCAGTTAAGAACAAATTCTTATTTACAATGACGGCCAAACCCGGCCAAACCCGGACGACGCTGGTCCAATTGTGCGCCGCCCTATGGGACTCCCAATCACGGCTGGATGTGATACAGCCTGGATCAGATCTTCTGTAGGACCAGATCAATTCTAAAGGACACTGTAAGGGCTGGGGGGTGTTATGCACGGTACACATGGCCTAAGGTTGCGACAGACCGGTAAAACCATTACGTATGAAAACATTACATTTGTTTTATAAGCTCTCGACAAGAAACAAACAAAACATTCATATCTCTTTTTTTAAAGGTAAGAGTGAAAACTCAGTAAAGAACATATGTTCTGCTTGAAAAGCGGAAATGAATTAAACTTTTCTTCTGAACAGCTGTGCTTTCAATTTCAATTCATAAGCCAGCTGAATGCATGATGGAGAACACGTACGTCTTCAACAATTGCCTGCTGGGAAAAAGTTTTTCATTCCCTCTCGAACATCTCCAGGGGAATAAGAACACAATTAGATGTGTTGGTAAACACCAGGGAACAAACAGGAGAGGAACCTTGGATAGTGTTGAAGTGTTGGTAAACACCAGGGAACAAACAGGAGAGGAACCTTGGATAGTGTTGATGTGTTGGTAAACACCAGGGAACAAACAGGAGAGGAACCTTGGATAGTGTTGATGTGTTGGTAAACACCAGGGAACAAACAGGAGAGGAACCTTGGATAGTGTTGATGTGTTGGTAAACACCAGGGAACAAACAGGAGAGGAATCTTGGATAGTGTCTAACTGTCAACTCCTCCTACTGTTTAAAAAAATAAATAATTATTGAGGTTTTTCTCATTGAGATAAAATCTATTTTTCAAGGGCAGCAGGGAGAACAAAGTTTACCACTTACTTACAACTTACATGCACTAGCACAACTTTGAACAAAACTATACACACATACAATACAACAATGACATATTACGTAAAGAAACACAAATTTCATAACAAAAAACAGCTGTCCTAAAGACAATTACACTCTTCTATAATATTTACATCCACCAAGTGTTTAAACTCCACCAAGTGACTAGAACCTCAATTTTTTTTATCACCGAGCTGCATTCAGTAAGTGTGCCTTCTCCAGTCCGCTTAGCGAGGAAAGCCTAGTCGCCAGTCACCCCTGATAACCATGCTTCTAGTTTAATGTCATAACAAGCTTTAATCCTCTTAGGCTGGTAGATGATCTGCAGACAAAGGGAGCCCAGCCCACCCACCATCCATCCAACAGACCAGAAAAGCTTCTCCCAGAGTAGGTACTGTATTGGAGGTGGGGTAGACAGACATTCCCCCCCTTCCCTCCCACCTAATATCCATATTCAAAACTGACTGTACTGTATAAATCTGTCCGGCCGGGCATTGAGAGGTTCTCCTCTATAGAATGGATGCTGGAGGACAGTTACAGTCTGTCTCAATTTACTCCTCCCACATGGCCCTACCCTTTCAATGTCTGGATAGGAATAAACCATTTAGTGGTGGAGCTGCATTAAAATCATATTGATGTCTGGATAGGAATAAACCGTTTAGTGGTGGAGCTGCATTACAATCATATTGATGTCTGGATAGGAATAAACCGTTTAGTGGTGGAGCTGCATTACAATCATATTGATGTCTGGATAGGAATAAACCGTTTAGTGGTGGAGCTGCATTACAATCATATTGATGTCTGGATAGGAATAAACCGTTTAGTGGTGGAGCTGCATTACAATCATATTGATGTCTGGATAGGAATAAACCGTTTAGTGGTGGAGCTGCATTACAATCATATTGATGTCTGGATAGGAATAAACCGTTTAGTGGTGGAGCTGCATTACAATCATATTGATGTCTGGATAGGAATAAACCGTTTAGTGGTGGAGCAGCATTACAATCATATTGATGTCTGGATAGGAATAAACCGTTTAGTGGTGGAGCTGCATTACAATCATATTGATGTCTGGATAGGAATAAACCGTTTAGTGGTGGAGCTGCATTACAATCATATTGATGTCTGGATAGGAATAAACCGTTTAGTGGTGGAGCTGCATTACAATCATATTGCTTACACCTTACAGATATGGAGGGGTAGGGAGCAAATTGGGACCTGCTGGGACTCTGTATACAGTTGAAGTTGGAAGTTTACATACACCTTAGCCAAAAACATTTAAAGTCAGTTTTTCACAATTCCTGACTTTTAATCCTTGTCAAAAATCCCTGTTTTAGGTCAGTTAGGATCACCACTTTATTTTAAGAATGTGAAATGTCAGAATGATTTATTTCAGCTTGTATTTCTTACATCACATTCCCAGTGGGTCAGAAGTTTACATACACTCAATTAGTATTTGGTAGCATTGCCTTTACATTGTTTAACTTGGGTCAAACGTTTCAGGTAGCCTTCCACAAGCTTCCCACAATAAATTGGGTGAATTTCGGCCCATTCCTCCTGACAAAACTTGTGTAACTGAGTAAGGTTTGTAGGCCTCCTTGCTCACACACGCTTTTTCAGTTCTGCCCACAGATTTTCTATAGGATTGAGGTCAGGGCTTTGTGATGGCCACTCCAATACCTTGACTTTGTTGTCCTTAAGCCATATATATATATGGCAAATATTAAGTTCTGCTTTTCTGATGTATCAAATACTTATCATGCAATAAAATGCAAATGAATTACTTAAAAATCATACAATGTGATTTGCTGGATTTTTGTTTTAGATTCCGTCACTTACAGTTGAAGAGTACCTATGATAAAAATTACAGACTCCTACATGCTTTGTAAGTGGGAAAACCTGCAAAATCGGCAGTGTATCAAATACTTGTTCTCCCCACTGTATATATATATATATATATATATATATATATATATATATATATATATATATATAAATAATATACACAAACTGAACAAAAATATAAATGCAACATGCAACAATTTTAATGATTTTACTGAGTTACAGCTCATATAAGGAAATCAGTAAATTGAAATAAATTCATTAGGTCCTAATCTATGGATTTCACGTGACAAAACTGCACATTTTAGAGTGGCCTTTTATTGTCCCCAGCACAAGGTGAACCTGTGTTATGATCATGCTGTTTTATCAGCTTTTTGATATGCCACACCTGTCAGGTGGATGGATTATCTTGGCAAAGGAGAAATACCCACTAACAGGGATATAAACACATTTGTGCACATCATTTAAGAGAAATAAGCTTTTTGTGCTTATGGAACATTTCTGGATCTTTTCTTTCAGTTCATGAAACCCACACTTTACATGTTGCGTTCATATTTTTGTTCAGTATACACTACCGTTCAAAAGTTTGGGGTCACTTAGAAATGTCCTTGTTTTTGAAAGAAAATAAAAAAAATTGTCCATTAAAATAACACCAAATTGATCAGAAATACAGTGTAGACATTGTTAATGTTGTAAATGACTATTGTAGCTGGAAACGGCAGATTTGTTAAGGAATATCTTCATAGGCGTACAGAGGCCCATTATCAGCAACCATCACTCCTGTGTTCCAATGGCACGTTGTGTTAGCTAATCCAAGTTTATCATTTTAAAAGGCTAATTGATCATTAGAAAATGTTATGTTAGCACAGCTGAAAACTGTTGTGCTGATTAAAGAAGTAATAAAACTGGCCTTCTTTAGACTAGTTGAGTATCTGGAGCATCAGAATTTGTGGGTTTGATTACAGGCTCAAAATGGCCAGAAACAAATAACTTTCTCCTGAAACTCGTCAGTCTATTCTTGTTCTGAGAAAAGAAGGCTATCCATGCGAGAAATTGCCAAGAAACTGAAGATCTCGTACAACGCTGGGTACTACTCCCTTCACAGAACAGCGCAAACTGGCTCTAACCAGAATAGAAAGAGAGTTGGAGGCCCCGTTACAAAACTGAGCAAGAGAACAAGTACATTACAGTGTCTAGTTTGAAAAACAAACACCTCACAAGTCCTCAACTGGCAGCTTCATTAAATAGTACCCGCAAAACACCAGTCTCAACGTCAACAGTGAAGAGGCGACTGAGTTGCAAAGAAAAAGCCATCTCAGACTGGCCAATAAAAATAAAAGATTAAGATGGGCAAAAGAACACAGATTGGCTTTTTCTTTGCAACTCTGCCTAGAAGGCCAGCATCCCGTAGTCGCCTCTTCACTGTTGACGTTGAGACTGAGTATGAACACGTTGACTGTTGGTTTACGTCTAAGGAACATTGTAGTATTAATAGAGCTACTGCAGCTCCAGCCTGGACGCCAGGTAGGCTGTGGGCACACCATCAAGGTAGACATGGGTATGATTCTTGTCCAGTGATAAGCTCTGACTGAATTATAGGAGGCAGCACGGGGCTGGGGACAGCAGGGCAGGGGGCAGGAGACAGGATGTCACACACACACAAAGAGAGTCAGACACTCAGACGCACACAGTTTTGGCTTGACACAACAGAGGGCACCTCTAAGGCAAAATGCCACAGCTAAAACCCTCACTCTCACCACCGCTCTGCTCCGGCCCAGCACATTAAACCCAGCTCCTCACTGTCACACTCACTCCGCCCCCCCCAGCTGGGCAAACCGCTCTCCCTCAGCAGCCTGGCGACACACATCTGCACGGAAAGCTGGACATAATCACTCAATGCCTGACACACTGCTCTCTAAAGGATCACAGATCAGACGCTGTTTTCATTTAATGCACTTTCAAAAAGGATTGTGCTGCATTTGGATTAGTCTGTCCATGATTATGAGATACTAACTTTTAACTGAATACCAGGAAAGCCAGGATCAACAGCTAGACAGAAATACAGCGGGCGATACGTCACTCAGCTGTAAGTGTAATGATGGTGCTTAAAATGTATTAAATTAGAAAAAGTACAGTCATACCCTGAGAAAAGCTCCTGTTCATTGCTGGCATTGACAAACTGGTGGTACTGGTCCTGGTTGGTAATTCTTGTTCTAATCCGTAAAATTCTTATGTCAAGTCTTCGGACTGTTCCTCTCTGATTAACATCATTCAAGAATTAGTTAATTTGTTGACTTTGTCTGTGTAAGGCATGTATCAACCCCTGAACTCGATCGCAGCACAGAGTATAAATATACAGGGCTGAGGTCCAGGACGACAAAGTAAAAAAAGGATAGTTGTCCGAACATTTCCTCCAGTCTATGTCGACTGAGAATAGGACAGGGTAGCTCCAGGTGTTTGTCATAAAATCTGAGTACCTGATTCAAGTTCAGGTAAAATCATAAAAAGGGGTTATGAAAAGAAGGAATAATGGACGTGAAAAATTGAAACTATTAGAGCGGTAGATGGATAACAGAAAAACAGGTTTGAAGGTCAGATGGATCAAATCTATACAGATGACAACATGAAAGTTAAGGATAGCAGCAGTGGTCCATGTGATAAATACTGTCATGGAAGGTTAATGTGAAGCCATAGCTAGTCATGGTACCGTCACAGACTATCAATACACTATGACAATGAGATGTATTGAGTAGAACAGAACTGTCATGTTACAGAAGGAATCATGTCAGCTCTATACATTATATTTCTATTTGCAACATTATGAACTTTCCACCTCAATGAAGATACCCCTATGTTTGTGTGTGCGCGTGTGTGACGTTTTGAGGGGTAAAACATTTTATTTTATATTTGCTATACTATTATCGTGAAATTAAAATAGAATGCAACATTCCAATACTGTAGAGCAGGCAGTTACGGCACAGCATTGGATCATTAGAGAAAGCCAACAACAGAGGTAATACACACATGCACACACACACACACACACACACACACACACACACACACAGAATGCTGAATAGATTATGGACATGGTATAGGAGGGCAATAAAGAAGCACTACAAGCCAAAAAAGAGTCTGAGAAGGTAGAATAGGCCAAGAAAAAGAGGCCAGCAAGCCCATAGACAAGGAGCAAAAGCTGGAGCTGGAGGTCTAGGCACAGCAAATCTTCTATATGTATGAATAAACAAATTAATGGCAATATTACGTAAGTACAATTTATTTATTTATTTAACCATTACTTAACTAGGCAAGTCAGTTAAGAACAAATTCTTATTTACAATGATGGCCTACACCTAGGCCTAAGCCTATACATCACGTCTTGGAATAGAGCAGCACATCGCTTATTAGTTCTTTAATTAGTCAACATAAACATACACACTTAGTTACACAAGATACATTCATACAAAAAGATGCTAATCACTGCCCGCTTTCTGTTATACAATGCACTAAAATACCCTGTGAATGCATAGGTTTCATTCTCCTTTTGTCACGGTGCATGGATGTGGAACGAGGCGCAGAGCGAGAGGTCGGTGCAAACATATTTTATTAAACTGATTTAACAAACAAAATAACAAACGTGCAATACCGTGCGATGGCGTTAAGTGCAAACCCATAGGCACATGAACACACACAATGATCCACACGCAGGTGGATGTGAAGTGCACATAAATACACTGCCCAATTAGAGACAATTCAAGACATCTGCCTCTAATTGCGGATCACCCAAAACCCAACACCAGCCCTGTGAATGTCAGGACCTGACTGTGGCCATCCCACTCCCTCTAGTGGGAGTCAGAGACCTGACCTCAGTCAGGTCCTTACACCTTTAACCACAATAGTAATTGTTTTTGTCTCTAAAGGCTCTTCTAAAAGAAGGGCAGCAAGCCATAGATGAAGTAGAGAAAGCCAAGGCCAACATTTTTTAGATAGAACACGAGATGAAGGTGAGGGAACCTGCACAACAAATCCTCTATATGAATGAATGAAGGACACTATTTTGTCATTCATTTTGTGTAATTTATCACATAGCATTAAGAAAAACAAATAAGTACTTATCCTTTCTTGGCATTGAGCAGCAGGACATGCATTACCAGCTTATAGTGGCCAATACAAACTTAGTTATACACAGTGCTCCTTTAGTTTTGTTAGGGAGAGTCTGTTGAAGGGTCACCTTATTAATTCAGCCACTTACTTAGATAAATAGCTAGTTAAACTTAGGGGTTGTGTTAATGCAGAATTCTGTGTTTTTAACACAGTAAAAATATATAAAACGCATAAAACATACTGTCTCTTGCCTGGTTTTGTAAATGCTTATCGGCATTAGAATAATTTTGTGCTTCAGCTGCACTTCTGCACTCCAACAATAATTGACTAATGGGCATTCTATCAGCGAACGGGTATTCTATCAGCAGACAGCCCTCTTACTGATGTGTAGTTACTTTTCTCCAGTAGGCTACTTTTCTTGGTGTAGCCAGTTTATGTTTCTCCAGTAAAATGCAAGGTTAACTTTAAGCAAAACATTAGGAAATGCAGGCTACATTATTTATTTGATAAACATTAGAAATATGATGGCAATACATCGTTTTTGCAAAAAAAGACCTTGCTTTTCATTGTAGGCTAATTTACTTGTGTGGCTGCCAGCCAAATAGTGTCGCACTTCTTTTGTCATCTGACGAAGATGAAGATAGTTTCTACCGAATGTGTTGCACTAACACATTTACTGTGAAGGAAAACTATAGTTGCATGTCCTGGAGCACTATATTGAAGCACTAAAACACATAAAAATGTGACCCCTGTCAATACAAGCTTTCTCCTGTTGTGCTATTTACAAACTATGGTAGGCTTCATAATTTAAAATAATGTCACAGGTTAAATGAAGAACGCAATATGCTTCATCTCCTAAATTATTGCACAAGTTGTTTGCAGGTGTTTACTTAAAAAGTAGCTACAAATATTAAAATGTATTGAAAAATTGAAAAACCATCCCATGGCGATTTCCACATACCCCATAATACAGTATATACGGTATACTGACCAAGCCTACTGCATTCATTACTTCCCAATACTGCAAGACAGCTAATAAATCTTTACAGCTAAAATAATTTTTATCTCACAGTAGTTTGATCTCATTTAACTGATAATGAACTATTTCATAGCACAAAGCTGCCTGACGCTCATACAGTACAGTCATTGCTGATAAATATGTAGCTACTCCTCCCACACAATGAAAGTCAACCAGCCAGCCAGTCCAAGCAGTGTTCAGCCTGTGTAGAGGGAATACCAATCTCCCAGTAGATCAGAGAAGCTCAAAGAAGATCAGCCTCCTCTCAAACGCCAAGCATGTTAATTAGACTGCCTACAACAAGAGTTAGATTTCTTATAACGTCATTATACAACTATTGCTAATGCATATGATGGGAAATACTTATTTATAATCATTCATTAGCTTTCTCATGGAAGGGTGGTTCCTCCTCGCATTGTGGTGAGGCCGAGACGCATTCACACCCAAGCATACATAATGAAGCGTTGAAAATGAAAACAATGTTCAGGAACCAATTTAATTTCAAATGGATGTCATCAGAGGGCCAAATTGAACTGCTCGTCCTTTCGCACTGACATAGCTTGCCTTATGCTAGCGACCTCTCTCCAGAACACAATCTGTGTCCACGTCTTGACGCTATATAAATAAACAATGTTGGAAGATTCCATGTTGCCATCCCTCCATCTTGTACTGCATCATTAATCATTAACGCTACATATATTGAACAAAAATATAAACGCGACATGCAAAAAATATGTTACTGAGTTACAGTTCAAAAAAGGAAATTAGTCAATTGAAATAAATCAATTAGGCCCTAATCTATGGATTTCACATTACTGGGAATACGGATATGCATCTGTTGGTCACAGATACCTTAGAAAAAAAGGCGTGGATCAGAAAACCAGTCAGTATCTGGTGTGACCACCATTTTCCTAATGCAGCGCAACACATCACCTTCGCATAAAGTTGATCAGGCTGTTGAATGGTGGAATGTTGTCCCACTCCTCTTCAATGGCTGTGCAAGGTTGCTGAATATTGGCGGGAACTGGAACACCCTGTCTAACACGTTGAACCAGAGCATCCCAAACATGCTCAATGGGTGAAATGTCTGCTGAGTATGCAGGCCAAGGGAGAACTGGGAAATTTTCAGCTTCCAGGAATTGTGCACAAATCCTTGCGACATGGGGCCGCGTATTATCATTCTGAAAGGTGATGGCGGCGGGTGAATGGCACGATAATAGGCCTCATGATCTCGTCACGGCATCTCTGTGCATTCACATTTTCATTGCTAAAATGGAATTGTGTCCGATGCCCATTGCTTATGACTATCCATACCATAACTTCACCGCCACCATGGGGAACTCTGTTCACAACGTTGACATCAATAAACCGCTCGCCCACATGACGCCATACACGTGGTCTGCGATTGTGAGGCCGGTTGGACAGTCTTCCAAATTCTCTAAAACGATGTTGGAGGCAGCTTAAGGTAGAGAAATTAACATTACATTCTCTGGCAACAGTTCTGGTGGACATTCCTGCAGCAGCATGCCAATTGCACTCTCACTAAAAACTTGAGACATTGTGGCATTGTGTTGTGTGACAAAACTGCACATTTTAGAGCTTTTATTGTCCCCAGCACAAGGTGCTTCTGTGTAATGATCATGCTGTTTAATCAGCTTCTTGATATGCCACACCTGTCAGGTGAATGGATTATCTTGGCAAAAGAAAAATGCTCACTAACAGGGAAGTAAACAAATTTGTGAACAAAACTTTAGCTAAATAAGCTTTTTGTGCTTATGGAACATTTCTGGGATCTTATATTTCAGCTCATGAAACATGGGACCAACACTTTATATTTTTGGTCAGTGTAAATAAAAAGAGAGAGATAAATAAATAAATAAATCGGGCCAGACTACTCTGTCTCGAGCAGCAGTACAACCACAGTGAGCAGCCGGTAACTCATTGTCTCCCTTTTGCCAAAGCACAGTCAATCAATAACCAATAAACTGAGGCGTGCCATATCTCTGGTGGCCATTGGTGCGTGCTGCTGCTGCTTCGGCCTGGGAAATAAATATGTAAATAGTTCCATTGGAGGAGTAGCGTCAGGTAGACTAAGACGGAGGAGGGAGGGGGAGTAGTCTGGCTCGGTAAAGTCTATACCTGTTGTATTCAGCGCATGTGACGAATACAATTTGATGATTTGATTTATTTAAGTTGAGGGGGTGAGGGATTGGACATCCTCTCTGAGCAGGCCCTCCCCGTCCTGTACTCCCCCATCTTCCACCGGTCTCAGTTAATCCTGACCTCACAGCAGACCACTTCACGCTGGCCCACATGCCTGTGATCGAGGCCTGAACTCATCTGTCAATATCCCTAAATGTTCCGCCAGCTGAAAGCACTCTAAATGAGTGCGGGAGTGGGGGGACTCTTCACACACTCACACACATATGAGCTCACATTATGTGTATGTGCAAATACCTGTAAATACATACAGTGGGGCAAAAAAGTATTTAGTCAGCCACCAATTGTGCAAGTTCTCCCACTTAAAAAGATGAGAGGCCTGTAATTTTCATCATAGGTACACTTCAACTATGAGAGACCAAATGAGAGAACAAATCCAGAAAATCACATTGTAGGATTTTTAATGAATTTATTTTCAAATTATGGTGGAAAATATGTATTTGGTCAACAAAAGTTTATCATCTCAATACTTTGTTCTATACCCTTTGTTGGCAATGACAGAGGTCAAACGTTTTTTGTAAGTCTTCACAAGGTTTTCACACACTGTTGCTGGTATTTTGGCCCATTCCTAATTGCAGATCTCCTCTAGAGCAGTGATGTTTCGGGGCTGTCGCTGGGCAACACGGACTTTCAACTCCCTCCAAAGATTTTCTATGGGGTTGAGATCTGGAGACTGGCTAGGCCACTTCAGGACCTTGAAATGCTTCTTACGAAGCCACTCCTTTGTTGCCCGGGCGGTGTGTTTGGGATCATTGTCATGCTGAAAGACCCAGCCACGTTTCATCTTCAATGCCCTTGCTGATGGAAGCAAGGGCATTTCACTCAAAATCTCACGATACATGGCCACATTCATTCTTTCCTTTACACGGATCAGTCGTCCTGGTCCCTTTGCAGAAAAACAGCCCCAAAGCATGTTTCCACCCCCATGCTTCACAGTAGGTATGGTGTTCTTTGGATGCAACTCAGCATTCTTTCTCCTCCAAACACGACAAGTTGAGTTTTTACCAAAAAGTTTTATTTTGGTTTCATTTGACCATATGACATTCTCCCAATCCTCTTCTGGATCATCCAAATGCTCTCTAGCAAACTTCAGACGGGCCTGGACATGTACTGGCTTAAGCAGGGGGACACGTCTGGCACTGCAGGATTTGAGTCCCTGGCGGCGTAGTGTGTTACTGATGGTAGCCTTTGTTACTTTGGTCCCAGCTCTCTGCAGGTCATTCACTAGGTCCCCCTGTGTGGTTCTGGGATTTTTGCTCACCGTTCTTGTGATCATTTTGACCCCACGGGGTGAGATCTTGCGTGGAGCCCCAGATCGAGTGGTCTTGTATGTGTTCCATTTCCTAATAATTGCTCCCACAGTTGATTTCTTCACACCAAGCTGCTTATCTATTGCAGATTCAGTCTTCCCAGCCTGGTGCAGGTCTACAATTTTGTTTCTGGTGTCCTTTGACAGCTCTTTGGTCTTGGCCATAGTGGAGTTTGGAGTGTGACTGTTTGAGGTTGTGGACAGGTGTCTTTTATACTGATAACAAGTTCAAACAGGTGCCATTAATACAGGTAACGAGTGGAGGACAGAGGAGCCTCTTAAAGAAGAAGTTACAGGTCTGTGAGAGCCAGAAATCTTGCTTGTTTGTAGGTGACCAAATACCTATTTTCCACCATAATAAGCAAATAAATTCATACAAAATCCTACAATTGGTGGCTGACTAAATACTTGTTTGCCCCACTGTACATGCATACATACAGTACCAGTCAAAAGTTTGGACACAACTACTCAAGTTTTTATTTACATTTGACTTTCTATTTTTTAGATTAATAGTGAAGACATCAAAACTATTAAATAACACATATGGAACCATGTAGTAACCAAAAAGTGTTAAACAAATTTTCAAAGATGCCACCCTTTGCCTTGATCATAGCTTTGCAGACTCTTGGCATTCTCTCAAAAGCTTCACCTGGAATGCTTTTCCAACAGTCTTGAAGGAGTTCCCACATATGCTGAGGACTTTTTAACTGCTTTTCCTTCACTCTGCAGTCCAACTCATCCCAAACCATCTCAATTGGGTTGAGGTTGGGTCACTCTCATTCTTGGTTAAATAGCCTGGATAGCTTGGGTCACTGTCTTTTGAAAAATAAATGATAGTCCAACTAAGCGCAAACCAAATGGGATGCTGTAGAATGCTGTGGTAGCCATGCTGGTTAAGTGTGCCTTGAATTCTAAATAAATCACAGACAGTGTCACCAGCAAAGCACCCCTACACCATCACACCTCCTCCTCCATGCTTCACGGTGGGAACCACACATGCGGCAATCATCCGTTCAACAACTCTGCGTCTCACAAAGACACGGCAGTTGGAAACAAAAATCTCAAATTTGGACTCATCTGACCAAATTATATATTTCCACAAGTCTAATGTCCATTGATCATGTTTCTTGGCCCAAGCAAGTCTCTTCTTCTTACTGGTGTCCTTTAGTAGTGGTTTCTTTGCAGCAATTTGACCATGTAGGCCTGATTCACGCAGTCTCCTCTGATCAGTTGGTGTTGAGATGTGTCTGTTATTTGAACTCTGTGAAGCATTTATTTGGGCTGCAATTTCTGAGGCTGGTAACTCTAAAGAACTTTTACATTTTATTTTATTTATTTAACCTTTATTTAACTAGGCAAGTCAGTTAAGAACAAATTCTTATTTACAATGACGGCCTTTCCAAAAGGCAAAAAATATAAATAAATTAAATATAAATATAGGACAAAACACACATCACGACAAGAGAGACAAAACAACACTACCAAAAGAGATAACTAAGACAACAACATAGCAAGACAGCAACACATGACAACACAGCATGGTAGCAACGTAACATGACAACAACATGGTAGCAACACAAGATGGTAGCAACACAAAACATGGTACAAACATTATTGGGCACAGACAACACAAAGGGTGAGAAGGTAGAGGTGACAATACATTACGCAAAGCAGCCACGACTGTCAGTAAGAGTGTCCATGATTGAGTCTTTGAATGAAGAGATTGAGATAACAGTGAGTGTTTGTTGCAGCTCGATCCAGTCGCTAGCTGCAGCGAACTGAAAAGACGAGCGACCCAGGGATGTGTGTGCTTTGGGGACCTTTAACAGAATGTGAATGGCAGAACAGGTGTTGTATGTGGAGGATGAGGGCTGCAGTGCATATCTCAGATAGGGGGGATTGAGGCATAAGAAGGTATTATAAATAAGCATCAACTAGTGGGTCTTGCGACGGGTATACAGAGATTACCAGTTTACAGTATAGATTGCAGTGATGTGTCCTATAAGGAGCATTGGTGGCAAATCTGATGGCCGAATGGTAAAGAACATCTAGCCGCTTGAGAACACCCTTACATGCCGATCGATAAATGATCTCTCCCTCTAAACCCTCAGAGGTAGTAATCACACCTGTGGGGAGAGGGGCATTCTTCTTACCAAACCACATTACCTTTGTTTTGGAGGTGTTCAGAACAAGGTCATGGGTAGAGAAAGCTTGTTGGCCACTAAGAAAGCTTTGTTGTAAAGCATTTAACACAAACTCAGGGGAGGGGCCAGCTGAGTAGAAGACTGTATCATCTGCATATAAATGGATGAGAGAGCTTCCTGCTGCCTGAGCTATGTTGTTGATGTAAATTGTGAAGAGCGTGGGGCCTAGGATTGAGCCTTGGGGTACTCCCTTGGTGACAGGCAGTGGCTGAGACAGCAGATTTTCAGATTTTCTGACTTTATACACCGCACTCTTTGAGAGAGGTAGTTAGCAAACCAGGCCAAAGACCCCTGAGCCACCGGGAAGGGGTCTGAGTGGCTATCAGAGAGGACCTTACACCTTGGAAGACCTGGGGAATAAGAGCACAACTGACTGGGGAGTGTTGGCTGTAAAATGAAGAAGATTATACCATGCTATTTCTAAGACACACTAAGTATGTTTACATGCACAGTAATAATTTGATAGTAAACTGCTTATGGTTGTAGGCAGATTATGCAATAGTCTTGTAATCACCTATTTTGATTGGTGATTTTCTGCATTTATCAGTGTCATCAGGTAGCCTGATTTCAGATGTGTCCATGTAAACAGTGTCGTGACGTGACTTTCATTAATGTGATGACTATTATTTATCGAATCCCTTACTATGTTGAATTGTTACTCAACTAAATTAATCATGTAACAATTCATTCATTAGAAATTTGGGGCACCACGGAATCATTTGTTTATAGAGTTACCATCTCCCAAATTAAACTCTGAAAGATATATGTTATATATCGATAACAGTCACTTATTAATCATTAGTTCATATCAGTCTCATTCTGAACGTTGCATACTCCTTGATATCTGAATACATAAACACACACATGGTATAGGTTATTGATTAGAAACTTAATACAACTAAAACAGGTCCCTAGTGGACTAACAACAACATGACTGCTTGGTTATAAATAAGGAGGGGTCAATAGAAAGAGGGAGTGGGAGAGACAAAGAGAGATTCAAACTATCGTTGTTACATTTGGAAACTATGTTCACAGTAATCAGAATAATTAGCACCTTAACCACCACCCATTCTGATAAGATATGCAATGTATATATTTACGCGTAGCTGTCCTTGATCGTCGTCTCTCTGTTGAACCACTTTCTCAAAAAGGGTTTGAGTGTCCTATCCCACTTCGGTGTGAGACACGGCTTATCATGGAGTGGAGTGTTCGTTAGACAGGTACTTCAGATGTACCATCGGTTGTCTGAGATGGGATTCTCCTTCACACCTAGTGTCTTTAGTCAAATGTTCTAGACTACTTCTTGTGTAGAGATTGAGAGTTTCAGAGTTTTCCATCATTTTACACGCCAATAGCAACCCGGCAATGTTCTGGTCTGAGAGTTTCAACCATTTGTAAAAGCTTAGCTCATGCTTCGCGCTGGCTGGTCTGAGTGTAAATTTCGTTACCAGGCTTTTAGCCTCTGGTAAAAAGGGTGCGTTCCATCACGCCAACACAATGTCTGTTCTCCCTTGGGGCATGGTTACTGACTGGGCAAAAGTTGATGAAAAACAATTATCTCATTTAGAAGACTAAAATCACATTTCTATCTCTCATATTTAATCATCTATTTTATACAACATTTGGATGTAAACTTGACAAATAGAATGTATACCATTTCTGAGTTACAGTTATTTCGTTATACCATCCTTAATGACATCACAAATAAACAATATGACTATCTGAATATGATTATTCTTTAGATCCCCACTAACAATTCCAAACTTTTGGATGTCAGGAATAATGTTCCAATGTTTTGGCGGCAAAAGTCTCTCTCTACACACAGCACATTCCTTTCCCAATACCGCAGGGCAAGAAAGACCCTTTTGCGGCACACAATTTATGACCGGGTGTTAAGGTGTCAACACCGGCACAACTCCCCACTCTCCTCTCCTAGCTATCTGTCAGCCATTTACTAAGCTGATCTGGCACCTTTGAACCTCACCCAGGAGAGAGTCATGACAACAGGATTATAAGGGAAATCATTCTTCTTGCAAAGCAATCAAAAGTCACTGTACAGCAAGCAGTAGGGCTGTCAAAGGTGGAACAGTGCACTGTGATATCAGAGCAGAGGGGGTTGAGCTACAGGAGCTAATGCTGACTATAGTGCAACTGAATCTAAGTTAATTTACAAACACATAGACGGTGACTGAGACGCGGCTAAGGCGCAGGTATTGGTTGGTGTAATTACAATGTCTTGTTCCCTTTGATGTGTTAAACAGATGGGAGCACTGTTTGTGTATGATCTTACCTTTGCTCTGGGTGGAGGTGAAAATGAAGAGGGAGAAGGCGTCTGTCCCTCTGCTCCTCAGTCACAGGTCAGAGTCTCAGAGTAGGAAAGGCCTGACGCCTGCCAAAAACACAAGCTCAGTCAGCTCTCTCTGTCTCTGTCTCTTTATCTCTCTTTATCTCTCTCTCTAGATCTCTTTATCTCTCTCTCTCATATTTATAGAGGGCCAGGCCTGTAAAACACAATAAAAACCAGAATATAAAAATACCCACATGGATAGATTTATTCCACAGGCCAGGAGGGACCGTTAAAATGTAAAGAGCATCAACAACACAGTTTGAGAGACTACAGAAAGTAGTAAGCTGTTTTTCAGCGAGCAGAGTGGTCAGTGCTTCACTCAGCTCCAACAAAACTCTAGGCTCTGCTTGTGACCTTGAGCACTGCGGCAGATAACTAAGAGGGGGGAAATAAGTAAGGACAACATGCTGGGAGTGGATGACAAGATGTATACACACTGTTCTCTCACTCACTCACTCTCACAGTGTCACTTGGCAGAAATGATCAAATACACAGACTATCAAAAGCCAGCACAGCAGGAGTAGTCTACAGGCTGATCTACAGCCCCAATCATATACAATGTGGCCCGGGTTGCTTCTCCCTACATGATGACTTACGATATCCCAGACAATACCTTCCATTTCCATGTAATGATTAGCAATGGAATCTCCAGTTTCCTTTTATCATTTGGAGGGCTGTTCTACAATAGCAGCAGAAGGGAAACTGCCTTTGCAATGTCAACAAACTATTACAATATAGCCGTGTCATCCCCGCTCCAGGGACAATAAGATACATAATGGATATACACACAGATATTGAGCGGATAATCTGTCAGACAGTGTGAGAGCTGCTGCTACAGCATCTCAAACAGCAAATGCATAGGCAACGGAAGGCAGGCTTCATCAGCACAACACACACCACTTTGCAATGAGCTGACATACACCTTGACTTTTCCCACATTTTGTTATGTTACAGCCTTATTCTAAAATGGATAAAATCTACACACAATACCCCACAATGACAATGCGAAAACAGGTTTTTAGACATTATGGCAAATCTATTACAAATAAAAACAGAAATACCATATTTACATAAGTATTCAGACCCGTTGCTATGAGACTCAAAATTGAGCTCAGGTGCTTCCTGTTTCCATTGATCATCGTTGAGATGTTTCTGCAACTTGATTGGAGTACACCTGTGGTAAATTCAATTGATTGGACATGATTTGGAAAGGCACACACCTGTCTATATAAGGTCCCACAGTTGACAATGCATGTCAGAGCAAAAACCAAGCCATTAGGTCAAAGGAATTGTACGTAGAGCTCCGAGACAGGATTTTGTCGAGGCACAGATCTGGGGAAGGGTACCAAAACATTTCTGCAGCATTGAAGGTCCCCAAGAACACAGTGGCCTCCATCATTCTTAAATGGAAGAAGTTTGGAACCACGAAGACTAGAGCTGTCTGCCCGGCCAAACTGAGCAATCAGGGGAGAAGGGCCTTGGTCAGGGAGGTGACCAAGAACCCGATGGTTAATCTGATGGTCACTCTGACAGAGCTCTAGAGTTCCTCTGTGGAGATAGCAGAACATTCCAGAAGGACAACCATCTCTGCAGCACTCCACCAGTCAGGCCTTTATGGTAGAGTGGCCAGACAGAAGGCACTCCTCAGTAAAAGGCACATGACAGCCCACCTAAAGACTATCAGACCATGAGAAACAAGATTATCTGGTCTGATGAAACCAAGATTGAACTCTTTGGTCTGAATGCCAAGTGTCACGCCTGGAGGAAACCTGGCACCATGCCTACGGTGAAGCATGGTGGTGGCAGCATCATGCTGTGATTATGTTTTTCAACGGCAGGGACTGGGAGACTGGTCAGGATCGAGGCAAAGATTAACGGAGCATAGTACGGAGAGGTCCTTGATGAAAACCTGCTCCAGAGCGCTCAGGACCTCAGACTGGGGTGAAGGTTCACCTTCCAACAGGACAATGACCCTAAGCACACAGCCAAGACAACGCAGGAGTGGCTTCGGGAGAAGTATCTGAATGTCACTGAGTGGCCCAGCCAGAGCCTGGACTTGAACCCGATCTAACATCTCTGGAGAGACCTGAAAATAGCTGTGAAGCAACGCTCCCCATCCAACCTGACAGAGATTGAGAGGATCTGCAGAGAAGAATGGGAGAAACTCCCCAAACACACGTGTGCCAAGCTTGTAGAGTCAGACCCAAGAAGACTCAAGGCTGTAATCGCTGCCAAAGGTGCTTCAACAAAGTACTGAGTAAAGTCTGAATAGTTATGTGATATTTCTTTTTACTTTTTATTTTTTAAATAAATTAAATTAAACATTTCTCATAACCTGTTTTTGCTTTGTCATTATGGAGTATTGTGTGTATATAAATTTTAGAATAAAGCTATAACCTAACAAAATGTGGAAAAAGTGAAGGGGAACGTTTTACTACATATTATGAGGCATGTTTGACCTTGCTTCAAAGTAGCCTAGCGAAAATCTGGGGGAAATTATTTTATGTAAACTTTCTTTCATTGTCCAGTAGCCAAATACACAATGCTAGTCATATTAGCAACCCATGCTAGTTTTTTCATATTAGCATATCTTTTTCTAAATTTCTAAAGAATATTGTCATTTTATGAAACCGATCGCTTTTCACAACAGTGTTTTCCCGCTAACTGCATTATGGAACGAACATTTGCGCATAGCCTACTGCCTTGTGCACATTGCTGCGCTTATAATGTGAAGAAATAATATTTTACTTCGATTGTAAGCTAAACGTTCTGAGCTGTTGCATCAGACCTATTGCTTTTTAATGTATTTGCTTTAATGTAGCCTAGGCCTACTGGTTGAACGAATTTGGGATCTATCGTCCCACAACTGTCCCAAAGTCTGTTTGGAATAGGCTAAAATAAATTCTGACAAGCTGCCCAATAGAGTAGGTAAACTTTTCTACTATGGGGGAATAGTAGATTGACATAGGCTAGTGACTTTTCTGTTCGTTACTTGTCTTGTTGGTTGAGGAAAAGTAAATGTGGGAATTGGAATTCTGTAAGAAGGACTGCACATTGTTGCATCCTCGACTTGCATGTTCTTTTAAGATGAATGACCATAATCTAAATGTGATTTCTGTCATTCTGAACACCGTGGGTAGACGCCCTAATCAGGTTACGCACCCAATGCATATGGGTCGGGCAAATTTCTCAAATGTCAGGCGTCACATTTTCGGAAACCCTGCCACTCCCACACCCACATACACACACGTAATGTAATGCCAGGGTAGTAGATTTGGTTCCTGGTACCACCTATACGTAAAATGTATGCACGCATGACTGTGAGTAGCAATGGAATATATTATTATATTATTACAATTTGATGTTCCTAACATATTGCTCACCATATGTCTGCTGCGGAGAGACAAGAGAGAGCATGAGAAAATGAGTTTTGATCAGTAATGGAAATAAAAGTGCTGAAAACATATTTAAAAAGAAGACGGAGAACAAGCTATAGGATGAAAAATACCGGAGTTTTGGCACAGGTACAGCCAACTAGTGCTGGCTAACGCTACCTAGCAACAGCAAAAATGATATACAGTTGAAGTTGGAAGTTTACATCCACTTATGTTAAAGTAATTAAAACTCATTTTTCAACCAATCCACGGATTTCATGTTAACAAACTATAGTTTTGGCAAGTCTGTTAGGCAATCTACTTTGTGCATGACACAAGTAATTCTTCCAACAATAGTTTACAGACAGATTATTTCACTTATAATTCACTATATCACAATTCCAGTGGGTCAGAAGTTTACATACACTAAATTGACTGTGCCTTTAAACAGCTTGGAAAATTCCAGAAAATTATGTCATGGCTTTAGAAGCTTCTGATAGGCTAATTGACATCATTTGAGTCAATTGGAGATGTACCTGTGGATATATTTCAAGGCCTGCCTTCAAACTCAGTGCCTCTTTCTCGACATCATGGGAAAATCTAAAGAAATCAGCCAAGACCTCACAAAAAAAATTGTAGACCTCCACAAGTCTGGTCCATCCTTTGGAGAAATTTCTAAACGCCTGAAGGTACCACGTTCATCTGCACAAACAATAGTACGCAAGTATAAACACCATGGGACCACGCAGCCGTAATACCGCTCGGGAAAGAGATGCGTTCTGTCTCCTAGAGATTAACGTACTTTGGTGCGAAAAGTGCAAATCAATCCCAGAACAACAGCAAAGGACCTTGTGAAGATGCTGGAGGAAACAGGTACAAAGGTATCTATATCCACAGTTAAACGAGTCGTAAATTGACATAACCTGAAAGGCCACTCAGCAAGGAAGAAGCCACTGCTCCAAAACCCCCATAAAAAAGTCAGACTATGGTTTGCAACTGCACATGGGGACAAAGATCGAACTTTTTGGATAAATGTCATCTGGTCTGATGAAACAAAAACAGAACTGTTTTGCCATCGTTATGTTTGGAGGAAAAAGGGGCAGGCTTGCATACCGAAGAACACCATCCCAACCGTGAAGCACGGGGGTGGCAGCATCCTATTGTGGGGGTGCTTTGCTGCAGGAGGGACTGGTGCACTTCATAAAATAGATGGCATCATGAGGAAGGAAAATTTGGTGGATATATTGAAGCAACATCTCAAGACATCAGTCAGAAAGTTAAAGCTTGGTCGCAAATGGGTCTTCCAAATGGACAATGACCCCAAGCACACTTCCAAAGTTGTGTCAAAATGGCTTAAGGACAATAAAGTCAAGGTATTGGAGTGGCCATCACAAAGCCCTGACCTCAATCCTATAGAGAATGTGTGGCAGAACTGAAAAGTGTGTGCGAGCAAGGAGGCCTACAAACCTGACTACAGGTTTGCTTTCTACATGCTTTGTAAGTAGGAAAACCTGCAATATCGGCAGTGTATCAAATACTTGTTCTCCCCACTGTATATATATACTTCATTAGGTACACCTTTTCAACTGCTCGTTAACGCAAATATATAATCAGATAATCACGTGGCAGCAACTCAATGCATTTAGGCATGTGGACATGGTCAAGACGATCTGCTGAAGTTCAAACCAAGCATCAGAATGGGGAAGAAAGTTGATTTAAGTGACTTTGAACGTGGCACGCTTGTGTTCAATACTTTTTCCCTGTGTCATTTCACAACTTAATTTCTGAACTTATTTGTTTTGGTTTCTTTGTATGTATGGATTACTTGGGTTGTTACCAACATCTGGTGAAAATGTCATGTCAATAGCACCTTTGGAAATATATTTACTGAGAAAAATGGTGATGTGTTCAATACTTATTTCACCCGCTGTATATTAATTATTTGCTACTGCTCAACTAAAAAAATCTCAATCAACCAACAGCCTATCGACCAAACTTTCGACCAGTCGACTAATTGGGGTCAGCTTATGTCTGGCCCATTAGTGACCCAAATTAATGTTGGCTTCAGTGACAGTACCTAATAAGACTTATGTAATTACTCGCAATTATTTGGAGCAGCCCATTTCCTCCTCAGAGAGTTTGGACAGCCACTGGACCTCCAGCTATAAACACAAGCCAAGGAAAATGATGGCCATCAGCACATGTTTAAGAAACTGCTAGAGCAAAATTTCCACACTGGGCCAGGGTATTATAGTGCGCTCCCCTGTGTGTGTGACCAGAGGAGATGGATGACGTGGGGATGGGATGGTCAGCCTTCCTGAGGAGATGTTACTATATAAACCGTCTCAATCAGTGCTATAAACAGGCCTCTGTAATTTGGCCTGGGCTGTGATCGCTCACCCTCAGTATTATTTTAACTGTCTGTGGGCCTCTGTGTGTGTGTGTGTGTGTGTGTGTATATGTGTGTGTGTGTGTGTGTGTGTGTGTGTGTGTGTGTGCGTGCGTGCGTGCGTGCGCGTGCGTGTGCGTGTGTGCGGGCGGGCATGCGTGCGTATGTATGCATGTGTGAGGTTTCTCCAAGCAAGCCGATGATAACTGGGCATCTTGAGAGACGTACAACACATGCTCCATTACACTGGGTGAACTATGGGAAACAGAACTTCCTCCTCCTGCTGCAGCTGCTGCTGCATTAACTGAAACGAGGCCTGCGTGATGTGTGTCAGCGTGTGTCAGCCCCACTCCACCAAGCTTCAAGGCCAGCCGTGAGATAAAAGTCTGAGGTGACCTATGAAAAGCAGCCAGACCAAAACACAATGCGTGTCTCCCTCTGTTCATGAGAGAGTGAGACAAATCAAGTATTCACACAAAAGGGCCAGAGCCGGGAGTGGAAAATGCTCTGGAGCCACGGTCTGCCGAAAGAGAGAAGGGCTGTGATCTTGCTAGCAGTGGAGAGCCGTGGAGACTCACTGGAGAATGGAGGGAGAGTAGCATTGTTCTAATAAGAAAGCTGGAAGGAGGTGTTGATAGGCCCATGGCGTGCTGTGGGCTGTATTGGTGTATCATTAGCCCAAGGGGAGAGATGGGAGTCACAGAGCCCCTCCAGCTGTGAGGGTGGCAGAGGGATGTCACTGTGGCACAGGAGGGCATAGGGCATTCAGCTGGGCCTCTATCTAAGGCCTGTGTCAAACACACATATGAACACACACGTGCACACAGACACACACACACACACACACACAGGCCCAAACTCCCTTCCAGTCCCACACCCGGGACAGTGAAATTGAAAAGGGATATGGAACGAAGTACATCTGGATGAGATGAGGGGATGGTTTCTTCATTTAAGAAGTGCTGAGATTCTATAGACAGACAGACAGACAGACAGACAGACAGACAGACAGACAGACAGACAGACAGACAGACAGACAGACAGACAGACAGACAGACAGACAGACAGACAGACAGACAGACAGACAGACAGACAGAGACAGAGAGTTGAAGTCAGAAGTTTACATTCACTTAGGTTGAATATACTCCACTGATTTCATGTTATTTCATGCAAGTCTGTTAGGACATTTACTTTGTGCATGACACAAGTAATTCTTACAACAATTGTTTACAGACAGATTATTTCACTTATAATTCACTATATCACAATTCCAGTGGGTCAGAAGTTTACATACACTAAATTGACTGTTCCTTTAAACAGCTTAGAAAATTCCCAAAAATTATTTAACAGCTTTAGAAGCTTCTGATAGGCTAATTGACATCATTTGAGTCAATTGGAGGTGTACCTGTGGATGTATTTCAAGGCCTACCTTCAAACTCAGTGCCTCTTTGCTTGACATCACGGGAAAATCAAAATAAATCAGCCAACACCTCAGATAAACAATTGTAGACCTCCACAAGCCACGTTCATCTGCACAAACAATAGTACGCAAGTATAAACACCATGTGACCACGCAGCCGTCATACCGCTCAGGAAGGAGACACGTTCTGTCTTCTAGAGATTAGAGTACTTTGGTGCGAAAAGTGCAAATCAATCCCAGAACAACAGCAAAGGACCTTGTGAAGATGCAGGATGAAACAGGTACAAAAGTATCTATATCCACAGTAAAACGAGTCCTATACCGACATAACCTGAAAGGCCACTCAGCCAGGAAGAAGCCACTGCTCCAAAACAGCCATAAAAAATACAGACTACGGTTTGCAACTGCACATGGGGACAAAGATCGTACTTTTTGGAGAAATACCCTCTGGTCATTCATAAACTAAAGTGGTGATCCTAACTGACCTAAGACATGGAATTTTTACTAGGATTAAATGTCAAGAATTGTGAAAAACTGAGTTTAAATGTATTTGGCTAAAGTGTATGTAAACTTCCGACTTCGCCAAGCAGCTATGAAAAAACACAGGGCAGATGCAAAATGCCAGAACTAAAATACACAAATGACAGATACACGATACATGATTCATAGTGTGGCAGAACGAAAAAGTATAAAAATACAAGAAGTCTGGAGTGCAAAAAGCTATAAAAAGATATTGTATAGTGTGGGTGAATGGCTGAATATGTTGAATACATTGTTACAGAGTGTTAAGTGAAAAAGAATGATACAAATATTGCAAGTTGATATAGATAAATAAGGAATATTTGCATGGTTAACTATACTATACAGGTCGATGGCAGAGAAATACTTAAATAGCTAAATGTGCGTATGATAAAAGTGAGGGTAATAATAGTTTACTTAATATACAGTCTGGTTAAATGAACAGGTAAGTGAATATTTAGCATGGTTAAATTAACTATACAGGTAAATGTACAGGTAAGTGAAAATTTGCATGGTTACATTAACTGTACAGGTAAATGACAGGAAGAGATACTTAAATAGCTAAATGTGCATATGATATAATTTAGGGTAGTAATAATAATAATTCCCTTAAAATACAGTCCTAAGTGCAGGGTTTAATTACAGATAAATGCACGTATTGCACATTCGATAAACTAAAAGAAATGAAAAAATATACAATTGACAGGATACTAATATGCATTCCTGAGTGAATGACTACGTAAGTTCAGTCCAAGAATTACTTACAATATTGCAAGTGATATGATATAACAACTGTACATGAATATGTTTATACAGTCTTGAATGAATAAGTCCTGAGTGAATGAGTGATTACAGACCAGAGTTACTCACGGATGGATGCCTAATTGTTAAACTAGGTCCTAACAACCCAACAGTTCCAGGTCTATGTTGCCGACGGCACGGCACCCCAGTGAGGCATGAAATAGTCTAATAGCCGCCGGCAGGAAGGACCTCCTGTAGCACTCACTGGCACAACGTGGTGGGATCAGTCTGTGACTGAAAGTGCTCCTCTGCATCATAACCATGGCATGCAGAGGGTGGGTGACGTTGTCCATGATGGCCAGCAGTTTGGCCAGGATCCGTCTCTCCGCCACCTCCTCTAGAGTGTCAAGGCTAATCTCCAGAACAGATCTAGCCTTCCTGATCAGCTTATTTACCCGAGAAGCATCACCAGCCTTTATTTTGGCACCCCAGCACACCACTGCAAAAAATATGGTAGAAAGTATGCAGTAGTTTATTGCACACGTTGAAGGACCTGAGTCTCCTCAGAAAGTAGAGTCGGCTCTGGCCCTTTTTGTAGAGCGCCCCGGTGTTACCAGCCCATTCCAGCCTGTTGTCCAGAGGTGTTGTGAGCAAAGTGGGGGTGGGACAGCCGTGAGGGTGTGTGGCCTGGAGAGTTGAAGGGTAGGTGTACAGGGCCAGTATCGAACCTGTTAAAAAATTGGTTCAGCTCAATGGCTCTGTCCTCGGTCCCCTCAGTCTACCCACTCTTTGACATTTTGAAGCCAGTGATTTTTCTCATACCATTCCACACCTCTCTCACCTGGTTCTGCCTCAGCTTGTCCTCCATCTTCTCCTTATACCCTCTCTTCCCCTCAGCAATCCACAACTTCAGCTCCCTCTGGACGCATTTAATTTTGTCCCTGTCCCCCTCCTTGAAGGCCCTCTTCTTCTCATTCAGCAGGGCCTTCAGGTCGCTGGTGAGCCAGGGTTTATTATTTGGACAACAGCGTACCTTCCTGGTGGGTACAGTGTTGTCTACACAAAAATGTATATAGTTCGTTATGCAGTTTGTAAGTCCATCAATGTCCTCCCCCTGAGCCTCACAGAGCACATCCCAGTCTGTTGTTTGAAAGCAGTCCTGTAGGCCCTCATTTGCCTTCCGGGGACCATCTCTTAATGGTCCTAGTGGTCGCTGGCTGCTGTTGGACCATAGGCCTGTAGAGTGGGGTGAGGTGGACAAGGTTGTGATCCGATCTACCGAGGGGAGGGAGTGCAGTGGAGTTGTATGCATCCTTCACATTAGCATATAACAAGTCCAGAGTTTTATTATTCCTGGTTGGGCACTTCACAAACTGTTTGAACGTGGGCAGCGTTGAAGAGAGAAATGCATGGATAAAATCCCCCGAAATGGTAAAGGCACTGGGATGCGCCATCTGTAACCTTGCGATAGCAGAGTGGATGACATCACACGCTGTGTTTGCGTCAGCGGAGGGCGGGATGTAAAAAATAACAGCAATAGTCGCCGTGAATTCCCTCAGCAAATAGTAGGGTCTCAGGCTAACGGCTAACAGCTCAATGTCCGGGCTACAAAACTGTTCCTTAACAGTGATATGGCTTGGAATACACCATCTGTTGTTAACTAATAAAGCCAGCCCCCCTCCCTTACCCTTACCCGAAGAAGTGCTATCCCTGTCCGCTCTGATGGTCTGGAAACCGCGATAGTTACGTTCACTATGGGGATGTTATCATTCAGCCATGTCTCTGTAAAGCACAATAGTCTAGCTTCCCAGTAGTCTCTTTGCCCATGGACCAGCCCCTCAAGCTCATCCACCTTGTTATGTAGCGATCTCACATTGCCCATAATGATAGACGGTATAGCCGGCTTGTACTTACTCACCTTTGCCTTACACTTCCGACCTGCCCTGCATCCACGCCGTCGCCTTTTCAACTCGTCCGGAAGATCGAACTTTAACCCTGGGGTGCAATAGCACTGAGTGTGCTAAATCCAGGAGCTGGGCTCGGTTGTAAATAACTGAGGACTCGCGCTGAGAAAAATAAAAAGTGCCTCAGTGATAAAAAGGACAGCTAAAACCTTATTAAAACAGTAGCACTCCATAATCCTGAACTATTGTAGTTCAACTGTTGCAAAAAGAAACTCACTAAAAAACATACTAAAACAACAATTAACGCACAAACAATGGGAGCTGCTTAACAGGCGACCACACAGGGCGGCACCAATCTCTAGTATGATCACTCTCAGAATAAGAACATCTGGATAAGATGAGGGGATGGTTTGTTAATTTCAGAGTGCTGAGATGCTAATGATCACTCTCAGAATAAGTACATCTGGATAAGATGAGGGGATGGTTTGTTCATTTCAGAGTGCTGAGATGCTATTGATCACTCTCAGAATAAGCCCTCCGGTTAGAACTAAATGTCTCCATAGCCTGCACGGTTGGATGTGTATGAAATATATTCATGGTCCAAATGCTGCCTGGACTTCATGGCCAAGGTCGTGGTTTACTAGAGGGCTTACACCACAGTGGTTTAATACTGCCTGAAGGCTCAACAGCTGTCCTTCCTCGTCTGTCTTTTCCAATACGGCCTTGCACGTTTCACTATTCTCATCCTCAGGGCCCAGTGGTGTCCTCTCTCCAGGGTCTCTGAGTTTTCTGAGGTCAGGGCTCCCTGCTTAATCCTGCTCCGAGTACAGCAGGGTAACTTCAGTCCACAAATCCCCAACAGCTGCATTGGTGCTGTGGCCCCTCCAGACCCTCCAGCCGTCCAGCCCCTCCCACTCTAACCACATCCCTGCCTGTCCTCACTCAGAGGCCTAGTGGAGGACGGGGTTACACCACAGGGCATGACGCCATCGCCCAGGAATGCCATGAGGAAGGAGCCGTGGCAGATCCCATATCACGGTACGCCGAGGGAGAGAGAGGCAATGGGAAGGATAGATCCCATGATCCACGATCAGTTTAACTTCTACTGTACCAACGTACTCCCTTGTCAATGGAGCTCCATGCCAACAAGACTCCATGACTTGTGTTCAGGTACTTATCAGAGTAGAATGTACATTAAATTGAAGACTGTAGGGGGTTTGGATCTGCTCTGATTACAGTGTAATGTGTGATGAAATCCTGGAGTGCTACCGCAAATCTGTCAGAAGGCCAGACACTGTAGCTGTGCTGATTTATGTAAAAAAAACTTCTGGAGGTCTCTGCACAATGGAGCATTAGAAGCTGGAACAGAAATCAATGAGCAGCCTTAAACCATGCCATTACATTCTACATGGGAGGCAATGGCAATCAGACAGGGCAGTGGACTACTAGATTGATCAGTACATTTATTGGAAATGTGAACAATGTTAAAAAATAACTTCTAAGTGATTAGGGATAGTTCCTATGTATATATTCCCACATAGTTGTAGGTAAATCTAGATATCATCTCTTCTAGATATCGTCTGTCTTGAATCAACTCAAAAGGGAGTGTAGAGATCTGGGGACCTTATTTATAAACCGTGCGTGAGCCAGTTCTCACGCAAATGTTTATAAAAATGTAACTTGACCTGAGAATGTGCTCACCTCCATGCAAATTTTAGACCGTGTGTACGCACATTTCAAGTGGTTTAAGCATTGTATTGCAAGCCGGCAAGGAAGTATTTTGTGCATATGGGGGATATGATGACACCCTTATTTATAAAAACATAATAACAAGATGCAGCCATTTCCTATTTATTTTATTTTCCTAACTATTGCAGAATAAATTCTTCACATTTTCTGGCCGTGATAGGTTCAAAATTCCTGAAGTAGCCATACAACAAATTGTGTTGTGGAGGTTTGCACGTTTTTTGGTTGATTGTGTTTATTTGTGTTGAGGTGTGTCTGTATCTGCTGTAAAGTAAATTTTTTGCCGTTTTATTGATTTATTGAATGCAAGTTGTTCATTTTGAATGATACCCTGGTCTCATTTGGACAACCCTGAATAAAAATAACAACAAAAATACAATGTGCACCTCTCATTGCACTACATTTGCACTCTGTATATAGATTTTTCTATTGTGTTATTGACTGTACGTTTGTTTATTTCCCATGTGTAACTCTGTGTTGTTGTTTTTTGTCGCACTGCCTTGCTTTGTCTTGGCCAGGTCGCAGTTGCAAATGAGAACTTGTTCTCAACTGACCTACCTGGTTAAATAAATGTGAAATAAAAATAAATAAAAACATTTAACTGGGCCTATAGTAGCCTAGTAAATAGATAGGCTATGTATTTCAACTTTAGCTGTATGCAATCCCATAGGCAGTGTGGTTTATAGGTGAACATCAAGACAGTTGATATTTTACTTTGAAGTAGCCTATATATGCTACCACTGTATAAAGCATACTGCCTAGACAATGTTTCAGTCCAGCATATTTAGGTTGGGTGAAAAGTCGATGCAAAACATTGTTGAATTCAAACGTTCTGCTGACAGGTCCACAACAATTTGACATTGTTTTCTTTTTCAGAAACAGTCACAGTCCATTACATAAATTACTGCAAAATATGAGAACATTCTGCCAACACAGTAAATACAGCTGTAGCTTATATAAAGTATTGAAATGTATAGACAGGCCACAATAGGCCTATTTCTGTGCGATAGGGGCGTGACATCATCAGAGCCTATACCAAGGCAGGACATCGAAACACAATTGATAAAAAAAATATTGAACAACAATTAATATTTTGCATAGAAGAGTTGGCTGTAGCATTTATACTTTTAAATTGTTTCAAATATACAATTAATCTTACAGAATGTGCTGACAGGCACCATTGCGCTTTATTTAAGAAACTGCAGTTGCCTAATTAAAATATTTCCAAATTATACAGCAGGTTTCCAGGTGTTTGATGCCGTTCCATTTGCTCCGTTCCGGGTAATATTATGAGCCGTCCCTTCAGCAGCCTCCACTGGAGTCCATGCAGTATATCAGTGAACTAGCCTATAACTTAGAGTGCAAGTGTTGTACAGAGAGCTTCTCTCCAGCCCTGGTCCGTCTCATCCCCCACCTTGTCAACCTCTCACCATGGCATCAGCTGGAGAAGTACTAGGATAAGGAGGACATTATTTATCTCTCCAAAGCCTTGCCATGAACTGTAAACGGAATGGGCTTTGTAAATCACCACTCTATGCTATTTTACTACTGTAGCTCAGGGGCTCAAAGAAAAGCAAATGTCGCAAACGTCTCCTGAATATGTAAACTAAGCACACACCGAGCCACATGAACTAAGGTCTGATTGGTGGAGTGCTGCAGAAATGGTTGTCCTTCTGGAATATTCTCCCATCTCCACAGAGGATCTCTGGAGCTCTGTCAGAGTGACCATCGGGTTCTTGGTCACCTCCATGACCAAGGCCCTTCTCCACCGATTGCTCAGTTTGGCCGGGTGGCCAACTCTAGGAAGAGTCTTGGTGGTTCCAAACTTCTTCCATTTAAGAATGATGGAGGCCACTGTGTTCTAGGGGGCCTTCAATACTGAACACATTTTTTGGTACCCTTCCCCAGATCTGTGCCTTGACACAATCCTGTCTCAGACCTCTACGGACAAAGGATGATCAATAGAAACAGGATGCACCTGAGCTCAATTTCGAGTCTTATAGCAAAGGGTCTGAATAAATATGTAAATAAGGTACATTTGCAGAAATGTAAAAAAAACTGTTTTCGCTTTGTCATTATGGGGTACTGTGTGTAGATTGATGAGGAACATGGTTTATTTAATCAATTTTAAAATAAGGTTGTAACGTAACAAAATGTGGAAAAACCAAGGGGTCTGAATACTTCAAATGCACAGTATATGTACATATCTCCCTCAATTACCTTGTAGTCCTGCACATCGACTTGGTACTGGTACCCTGTGTGTATAGCCAAGTTATCATTACTCATTGTGTTTTTTTGTGTGTTCTCTGCATTGTTGGGAAGGGGCCGTATGTAAGCGTTTCACTATTAGTCTACACCTGCTGTTTACAAAGCATGTGACATATACAATTTGAATTGATTTGAGTGTGACGTCAAAACATTGATAACAAATACATATTGACATAGTAAACAATTTTTTTTTGCCTTTCGTGAACTAACACTCACACCTCACCTGATAGCTACTTTATTTAGGAAAAATTGACTTAGTACCTACAATCGCTATCTGTAAGTCGTTCTGGACTTTTTTAATTAGAAGTGTGTTTTAAAGGATATTTCATTCTGAAACCCTCATATTAAACACCAATTGTATTCACGATATTTAGGATAATGTTTTACAGCTTTGTCATTCCATTTCTATTATAAAAGCATATTTTTAAATGTTTTCATATACTTTACATTTAATATCTCCACACAGAGGGCCAGAGATAATTACACACCTGTGATAATTCGAGGTACTCAAAAGGGCCACTAGATGTCTTGTGATAGATTACATACAAACCTTGAAAGATACCGAAATTCTGGTAGTTTACTGGTAAACTTAGAAAGTTTCCAGTAATATACCCTCCCAATGCAGCCCTAGTCATGTCTATGTTAATATGGCAAAGATTTGCTAGCTAACCAACAACTATAACAATGTATTTGAGAGACAAATGCACAATGTGCAAGTTATTTATGTTTTCAATAAACATTTGGAGATTAAATATATTTTACATGTTGTCAAAAAATCTAAGCCAACCCTGTCTGTTTTGCCCCATAGCTGCATACGCGTCGATTTTGTTGCTAAACAACCAGTCTATAAGGCTGTAATGATGTTCTCCACTGTAAAATGTATGCAGTGACTGTCAGGAAAACAAGGAGAGCAGGACGTTGAGGCTCCAGATTAAAATAAAATGCACAAATGAAAACCTTCTGGCTACTCTGTGACTCGGCTCCAATGAAAGCTTAGCAGAAGAACACACAAGGACAAGGAATAAAACTGCTGGAACTAAGATTTTAATGGTTGGTTGAGCCAACAAATTGTTTTACTTTCTAAAAGCTTTTCTCGGCACCTTGTGACAAAGACCATATTTTTACAGACACTTGTCCTTCAAAAGTCTCTTGAATTTATTCAGCCCTGTCCTCATATATTCATGGCTGAAGTTTCACAACAGCAGAAGAAGACAACAGCACTTCTGGCATGTGAGGAACAGTTGTGTTTTCTGATGTTGTGAAACTCAACTCAACTAGAGCAGATTCATTAGCGGGAAGATATGAAGACCCTCAGGGATCTTGGTAATCCATAATTAGTTTCTTGTTGAGAAGAGACAGATAACAGCATTCTCCACAGAATCCCCCCACTGGGATAGCAGTGCTGGTTTTATCAGCAAGACGTGTAATACGGGATAGCAGTGCTGGTTGACTGTGGGCCGATGCCCTTCCTTTCTGGCCAATACTTATTTTTCATAATTATTAAGACACAATACAACAAGTCACCTCTGACATTTACCAACATTGTTATTCTATGCAAGCTGTGGGCAACAGGGGCTGCGATATTAAATAAATGTAGTGTTTTAAGGCTGTTGTTTTGGAACCCTTGCCTGGTCCTACTCTCCCACGCAATGTTCAGGTCAAATAAACAAACTAGAATCCAAAGGGAGACGCAATTACAGTAGAATACCTCCATACTGTATAATATACGTTATGAGGCAGGGGGACATAAAAGACTCATTGTGAAAGTGATGGTGTCCAATTTAAAAATTCCAATCTAGGCTCTAGTTTTCTGAACAGCACATGTATGCAACACGTTAACATCCCATATGGTCGTACCTCACGAGTAATACAGTGCATAAATAATGCAGTATAATGAATGTACTTTAATTACGGCTCCATAATCTCACATGGGTTGGATTGCGTGCAGATGACAACAGCTAGCGAGGCCATCATCCATGTTATCTAGCTAGCTACCTCCTGTAGCCATCTTTGGCTTAGAGCAGCCCCAGCTGCAGCCTGACCTGAAATTGACGGACAGGAGACATTTTTTGAGTCCCAGGAGACTCGTGAGGAGATTACCACCTCGGTTAGTAGATAAACAGCACTCATCAAGTCCACCCGTCACTAGAGGTCTGGATTGGATTCTCAGCTGAAACTGTGCCATGGGCTTAGTAGCTTGGCAGGACATGGGCAGACTTAAGCGTCTACCATAGTCCAAAACGTGTACACGTAAACACAACAGTGTTCTTGGCTTTCATACTTTTTTCGAATTCTCAACACAGCTCAAGCAATTTCTCCAACCGTCAACACATTAAAATTAATATAGGATGCGTACCAGAGACGCGTTGGTTGGGAATTGTGGGGAGGTCCCCATTCAGGCTTTGCGTCTCCCAAGGCTGGTGGTCTCAGAGCTGCGTTGCTATGTCACAATGGGACGCTGGACTATCTCGTCTCAGCGTCTGTGGACTGTGATTTATTTATTTGCCCCAACAAGCCCCAAACCTTGACTGGCTGCCTGGATGTCTCTTGTCCATTCATTTGGTAACACATTTCCTTCCTGATCCTCCATGCAATCGGAGGCATCTGCAAAGTCCATTTAGCCAAGATTCTTGTCTCTCCAAACGTTTATGGATATACTGTAGCATCTGCCTGGGATGAGCCGGGGAGGGATGCAGCTGTGCTCCTCTCCATACCCCTCCAAACGCCACACAAACACTGGAGCCTACTGTGGAGGAGCGGGGGGCAACAAGTGCTGCATAGCTACAGGATGAACTGTCATCAACCGTGACCCAAGCATGACATCATCGGCTGGGCAGAGTTCACAACCTTGCAGCTAATGCTTCTGTTATTTGGACCTGTGGTGCATCAGGCCATTATACCATGAGATCAGTGTGACAAAGTGGACCTGTGGTGCATCAGGACATTAGACTCTGACATTAAGGTGACAAATTGGACCTGTGGTGCATCAGGGCATTAGACCCTGAATGCACAGTGACAAAGGAGAGTGAGGGGAGAGGAAAAACAGATTTTGCTGCGCTAGGCTACACATCAGTTTGGACGGGTTTTAGGGGCTCCTATCCTTCATACCAATTTTACAGTGTCTGCTGAGAGTAATGCCACACCGGATTTATGAGAGATTAAAACATCTATTATTTCATCTCTCTCCCCGGGTTTTAAATAACGTTAATAGACAAGCTTGGCGCGATTTTACAAAATTAAGTGAGGCCGAATGAAGAGAGAGAGAGAGAGAGACTGGAAAAATATTGGAAAACACAATTTGCAAGCATTGTTACTCATTCTTATACTGCAGCACTGCGCAGTGCAAACTCAGCCCCACCAGAGACAACGTCAAAAGGAAAGTGGGTGTATGCAAAGATGGTCTGTCTTTACAGATAACGTAGGCTCACAAATCCGACATCCCGTCTTTAATTCTCAACACACTATACATACAGAACATCTTCATATGGGATTATACTGTATAAACATGAAGATCTATCAAAAATAATTATCATACAGGCAGCTCTACCACAGGGGAAGAGGACAGTGGAGGGTAGAGGACAGCTAGCATTGATCACTATTTCGCACACATTGTTTTATTCCTCAGAGTACATCTCCTCCACCACGGTGTGAAGATAAAAGGCTAGCAGCCAATGTTCCATAAATGGCTTCTAGCAACACACTAGTTCTATTGTAGCTCCCTGCGTTGAACAACCTTTAGGTCTCCACTGCTGGTGTTGATAGGTGGGAGAGCCACACAGCATTTGTCTTTCCTATCGTGAATCTGTCCTTTAGTGTGTGTATGTGCTGACCTGAACCCACTGCCCACGCTCCCCTCTGCAGTAAGCCTACTCTCCCACAGATCCCTCTTCCCACCTGATGAAGGGAACACAGGGCCTGCCAGGCTGTGCTACTGTTTCTCAGGCCTGGGCAGGGTAGGGATTGCTGCCAGCTCCTGGTGCATGGCATCTGCTCACTGGGCACTGTGTCAGCAGACATAGGAGAAAGTGAAGGGAGGGGGAGGGGAGGGTGGACTGAGACACGGAGGGTCAGAGAGAGAGACCAACAGACAGAGAGAGAGAAAAAGAGAGAGAGAAAGAAAGCGAGAGACATAGAGGCAATTAGAAGTAGCGGCAGAGTCAGTATACACGGACAGAGAGAGATAGTGGAAGAGGGAGGACATGTATGAGAGGGCAGTAACCAGAGGGAGGGACAGAGACAGCAGTAACACTGTACAGTAGATATAGAGAGGACAACCAAAAGAGTAGAGAAATACAGAGAGAGACTTTTGACCAACACATGGGCTTAAAGTGTCGCAAAGCTCAGTTCCATGGGGAGGCTTTTATGTGCATACTCGGGCATTAGATCCTCTAAAACAAATGGCTTTTTATGGTAAGTGTGTCAAATTGTGTAATTATACTATTTGTGAGTTTGATATTCAAATAGTTTTTAATATGTAAATACACTACATGATCAAAAGTAATTCCCAAAAGTTGGAGTTGGTCCCTCCTTTGCTGCTATAACTGCTTCCACTCTTATGGGAAGGCTTTCCATAGATGTTGGAACATTGCTGCAGAGATTTGCTGTCATTAAGCCACAAGAGCATTAGTAAGGTCGAGCACTGATGTTGGGCGATTAGGCCTGGCTCACAGTCGGCGTTCCAATTCATCCCAAAGGTGTTCGATTCATCCCAAAGGTCCCTCACTTTATGCACGGGGGCATTGTAATGCTGAAACAGGAAAGGGCCTTCCCCAAACTGTTGCCACAAAGTTGTAAGCACAGAATCGTCTAGAATGTCGTTGTATGGTGTTACGATTTCCGTTCACTAGAGCTAAGGAGCCTAGCCCGAACCATGAAAAACAGCCCCATTCCATTATTACTCCTCCACCAAACTTAACAGTTGGCACTAGGCATTGGGGCAGGTAGCGTTCTCCTGGCATCACTCCAGAGAATGCGTTTCTACTGCTCCAGAGTCCAATGGCGGCGAGCTTTACACCACCCCAGCTGACGCTTGGTATTGCGCATGGTGATCTTAGGCTTGTGTGCGACTGCTCGGCCATGGAAACCCATTTAATGAAGCTCCCCATGAACAGTTATTGTGCTGACATTGCTTCCAGAGGCAGTTTGGAACTAGGTAGTGAGTGTTGCAACCGAGGACAGACGATTTTTACATGCTACACGCTTGGTGGTCCTGTTCTGTGAGCTTGTGAGCCGTTGTTGCTCCTAGACGTTTCCACTTCACAATAAGAGCACTTACAGTTGACCGGTGCAGCACTAGCAGGGCAGAAATTTGACAAACTGACTTGTTGGAAAGGTGAAATCCTATGACGGTGCCATGTTCAAAGTCACTGAGCTCTTGAGTAAGGCCATTCTACTGCCAATGTTTGTCTATGGATGTGTGCTCGATTTTATACACCTGTCAGCAACGGGTGTGGCTGAAATAGACTAATCCACTCATTTGAAGGGGTGTCAACATACTTTTGTATATATAGTGTATCTCAGGAATAGTTTGGTGAGTTTTCAGAGCTGTGTAATATTAATTTCACATTAAATAAGAGCTTGTTAATAAATGTCCTCTGGACATCACTGCGCTAATTATGTTTTTTATCTACTGTCTCAATTTACTGTAGTGTCAAATGTTTCATATTTACTATCAACCGAGTCCTAATGGCCACTTCAGTGCACATACAATAAACTAAAGTAAAAAAGTATTATTTCCCCCAAAAAATTCACCCCAAACACCTATGTATGTGATGCAAAACAATGTAGGATACATAGTAAATGACACCCAGACTCCAACGCCCACACTAGCATACTAGCGTGGAGTCCATAAGCAGCTTCATAAAGTGCCGGATACTATAAAACTATAAAACGCAGGCGAGGAATCCACACAGCGAGACCAAAGGCCTGTTTTAAATCGCACCCTATTTCCCAAATAGTTCCCTTGTCTCCTAGAAGCATCCATTAGTTCCCGAGGGAGAAACCTCTGCCTGATAAATCAAAAGTGCACATGAAACGTGGGAGATATGGACGATTTGTTTACGTCTCCCAAGAGAAACTATCCTCCGGCATTATTTAAGGGCTGAAATGAGATATGGCTGGAGGTGGAAGGACATGCAGACAGAGGCATTACTACAGGAATTCCTGTTAGGAGATACTGTCTGCTGGTGCTCCTCACGTCGGGTTAATAAAAAGCATGTGATTCATCTGAGATATCTAGAAGGAGGAGAGGAGTCCACTAAAGCAAATCTGGAAGAGGATATGAAATTGTAAGTCTGGTGTGGGAATGGGGAATGGGGCGTTAAACAAGAGTTTCATGAGGAGTATGTGAAAGATCGGGGCTGAAGATTCAGCCGCTCCTCCCCGGATGCACAGACCTCTTGTTTAACAGGTGTTCGACTGTCCAGTCAGACATCACACACAACCTGTCCAGTGGCCTCCCTCTCCTCCATCTTTCACTAAGCTGTACTGGGCCCAGTAATAATGTGGAACAGGCCTGGCAGATTCCATCAAGGCTCGTCCCATGTACACTGCATTTCATGCTTTCCTCCTTCCCTTTGGATTCTTATTTATTTATCTGCTGACAGGAGTGTTGATGAACAGACATCTCTGGATTTTCTTCCCCTGACGGCTTTATTAGGCAGAGGATGGGGTGGATGGGGACCGGTGCTCCATCGCTTGCCTTTGATCATGCAGCGCCCATGGGATTGACAGGGTGACTGATAGGCTAGGGCCCTCTGGGTGCTGTACATCTCCTTACAGGGCCAGTAGAATCTCAGTGATGGGGCAATGATAAATCTAGACCGGGGGAGCGGTTTCGATTTTCACGCCTATGGGAGTCTGGATTTTAATGCCGTGTATTACAGTTCCTATTTTAATGCTCCCCAGTAATTCAGAGGAAGGACGTGCTGGCCTTTTCCAAGCAACCCTCCATAATATTTAGCGGTGGCGGTCTGAGCAGGGATGCGAGGCTGTGGTGTGTGTGTGTATGAGCGCCATGCCACCCGCTGCGTCTGTCAGAGGGGGAGAAGATGAGTCAGGCGCCTCGCAGACTCACTGGCACCTGGCCACTGTTTGTCCTTTAGGTGTCCTAGTGACCAAAATGTCTGCCTGCGCTCACTGAGGGCTCTCCGCAGGGGAACACTAAGGCCAGAAACACGGCACGAGCCTGAAGCTGGGGTGTCAATACGTCCTCCAGATGTGTGTGTGTGTTTGAGAGCCTAGTTTGATGGGAAAGGACACAGCAGGTAGTGTCGGCTATATGCTTTTCTCATTGGAGCAGCCACACTTTCCCCTGTCGTCATTTCCATCATCCACACTTTCCCCTGGTGTAATTTCCATCATCCACTCTTTCCCCTGGAGTCATTTCCATCATCCACTCTTCTAAGCATGAACTCTTTAAGCCCTACATTGCGATCGTAAATAAAGCCTTCACGGAGAACCGTTAAAAGAAACAATCTTTAAATCCTGGAATCATCGTGAATGAAATAGTGAAAGTGTGCAAGACTACAGACATCCACTACAATACATTGCTATACGGGTGTCGCTTCTTCTCCACGTTCGCAAGGCTGTGGCATTCTCTGTGTGACGAAACGTGTGCTGGGTGCATCATGACAGGCGGTGCACACTGAATAAGGGATACTTCAGAATTTTGGCAATGAGGCCATTTATCTACTTTCCCAGAGTCAGATAAACTTGTGGATACCAGTTTTATGTCTCTGTGTCCAGTATGAAGGAAATTAGAGGTGGTTTCACAAGCCAATGCTAAATAGCGCAATTACTGGAAGTCTATGTGTATCTGCTAGCATCATTCAGAGCCCACTTTCTGAGTGTTACTCTCTGCAGTCTCTGACAGCTGTTCTTCACACCTGAGTGCTTAGGTCTTAATGCATATAAATTCACTGGCTATGCCACTAAGACCAGTGGAGGCTGCTGAGGGGAGGACGGAGGAATGGAGTGGTATCAACCACGTTTTCTTTTGTCGAGCAGTGGCAAATAGATACATTTTTTTCATGGCACACAAGACACCTGTCTGATTCGCACCTGTCTCAGTGGACTAATCCATTGAGGAGGCCATGGGAATGCCACGGTCCAAGAAGAAGGGGAGTGTGGCTAAGATGCACAAGGTATGTATCTCTCCAGAATGCACTCTCTCCTGCCATTTCGTACGCTTTCATTATTTCATAACTTAATTGTGTAAATTGTTTTGATTGTTAGTGTCTATCAATTCCCCATTACATATATCACCAGTAGTGGCCAACATTTACCGTTAATTCCCATAATTTTGAATCTACAATGTTTGTTTGGTTACGGTCATTTCTGTTAATACATTCAATGTATTATTATTAGTTGTTTATCATTCTCATTGTTGGAGTGGACACGTAGTTTGCAACGCTCACAAACTCAACATTGACAAAAGTGCTCGAAAATGGATTGAAATAAACCAACTTGTTTCTCATCTAAGAGTTTTGTCAATTTATTCATTGTCTTTTGTTTGGAGTGCTTCTGTCAATGTTGACAAAGGAAGCGCACCTGATTACGTATATAGAACTAGGCCTAGGCTAACTGGCCTGCACACAAATGTAGGCCTATAAATGTGCCCATTTGGGGAAGTCTGATTGTATTTCTGATTGTCTTAACTCACCACCAGTAATTAGCTGTGGAGCTTCTCAAAGTATTTTTTTTCTTCACCTCAAACAGCAAGTAAACAAAGTATGTTTTTAGAATCCATTAAAAATGACAATAGTTCCTTTGAAAAATATGTCCAGCTCTCTCAACTTGGCATGAAAGGGAAAAATATAATACTCTGATCCAGTGAAAATGTCATAAAATACCTTTTTAATTCTTATCCCTTGCTCAAATAGCCTACAGCTGTGTCTGTCCCGAGCTCACTGGCGCAGGAAACTGAGGGCCCAGAATATTTTATACAATGTTGCAGCTAGCTTCAAATCGGACACAGTTGATACAATGTTTCAAGTTCGTTGCAGTCAGGCCATGCACAGCCAATGTGGCTCAGTTGGTAGAGCATGGCACTTGCATGCCAGGGATGTAGGTTCAATTCCCACAAGGGGACCAGTACGGAAGTATGAAACGTATGCACTCATTACTCTAAGTCTGCTAAATGACTAAAATTTATAGGATATTTATTTTAATCAGGATATTTTCTACCTGTTTTATTTGTTGGCTTTATGTAGGATATTTTTACATAGTTGGCAATGACAATAGAAGTTACTCTATCATTTTAATTTAGATAGAATTTAAATTAACCACATGACAATTATTTTGAAATACAAAGACTATTATAAATTAAATGTGAAAATGAAAATCCTAACTGGCATGCAGATCGGTAGAAATGGTAAGATAAATTGGCACTCCAAATGGAAAAGGTTGCCGACCGCTGGTGTAGCCTATTACCGGCAACTTCAGGAGCATAAAGGCGAAGGCCAGCAGCAGCGGCGGGAGGAGGAGGGTTGGGAACAGTAGCGGTGCGTGGGTAAAATCACTGGGGAAGCCATATTACAACCTGTTTGCTCTATAACACATTAGTTCATACGCCACCTTGATATACAATAATGCTGTGACAACAAGAAGACAACAGTCACACAGTGTTGGAATAAATTCAACTACACATACGTTTGTTTCATCACAAAAACAGAGAGCAACATCTGTCCGGTGAAGTCCACAAAGCAAATATTGCACATAACAAACAGTTATATGAACTACAGCATGGTCAAGCAAGTTAATGTTTTCTACAGTCGTGGCAAAAAGTTTTGAGAATGACACAAGTATTGGTCTCCACAAAGTTTGTTCTTAGATCTTTATGTCAGTAGTTACTATGGAACACTGAAGTATAATTACAAGTATTCCATAAGTGTCAAAGGTTTTCATTGACAATGACATTCAGTTTATGCAAAGAGTCAACATTTGCAGTGTTGACCCTTCTTTTTCAAGACCTCTGCAATCCGCCCTGGCATGCTGTCAATTAACTTCTGGGCCACATCCTGACTGATGGCAGGCCATTCCTACATAATCAATGCTTGGAATTTGTCAGAAGTTGTGGGTTTTTGTTTGTCCACCCACCTCTTGAGGATCGACCACAAGTTCTCAATGGGATTAAGGTCTGGGGAGTTTCCTGGCCATGGACCCAAAATGTCGATGCTTTGTTCCCTGAGGCACTTATTTATCACTTTTGCCTTATGGCAAGGTGCTCCATCATGCTGGAAAAGGCATTGGTCGTCACCAAACTGTTCTTGGATGGTTGGGAGAAGTTGCTCTCGGAGGATGTGTTGGTACCATTCTTTATTCATGGCTGTGTTCTTAGGCAAAATTGTGAGTGAGCCCACTCCCTTGGCTGAGAAGCAACCCCACATATGGTCTCAGGATGCTTTACTGTTGGCATGACACAGGACTGATGGTAGCGCTCACCTTGTCTTCTCTGGACAAGGTGTTTTCCGGATGGCCCAAACAATTGGAAAGGGGATTCATCAGAGAAAATGACTCTACCCCAGTCCTCAGCAGTCCAATCCCTGTACCTTTTGCAGAATATCAGTCTGTCCCTGATGTTTTTCCTGGAGATAAGTGGCTTCTTTAATGCCCTTCTTGACACCAGGCCATCCTCCAAAAGTCTTCGCCTCACTGTGCGTGCAGATGCACTCACACCTGCCTGCTACCATTCCTGAGAAAGCTCTGAACTGGTGGTGCCCCGATCCCGCAGCTGAATCAACTTTAGGAGACGATCCTGGCGCTTGCTGGGCTTTCTTGGGTGCCCTGACACGTTCTTCACAACAATTGAACCTCTCTCTTTGAAGTTCTTGATGATCCGATAAATGCAATCTTACCAGCAGCAAAATCCTTGCCTGTGAAGCCCTTTTTGTGCAAAGCAATTATGATGGCACGTGTTTCCTTGCAGGTAACCATGGCTGACAGAGGAAGAACAATGATTTCAAGCACCACCCTCCTTTTAAAGCTTCCAGTCTGTTATTCTGACTCAATCAGCATGACAGAGTGATCTCCAGCCTGGTCCTCGTCAACACTCTCACCTGTGTTAACGAGACAATCACTGACATGATGGCAGCTGGTCCTTTTGTGGCAGGGCTGAAATGCAGTGGAAATGTTTTTTGGGGATTAAGTTCATTTTCATGAGGGACTTTGCAATTAATTGCAATTCATCTGATCACTCTTCATGACATTCTGGAGTATATGCAAATTGCCATCATCAACACTGAGGCAGCAAACTTTGTGGAGACCAATACTTGTGTCATTCTCAAAACTTTTGGCCACGACTGTACACTAAGTTGACTGTACCTCTAAACAACTTGGAAAATTACAGAAAATGATGTCATGGCTTTAGAAGATTCTGATAGGTTAATTGACAGTCAATTGGAGGTGTACCTGTGGATGTATTTCAAGGCCTACCTTCAAACTCAGTACCCGTTTGCTCGACATCATGGGAAAATCAAAAGAAATCAGCCAAGACCTCAGAAAAAAAATGGTAGACCTCCACAAGTCTGGTTCATCCTTGGGAGCAATTTCTTCGTACTTTTTGGAGAAATGTTCTCTGGTCTGATTAAATAAAAATATAACTGTTTGGCCATAATGACCATCGTTATGTTTGGAGGAAAAAGGGTGAGGCTTGCAAGCCGAAGAACACCATCCCAACCGTGAAGCATGGGGATGGCAGCATCATGTTGTGGGGATTCTTTGCTGCAGGATGGACTGGTGCACTTCACAAATTAGATGGCATCATGAGGAAGTAAAATTATGTGGATATATTGAAGCAACATCTCAAGACATCAGTCAGGAAGTTAAAGCTTGGTTGCAAATGGGTCTTCCAAATGGACAATGACCCCAAGCATACTTCCAAAGTTGTGGCAATATGGCTTAAGGACAACAAAGTCAAGATATTGGAGTGGCCATCAGAAAGCTCTGACCTCAATCCAATACAAAATGTGTGGGCAAATCTGAAAAAGCGTGTGCGAGCAAGAAGGCCTACAAACCTGACTCAGTTACACCAGTTCTGTCAGGACGAATGGGCCAAAATTCACCCAACTTATTGTGGGAAGCTTGTGGAAGGCTACCCGAAACGTTTGACCCAAGTTAAACAATTTAAAGGCAATGCTACCAAATACTAATTGAGTGTATGTAAACTTCTGACCCACTGGGAATGTTATGAAAGAAATAAAAGCGGAAATAAATCATCCTCTCTACTATTATTCTGACATTTCACATTCTTAAAATAAAGTGGTGATCCTAACTGACCTAAGACAGGAAATGTTTACTAGGATTAAATGTCAGGAATTGTGAAGAACTGAGTTTAAATGTATTTGGCTGAGGTGTACATAAACTTCCGACTTCAACTGTACATGTAATAGTCTATTACCTTCAACAGCTTTGAAAATAATTTGTACTCATTCGTATTGATATTTGTACATATTGTTGGTGTTTCTTATTTATATCACAGCCACTAAAGATGGTGCATTCTTTGCTAAATACGCTGTGCTCTTGTGTATTTATTTTATTTCAATGCCAATTATGCATTGGATTCCAATGAGGACCTTGTGTTGAATATAGTCATGTTCAATTGAATGGTAAGATTCTGAAGACTTCTTATGTAAAAACACTACACAATTTCTTTGGACGAACATTAACAATAACAATCGCAATGAAATTCAGTGCCTAGCGTAGCATGGTGGGTCGTTCCACGAAAAGTGTCTTTTGCGTCCCTTTTAATATTTAAAGTATACATTTTGCACTAATATTGCATTTTAAAAGACATATATTAAATGAAGTGCCATTTAATGTAGACCACATGGAGAATTCAATAAATCTGATTTTTTTTATATTAATAAAGGTTTGCTAAAGTGCAACAATTCTACATTGTCATTTCTTGGAAGATTTTAACCCACTAAATCCTAACATTTCTCCAAGATTCACCATCATTGTAAAGCCTTAGTTATTTTGCTTTGACAAAGTCATTTCTGAAGATTATTATTTACTTGATTAGAGCCTCCCAAGTGGCAGCCGGACGTGACCGGGAGGAGGTTTTGGCCGGCTGGGATGTCCTTGTCCCATTGCGCTGTAGCGACTCCTGTAGCTGACACGGTCGCCAGGTGTATGGTGTGTCCTCTGACACATTGGTGCGGCTGCCGGGTTAAGCATGTATTGTTTCAAGAAGCAGGCTCTCAACCTTCGCCTCTTCCGAGTCCATATGGGAGTTGAAGCGATGGGACAAGACTGTAACTACAAATTGGGTAAAAAAATAAATATATAATGTGATTAGAGTTTCATTCAGTTACCCAGCAAAGTGAACTATTCCACAAAATATATATATATATATATATATATATATATATATATATATATTCTAAAGAAACATTGAAAATTGAATAGTGAAATCATAGTGTGAGCTGGTTCTACTCTTTTTGGTGTTTTGTAGTGTAGAATTGAGCGGTTTGAAGCTTGCCACCCCATTACCCTTCCCCTTGTAAAAAGGGATTTTATGGCTGATTTAAGAAGAAATCGTCAGCCCTGTTATGGTAAACCCTGTTACTTTATTTGGCACTTACTATAGTATTTTTGTTGTATTTAACCTCTTGGGATGGGAAAACTAGTTATTTTATGAAGTTGAACATGAGCTCTTTATGAAAGAATGTTACAATTAGGTTAAATCAAACGTTTTTACCAAGTTACACTTCTCAAAAGGCACCGAATTGGTGGAACGACCCTTGTATGTTTTTCAAAGTCAAAGGTCCTGATAGAATTTAATGACCACTTGGGAAGCTGGTGTAGTATTCCAGCCCATATCTACAAAAGGAATGCTCTCTGACCCCAAGGAAACAACAAGGAATTCCTGATTTTGATTGGAATGACACCGTCACTCTGTAGAACTTAACACCAGCGTGGGGTCCACTGAATTTTTACAAGGAGATTAGTAAGGTATTATCCAACATCTGCACTGGATTTCAGTGACAAGATCCTGAGTTAAAACGTTCCTTGAAATTTCCAAAAGCGGCATAAAATGCAACTTGAGCTTTATAGTGCAGATAACCCTGAACCTATTGATGAACCGATGAAAGGTTGAATTACTTGCATTTCACAGGGAGCCCATAACACGCAGTTTCTTAGTGGGATGGAATGGGTGTGATTTGTGTTTCATGACAGCCTAAACAGATACATTGGTATTCAACGCCGCTGCACCCAGCTGTAATGATACACATTTAGCATATTGGTGAATAAACATTTAGCAAAATGCCTCCCATTAGGAGATTTAATACATTTAGCTACTGTAATTATATCAAAATACAACAATAACCTAATAGTTAGGCTAATATACAAATGTCAGCAACTGTCTTGGAGATTGAATGAAAAGGTAATAATCTCATATTTCAGATTAATAATGATAAAAGATTCATAAATATTTTGATATTTTGACATGAATTCACAGATGATTTATACACAAGCTAAAATATACAAACTTTAAAAAAACTACAAAACCCTCAAGTTGATCTACAAAGCAAACAGCAATCATTTTCATTTTACTTGATAGGTGAAAAGCAGATTAAAGGTTACCATTAGCACAGAGTTGCACTTTGAAGACTCATTTCCAATCCTTTGAGTCTTTGAAAGGCTGAGAATGTTGCAGCATGAACACCAGAGTAGACATCTGCTTTTTACCAAGCCAGTCTGAATGCAGGGCTCATAAAGAGACAGAGGTAACTATAGTGACATGTCACACCTGGACACTCCTGGATCCATTATCGCATTTCCAAAACAACATCATGCAACATTGTCTTTTTGTCTTTGAGCAGCTTTAGAGGGCAAAATAGCTTTCTCTACCACAACAAAATGGCACACGAGAAAGCACGAGGGCTATTATATGACATCCTGTTGTACGATGATCACTTCTCTACACATGTTAATCATGCCAGTGCGTGGCTATAATAGACATTGGCATCATCAGTGCGGTTTGGACTTTAAAGACCCCAACGCCCTCTTTGTTCTGACGCTGGACTAGTAGAGCCCACTGCAGGGCCAGAGTATATAGCCAAGTTATCACTACTCATATCTTGTGTTATTATTTTTGTATTATTTATCTTTTTTTTTTTTTCTCTATCTCTGCATTGGTGGGAAGGGCCGTATGTAAGCATTTCACTGTTAATCTACACTTGTAGTTTACGAAGCATGTGACAAATATAATTTTATTACATTTTAGCCAAGGTTGCTGCAGTTTAAGCCCCTTTAAGAGGAGTGGAGAGATTTACTCTCCCGTTCAAGGGCAGGTCAGTCGAGTCGGTCTTCAGGACAGTTTTATACGGTCGGTCCTCAGGACAGTTTTATACAGTCGGTCCTCAGGACAGTTTTATACAGTCGGTCCTCAGGACAGTTTTATACAGTCGGTCTTCAGGACAGTTTTATACAGTCGGTCTTCAGGACAGTTTTATACAGTCGGTCCTCAGGACAGTTTTATACAGTCTGTCCTCAGGACAGTTTTATACAGTCGGTCTTCAGGACAGTTTTATACAGTCGGTCCTCAGGACAGTTTTATACAGTCGGTCCTCAGGACAGTTTTATACAGTCGGTCCTCAGGACAGTTTTATACAGTCGGTCCTCAGGACAGTTTTATACAGTCGGTCCTCAGGACAGTTTTATACAGTCAGTCCTCAGGACAGTTTTATACAGTCGGTCCTCAGGACAGTTTTATACAGTCAGTCCTCAGGACAGTTTGCAGCGGTGAGACAAGACTGTAACTACCAATTGGATATGACGAAAAGGGGGTAATTTTTTTAAATAATGTGTTTTGGATGTCTACCCTAAAAGATGAAAAAGCCAAGTTTAAGAGTCCTTGTCTTGAAATTCAAAGGACCATCACCATAACCGCACATGCAGGGCACCATAACTACACATGCAGGGCACCATAACTACACATGCAGGTCACCATAACTACACATGCAAGCCAGCATAACTACACATGCAGGTGACCATAACTACACATGCAGGTGACCATAACTACACATGCAGGTGACCATAACTACACATGCAGGTGACCATAACTACACATGCAGGTGACCATAACTACACATTCAGGTGACCATAACTACACATTCAGGTGACCATAAGTACACATGCAGGTGACCACAACTACACATGCAGGTGACCACAACTACACATGCAGGTCACCATAACTACACATGCATGTCACCATAACGACACATGCAGGGCACCATAACTACACATACAGGGCACCATAACTACATATGCAGGTGACCATAACTACACATGCAGGTGACCCTAACTACATATGCAGGTCACCATAACTACACATGCAGGCTTGGCAATTCTTCCATAAGACGCAGATAACAGTATAGATCACACCTTAGATAATTTGGTAGATTACAATTTTCTTCCGCTAAACAGCACTAAAAACAAAGACTGTTTTGGTAATTTGGTGTCTGCTCCGACCAACACAAACTTTGCACCAATATACAGTATTGTGGAACAGCAAATGGGAGTGTTCAGGGCACTTGTCAAAGGGAGTGGGCAAAGTAGCCATTCCACGTTCAATAATTAACAATAGGCGAATATAGACACTAATTTGATCATAACAGGTACACCATTGGTCGGGGATAATCCCTCATACCACCTTTAGTCTACATATCCTTTACACATACTTGGAAGTAGGCCTAGCGTATTCTATCATTACAAAAGTATGTAAGCAGCAAGATATTCCCTAAACATTGAATGACCAATGTTGCATACATGGATTGCCTCCGCTCTCAGGGGCAATTTCCTAATGAAATCATGCAACCATGCAGGTCTTTGATAGGGTATGCAATTAAATAGTATAATATCTTACACATTGTATGCTATACTGTAGATTAGCCTAAAAACAAGTGGAACCTCCTATGGACGGTCAAAAATCATTGGATTTGATTGCTTTACCTCAATGTTGACAGGCTACCATATATTTTATACAGTAGTAGCATTTTTACAATGGCGCTGTCACAAAGTGGGAAACCAGACAGTGGCAGTGGTGATGAACAACGCCTCAAAGATGTCATGCCATTCTAAGAACAGCCTACAGAACAAGTGTGTTTTATAAACCCGCTTTCAGACATTTTTCCTACTTCCCCGTTCATCCCGTCTAGACTGTCGCATTGGATCGTTGGAATGTGAACGTCGCCGTTTCAACAGGTTCAACCAACCACGTTTGTATCCATTCCACATTGATCCCGCAAGGTATTTATTTTTATAGACTGTCCTCCCAGGCACACGCAATTTAGTGAAGAAATCTCACTTCCTTATGGTATACAATACATTTCCCCTGAAAAATAAGACCCTTCAGTTTCTGAGTTGCTGTTGTATTTATCAAACAAATCATCAACATTAGGCCTATACCCAAAATCGGATTTTGTAACGTAATAGATCCTACAACAAAGCACTTAACACTTGACAGTGGTGCCCCTTCCTCGCATTAACCTTCGGAGATTTTATGCAGTGATTCTTACATTTTTTCCCGCGGGTCGTAAAAAGTAAAATTAGGATGACAGGAGCTGAAATATGCAGGCTTTGAAATGTAAATACTCTAGAAGCTCCGTTGAGATTCGCAAACTACGCTTGTTTTTGTGGGAAATCATTGAAAAGGGACAGGTATTTTGTATTCAATATGAAAGCGTACACCTCATTTTATCTCGCGCCGCTGTTGATTTTGTTCCTATACTGTTGTAACCTAATGGGAGTTTATAAGAATACTTTTTAATGGGTTTCTGATTTGGTGTGTTCTGAACATTTTAAAGTTGGTTTGGAGTGCGTTTCTTAGAAGGTGTACGAACAGCAGTGTTCCATTTTTAAGTTATGATGTTTTTTAAAGTATGATGAGTATGAAAAAACAACAACATTTAAGAAACTCAAGTTAGACCTCCCTGCACGTTATATAGTTGAAATGGCATGTTTCGCATAGTAGGAAGCGTAGCGGTCAGAATAATAATAAGTACAGGTAACTGAAATTTGACAAATAAAAGCCCATACATTTTATGCTTGATCTGAAAATGTGGTCGGAGGCATCGTATGGACGGTGTGACACAATTGCAAAGCTTCCGGAGGCATGCATAGGCCAAAATCGAGCTCCGTACCGCATAGCCGTGCGCCTCCCAAATTGTGTAACAATGCTGAGGCCTCCTTATAGCCCCCCATTGCCATGATTGGTTGACGATAGGTGGGGGCGGTACATCCTGTATATACACAAACTCACTTCGTTGACAACTTCCTTCACAACAGCTCTGCGCTGCTCCATGAAGCGCAAGAAGTATGAATGCCCTGACTTCTGAAGAGGTCGTATCACCGTAAATGCTACACGGCCAATGCGGACGCAGACTGACCATGCAGCGCCTTTGCAAAGAAACACACTACTGTTAATCACAGTAAATATGGAAATTCTACCACAGCACTTCTATTCATGATAGTAAATCTAATAAATGCGTTATAGGCAGAGTAAAGTCGAGGCAACAGATGCTCCATGCCTTGTGATGCCTGGGAAATAAAGAGAGGCCTTATCTCCCAGGCCCAGTGCAACGTGATATATCCTGACATTTGGCCTACTGCGATATACTATGTGATTGCAGCAGTTCCCTCTCTATCCTTCCAAGCTCTTCCAGAAGGGTGAGGGGCAGAGAGAGAGGGGCAGTGTGGGCCTCCTTTTCTGCCCACAGCCCTGCAGTAACGTTGCTGCTCTCCGTACTGCTATATTTACTCCCTAAGCGGCTCAGGACATCACGCTGGGATTCTGTTACCCCCCTCGCGTCCCAGCATATACACTGTTAGTTATGTGAAAGCCTGTCGGGTCGGTCACAAGCCTCACCGGCTGCTTGTGCCTGCCTGCATTCACTCCAGCTAACATCATCCTACCCAGCTGGCCCCTCCGGACTGAGACAGGGGGTCAGCAGGGGGCAAACCAGGGAGGGGACGGAGATTAATGACAGGGCAGGGAAGACAGAATGAACTCAGACCAAACTGGGATCGATACAGAGCAGAGAGAGAGATAAGGGATGGTGGATGGCTCACTGCTCCTGATCTGGGCAGGGCAGGGGTTCAAGGAATGCCACTGGCAGATCGGATCTCATCATGGTTTGATTGCACCTGGCCCTGACTGACTGACTGACTGACTGACTGACTGATGCAAGTACTGCTGATCTATGATGGAAATCACCAGTAGATCTTTTAGCCTCACACATCACATGAGATGGATGATTGGGAACCCTGAAATAGAGTAGCTGAGTCACTCTTAGTTAGCATAGTGCAGTCAGTGCTGTGGAGTCATAAGCTATTCCATTTGAACAGTGAGCTTCTTCTGACTGTAAATACACAGGGCTGAAGCATGTTCTGAAGTTTCCTTATGCAAATTGCAAATTTAACTTTAATAGGTACAGTTGAAGTCAGGAGTTTACATCCACTTAGGTTGAAGTCATTAAAAAACTCATTTTTCAACCACTCAACAGATTTCATGTTAACAAACTATAGTTTTGGCAAGTTGGTTAGGACATCTACTTTGTGCATGACACAAGTTATTCTTTTAACAATTGTTTACAGACAGATTATCTCATCTCAAGACATCAGTCAGGAAGTTAAAATCAGGAAGTTAAAGCTTGGTCGCAAATGAGTCTCCCAAGTGGACAATGACCTCAAGCATACTTCCAAAGTTGTGGCAAAATGGCTTAAGGACAACAAAGTCAAGGTATTGGAGCGGCCATCACAAAGCCCCGACCTCAATCCTATAGAAAATGTGTGGGTAGAACTGAAAAAGTGTGTGCGAGAAAGGAGGCCTACAAACCTGACTCAGTTACATCAGTTCTGTCAGGAGGAATGGGCCAAAATTTACCCAACTTATTGTGGGAAGCATGTGGAAGGCTACCCGAAACATTTGACCCAAGTTAAACAATTTAAAGGCAATGCTACCAACACTAATTGAGTGTATGTAAACTTCTGACCCACTGGGAATGTGATGCAGGAAATAAAAGCGGAAATAAATCACTCTCTACTATTATTCTGACATTTCACATTCTTAAAATAAAGTGGTGATCCTAACTGACCTAAGACAGGGAATTTTTACTAGGATTAAATGTCAGGAATTGTGAAAAACTGAGTTTAATTGTATTTGGCTAAGGTGAATGTAAACTTCCAACTTCAACTGTACTTTAATATTCCTGTTAAAATGTTATCACAGAAGTGATATAGTAAAACTTTGACTACATTCAAAGCTTTCAGCTATACATTTTTAATATGGACATATGGCAAGCGCTGCAAACTTCCCAATCCAAATATGACATCTTCACTGAATCTGGATTGTCACTAGTTTCCACAGCCACAAAGTAAAAATTGGCTATATCTTATAAATTCATGAATTTGTTTTGTTGCTTGGTCTTAATTTAAGTTTTAAGGGTTAGGCATACGGTTAGCAGTGTGGTTAAGGTTAGGGTTAACATCAGATTTATTAATATAAATTGTAGAAATAGGCAGGGTTTAGCCATAATTATGACTTTGTGGTTATGGTACCAGGGACGACCCTGAATCTGCCACATCAAGACTACACTACTTCCATCTAGTGGCATTGTCGGGAATTTCATCCATATCACATGTACAGATCGACTGACAGTGATCATTTGTCCTCAATGTAATTTTGTCAGAACATTTTGAGTCAGGGAGGTAGGTGGCTCTCAGTATAATATGAATGGATAGCCCAGGGGAGCACTTTCCTTCAGCACACAGAATCTCTGATGTGCCGTCTTCACCTCCCAGATATCCAATTATCCACTGGCCCTCGATAACACCTCTACTGAAATTTAAAGGCCCAGTGCAGAAAATTAATTAGATTTCCTTGAGTTTTATATATACATATTTACACACTATAAGGTTGGAATAATACTGTGAAATTGTGAAAATTATGATAATGCACTTTTAGTGTAAGAGCTGTTTGAAAAGACAGAAAAACTTCAACCTGTTTTGATGGGATGGAGCTTTGGCCTGTAAATTAATTAATACACCAATAAGAAAAAGAGTTCCAAACCTCTCTGCCAATAACAGATAGTTATCCATTTTCCCCTCCCCACTCAGACCACTCCAAGACAGTCCTAGCTAAATCCTTGCTTGAGAAATTACTCTTTGGAAAGAAGCTAGTTTTGTTTATTTTTGACTATTTTAAATGAAAGCAATCACAGTAAGATACTTACTTGCTACCCAGAAATAATTTGATATTTAGATAAAAAGGCTGCATTGGACCTTTAAAGCAGTCTAATCTCCCAAACAAACACTGTAGTATTGTTGACATTGTAATAAAAACATTTAAATGGAATTGACTTCACTCAGTTCATCTACAATTAGTAGTTGTAGACGTAACGGATGAAACAATGGGAACCAGTGGAGGCTGGTGGGAGGATAGGCTCGTTGTAATGGCTGGAATGGAATACATTGAATGGAGTCAAACATGTGGTTTCCATATGTTTGATGTGTTTGATACCGTTCCATTCCAGCCAATACAACGAGCCCATCCTCCTATAGCTCCTCCCACCAGCCACCACTGAAGGTCACACAAAAAGCAATGCATGAGTTTCCCTTAAGTAGACATAGAATCTTATGTAGCACCATGCCACTATCACCAGATGGCGCTCATTGCAAGGAAACACAATCAGAGATTGAGTTACCTTTGATTTTCCTCCAATCTTGTCCAAAATGTTCACTACCACAAGAGCCCCATTGTATGATTGTATGTTTCATAATATAATTAAATATACTCACGGGTACAAACATGACTACTATCACACAACTATCAGCTTGAAAAAGAGGGGTTGGTTTCCTTGTTAGAAGAGTGATTCATAAACAACTCCAGGTTGTTCCAGCAACCTAAGCCTTGTTTCAGTCCATAAAACCACCTCCTTGTTAAATAATGTTCTTTAGATAGTCTCTTAAATTCTTCTACAGACCATACCACATGCCGCTGATGAAACACACATTCTCCATTCGTTAATCTATAATAAAAACAAGCCTAGCTGTCATCCAATCTATAGGGTCGTGTTACCTACCAGCCATGTCTAATATGAGAGTCACTCATCGTCATCATCATGGCCTTTGATCCAGCACTTTATATCAGTGTGATGTATGCGATCGGGGTTACACACACTGCTCTTTGGACGTACATTGATCTGCATTGATCTTCCAGTGATAGTTCAGTTAGTCCAACATGTTGAGACATACTAATGTAGGATTTCTTTACAAAGCGTATCAGAGTAGAAGTGCAAATCTAGGAACAGGTTGCCTCTTGTCGATATAATTAAGATCTAAAAGGCTAAACTGATCCTAGACCAGCACTCTTACTCTACGATTTGTGTGGTTACTAGTGTAGACTGTGTGACTGTGGTCCCTTGGCTCAGCAGGCCTGATGGGAGACAGAACTCTTAGTGAATTGTGAGTAAGTAGCATTACACAGGTGAACCTTGTGCTGGGGACAATAAAAGGCCACTCTAAAATGTGCAGTTGTCACACAACACAATGCCACAGATGTCTCAAGTTTTGAGGGAGCCTGCATTTGGTATGCTGACGGCAGGAATGTCCAACAGAGCTCTTGCCAGGGAATTTAATGTTCATTTCTCTACCATAAGCCGCCTCCAACGTAGTTTTAGAGAACTTTGATGTATGTCCAACCGTCACAACCGTAGACTAAGTGTAACACTTTACATGTTGCGTTTATATTTTTGTTCAGTATAAATAAAATCAATGAGAGAATAGTCAGATTAAATGATAATTAAAAAATATTGGTGCAGATGGCACTCTTTTGTTAAGAGCAGAGATGTATTATAGGTAATGAATGTGTGGGAGACTTATTATCTACAGACTTATTAGCGTAGCAGAAGAATCTGCATACCCCAAATCCAGAGGTTGCGAGTTCAAATACAAGGTGGGGTCATATTGAAAAGTCAATATTAAGTGATCATGTCAAATGTAATAATATTGTCTAAAGATTTGTACACTATTAACCCCGATAACATTTAATTACTTTACTTAATATGGCTTAGGTTACCTGGGACAATCAATGGAGCTTCGGGCGACCATGACACAACATCTCAAGAATGTCCTAAAAACTAACCTGGGACAAACTGGGAACTAGAAAAAAAAGGAAGAGGCTCAACACTCGCTCCCTATTAAACATTCTTTGTTGTATTTAAGCAAGGTTCAAATATAAACATTTCGGCCTACAATGTCCTTAATCAGAATCATAATGTTTTTTATACACAGTATGCAAACTGATTAGACACAGTAAGTTTAAAATAGCAGAAAACACACACATACTCCCTGTCTTATAAATGTCACGTCAGTAACCCATTTGAGCATTACATGTTGGTCAAGAGCCAACGTCATTCCCGAACCTGTTGACCTCACACCGTGCTCTGTCCTGTTCAAGCACAGCCATCACATCACACAGACAGGCCTTGTGCTGCAGAGCAGTGCAGTGAAGTGAAGCCTTGATGCTTTAACAAAAAAATAAAAAATAACTGAGGCAGTAAAATAGGACACCAAACTTAAAATCGGTCTTCATTCTCACTTCACCTGCACCGGTGCTATTAATCTTGGCAGCCCACTTAGCATTTACCACAGAAGATGCAGCCCACTTAGCATTTACCACAGAATATGCAGCCCACTTAGCATTTACCACAGAATATGCAGCCCACTTAGCATTTACCACAGAAGATGCAGCCCACAGGATGTACTGCAGAATGTAGCTGCTGTAGCATGTGCAGTGCAAAGGGTTGTGTGAGGACAGAGACGGCATTAGGCATAAAGACTTGAGAGATATCTAGCATGACAATAATTCAACAACCGGGTGGGCTGTGTGCAAACTTCACATTTCAGTGAGAAAATAAGTTTGACTAAGACAATTTCCTAAGAGACTAAGAGAGTGTTAATACAACTAAAGTCAGACTTCAGGCTCTACCCCGATCTAAAGTTCCACTTTATGTTTGACACAACATAAACCTTCCTGCGTTGTGCATCCATTAGACACCAGCTGCTTCTACAGTATTGCCAGCATGCTTGCTTAAAGAGCATTAAAGAGCATTGCCTTCTTTGTGAGGCTGCTGACTTAGCCACCAGCGAGATCTCCCGTCTCAGCTCAAAGGAATCCTAAACTTGATTCTTGTTTTATCTTGTTTATTTATTCATGGCTATTGACTGACTCCACATGAAACCTGGCCAGTGCTGTCCGTCTGTAGTCTCTCTGTAGTGTTCAGAGAAAGTCCTAGCTAGCATAGAAACACACAGAGCTGAGGGAGGAGCAGCTCCCACACCACGAAGAGACATGAAACATCACATGCATATTATGCACCCACACACATACCACAGAAACACCCACACTAGTCACACAAGTTGGTAAGCGCAGCTCTACCTCTTCCTAGGGATTTATGGTGACAACGTTGGGCTTTTATTTGCTTTTCCCTCCACAATTTCCCCCCAGAAATGGCCTGGGCCGGCCATCTGCCTGGGCGACCCCCTTTTCACAGGGCTAACGAACGTAGCAGATGTTGCTACGCTACTGAGTGCCCAATAGGGAACACTGCAGCATGGAAACTACCTGCCAGAGGTCACTGCTGTACTGGGCATTGGGCAGTAATGTTGTACACAGCCACTCTCTCTCAGGCCAGACAGAGTGACCAGCATACCAAGCGGGGGCTCATAGGCTCACAGCTCAGTTAACGAAATCACTGGGCTTCATTGGGCTAAAGTTTGCTGGAGATGGAGGGACGTATTGTTGGTTATTGCTGATGGGGCACTTTGCTCCTGGTCAGCAAGACCCAGAATTCATAATTTTTCTGCTCTGCACCCTGGTTTCACAGTTTGAAGAATCCATGGGTTGAGTTCAAATACAAGGTGGAGTCATATTGAAAAGTCAATATTAAGTGATCATGTCAAATGTTATAATATTGTTGAAATATTTGCACACAATTAACCCTGGCACCTGGTGTACCCAATTATCTCAGGAGCTCCAATTAAAACTAGGTAAACCCAATGATGTGTATAAACTTTGGATTGCTGATGCTATGTATTGGCCATTGAGAGGCTTTGAAGCCACCGGTCGTTAGGGTTCAAAAAGTCAAGGGGTCTGAATACTTTCCGAATGCACTGTATATAAACCCAGAATGACTAACAGGGGACACTGTACTGAAGCCACTGCGCAGCCATCTTGGTACTCATCCTCCATTGTAAAAAATATTATGGAAGCTATAGAAATGCATTTATTAATGTCTGCATTATTTTTTGACACATTTATTATTTTACAGACATCCTAATGCATACTTTTAAATTATGTTAATTGTTAACCATAACAATTAAAAACAAGTATTTTTTTTTTTGTACTAATGTTACTGTCCCCACTACAACCAAAAAAATACTTAAATACATGTAATTTTGTCCTTGAAACATTTAATTGAAATACTGTATAATTACATTAATTCCTATGGAAGGAGTACCAATATGGCCGACCTAGCAATACTTAGCATCAGCAATCCAGGGTTATACAGTACACATCATTGGCTGTACCTAGTTTTAATTGGAGCTCCTGAACCTCGAGTTCTCTCTTACTTATGTCAGAGCAGCTAATTCAGGCTTAGTAATATACAGTAAGTCTTACTCCAAAGATTCCCCAAACGTAACGTATTACATTTAACCTTCATGAACTTTGTAATATGGGGGCAGAGCAGGTTGAATGTGTTGAGTGCATTCTGAAAATTGTTTCTGCTGCCATTTGGTACATTTAGGACCCCGTCTGGGCTTCCCAGTGTGTTTCCATGTGTGCCTGCTGTCCTCTTGGGGCAATATTAATTTCTACACCACTGAGACTGTGCCGGGTCTGGAACAGAACAGAAAATGTTCCTGGTGCATACAGTCGCCTGGAGGTCAGGCCTTGGCCCTGTGATGCTGGGAAAACTCAGAGCCGACAAGGGTGGTGGGGTGTGGGGGTCTTTCCTGTTGCCACCGACCCAGGACCTTGGAGACAGCCAGACAGGAAGCAGGCCCCATACCCTAGCAGTGAGCCACCCTCTCTGGGTAGCCTCTAATTTACCCCCAGGAGTGTACTTCCTGGTAGGCCCATTATCAGCCTTTATGTGTAAACTTCCCAACATACCCGAAAGGGTTTCTCTCCTAATAGTGTATAAATTGTCCTAAAGCAGTAGGGAATCAAATCAGTTAGGTTTTTTCCACCACATAATGAATCATGAAACACAGGAGGATACCTAAACCTGACCAGATTAATAAGCGATAAATCTGAATGTATGGTTTCTTGTCTTTAGCAAGCCAAGTGGTATTTAGCTCATGGTTGACGTTTAAAACAAAGTCAAGTGTAAAAACTAAGTATGGTATACTTTATTAATGCAGTCATTATTGGTTAATAAAATGACCTAAATACTGAAATTATTCAGAATTATTCAAGTTTGATGGGGTACACAGAAACGGTCCATCACAAGACTGGAAGAAATTAAGTAATTTAAAAAGGTAATGCCATGTCTTACCGGTTTAGATTTGGTGGAGGCAACAGAACAGAAGCAGTGGGACCACTGGTTGTAATGGAACAGGCTGTCAAACAAAAGAGAAAAAACGGGCTGAACTTCAAGTTGACTCTTTTTATGAAATACAAGATGGATGGGGGCATTTTACAGTACAAACCACAGACACAGCTACTGTAAAGAACAGGCACACAGCAGTGAAGGGTTATTAGTGGGTAGATGTTTTGTAGAAGCCAGAATGGAGTGTACTAATAATGTGAAGGTAGGTTGTGTGTTTTGTGAATGAGAGAGAGTGCAGCCGAGTGGGGAATGTCACAGTGGCCATGAAAGGACTGGGACACCCCAGTAAACAATATTTAGCCTGACACACACAAAAATCTGAATTGGAAAACAAGGTCAACTGCTCCTCTGCCTGTGTGTGTGTGATTGTGTGTGTGTGGATGTGCAAGTGTTTGAATTTACTTTTAAAAACCTCTACAGGCAGATGGCAATTGTTACCATGTATTCAACCAGCAACGGGAATGATACAGTGGAAAGCAGTACAAGAGGCAATGCACTTGTGATGAACATAGTATTCCTTTTGGTGTGAAATGAGTCAATGAAAATTACAGTCAAAACAGACACTAGAATTACTGTACATGTCATAGTACTCAGTACAGCGAACCACCATCTATTTTGGGTCTTTGGACATACCATAGCCGCCCCGTGATCAAATGGATAAAATGTCTTATGGGTGCATTTAGAAACTCAAGAAGCTATTCTAGGCATGATTAATAAGCTACCAAGCAGAGATGTCATCCTTTTTTGGGTAATGGGCATGCCAAATCTGTCAGACCAGAGGTTAGAATGAGTCAGTGAGTATCTAAGTGGAAAGAATGCAGGTTGACAGTGAGGGGAGCGAGAGCTTCCAGTCTAGTCCATTCCATGAGCTCATGGTGCATTAGGCCCTGCAGGTCTGAGTCTGAGCTCCATCTTCCTCCATTTTCCTAGTCAACAGCTGCTCAGCCTCTCTCTCTCTCTCTCTCTCTCTCTCTCTCTTTCTTGTGGGGCTTTTCTCTCACGCTGCACTCATTCAATTACAGGCAGACCACAGTCAGGGCCTGGGTGCTCCTAGCCCCAGTCCCAGTCCCAGTCCCACTCAGTTCCCATTGGTGAGTGGAGAGTGCAAGGGAAGGAATAAAGAGAAACAATAACTGTGGACGTGGCATTTTCTTTTTATACAAAAAAACGTCTGTAAAGTCAACATGTCATTCGTTTTTGTTTTTGTTGTGGATCTCAAACCATAAATAAGCCTGTGAAACATAAGTTAAAGATAGTAATGAACTGGCAATTGGTATTTTTCTTTCTTCCTCAAATCTCCCCCTGATCCAAGTGTTTCCTACATTCTGGGAAACCAGACTTCACACTCCACTGCTTTTGTATTACTGTTCTCCTGTGAAACCTTAAAAGGTATCGTTTTTATTATTCACAACCTCCCTGTTGTTTCCTAAAAAAATGTTTTAAAATTGGTTAGCTGGTTCTTTGGCAAAGTCCAGAATCTCCTGGCTAGCCTTTTCATCATCCTTGGTAAATAAGCTTTACTTCAAAAAAGTGAACTGTCCCTTTAAGACGCCCAAGTACGAGCACAGGGGATAGAGACAGAATCTCACTTTTTTGAGAGGTAATACCATCTTTGATGTCAGATCTTGAGGATTATCAAAGGACATCTTACACGACACTCAAAGAATAGCAGGTGTGCCAACAAAGAAAGGAACTAATCACCTCAAGGCATTTTCTTTCATTCTCTGACCTTTTTACATTTTCAGAAATTCTTCAACAGATGACAGAGCTTAAAAACTGCATGCTTGGGGGTGTTAACGAGACTTTTTACAATACATCTGATTTCATTTAGCAGGTTGAGCTAAAGTCTTGGGAAAAATGTGTTATAATTACTCCATTTGTACATTCTCACAGCCTACACAGTGAGAATGAACACCAGGGCTGGCCTATTCAACAGCCTACACACAGAGAAAGAACACCAGGGCTGGAAACAAATACTTCATATTGTACATTAAACAATCAGGGGTTTAACATTCAACTGTCAGGAAGGGAGACTGATGAAGTACAGCGATGAACAGTATAGCGATGATTCTATACATTAAATCCAACGTGTGCCAGAATGGCTGCTGCCTCTAATAAGAGTGAGTTCCTCTGCTGAGCTGGTTGCCAGGTATGTATTCTCCCTTAGGTTTTTTAAATTCCCCACTCTGGGATGGCAGCTTGGGAAAAAGGGAGAAGAGCCCTGATGTCCCTGGCAGATACTCTGGTACTCCCCTTCTCCGCCTCTCCTCCTTCCCCTCTCCTCCTTGGCAAAGCAAGCAGCCCTATGTTTGGCCTCAATCTAATAAAATGAAATGTTATTGGTCATGTATACATATTTTGCAGAAGTTATCGCAGTGTGTATGTGTGTGTGTGTGTGTGTCTGTGTGTGTGCGCAGTGTGGTCAAGCGAGGGTGATGACTCAAGTTGTTATCGCTGTAATTATACTGTTGTAATTATACTCAGAGAATGCTGGAGACGGGCCAGTCATGCAGTGGGGCCGGCCATTCACCCCTCTGAGGAGCAGCCTCCACGGGCTCCACGTTCCAACAGGAAAACAGCATTTGGAAAAGATAAACGCTATATATATATACACATATATATATATACACACACATATATATATATACACACACACACACACATATATATACACACACACACACACATATATACACACACACACACACACATATATACACACACACACACATATATACACACACACACACACATATATACACACACACACACACACATATATACACACACACACACACACACACACACACACACACACACACACACATACATATATATATATATATATATATATATATATATATATATATATATATATATATATATATATATATATATATATATATATATATACATATATACACACATACACATAAGTAATCCATACATACAAAGAAACCAAAATAAATAAGTTCAGAAATTAAGTTATGTGTAATAATGTGAAATGACACAGGGAAAAAGTATTGAACATATGAAGAAAGGGAGGTGCAAAAAGGCATGGAAAGCCAAGACAACAGCTGAAAACTATCAGTAATTAAAAAGCAATCCAATAATTTCACCATAAATTTTCCTCGACCAGGTGCTCCTCGCAAGATTTCTGACAGAGGAGTGAAAAGAATAATCAGAAGAGTTGTCCAAGAGCCAAGGACCACTTGTGGAGAGCTTCAAAAAGACCTGCAATTAGCAGGTACTGTTGTCTCAAAGAAAACAGTAAGTAATGCACTCCACCGCCATGGCCTGTATGCATGCTCACCACGCAAGACTCCATTGCTGAAAACAAAGCATGTTGAAGCTCGTTTAAAGTTTGCTGCACAACATTTGGAAAAGCCAGTGAAATACTGGGAGAATATAGTGTGGTCAGATGAGAGCAAAATTGAACTGTTTGGATGTCATAATACACACCATGTTTGGAGGAGAAATGGCACTGCACATCACCCTAAAAACACCATACCAACAGTGAAGTTTGGAGGTGGGAACATCATGGTGTGGGGCTGCTTTTCAGCAAATGGTACTGGCAAACTTCACATAATTGAAGGAAGGATGAATGGGTAAATTTACCGAGACATTCTTGACAAAAATCTGCTGCCATCTACCAGGATGATGAAGATAAAACAAGTGTGGACATTTCAGCAAGACAATGATCCCAAACACACAGCCAAGGAAACTCTCAATTGGTTTCAAATAAAGAAAATAAAGCTGCTAGAATGGCCCAGCCAATCACCTGACTTAAATCCCATTGAAAATCTATGGAAAGAACTGAAGATCAAGATTCATAGAAGAGGCCCACGGAACTTTCAAGATTTGAAGACTGTTTGTGGGGAAGAATGGGCCAAAATCACACCAGAGCAATGCATGCGACTAGTTTCTCCATACAGGAGGCGTCTTGAAGCTGTCATTACCAACAAAGGCTTTTGTACAAAGTATTAAATAAATATCAGTAAGTGTGTTCAATACCTTTTCCCTGTGTCATTTCACACAGGGAAAAGGTATTGTTTTGGTGTCTTTGTATGTGTGGATTACTTTGGTTGTTACCAACATCTGGTGAAAATTTCATGTCAATAGCACCTTTGGAAATATATTTTCTGAGAAAAATGGTGACGTGTTCAATACTTATTTCACCCGCTGTATGTATATATATATATATATATATATACAGTGGGGAGAACAAGTATTTGATACACTGCCGAATTTGCAGGTTTTCCCACTTACAAAGCATGTAGAAGTCTGTAATTTTTATCATAGGTACTCTTCAACTGTCAGTGACGGAATCTAAAACAAAAATCCAGAAAATCACATTGTATGATTTTTAAGTAATTAATTTGCAATTTATTGCATGACATAAGTATTTGATACATCAGAAAAGCAGAACTTAATATTTGGTACAGAAACATTTGTTTGCAATTACAGAGATCATACGTTTTCTGTAGTTCTTGACCAGGTTTTCACACACTGCAGCAGGGATTTTGGCCCACTCCTCCATACAGATCCTTCAGGTTTCGGGGCTGTCGCTGGGCAATACGGACTTTCAGCTCCCTCCAAAGATTTTCTATTGGGTTCAGGTCTGGAGACTGGCTAGGCCACTCCAGGACCTTGAGATGCTTCTTACGGAGCCACTCCTTAGTTGCCCTGGCTGTGTGTTTCGGGTCGTTGTCATGCTGGAAGACCCAGCCACGACCCATCTTCAATGCTCTTACTGATACGGTGCAGTCGTCCTGTCCCCTTTGCAGAAAAGCATCCCCAAAGAATGATGTTTCCACCTCCATGCTTCACGGTTGGGATGGTGTTCTTGGGGTTGTACTCATCCTTCTTCTTCATACATACATACATACATACATACATACATACATACATACATACATACATACATACATACATACATACATACATACATACATACATACATACATACATACATACATACATACATACATACATACATACATACATACATACATACATACATACATACATACATACATACATACATACACATACACACATATATGTATACACACACACAGTGGGGAGAACAAGTATTTGATACACTGCCGATTTTGCAGGTTTTCCCACTTACAAAGCACGTAGAGGTCTGTAATTTTTATCATAGGTACTTTTCAACTGTGAGTGACGGAATCTAAAACAAAAATCCAGAAAATCACATTGTATGATTTTTAAGTAATTAATTTGCATTTTATGCAGCACTCTTGCAGCACAGGCATCCCAATGTCAGATCATCAGATACTCTGAGATGATGTCAAAAGCATGATACTTAAAACAATGATCTACTGTGCACCCGTCTTGACTGGAGGCATTTTTATTTGAAGTGTGACCCTGCATTGCTGATATCAAATCAGAGGGACAGGTTACTTCACACAAGGGGCAGAAGAAATTGCAGCCATCATTCACTGTATTATAGACTAGAAGAGTAACATGAAAGCGGATTTGGAGTGCACGTCTTACAAATGGGCAAACACTTTAGCAAAGAGCAAGAGAGGTGCCGAGAACCATGAAGGTCCATCCCAGAAACGACAGGTCATTAAATCAGAGAGGTCTATTTAGAGCTTATGGCAATGGACACATTTGGACGATCCCCAAGACATATCTGGAAACCACTACAAGTCCCTGATACATTACTGTGATTGTATCAGCAGCGGAACGCATACCTATGTGCATTACTCAACAATAATTAAATGACCCATAAAAGAAAAAAATCAAAGCATTTTCTTCTATAAAGATACTAGCTAAAGCACTTTTCATTCTGTGCTTGTCACAGCGCAGATGGCCATGTGCATTGTATATCAAATGTGACAATGCCTTTACTTTTAACCTTTATTTAACTCGGCAAGTCAGTTAAGAACAAATTCTTATTTACAATGACGGCCTATCTACAGGGTCAGCAAATTAGGGTTAAGTGCCTTGCTCAAGGACACAGACAGGTCTTTTTTCACCTTGTCGGCTCAGGTATTCAAACCAGCAACCTTTCGGTTACTGGCCCAATGCTCTAACCGCTGGGCTACCTGCCACCCCAATACATACAGTATGACCCTGTCTTCATATAGCCCAGTCCTGTCATCCCATTGGTCTGTCTATAACCTATGAGAGAGTGACAGACAAGGGGCCACCTAGGCAGCACAGACAGTGTGAACAGAATGGGTTCAGATACAGGCAGGGCAGGCTGTTGGAATGGAGACATTATTCATCACTGTGACCACCTAGTAAGAGACCATACAGGCTGAGACAAAAGTAGGCTGAGAGGCCCAGCAGGCTGCCTCTGCCTGTGGGTGGGTATTGCTAGTCAGGCTGTCTGTGCCTGTGGGTGAGTATGGCTAGTCAGGCTGTCTGTGCCTGTGGGTGAGTATGGCTAGTCAGGCTGTCTGTGCCTGTGGGTGAGTATGGCTAGTCAGGGTGAAAAGGAAACAGAGCAGCTGCTGAACAGACCTGTGTCGCTATGGAAGCCCACTCTGCATTCCACTGGCTGGGCTGTGACATTCTGCCACTTCCTTGCCACTAGGGCTTGGGCCCACATAGGCCGCTCTCTAACCAGTCAGACATAGTCAGTCTGAACTTATTACACAGGCGCACACGCACGCACACACACACACACACACACACACACACACACACACACACACACACACAGGGTAGTTAGGCAATCTGTGCATTAACTGTGCCGAATATTTCAGATCAGTTATAAACACCTTAAGCATTAAAAAGGCCAACTATCACAAAATGGGACACAAGTGCACATAAGCTTTGTTACAGTTCAGATTAAAAAAATACGCTTGTAAAAATAATCTGGAACAAAGTTTCCCTCTCTGACCAGAACTATTTACAAGTCTATGATCTCACCTATCACATTACCAAACATCAATTACCAAAATAACTCATGGGAAAAATGTGTTTCCCTGCAAGTGAAAAGCGATACATAAAAATAAACTGGTTGAATGAAACTGATACTTTCCAAGGAATCAGGTCAATAAACAGTTGCATTTGGTGCAGTAATGTTTACTTAATAGTTAACCAGGTTCATACACACTTTTGCCTAAGGGGGTATATTTCTGTAAATACTACTGTAAATAAAAGAATATAAATCAGATACTGTATATGCAACATGATCTGTATACACAAAAACACAACTCAAAAAATATAGTTCACTATCTGTAAGTGCTAGTCAAGTCAAAAGCTTACTGACTTGGAAATTGTACATAATTTGAATTAATACAAAATGTTTAGCAAATTACGGATTAAGATTTACACAAAACTAGAGGCAGCCTGTGTTTGATGCACCAGCTACTCTTGTCAACTGCCCTCACTGCCCACATCAGTGTTCCTCTTGCATGGTCTGAGAGCTCCTGTCCGCCCCTGCAGCAGCAGTAGCAGAAGCAGCAGTGCTGTCCCAGTCCTGAGAGTAAATGATGGGACCCAGTCCTGACTGACAGCTTTATTTAACTTGGCAAGTCAGTTAAGAACAAATTCTTGTTTACAATGATGGCCTACACAGGCCAAACTCGGACGATGCTGAGCCAATTGTGCACCACCCTATGGGACTGCCAATCATGGCAGGTTGTGATACAGTCTGGCCACAGCCGCAGTATCCTGTCCCAGCTGCTTTCCCTGCACACTGGCAACTGAGAAGCATAGCTTAAGGGATACTTTGGGATTTTGGCAATGGGATTTTATCTGAACTAGTGGATACCATTGTTATGGATACCATAGCCAATGCTAACTAATGTTGGAAGTCTATGGGTATCTTAGACTTCCAGTCATTGCGCTAATGCTAGTTAGTGGATTCAAGAAACTTCCTCTAACTTCCTTCATACTGGACTCAGAGACATAACAATTGTATACAAGTTCATCTGACTCTGGGGAAGTAGATACGGGGCCTCATTGCCAAAATCCCTTTAAATCTGAGGTTTTTCCATCTCGGCTAATAAAAAGAATTGATTCCTGATTTTTTGGGACATGCATGAGAGCTTCCGAAAGGTTTTACACTGGGTAGATATAAAGAGGGAGGGAGAAGAGAGCCATCATATGGAGTTAGTTAGGCTCCACTCATGAATGAAAGGTTGAGTTGAGAGTTTAGCTGCAGGGTCAAACACAATGTGAACAACCAAGACAAAGTAGTGTGACATTGTGTATTTACTCCTCGTTTTATTATTTTTTTCTATTATTTTTCATTTTCTCTCTGCATTGTTGGGAAGTAAGAATTTCACTGTTAGTCTACATCTGTTGTTTACGAAGCACGTGACAAATACATTTTGATTGATAGATTTTTATTGAGAAACACATGCAACGGTAGAGTAGACATCCCCAACAGTGTCTGTGATTTAAATTGGTCCTATCCCCCTGGCAAGGTGCATTTAAACAGAATTCAATTCACACAATTTCTGAAGCTAAGGAGAAGCGAGCATCTTAGACGTTGCCATTAGGGCAGGGTCAGTTAAATACCACTTTACGTTGACAAATATTAGAACCAAGAAAACTTCTCATTCTCTTGTTTCTGGATATTATACTTCCTAATTTCTAAATTGCCCTTTCAGAATAGTACTATACAATAATCCTCTTGAAACGAGCCACATTATTAATTATCACTTTGGACAGTGTATGAAACACAGGCCTCAATCAGATTTTATTTCAGAGCCAGAATGACACTACCAAAAATCCAGACTGGGCCACAAAGTCATAAACTCAAATCTTAAGAACAACCTTCCCTTTGCTGTCCCTTGCTACGTATGACATATGTATAGTGATAGTGTGTGACCTCATAGAAAGATCATTACCTTTTGATCCTAAATTTATATTGACTTCCATAGTGAAATAACAGTAAATCAATCATGAGATGATTCATATCTTCAGTTCATTTTCAGAAAGTAGTCCATTCTTATTGATTTGATATCAAGCATTTACTGCAAAAATCAATTGACATTCCTCATCTGAAAATGACCTGATAAAGAACAAGATGATAGATAATCTTCAAAGTCATATCACTAGAAACCAGGGCTGGGCGGCATACCGTATTTTATGATATACCGGTATTGATGCAGGGACCGGTTTGGGTTTTTACTTTCCCTTCTATACCGGTATTTGAATGTTTGGTTTGTTAAATGTGAAACGTAATGTGTAATGTTAATTTCTATAGTTTACTTCGCTACTTGAGTTCTCTCTCCACTCTTTCTTTCCATGCCGCTTTCCACACAGACCTAGCCACACCCCCTGTCACTCAAGGAGCGCATTTGTTGTGTTCAGTCTGCATGGTCAATGCAGCATATGCAACAATGTTGATGACAACAGTGCTGTTTTCACTTTGCTTCTTAATATAAATCCACTAGTGTTCTATAATGACGTGTGTTTTTGTATGTGTTTCTTACATCTGCAAACAGCTAGTTTGTATTTTCTTAGCAAGTTGGGCCTAAATCTTGTGAGACGCTAATTGTTAGCCGCTAATGCTAATAGCTACCTAGCTAATAAATGTACTGAGTAAGAGAAAACATATTTAGCTATACGGCCTGATAATACCTGTGATGGTGTAGACCTAAATCAGCATGCATCAGTATCTTCTAAATTAAAGAGGAATACGCAAAGCAAGAATGTTAGCTACATGAACTAGCTAAGAGTAAACATTAAATGTAGCCAAAGATTATAGGGTCCCCTAGTAAACACTTATCAACACTTTAGTTCCTACCCTGTCACAATAACTCCTCCCTGGCATTATCATTCGTTGTCATGTCAAACAACGCTGTATTAAAAGTGCCCACTATTATATTCTAACTATAGAATTAGAATAGTAATTATATTTCCATGATGCCAACAGTTCACCTGAGTATTTTTCTCTAAATCGCAAGTCAAATCGCAATTGCAACATTTGGTAAAAAAAAAACATTTGCCCATATCGTGGCAGTGTGGAAATTATCTCAATTGAGTGCAGGAAAAGCAGAAAATTAATTTGTTTTGGTTGAAGTTGAATTGAACAGTATAAAACAAATCAGAATGGAGAAAGACCCATTGAAATCACTTAGAGTGTATGTGTTGCCACCCTAGGGTCACGCACTACTCATAAAGCAAGTTTTGAACTTTTATTATTCAAAAACATAAAATACTGTCAAATACCGTCATAACGTCCATTTTTTTTTTTTTTAATACTGTGATATAATATTTTGGCCATATCGTCCAGCCCTACTAGAAACACTCAACATCAGTTCAGAAAATTGAAATAAAAAATGTTTTTGCAAATGTTCTTCTCCCATATTCTTCTCACACACTGAAGCTAAACATCTTCTCTACTTGAATTGCTTCTCAGGTATTAATATCCACCTATAAATAACAGAGATTTATTGAAAAAGAGCCATTGCCAATAATTGGAATGGATGTCTCAGGTGACGCTGAAGGACACTTTAAAATTACCTTACTTTTATGTGTACCAGTATAGGCATGACAAATATCAAAATTACACTGTGTGCCCACTAATTAATGAATTCAATTTCTATGAAATTATATTTTTAAAAGGCTGACATTATGACAGTAAAGCTACCTCTGATATGCAATTAGTCTGGCTATCTAGCAGCCAAATTACTGTATGACAAGCAGTGACAGTGTTTCTGGATCAGTAGCTAACCATTCAATTGCAGTGACACTGGCCATTACTAAGTTGTATGTGGTATTTAGTGAACTTTAGTTTGTAAACTGTGTACGATGACTTGGTCCTGCCTCATGCCATGTGCCTGGGTAGTGTCCATTGAGTTGACTGAGCCGGTCTGTGGCAGTTCCCACGTCTGTTGGGAAAGCCAGCCCTCCTAGACCCAGACCCAGTCCCACAGCTGCACTGCGGATAGGATGTAGAATGCCCTGTGTCTGTGTCCATGTCTCTCCTGTGGTCGCGTCTGCACATGGTACATCATTCTCAACTACAGTCTCTAAAAGAAGAACAATACTCATGGAAACGTCTCTGCGAAAGCTCTCATGGATTTTGAATTATCCTCACAGTTTGGGGCAGAAAACACGGACATCCTCTCTGGACTGTGTTTTCCATTGCTTTTCATTTCAGGGATCGGCCAATGTTTTCTAATGGTCTTAAATGGGATCAAACCCTTCCAACCAAAACGATTTACATGTTAAGTGGCGACCCCTCAAAATGTGTGAATGCGTTGTAGCAGCACCAAACAAACCCCCTGCTGCTGCCCCCAGGTGGTGCATTGAGAGAGAGACAAAGAGACAGGGAGGGAAGGGTTAAATGGGACAGCTTGTCTGCGTCATCTCAGCTGAGGAGAGGCCAGTCCCTGGAACAGAGCACAAGGACCTGATGATTGTAAACAAACACCAACCATCAACAGTAACAGGTCACTCTAGAACGTTTGGATTTCTGCAATGGTCCGAGGACTTTATAAATGTAACGTTTCTCTGCGTATTGACACAGTGTTGATATTTTAGCCAACCATTTTCACACTTCAAAGAAGCTTGACGATTTGCCTGCTAGTTTGAGTGATAATAGTACATGGCTCTGGTTTGCGAAGTGGCAAGGACTTATCATGGTCTGCATGCTTCAGTCGAGAAACCCATTCCAGCAAACAATGTGCAGAAAGATCCAGACATTCAAATGGCATCATCCTGTGCCACTGCATTCAATCAAGAACAATCCCTGAATCCCTCCTTCTCAAAATAATAATGTATTTGTATGAGAAATGCTGACGGTCGTTTCCTTCCTGTAAACTGTAAGAAATCCATCAAATGTAGCTAGCTTACAGGAAATTGTTGACTTTGTTTAGTTGCATTATGTAAGCACAAAATAATGGTAAGGTCCACATTAAAATAGCCATTTCAATGTATTTGAAGAACCCTTTATTACTCTCCCTTTACAAAGAGCGACTGAAATGCTAAACGCTTCGGTCGGTCAGCACTGCAGCACCCTTAGTACAGTACCAGCCTGCCCCTCTATGATGGTTACCAATGCAAGCAGAGCCCAGCCAGCTTTGTATTTGGATGAGAGATGAGGACTGATGCTGTGTGTGACTTTGGAGGACCTGTAGGGGGCACTCTTCCATCTGGATAAACAGTAGAACCCACGGCTGGAATGCAGTGATGGGGAAACTGTGCTGTGAGGGATGCTAACGGAGCAAGCTCACACTTAGATAGTTCAAACTGTCATACAATATCCTTCCTGTCATTTCATTTGGCTAACTGGAATTAGGCTAATACTTTCTTTTCAAGGCACATTTCCCAATGTTTATAATGTTATTAGTGAGGGGGAGGATAAATAATCAAAATTCCTTTCCAAAAAAACTCTTACAATTTTATAGCAACATGAAACAAACCGAACAGCTCATCTGCATGCAAATGAAGTATCGGTTTAATAAGGAAAAGACAAACACAGCGTCAAACAAATTATATTAGAGCTGGGAATAATGCTTAAAAAGGAGCAGACGTGCACGGGCAAACACACACGCAGGCACACACACACACAAACACAATGCAACAGGGGAAAAGGGAACCAGATCAGATGTTTGAGTGGAATGTGTTATTGATACTCCCTGATGAAACCACGGGGGAGGACATTCAGAACATCTATTTTAGGGGTCAAATCAGACGGACATCCACTCAATACAGCAGGAAAAGCACTGACATGACTGCATCTTTAGAGCATCATAATCAGTGCTTCCATTTGCTGAAATATTGTGAATTTCAGTGAACCAGTAAAAATGCTGGAGTGAATATGACTTGAGCTTGTGTTCAACTTGCAGTAATGCAATGCAGTGGAATCAGAGTGATTGAAAGGCAAATGACCCATGACTAGTCACTAGCTGATGTTGGGGCAGACAGCAGGAGAAATAAGAGGCTTGGCTGTTGCTTTCAGATGCACTAATGACTGTATTTAAGCTGTGTCAAATATAGTTAACGTCAGAGCGAGCAGACCAGTCCAAAACCACGAGGGCTCAAGTCAAAACCACGAGGGCTCAAGTCAAAACCACGAGGGCTCAAGTCAAAACCACGAGGGCTCAAGTCAAAACCACGAGGGTTCATGTCAAAACAACAAGGATTTTGCAAATGCAATTGGCAGTGTGGAGTTGTGTTGTGGAAAGTGCTCAGAGGAGTCACACAAGTCAACAACAGGGATGCAGCTATCCACTCCGGTGAGGGATCTATGATGCACATAGATGAGTTCAGAATGATGTCTGGCCTCCTGAGTGGGCAGCGGTCTAAGGCACTGCGTTGTTGTATTTGAGGCGTCACTGCAGACCCGGATTCGATCCCATAAGGCGACGCACAATTGGCCCAGCGTTGTCCAGGTTAGGGGAGGGTTTGGCTGGCCGGGGTGTCCTTATCCCATCGCTCTCTAGCGACTCCTTGTGACGGGCTGGGCACATGCACGCTGATGTCGGTCGCCAGCTGTACAGTGTTTCCTCCGACACATTGGTGCGGCTGGCTTCCGGGTTAAGCGAGCAGTGTGTTAAGAAGCTGGGCAGGGTTGTGTTTTGGAGGACGCATTGCTCTCGACCTTCGCCTCTTCTGAGTCCGTATGGGAGTTGCACGATGGGACAAGCCTGTAACTACCAAATTGGGGAGAAAAAGGGGTAAAAAGTACAAAGAAATAAAATGTAAGAATGACATGTCTACAGTGAGGAGGCCCGGGGGAAGTCGAGAGAAATATCCAGAGGGAGGTCCATGTTTACCGACTTGTTTAATTGCCACAGTGTGGTAGCCTAGCCAAGAAGCCCAGCCTTTCTTCTAGCTCACAAAGGTGCTTTTGATTATAGGCCTGGCGGGACCTTGAGGGAGAGATGGCTGTGCGTTGGCAATGAGCTTCCCCTGTCTGCCATTAGTCACACTGGGGACAACTCTCTGAGGTCCTTCACTTATAGTAGCTAGTACTTCACACGGGACAGAAGTGTTATGGTATGACATCCCTGGTAGGCCTACTAAAAGCGTTAGCTAGGCCACTAGTTAGCTAGGTTACATATTACCATAAGGATATTTCCTAGCAGTAGGTGTTTTTACTACATTATTACCATGGTTGCTACTGTGGTGGATAGAAATGAACAACACAACAATCTTCTACTTATTTTCTTTATTTTTAAAATGTTCTTTCATTTAATTTACATATTTATTGTTGTTTCACTGTTGAGAGGAGAGCTTGCAAGTAAGCATTTAATTGTACCGTGTACACCATGTGTATCCTGTGCATATGACAAAAACAACTGATTTTATTAGATCTGAGATGGGGGAACAGAGAGGGTGAAGAAAACAAACTCTTTCCAGGAACTGACTGTTCCCTGCTCTGACTACAAAAGGTTATGTGAGCAACTCTGTCTGGAACAAGTGTAATTCCCCTGCTAGGCCTACTAGTGGCTTTAGCTAGCTACTTATTCAAATTGGACAGGTGTCAGACTACGCTGGCTCAGGGGATAGATGCTGTATTGCCAAATTACTTATCCAACTCTTTACGCGGTGCTACTGCAACTCACAAATTAACATCATAAGAGCCTGTGATGTGGGGTGCAGATGTGTTCAAGTCAAACCTGGAAAACCAACTCTTTCCTGAAACAATAATAAGACGGTTTCCTGCTCTGAGATAGACACAGAGGTCAATGGTAGGAGTGGTCAGGCAATGAGCAGTGATTGATGCTACAGACTAGCCTATGAACATTAGGTAGGGACAAAATAATATTGAGGTCAGAGCATACATTAGATGAGAGCCTCATGCAGTAGGCCTAATTCATGTTACTTCTGTAGCTTGCTGTCGACACCGGTAGTCCCATGTTCACACACACACCCCGTCTTCTCAATGTCTCATATGGGCGCCGTCTCTACCAATGAGAAGCCTTAAGGCTCCACTTTGTATTGTTACATTTTCTCACAGCATGATGTATGAGGGATCCATCCACCTCTGGACCTGCCTCTATCAGTCCTCTAGAAGAGATAAAACATTGAGCCAAGTCATCAAACACAGGCCAATCAAAAACTGACTTGCTAGCTGGCAAGCTCCTGAAACAGAAATAATTTCCAAATAACATTCTTTGGATCGTTAGAGATGGGTTAAGTATGGGTATGATCATTAAAGTTGAATTGAAACCCAATATAACAAGGGTTCGACATGAATAATATCAAACACTTAAATAATATAGTCTCTCCAGAAAGATAGACTAGTTATCTAAAGCTACATAAAGAAACTGCTCCCTCATGCCTGACTGTGCATACTCCATCAAGCCTCTGCTAAATAAAGTCCTAAGCCTGCTCATCTTCCAAACTCTATTTGGGGTTCCACTTTACTCTCTCCCACGTCATCCATAATGTTTTAGTCTTTAAAAAGGACAATTCAAAATCTTTCAACTTCATATGCATCATTTCCAGCACCACCCTCAAAAAATGGCACGTTTCTATGTTTTGAAGTAAAAAATATAGAAGATAAGTGTTTCCAATTACATCATCAACCAATTAGTAGACAATGCCTACTCATAATTGGAGAAAATCCCATGATGCACACAACATAGAAACTTGCCACTTTCACATATGTTGATGTTGGAGTGGTGCTGGAAAATTATTAATGTAAAGTTGAAAAATGTGTAAATTTCCCCAGGACCAGACATCCCTTTAGTGTTACTGTTACAACATGGCCCAACCTATCCCTCAGATTCTGGCCTTATCCTCTTATGATATCCAAGTAATTTTTTCTTCCTCCCAAGAGGAGCTACCATTTCGTTCATGATAAAGTTTACAGTACATATAGCTGATAGGGATCTTAAAGGTGTTGTCTAATCTTTACTACCTCACCAGTGCTATATAGGGGCCGTGTAAAAGTCCCTTTTTATGCAGCAGCAGTGGCTCTCATCTCAGATAACACTTCAAACAGCCAGAGGCCAAGCCCAGACAAGGCTTTCCAACATCGCAGACAAAGGAAATGGTCACCGGCTACATTCACCGTCAGGAAATCCTCCCCCATTAGTCAACAAGCCGGACATTACCACTACTGCGACGTAGGGTTGCACTGAAAATGACTTATCATAGAGTAACAGCCAGTCAAGTCTTTCTGAGTTGAGGAACTCTAACCTTCTTAGGTAAAAGGACATGTTGTATCTGCCATCACCTACCAAAATACTGAATAACAGAGCAATTCTGAGCCAATCAGTAAGATATGAACATGGCTCAGTCTGAGCAGGACACAGCTTGCCTTCCCATTCCCAATACTATCATTGTTCGATAGCACCTGTAAAAGTCTTGTCGAAGCTGAAACAGTCTGAGCTAATGGCAGGGGATGTTTTGGCAGTCACACCAGAACAACACTTCTGAAACACTATAACCCAACTCAGTCTGTAAACAAGATACCATTAACTGCAAGGGAACCAAGTTAAAGGCTTCCTACCATTTTATAGCAAGTGCAACACAACAGGATGCCTCCATTCCCCGGGTTCACGCTGAGATTTCAACATGAATACTGCTTACAATTTAGAGCTTTAAAACTAAGCACGCAGAATGCATGGCTCTAAAATAGTAAACAGCAGCATGAGGTTGCTCAAATAGCCGTGTCAAAATATAGGCACAGAAAGTGCTCGCAGTGTATGTATAGCTGGAGGCCGCATCCGAAACACATTTCATAAAGGTGCACTACAGCATAGAAAAACATGGAGAAGTTCACTGTCTGCAATCCTGAAATGAACAGACTGAAATGTATGGGTGTGATCTGAGCTGCTCTGTTTGTGAGCCAGCAGGGGTAGATGCACAGTCAGAGTCTGACCCCGGACCGATCCACCCAGGGATGTCTCAAATAGACAGAGGCCAAGCCTTGTTTCTGTTTGTGATTAGCCCTGAGCTGTAGCCACAGAGGGTACAGACTGGCACTGAGACCCAGAGTCAGAGAGGTCAAAGGGACAAAAAATATGCTGATATAGTAGCAACACAGGCACAGCCTTTGTGGCCCAGTGGCATGGGATCTGCCCAGTGCTGTTCAGCCTGTCCAAGAGAATGGGAACTTTCATGAAGGGGCAGTGGAAAGCTAGCTGGTCACCATGACTGTAATCTATGGAACACAGAGGCAAAATAAACATAATTGGGACTGCTGCTGTTGTTTGTCTAAAACTGCTGCAGCGAATTAACCAGCGTATCTGAAAAGGAGTTCTATGAGCTGCACAGAGTATGATTGTTCATTCCAAATAGTCATGGAGAGGGATTGCTGTGCACAGTGCCCTTTGAAGGCAGTTTTATATTGGCTTCATTAAGCAAACCAGCCCAATGAAGGGCTCAAAACAATGAAAAGCAGATGAGGGTTCTGGAGTGCAGTCATTTGTCTTTGGGTGTGGCATTGGTATTAATTATCCTTGGGCCTTCCTTGTAAGGTATATATGGAAGATATCCATGATGTATGAGGTATGTAGCAAAGAACACATCCATCTTCACGTCTAGATATTATAATCACTCCTCTGAGAATTACATAAAACAGGAAATTGACATTTCTCCTCAGTTACAGGTCTAAGAGGTCACTGGCCCTTGGCCAGCATTAGAGCAGGAAGAGTTTGAGAAAACGTGGGGTCAACTGCAAAGGATTCAAAGCAGAAGACTTAAAGTTAAATGAATTCCCTCTGCCAGAGAAAATATGTGAACCAGACAGCCGTGTGAAAAGGCATAGAGAAAACCAAAAACAGTTCCCCGTAAATCATTATCTTTATTTAGAAAGGGCATACTTCTGGATTGGGAGTATGGATTGGAGAATAAAAAAAATGTCTATTTGGTTTGTGTTTTCTCAAGTGTGACTTCATCACTTCCCTCTGGAGAGGGTGAAGAATCAGAATTTATGGCAGAATTTGGTATCAAGGGATATTGGTCTGTTTAGGTGGACTTGGAAAATACTTGACAAAGACTGATAAATTTGAAAATGTCTGAACAAAATGTTTGTACAGGCTTGACAGACAGAGTACAGTATATTGAGTGGTCAGCCACAATGGGCCTACAAGTGAACCGTTGAATATGCTTCAAAGCATGTAAAGTGCAATGCACATAACATCTGGAGAAGGCATTGAATGAATGAGATGCACCCCAAAAGTCGCCCAGTTTCACTCATGGCTCAGCTTTAAGAGCTCAATAAACAACAGGGCCAACTGTCTATGGAAATAAAGGTTAAAGCCAGAAATGTGGCTGTTGACAATGGAGACCTTGCGCTGTCGAGGAAAAATGTCAGCTTGGAGTATCTGCATATCAGATCCAGGACAATGCAAGAAATGTCTTTAAAAAAGGAGCAATCTGATTTTGTATTTGATTTATTAGGATCCCCATTAGCCGAAGCCAATGGCGACAGCTAGTCTTACTGGGGTCCGACACATAATGAAACAGACTTTACAGACAAAATACTTTACAATTTACATAGGATACATTTAAAAACATGAACATGTAGTGTGTGTGCATCTATCAGTTACACATACAGTGCATTCGGAAAGTATTCAGTCCCATTGACTTTTTCCACATTTTGTTACATTATAGCCTTATTCTAAAATTGATTCAATTGTTTTTTTCCCCTCCATCAATCTACACACAATACCCCATGATGACGAAATAAAAACAGGTTTAGACATTTTTTCAAATTTAGAAAAAAAAAAACAACAACTGAAATATCACATTTACATATGTATTCAGACCCTTTACTCAGTACTTTGTTAAAGCACTTTTGGCAGCGATTGCAGCCTCGAGTCTTCTTGGGTATGACGCTATAAGCTTGGCACACCTGTAGTCAGGGAATTTCTCCCATTCTTCTGTGCAGATCCTCTCAAGCTCTGTCGGGTTGAATCTGGCCACTCTACCATAAAGGCCTGATTGGTGGAGTGCTGCAGAGATGGTTGTCCTTCTGAAAGGTTCTCCCATCTCCACAGAGGAATTCTGGAGCTCTGTCACAGTGACCATCGGGTTCTTGGTCACCTCCCTGACCAAGGCCCTTCTCCCCCGATTGTTCAGTTTGGCCGTGCGGACAGCTCTAGGAAGAGTCTTGGTGGTTTCAAACTTCTTCCATTTAAGAATGATGGAGGCCACTGTGTTCTTGGGCACCTTCAATGCTGCAGAAATATTTTGTTACCCTTCCCCAGATCTGTGCCTCGACACAATCCTGTCTCGGCGCTCTACGGACAATTCCTTCGACCACATGGCTTAGCATTTGCTCGACTGTGGGACCTTATATATAGACAGGTGTGTGCCTTTCCAAATCATGTCCAATCAATTGAATTTACCACAGGTGGACTCCAATCAAGTTGTAGAAACATCTCAAGGATGATCAATGGAAACAGGATGCACCTGAGCTCAATTTCAAGTCTCATAGCAAAGGGTGTGAATATTTAATAATTTCTAAAAACCTGTTTTTGCTATGTCATTATGGGGTATTGTGTGTGGATTGATGAGGGAATTGTTTTCTTTAATCCGTTTTAGAATAAGGTTGTAACGTAACAAAATGTGGAAAAAGGGAAGGGGTCTGAATACTTTCCAAATGCACTGTATACAGTATGTTCCTCTCAAGTTTTTGGCTCGTTCCAGAACAGCTACCTTGTCCTTGAACCTCAGGAACTTGACCACTATCAACCTGGGTCTATCACCTGGGCAAGTGGTGGGTTTTACAGTCCTGTGGGCGCGCTCCACCTCATTTTGTCCTTGGACTCCATCCAGGTCTCATGTGGAGATTCTGCAATTCCATCCATAACCATGTTGTTCCACCTTGATTGTCCCTCGAGATAATCAGATTTCTCCGTCATTGTTATCATGGATTCACCTACAGAACTGATGTCCTTGCTCAATGACTTACAGATTGCTGTCATCTTGCCGTTCTCCTGTTTAAACTCATCGAGCTGACCCTGGGAGAACTGCCCATTATTTTAATAGTTGACTCCACCAGTATTAGGACAAAACACTTGAAGCTATTTTCTTGTTGTTGTAACAACTGCTTGTAGAATTATTTTTGTTAATTTAAAAGATCCAGACAGGGCAGGTCGCAGGGACATTTAAAAAAATAAAAACAACAAAACAGCAGGGATCTAGACAGCCACAAGCCCGGGACAATCCGCGGCCCCAGCAACAATGGCTAAGCGCGTTGCGGGCTGCGGTCAAGCCCTCAAGAAAACCCTGCTAGCTTGATTGTTGAAGAATATAACTTATTTCAACTGTCTTACCCCATCAGAAACCAAACTATAAATATTTTGTATTCCATTGTTTTATTGTAAAAAAAAAACAACAACAACAAAAATAGGTATAGCCTCAAAACATGGTATAAAATATCATTTTGATCTCATGGCCAGTCCTTGCATCCATAGCTCCATCTATGAATTTGAGAGTGGTTACATTTCTCCAGCCCAGTCCCTAAACTGTTCACCTAAAAAAGTGGTGGGGTGTCCAGTTTGTTATTGTTTGACCTGTAGATTGCCCCTTAAAGGAATGACAATGGTTCTAGGCTAAACAAGCAATGCTCAGAGTCTGTCATATATTGGTCTGAAAAGCCATTGATGCAGATGTGATAATATTGTAAAATTAATAATCAGGCTTCATCTGTGCTTCAAACACAGCCTTTGCAACACAGACAGTCATTATTGCACTCAAGCTAGGAGACAGTTGTTCGACAATGCATCCTTCTGACATACTAGATCTGCACTAGCCGCCTCTCAGCTGTTCCTCCTCAAAGTGCTCTGAATTTATGTCTTGATACTTTACATTCCTTAGGTCTCTGATTGAGAGAGGCATAACCCCTATGCGTTAATTTAGGAATGATACATGCAGCAATTTCTGCTGGCAACATTTTATGCAAATTGTATGATCACTAGTTGGCTAATCACATGTGAAAACGCTCTAACGAAAATGTAATTTAACTGTAGACTAGAGTGACTATTGTGCTTCTTCAGCCCTCATGAGGATACATTTGATGTTGTATTAGTTAGTAGCCTATAGTGACTATTGTTACATGTTCACACACTAATCCCATGTAAATAACATAATGTGAACGTGATGTAATTTTATGGTAGACTACACTTCTAAACATAATCGTTGTGTCTGTCGCAATGTAACAAATTATACGTGCTCTTTAAGAAGCCCAAACAGCTTCAGGACAGTCGTGAAATCAGCAGCTCAGCAAAACAAAGCTACCAGCAACGTTGGTAAAGTTATTGAACTGTCATAGTCAACAACGAAATACCCATTAATTGTCTCAACAGTACTGTAAATTACTACAATACAATGTAGACTTAAATATGCGGTCTTACCTGTCGAGAATTTCCTTTCAAATCACTTTGTTGTAAACTGTCAGACTTACATCAACGCAGAGCAAGTCCAGAAAAAATGCCTGGGAACTTGCAAGCAAAGAACTAAGTTTTCATTCGGTCTTCTACAACGAGATATTAGCCTACAGTTTCATAACTTGTTCGAGTTTAGTGCCTCCATAAAGTGCCCAGGGACTTTCAGTAGCCTACTTCTGACTCCGTTAGTCCCGTTTACTTGCTGATACTGACCTTGGATTTCTTCCGTTGGATAAGGAAATGGAGCACGCTGGAAAAAAGTGGAGAAGCTTAGTTTACTGACTCCTACAGGCGTGATAAGAATATCTATTTATGAATTCGATGTTTGAAGGGACCGCTATATTCCAAAACGGAACCGTTCATTTTTAAACAGTCCTTGTTTCTGCCATAGAGTGGACTTTATGTAATATGACTCGCAGATCGTATCCCGTAAAGTTAATTTCTGAAAACGGATCCTAGGGAATTTAAGTATTCTTAAACAATTGATTATTCCTCTAAAAAAACAGGTGACTTGTTGGTGTTTTGTCACACGCAACATTAGTAGGCCTAGCATATCTGTAAACAAAATGCCTAAACCCCAATGTTGTTTTATAAGTTACTAATGTGCTACTACTACTTTTGATCGATAAAATAAATGCATTTGACTTCCCTAAGATATTAGATACATAAAGTAATACAATACTTGCTTTGTTGGTTCATTTGCAGGCCTATTCTTAATTACAAATGTTCATTTTTTATTGAACCCTTATTATTATTTTTTGAACCCTTACATTCTCATTTACAGCAAGGACCAGGGGAATAGTTATAGGGGAGAGGAGGGGCGGATGAATGAGCCAATTGGAAGCTTGGGATGATTAAGTGTCCATGATGGTAAGAGGGCCAGATTGGGAATTCAGCCAGAACACCAGGGTTAACACCCCTACTCTTACGATAGTGTCATGGGATCTTTAGTGACCACAGAGATTCAGGACACCCCAAAGACGACACCCTACACAGGGCAATGTCCCAAATCACTGCCCTGGGGCATTGGGCAATACATTTTCAACACATTTTCCAGCAGCATCTGGTCTCCCATCCAGGGAATGACCAGAACCAACCCTGCTTAGTTGTACAGTATCCAATCTGACACACAACACACTCATCACAAGCTGGGAGCAGCACAGGTGTTTCTCGGGGGTAAAGTGCCTTGCTCAAGGGTACAAAGGCAGTATGTATTATACAGGATATTGAAGCTCCTACCATTATCATCAGGGTGAGAATCAGATCCACTATGTGAAACAGTAATTTCCATATGTTTACCATGCAAATGCTATTGGCACGCCCAACTCTACCCATGAGTTTCAAAATAGAATTATCCCTTGCTAGTTTTCCTTCACAATTAACACATGAAAGCAGACTGACAAAGTGGGAAAAGTGAGATCATTACAACCTGTGGAGAGATATAATATATCCTACTAACAGTGTGTTAATCTAAAAGGCATAACCATTAAACAACACATGGATGGAACCATTTGAGTGGAAATCAGTCTCCATTTCATTCTATTTCACCTTTATTTAACCAGGTAGGCCAGTTACGAACAAGTTCTCATTTACAACTGCGACCTGGCCAAGACAAAGAACAAAAAACAACACAGAGTTACACATGAGAATAAAACAAACGTACAGTCAACAACACAATAGAGAATCTATATACAGAGTGTGCAAATGTAGTGCAAAATGCAGTAAGGTTAGGAAGGTAGGACAATAAATAGGCCATAGTGGCGAAATAAGTTACATATTAGAATTAACACTGGACTGACAGATGTGCAAATGATGATGTGCAAATAGAGATACTGGAGTGCAAAATTAGCTAAAATAATAAATATGGGGATGAGGTAGTAGGGTGGGCTATTTACAAATGGGCTATATACAGGTGCAGTGATCGATAAGCAGCTCTGACAGCTGATGCTTAAAGTTAGTGAGGGAGATAGGAACCTCTAGCTTCAAGGATTTTTGCAGTTCGTTCCAGTCATTGGCAGCAGAAAACTGGAAGGAATGGCGGCCAAAGGAGGTATTGGCTTTGGGGGTGACCAGTGAAATATACCTACTGGAGCGCATGCAATGTCTAATGACAGCTCACTAAAAACCTTTTAATGGAGCCTCCACCAACCCTAACTACAGGAACTAACAGCTTACATTCAGACATTAAAATTAAGACAAAGACAGGTACTTAGTTTCAGATGCTGACAGAAAGGAATATGTATGTAGAGACCCACTAAATATAGTATTAGATAGATAGATAGATAGATAGATAGATAGATAGATAGATAGATAGATAGATAGATAGATAGATAGATAGATAGATAGATAGATAGATAGATAGATAGATAGATAGATAGATAGATAGATAGATAGATAGATAGATAGATAGATAGATAGATAGATAGATAGATAGATAGATAGATAGATAGATAGATAGATAGATAGATATTGCACTTTCAATATACTAAAAGCAATGAAAAAAGAAAATATTAAAAAATATACTGTATATATAAAAAAAAACATTGTGACCAATACATTTGATTTGATTTGATTTTATTTGTAGGGAATGGGGAGTGGTCCAGAAGTCTAGATGTTCTTATGATGATAACAATAATCCCTACATCTCATTTGATACAGTTAATTTCATACCCTGTGCTTTTCTCTTGTGACCATCTTGACCATTACATTACAAACAGAAGGCAGGTCATTATCATAATAAGATGCTAACTTCGTCCCTGTTGCAGCAGTAGTGATTTATCAAGCATGAAAGTGGCCCAGGTCGGCCATGCTGGGTTAATGACTTAATCACAGGCATGGGCAGCACATGGACCATAGACAGACCCTGATTACCTGTGTACAGTAGACCACTGGAGCTCAAACCAATCAGTCCTGACTCTAGCACCTTGGTTTCTTGGTGTCTGTTCAGGTATCTACAGAGGCCAGTGCTCTTATATCCCATACCCTCTGTCTCACTAGAGGTCATTCCTCCAAATTTGTATTCTGTGCAGCCTGGCAATCTTGGATATTAGTGTAGCAGAGGATATGGATGGCGTGCTGTGCGAGCAGTAAGGTGGAATCACTTTTAACAGCGGGGGCAGCAGCTGGAAGATATTGCCATTGTGAGGTGTTAGAGGCAGCTGCATTACATTGTCTCTAATTGGGGATCCTATTTAAGTTGATTATTGTGCCCACCTGTGTGTGGTTCTTTGTTTGTGCATGTTGTACATAAGTTCGTGGTTTCACTCCTCCTTATTTTCACAAATAAAGGAATGTATTCACACTACTGCTCAGCGCCTCGGGTCCAATCTAAGAACCATGACATTATCCTGTGGGGACAGCTAAAGAACCTTTTTGGAACCCTTTTCTCTAAGAGTGTGTGTACTTAGTCTCCCGCAGCCATACCTCCAAATTACGTTGTTGATTCCTGGTTCTCAACAAGGCTAGTGTATACTATACACTAGGCCTACATGTGACTGAAGAGGTATAATC